>CM038218.1:164943699-165568420 GCA_021442155.1 Cymbidium sinense | reverse complement strand
AATTTTTCTTCATCATTCCCCGCTATTAATAGTGATTAAGCATCATTAATCAGTGAAATTATACTATTTAGAAATTTTAATTATTATTAAATTGATTAAGGAGGGTAATTAAGATTGAAATTTCAAATTCTCCAAATTACATGGCCAATAAATCCCAACAAAATTATGGGAGGCAAAGGACATCCCATAGAATCAATCCTATCCAATTTGAGATTAATTGGCCAAATAATTATGCCTTAATTAAGGTAATTAGCTTAAACTTCAAACCTTAATTAAGCATTATTCATTAATAAAACCTTAAGGATTAAATTAAATTCTTCTATGTTTACCCTTTCCAAAATGGGTTTAGTCATATTTTTTGGAATTTTCTACAATTAGTTATGCATTTTTGAAGCTCATGCTAATTAATTGTATTTTAATTAACTAATTAACCTCCTAACCCCATTGCCATGCGGATCTTTGATAATGCTTTCCACTTGACGCCATGGGATAGGTTATTTAAAATGTTCCCTGTGGTGGCTGAGTTAGTGGCGACAGATGCAGTTTCATCCTCACCGTTCGATCTCAGATCAAATAGTGGAGATTAATCACACGATTCCTATTGGATTAAATCAAGAATTTTAGTGGATTAAATCACGGCCGTCCATTTTAGTCATGCGAGAGCAGGACAACCGATGTTGATGTCCCTCGTCAAGAGGAGGAGATCAGAAATAGATATTACAGTGGAAATTGCATGAAATCACAAATTCTTTCTCAAAAGACTAACACCTAATGGACTTTCTATGGTTTTCCAGAGTTTTACCTCGCTGGAGCTAGAGACCGGTGGTCCGTCGATTAAGGTAGCATCATCTTGAAGAGACAAGGCCCTGTTGAGAAGATCTTGAGTTGCCTCCCCGCTGACGCCTCTGTGGACCAAGCACCCCTGCTAAGCTCGCTAGAGTTGGTCTTGGAGTGATCTCCAATGATCAAATTGATTGAGGATCGACTTGTTTCGACTCGTCGGAGCTTGGGGAAGGTGTGGGAAGTGTTATTTTAAGCTTGGTAGAGTTTAGATGAGGTTGGATGGACGGGTCTCTTAGTTTCAAATGGAGTTTTTCTCAGCGGTGTTGGGGTGCATTAGGGGATCGGGAGAAGCTCTGGGACTACTCGGAATCACCTAGGGAAGCTCTATGTGAAGTTTGAATGGATGGGGAGGAGTATACTCTCCTCCCCAAGTGAATCAAGGGCTGAGATTGGCTCAGCCTTTGGTAGTGGTATGGCCAGATTAAGTGGCTAGAGATGGCAGTGGACTGCTAAGGTGGAAGAGCATGAGAGAGGCAGAGGCGACATGGGTGTACCTCCTCCTCCAAGTGAACTAATGGTGAGCTAAGTGTAAGCTCACCCTCTCATGACCCAAGGCTGAACCCAAAAACCTTGGGTCAGGTTAGGTCAGTGGTTATAGTGTCCAAAATGAGCTAAGGGTGGCTGCCATGGCTTGAGAGTAGGAGAGACTATCCAAATGGGGATTTTATCCCATTTGGGTGGGTTGGTTCAAATGTTTTGACCCAAATAAGGTTTTCTACAGGTTGGGCCCATTTGGGCTGACACATGGTGACCCAAGGATGAGCCATGCCAAGTTTGGTTGGGTTTGGACTTGGTTTGGATGAGTTTGGCCCAATTTGACCCATATGGGTGAAATGGGTTCTAATTGGGCTAGGTTGACCAATTGGTCAAATTGGGTCAACCCAAGAGTTTGGGTATGTTCAAATGATGTTTTGGAATGTAGTTTGGTTTAATTTGAAGTGGATTTGGATTTGGTTCATATGGGTTCATTTGGGTCAAATGAGTTAAGTTGACCAATTTGATCAAAAATTGGCTTGAGTGAAGGGTTGGTTTAGGTTTAATTGATCATTTGAGAATGATAGTAGGTGTTGGTTTGAATCAATTTAGATTTGGAAAGGATTTAGTTCAATTTATTAGTTTGATCAAATAATATTTAGTTGAAGGTTGAATCATGTTCAATAATAAATTTGTAATTGATTAAAAGCATTAGTTTTAATAAATTTGATTTAGAATGAGATTTGGCCCAATTTGGCCATTTAGGTCAAATTGGGTCAACTTGGGTCAAGAGGCCAAATTAGCTTTATTTGGATCAATTAGTAGTTAAGTCATGTTCAATACTGAATTTATGATTGATAGAATATCAATTGTAATTAGGGTTGGAATGAAATTTGGCTCATTTTGGTCCATGGGTTAATTGGGTCAACTTGGATCAAGTGATCAATAGTTTGGTTTGACCCAATTGATTACAATTGGACAATCAAGGATGATCAACAATCATCATAGAAGAGATTGGATGGGTTGATTCAATCTAATTTGGGTTGTATTGAAGTTTGAGTCAATTTGGTCATTTAGGCCACTTTGGGACAAGTGGACCATATGGGTTGAATTAGATTGAATTGAGTGTTGAGAAGAGTTCAATGATGGATTTAGGGTTGATTGATGGCTTTGATTACAATTCATTTGGGTTTGATTGGATTTTGGCTCATTTGAACCTTTTGGGTCAAATGGACTAGGTTGGGTTGATTGGATTCACTTGATTGAATTAGTTTGATTAGAAGTGTTGGAAGGGTTTGAAATAGAGTATTGAATGGTTGGAGTACTTTTATGAGAAGCAATTAGGTTGGTTTCAATTAAATGGGCTTGATTCATAGGATCATGGTGGGATTAACTTAGGTTATGGATCTTGGTTAGTTCTAGATAAATGGATAAGCATGGGTCTTGGTTTAGGCCATAGGGTAGGTAGAACCTATTTGTCCTAAGGTATAACCTAAGCTTGAGGTATACCTTCCTAAGTCTCTAGATTGAGTTTAGTGTTCCCTTAATCACTAGAAGTATCTTATAATTAAGTTGATCCTCCCTAGATGATTCTAAGTCTAAGATGGAAGGGTGAGTCCTTACTCTAAAAGTGAGGATAACACATGTACCCCAATATGTGTGGTGTAATTGACAAGGCATACATCTCTTGGCATTGATCGAGATGACTAATGGCATCCAGGAAGATCAAAATCACTAATGAGGGCTATCCATACCTAAATGGAGAGGTAAATGGAATTATAGTCCTAGTACGAAACAATTCATTTCATGCCGAGGACATGAGAAAGATGAATAGATTTGGTTTGATTTGTTAAGAATTGATTTTATGTCAAGGACATGAAGAGAGATCCACTGAAGGATTTGCTCATGAATTTGGTTGAATTAGAAGTTGATTTAAGAGGGGATCTACTGGGGATCAATATTTGATTGAATTCATTTGATTTAATAGATTGGTTTATGCCCAGGCATAGAAGAAAATCCACTCGGAATTGTGATTGGATTGAGTTTGTTTGATTTATCTGAATTACATTGATTAATTTTGGTTTGAACTTAAGTTTTTATTTGATTTGATTATGTTGATTGGTTTGATTTGAATTTGGGTTTTGTGTTGATCTAATTTGATTATGTTGATTAAATTTGGTTTGAGTTTGATGATCGATTTGGTTTGATTTGAATTTGATGGTTCATTTTAGTTCTGATACTATTGGTTGATTTTGTTTGGGTCCTGTCAATTTGTGATGGACCATACTAAAGAGGGGCTATATGAGCCTTAGCTTGCCTTAGATTTACCAATCCAATGATATAGTCTACCAGCCGTACAGTATAGACTATCCAACCTAAGGGTTGCCAGTCAGTTTGCAATGGCCACACTACAAAGAAAGCTTGGGGACTCACATCTTCCAAAGTAGAATCAACCAATAGGGTGTCTTGCTAATGGCACAATAAGTCAAAGGTGACCTAGGGTGACTACTAAGTGAGTGCCTCTAGGTTCTTATCTCAAATTATAGTAGTCAAGGCAGTTCCTATTGGGAGTTTTGTTGATACTGCCCTAAAGATAGGATGCCTACTTGGGAAGAGGTGTCTCTAGGGGTGTTATCCTAATCCACAAGAGATTTATTTTGTTTGTTTCTATTTATTTAGTGTGGACCATGTTGGTTTATGGTGGGCCACACTAAGAAGGAGTCACGTGGGCTTTGGTCTATCTTAGGATTACTAGCCCAAAGGATAGTCTACACATCTGTGGTACAGAGCTTCCAACCAAAGGGGCGACTGCTAAGAAGGGAGATCTATCCAATATAGGTCATGTCTAGATGGGTTCATGAAGACGTAATCCAAATAGAATGCCTATAGGGAAGGTTCCTCTGTGGGTCTTATCCTAATCCTTTAAATATAAAGTCTATAGGTATGGTCGACTTAGGGAGAAAGCATGGAGACTCAGATCTACTTGAATGGTGTTATCCACCGGGTGGATTGATGTCAATAAAGTGAACACCAACCAACCTAAGGTGCTCATCGATTTGTAGGGAGAAAGCATCGGAGACTCAAATCTTTATAAGAGCGATCATCGGATATATCATCATTAGCTATCTATGCTCGACCTAGGCATTGGGGGAGTCATAAAAGAGGACTAAGCCCATGCTTGAAGTAGTCAAGAGGAAGAGGAGCCATTAACACGATAGCTAGTTTGAGGAGAAAGCTTGAGGGGACTCACATCTCCACTAACACGATTAGCTACCAAGATGGCTCACTAGCTACGTTGTGAAGTGCATCAAGCTAACAAAGGGTGCTCATTGGTATGCAACAGTCAAGCCAAAAAGAAAGCACAAGGACTCACATATTTCTAGGTACAGATAATCACTGGGGTGATTCACTAGCTGGTGAACCAAACTTGACCTAGAAAGCAACTCAAGTGAGTGCCTGGGGTCTTATCTCGACTCAAAGTAGTATGGTGATTGGTTTTCATTTGACTTATTTGTGTTTGTGTGCAATTTTGTGTTTGTATTGTCAGATATGGTCTAGATGTCATTTCTCTTCTCTATTCTAAACATAAGAGTTTGATAACTAAATACTTTAACTTGGAGAACAATTGATCAAAATAGAATTTTTTTGATGAAAATTATTTGGATCATTGTTCATGCATAACATTTCTTTAAGTAGAGCCCATTGATCAGGAGCATTGGGTGTTCACTTTTATTATTGATGAGTTGATAAGATCCAACCTGGTAGGCCTTTTATATGGTGAAAGGGCCATCCCAAGTATGTTCAAACTTGTCCCCCATCTTGTGATAGGATATAATTGGTCTCCTTAGAACTAAGACAAGCTCTCCAACTCAAAAATCTCTACGGCGGGCCAACTTGTTATGAGCTTGAACAATTTTTTCTTAATACAACTCGAGGTTCTGACATGCTTGCAAGCATCTCTCCTTGAAACCTTCGAGTTCATCCAACCACAGCTTAGCATTTTGCTCGGTCATGATTTTACTACCCACAGCTATCCGTAGTGATGGGAGTTGAACCTCTAAGGGTAGAATGGCTTCAGACCCATACACTAAGAAAAATGGGGTAGATTGTGTTGGAGTCCTGTAGGTAGTACGGTAAGCCCATAAAGCTTTAGCTAACTACTCATGCCACTATCATTTATTTTCACTAAGAATTTTCTTGAGTATTTGGATGATAGTTTCATTGAAGGCTTTCACTAAACCATTCGCTTATGGATAGTAGATGGTAGAGTACCTACAATCATATTGTGTCTCCGGGGGAAGTTATTGATCTTGGTCCTTTTGAAAGTGGTACCATTGTTAGATATGATTCAACGGAGCACTCCAAATCTAAACACGATATGGTTTCTGATAAATTAGAGCACGTGTTGAGCTTTGTTACTTTGAGCTCCACACCAACTTAGAGAAAGTCCATAAAATGAAATCGGTGGCCCTTGGATGAAAGAGGATTAATTAGACCCACTATAACAGTACCCCAACACTCGAATGGCCATGATGCTAAAATTGGATGTAGAATGTTGGATGGTTGGTGGAGAACCTCTCCATGTACTTGGCATTAGTGGTAGTGCTTCCCTATATCCATATAATCTGTGATTATCATCGAACAGTAATACCCAAGTCTTTTGATCTTGGCTTTTATCTTGGGACCAGATTGATGAGCTCCACATAATCCTGAATGGACCTCGTTCATGATCTTATGGGCTTCATGTTTGTCTAAATAGTGTAACCACATATGATTGAAAGATTATTGATATATAACACTATCTGTGAGGGTGTATGAGAGTGCCCTATTTCTCACTTGATGTACTTGAGATTTCTCTTGAGGTAGCTTGCCTTTGTTCAGATAATCATTAAAGGGTTTCCTCCAATCCAACTCTTTGTCCTATTCAGCTACGACAACCTCCCCTTCAAGAGTGTGTTTATTGATGAGTTCAACCTCAATGATAGGCATGACTTGTCTGTTATGAACCTTTATTGATATGAACTCATCTTCTGGGCATGCTAACTCTTTGGAGAGTTTGGATAAGGCTTCGGCTATGGCATTTTCTCCTTGGAGAATTTTATAAATTATGACCTATGGGATTTGGGCTAATAACTCCATGGTGTACTTATGGTAGTGATGGATTTTAGGCTTCAGAACCTTATAAGACCTCGTGAATCCCCAAAGATGCTGATACTTTTGATGCCTAATGAAATGGCTAACTCCAGACCGACGATCAGAGCTTCATATTCTGCTTCCTTGTTGGTGCAAGGTTTGGATAGGTGATATGAAAATCTCATCATTTTACGATCAGGGGTGAGGAAGACTATCCCTTCCCTACTTGGGGAGAAGATTATGGTTCTTCTCCTCTTTAAGGGGAGGCACAATCAAGCATCTCCCAATGGGATGTTTGCATCCCCTAAGTTCATGTTTTGTTCATCGTGAGATCATCAGCGGAGAATCAATAGGAAGTGTGCCGATAGGAAGTCCAGAGTGCTTATTTTTCACCGCATGGAGGTACAAACATGATGTCATTAAAATCATGGACCTCACACCAACCATTTGGATAGCATCGACCATGTCATGAGGTGTTATAGTGGGTTGACTCTAGAAGTCAAGTTCACTTTATGAGAGTATATAATTTCATAGCTTCTAGGCTACAGATCAAAGCTATGGAATACTTCTCAGTGGGTGGATAGTTCACCTCAGTAGGTATCAGACGATGGCTGAGATAGTAAAGTGTTTTCTCTTTCCCCTCATAGTTGGCTTGGGCCAACAAAATTCCTATGAAGTCTTCTAACGCAGTAGTGTAGAGTATAAGAGGTTTGCCCGGGATAGGGGTGGCTAAGACTAGCGACATCATAAGACATTGCTTGATGCTTTCAAATGCATGTGGGCATTTATCATCCAACTTAAACTTGACGTCTTTCTTGAATAGTGTTGAAAATGGTTGACATCTGCCTAATAGGTTAGATATAAAGCATCTTAGATACGCCAACCTCCTTTGGAATGATCTGAGTTATTTTAGAATTTTAGGGGGTGGCATTTCCAATATCGCTTTAATCTTCTTCGAGTTGATCTTAATCTTACGGTGTCGGATAATGAACCCCTGAAACTACCCTGAAGTGACTCTGAATGCACCCTTTAGAGGATTCATTTTAAGGTTATATTATCTTAACTGCTTAAAAACTACTCTCAAGTCAAAGAGATGTTCTTCCTTTTCTTTACTCTTGACCATGAGATCGTCGACGTAGCCTTCAACTTGGTGGTGAATGAGTTCATAAAAAATTTGAGTTATGGCAAGCTGATACATGGCACTAGCATTGAAGCATAAGCATAAAATTGGTTTGGGTTCTAAAATTTTTTTCGGGTTCTAGAAATTAGTTTAATTTTTTCATTTGAGTTACTCTCCAATGTGACATAAAATTGACCTAAATTTTGAGATTTTGATCATTTGGGCATGTTTTCATAATGATCATGGAATTTGACCCATTTCATAATCTAGTCAACCTATGAAATTCTTTTTCAGAGCCTCATCATTGACACATCGTGGCACTAGCATTTTAAGCCTAAGGTATAACTTTTCAATGATTTCAATGTTCAAAGTAGTATTTATTTCATCTTCGTTTCATCTTTATTTGGGTATATTATAAAACATCCATGAAAGGAAGGCTAAGAGATAATGTCCACCATCGTTCAGTTTAATTCTCTGGACATGCCTTAAAGCTCACTTAAATTAGATTTACAAATTTGGCCATTTCTTCTTAATTGACAGCCAAATGTATTTTTCTCCCAAATGAAACTAGTATTGATGGTCTTGACTCTAGAAATGACATGTTATTTAATGTCCAACGCGTAGGAGCTTGCTTGATGATTAGCATGGGTTATCGCTAGCTTATGGACCACTACTTGGTAATCCATGCATTTCTTCATAACTCCATGCAAAGTAGTCCTTAAACATATTTCTAAGTCATTAGTTTGATTCACCAATACGATATATGGGTAATTATCCATCAAGTTTATTTCTTTAAGTTTTCGATGGTTAATTTAATTTCTTCTTGAATTTGAGTGCATCTTTAACTTAAAGCTAATTTGGATCATCTGAAGTTTCTAAATACACCTCCTCATTTGAGTTAATGTGGTTTGAGAAGAATCTATCAGATTCCAAATTATTAGTAATGACCAAGAAATAATCATCATTACCTATTAGGCCTACTATACCAAAGCCTAGTCTGAGTCTTGATTGAGAGTTCTTGCACTTATTGTCCCATAGTCTCTTAAAATACTCTAACCTGTGCTTAGATAATGTATGTAGAATTAAACCTTTCTTCGCTAAATGAAGAACACATGGTGAGTACCAATCAAATGGTAATTCTATTAATTCTTTAAATGATTCATCCTCAAGCTCTACATCAACTTCCTCTTGGGTAAAATGTTTAGGGTTTAGCATTCACACATATTTTGGGAGCTTCCTTAACTACCAAACCCTCAAATTTTTATGAGGAAAGTAGGCATAGATTTAAGGCACCCATATGCTATCTAAGTTTTTTACATAGAAGAGATTTGGACACATTCATGCTTTTCTTGGGGACAGCTTCATCACTTTCGGGTTCTAGTGTCATCTCCAATAGGATCTGGACATAAAGAGCTAGTGCTCACTACATATGACTCATCCTCCCAACTAGATTCTAAGTTTATGTAGATGGCGTACTTATACTAGAATGAACCTCCTAGGTGGTAGGTATGGAGGTCTACCATCATGGGGGTTTCCTCTACAATTGCCTCTTCCTCATCCCCGGTAGAGGTCGGATCATCCTCCCCACTTGTTCAATGGAATAACGTGTGGAACCTAATCTCGCTCTATCTCCTCTAATATCTTCTTCGCTCCCTTTTATTTTCTTTTCATTCTCTTTTCTTTTACTTTTCTTTTTTCTTTCTTTTTTTTATTTTTCTTTTAATTTTGATTAAGTTCATGAGAAGACATTTTATTTCTTAGGAAGGTAATAGGTCATCATCCTCGACCTCATGTATCACAAATGGTTTGAGATCTCATTTGACATATATTTGATCCCATCCCCGATAAACTTGATGCACTAATGTAAAGAGGATGGAACCATGTTGTTCTCATGAATCTAAGGTCACCCTAGCAAAGCATTGAAAAATATATCGAATCTATTTTGTGAAACTTAGCTTCTTCCAATCATCTATCTCAGGCATAATATGGAGCCTAAGGCCCTTTGAATCCTTTTAATATCATTTTCTTAGATCAGAGTTTAGAGATGTCGATCCTCAAGTAGTCAAGGGTTCTTAGACTCATAATATTCACTAATGCACTTGGATCAACCAATACTCTAGATTGCCTGAACTTGCCAGCATCCACTGTGATGTAGAGGGGAGGCGGTTGTATTGTCCCAGTAGTAAGTCCTCATCATCGAGAATGTGACTCTAGGACTTCCTTTGAAAAACATGCCTCCTCTCATGGACTAGTAGTGGGTGAGCTAAGCATATTTTAGGGTCAATGCTTTGATTAGTGACTCTCTCATTTCTTTGATAAAATAAGGTGTCATATATATGCTTAAGATGGAAAATTTCTAAAGTATGCTAGGACATTATAGTCAACTTTAGGTTGGTCCTCCACAAGCATTTCCAAGGGTTGAGCATCTTGTGGAGGGGATATCTTCTCACTAGAACTAATGACCTACTTATCCTTATCTTGAGGTACTACCCTAGGAGGTAGAACTTTACCACTACGGAGGTTAACTTCAATGACTTCTTATGATGAGGAGCTTGTGGAAAGTTCTACCTGCTCATCAGGTATACCTATAGTTGAACCCTAAACCTTAAACCTTAAACATAATCCAACCTTCAGTTGAACCCAGTTTGGTCAACCTAACTCAATTAGCCAACTTAGCCTAATTTGACCTAAAGAGTCAAATTGAACCAAATTACTCTATAATCCAAATTAATTCAAACCAACTCTTCCAATGAATCACCAATGATCAATTGAACTTAAACCACACCCATGCTTAAGCCAATTTGGCCAATTTGATCAAATTGGTCAACATAACCCAAATTGAACCATATGAACCAAATTTAAATCTAACCTAAATTGAATCAAACCAATTGCACTCACTCACTCCAAATGACCAATTAAACTTACCCTAACCTTTAGTTTGACCCAATTTGGTCAAATTGGTCAACTTAACCCAATTGAACCCATTTGACTCAAATGGGTCAAATTCATTAAACAACTAAACCAAGCCCAAACCAAACTTGGCATGACTTATCCTTGGGTTACCATGGGCTGCCAAGTGGACCAACTAATGGAGAACCAGTTTGGGTCAAACCCATTGAACCACCTAAATGGGACAAAACCCATTTGGGTGGATTCTCTACCCACCCCATGAAGCCACCTTTGGCTCTTGGACAAGAGACCCAACCTAACCCAAGGTTGTTGGGCTCAGCCTTTGGCCAAAAGAGGGTGAGTTCACCCATGATAACACATTTTTCAACCTAAGGGATGATGTACACTCCATTCCAGACCACTACACTCCCTCAACCTCTCACCCTCTCAGCAGTCCCTTGCCACCTCTGGCCACCTACCCTGGTTGAACGACTACCAAAGGTTGAACCAATACCAGTACTTGGTTCAATTGGGGAAAAGAGTATACTCCTCCCCGTGGATTCAAACTCAAAATAGACCTTCTCTAAAGCATTCTGCACAGTCCCATCCCCTCTCCTGAGCTCTTCGTGCACTCCACCCCTTGCGAGATCAGTCCCTGATCGAACTTGAGAGCCTCGTCCATCCAAGTTTCCAAAATCTCCACAAAACTCAAAGTAACTCTTCCCACACCTTCTCCTCACTCCGGGGAACCAAAAAAAAAATGTTTCCTGAGTGATTTCATCATCGAAAGATGTCTCAAGACCAACTCTGATTAGCTTTACAGTGGAGTTTGGTCTACAGAGCAATCGACGGTGAGGCAGCTCGTGATCTTCTCAACAGGGCTTCATCTCTTCAAGATGAAGCTACCTCTATTAATGGACCATCGATATATAGCTCCGATGACATAAAAATCTATCAACCGTAGTTTCCCCCTGGGTGTTGGTCTTTTTTGAAGTGAATTGTGTTTTCATGCGATTTCCACCGTTTGATCCCTTTAGATTCATTCCATGATCATTTTGGAGTTGATCTCACCGTCAAACTAGCTACAGTGAGCTCGGATCAAGCGAGCAAAAGGTGGATGATGTCCATCTTACGGTGCTCGTGGGATGACGTATCACCAGTAATTCGTTCCGTGTGATTAGAATGGACATTTGTGATTAATCGCGCAAGAAATTTTGATTTAATCCCTTTGAAATCACTGGATTAATCTTGACCATCCGATTTGAGATAGGACGACTGTGATAAAACCACATCCACCGCCATTGATTCAATGCCGCGTGCATGGCTCGATGATTTAAAGGGTTAAGTAGGCCTTAAAATGTAATTAAATTATCAGAACTTCAAAAATCATAACTAATTATAGAAAAATACAAAAACTACAAATAGACCTATTTTGGAAAGGTTAGACAAAGGAGAATTTAAGAAAAATAAAATCTTTGATTTATGTCTAGTGAACATTGCTTAATTAAAGTTTAAAGTTAATATTAATTACCTTAATTAAGGCTTAATTACTCTGCCAATTAATTCCAATTTTGGTGGGATGATTATGTAGGATGTCCTCTACCTCCCATAATTTTCTTAGAATTATTTTTCATATAATTTAAAGAAATTTGAATTTATTACCTTCATTAATTAATTTAATAATTATTAAAAATCAATAATTATTAAAAATAAATAATTAATGATAATTAATCATTATGAATAGTGGGAATAGTGAGGAGAAATAATTTGGGCCTCTTTCCTAATTATATTTTGAAAGGTATTTTCTTTGGAGGGCAAACAAATATTTAATAATTAGAGAATAATTAGGAAGATTAGTGATAAAGTAGAAATCAAACAAAATTGATGATTGATTTAGATAATTCAAATATAATCCATTAATTTCTCTTTATTTCTTTAATAATATAAAGTCATTAAGGAAGTTATGGTTAACCCATTGGTGTGGGAAAATCATAAGAGTACCTAGCTTAGAATCTTTCCTTCTTTAATATAGTTAACTCCTAAACATGAGCCTAATTGCATTAGATTCTTTTAGGTGCATTGCAAATTTTATTTTTCTAAGAGCATGTCATTGAAGGCTCATGATCAAGTAGTTAACTAGATTAAAGAAGTTTATGGAAGTATAATTAAATTGATATGCTTAATAACTAATTAATCCATAAAATCCATTTAATTGTTCTCTTTAAATATGGTAAATCACCAACATGGGGTGGGGTAAGTGCTATGTATCATCTCTCCTCATTAGGTCTCAATAATTCAAATATCAAAATCAAATCTCATAAGAACTTTGGTTAGTCTTAAGGAATATTTATTTGTCTTGATTGTCCTTGGGACTTAATGTAATTGAATATGTTATGTGACAATATTTAATTACATCATTTCAATCATCATAAATGTGTGCCATTTGTGTCATATGTTCATGTTTAAAAAAAAGGAGAATCATAAGAACATGATTGCATCTAAGTTGCATGTGTTGGACAAATATTATTATAAGGTGATCACTAATAAATCCTAAATTATTTTAAAAATTATAAGATAATGATGAAAAATCTAAGTTAATGATGGTTATAAGTATTCAATAAAGTTTACATTTAAGTCATAATTTCAAAATAGTGAGGGTTTTGTTTTATTTTTATGTTTCATGTACATATTTACATACATTTGAATTGGTAAGCATATAGTCTAGATATCCCAGGAACACGAGGCTTTAAGTAACCCCAAGATGGTCTTAGATAACCTCACTTCCCTGGTTTAACAATGATATGTACTTGCTTAATTTCATCCATATGTATTTATGTGCTAGAATTTTAGATAAAACTTTGCTCTTCATGTCATTAAGCTTTGCATAAATAAGAAGATTAGTTATTATATAATCTTTGCATGATTTTCATCCCCAAGTTTGTGTATATGTTTACATGTATTTAATTTGGCAAGTATAGAATTTGGACATCCCGGTAATACAAAACTTTAAGTAGCCTCAAGGAGGTCTTAGATAACCTCACTTACCTTGTTTAACAATGGCACATACTTGCCTAAATCTCTAATACACATCTACTTATGCTTAACTAAGGAATGAATTCTTTCTTTTCTACCAAAATACATGCATTAATGATCATTCAAGTGTGCAAAATAAAAAGAATGAAAATATGTATAGTGTGTATAAGTATGTATATTAAATCAAATATCATGAATAATAAAAATGAAGGAATGTATATGCTACTGATGATGGAAAGAAGTGGTGTAATGTTAACCATGTAATAGTGATTTAGTTTGATAAATCCTAAGATGTCTTTCATGTTTGAATAAGATTCCTTAAGACTAACCCAAACTTAAGTTTAATAAAATATTTAATAAATAGTTCACTAAAGAAACTAAAGTCATAATAATGTACCCCTAGTAAATAATTTAGGATAGGGATGAAGGGGGTCAAACCCCCATTTCTTCTCTTCATAATAATTAGATATTAAGTAGGTATCAAATGAAATAAAAAAATATAAATTAAAATTGATCAATTCATTCAAAAATTTGGAACTTAACCTCCCCTAATGTTTAACTTAAATAATTTTGAACTTTAGATAATCACACTTCTAAATCCTAGTTGAGACACACCACTAAACCTTAGCACACATTATAATACTAAGTCACCAATTTTAGCCTTTAGGTTAGGCCGGTGTATGTTGTGGTGTTATGTTTTATTTTATGATGTAATATTTTAGAGTGGATGTTAGGTCAAAAATAGCTTAATGATATTTTTTTGCAGATTATTTTTGACCTAGATAAATAAAAGATTTAGAAATATAAATGTTGCATGTTATCCACACCATGCATACCATATTGTCGCTCTTGAATAAGGAGGGTCTCCATCTCTTATAAGATATGCTTGACTTTTGATCCTTGTAGTGGAGAACATCTTCTAATTGATTGGATGACTTAATTTTATCATTCATTAGAATATTATCACGGCCCTTGGTCCAAAATGAATGTGTCAAAATAGTTTATAAAGTTGTAAATTTTGGCATTAGTCTAAGTCATATTTTCCACCATTATCTATTCTTAGGTGAGTTTAGGATTCTAGCTACCTTCTAATTAAATAATGGCCTAGCTATCTTGCATCTTCATAGATATTTCATGATTTTAGAGTAGGAGGTTTTTGGCAACCACTCTTATGGTTGTAAGCCCAAAGAGTCGGGATGTGTATCCTCTCTTGTGGATACACCATTATGTCCCATTTTCTGATATATTTAGGTCATGCTTTTAGCTACCAAGGCATTTTAGATTATTGAGGCTATTTCCTTTGATATGAGCATAAGTCATCACCTCTTAGACATTTCTACAATCTTGTATTGTTGACTATAAATAACATTCTAGTGAAATTAATTTAAATAAAAATAAATTTTCTTTTTTAAATGTAAAGCCTCATCATATATATTGAAATTTTAGGCTTAGTATCATGAGTGCTTCACTTATCCTTTTGAATTCCATAAATAAGTCTTCTATTTGAACTCTCCCATTTGATTTTTTTATATATACCATCCTTTGATAATTCTATCTTTGAAATATTTGAGATACTTGTTAATACTTTAATAAAAGTATTAGAGAAAATTCTCATTTTTTTAAGATGTAATTCTATGGAAGCTTGCTTCCATATGGAACAAAATAAGGCATAAAATAAACCTTGCTTTACTTCTCCATGTAAAGATAAGATCTCTAGTATATGTAGACCCAATTGCTTTAGAGTCCTTGTTGATTAGTCTATTGTGGGGTGTTATTTTCATCTCAGATGATACATTATACCTAATATTTCACTTATAAGTACTAAGATGCATCATCCCATGGCTTTAAATTAAAACACTACAACCATTTCCAACATCCAATTGGTTATTTATTAGAAGCATTGGTTTTAATCAATTTGGTTTAGGATTTGATTTGCTTTATTTTCATTTAGGTCAAATTGGGATACTAAGGCCAAATTAGCTTAGTTAGATTCAATTGGCTTTAATTTGTGGTTGGGTCAAGTTCAATATTTAATTTGTGGTTCATGAGAGTCATTGATTGTAATTAATTTGGCTTAAAACATGATTTGGCCCAATTTTTCCCTTTAAGTCACTTTGGGTTAACTTTGGTTAAGAGGTCAAATTGGCTTGGTTGGGTCTAATTGATTGTAGTGGAGTGTTCAATAGTAACTTATAATCATCAATGAAGAGATTGGATAGCTTGGTTTGATCCATTGGGAGTTTAATTGAAGTTTGGTTTAATTGGGCCTTTTAGGTCACTTTGGGTTAAGTGGTTTGGTCATGTCAATTTGGACCATTTGAGGCTATGGATGGTTGGAATATATTCAATGATGAATTTGAAGTTGATGGGTGGATTTTACTATAATTGATTTAGGTTTGATTTGGTTTTGGCTCATTTGAACCTTTTTAGGTCAAATGGCTTGTTACTTAAGTCTAATTGATTTAATTGGCTGATTGCAAGTGTTGGAATACTTTGAAATGGTCAATTGGATAGTTAGAATGATTGTGTGAATTAAATTAAGTTTGTTTTGTTTGAATTAGTTTTCATGGAGTTATAGGATTGGAGTGGGTTAACTTGGGATAAGATTCAAGTTAATTTAGCTTCGAGCTTGAATTGAGAACTAAATTCTATTAGGATTAATTGAATTCAAATAAGTTTGAGTTGGTTTGGTTTCAATCATATGAGTTTGGGTTTTAATCAATGATGGGTGCAGTGTGGGTTTAGGCCCTAGGGTGGGTGAAGTCCACTTGTCTTAAGATAACCTCTAGGCCTAGGTCATGCCCTACAAGTCTCTAGGATGGGTTTAGTGTTCCCTTAATTACTAGAAGTGTCCTAGCACTAAGGAAACCCTAAGTGTCTAGAAAAATCATAGACCTAAGATGGGAGTGATCAATCCTCACTCCAAAAGTGAGGTCAACAATTCATGGCTAATGTATCATCGAAAAATTCATCCAGTCGTTGCAAATTTTAAGTTGACACTTTACAAAAGTAAATTCTTTAAATTTTTTAAACTTAAAATCAAACATAATATTTTATTGAGATGAATCCAATGATTCTAATTGTGATTTGATCTAAGACAAAAAAATTCATATCAATAAGCTGTATTTTGTTTAAAAAGTTTGGGATTAAAGGTCAATTGATATATGAATTTGTCATAATTATCTATAGTTAAATTAATTACCTTGAAGAGAGGAATTCTAAGAGCCTAAGATCACTCAATTTTGAAAACATTTTATCATCTAATTGCTAAATGAGTTGATTATGAATAAAGGAAGTTAAAACTTCAATCAAAATAATTAAAATGTTACTCAATAATCTTAAAATCCCCATTTTAGCATAAAGGGCCCTATATTTAAAATTAAGAAAAGCTTGGAGATTTGAAACTCTAGAATTTTTGTTTAATGATTAATTGATAATCACCATCAATAATTATCCTCATTGCCATCACTCGGTTGTCATTGTATCTAACTAGTATCTTGACTATTATTACTTGATCATTATCTCCACCTAATTGATATCTCTTGATTGTCATCACTTGGCTATCATCTTTTGATTATCATAGTTTAATGACCATCATTCAACTATTGTCTCTTAAATGTCATCTCTCAACTATTATTTCTTGAATGTTGTTTCTTGAACATTGATATTTAATCATCATCATCTAGTCAATATCATTTGATTATCATTATAATAGGAGACCAAGCAAGCACTCCCAACTTTAAATTTCACCTTTTTTGATTATGCAAAAGAACAATTTTTGTAACTTCACATGCGTAATATATTATTTTAACTGATTTATTTTATTGTTCTAAATCTTTAGCATGTTATAACCATTAAGAGCTTTAAGAATAGAGGTGGTCATTTAAAACATGGCCTCTCACCCTTTTTATGACAATGCCCAATTCATGGAGAGAGTAATTGAGCATAGGATACTATGTGGTACAACAGTTTCTCACAATCAATTTGGTTTCATGCCAGGTAGATCTACTATGGATGCTATACATTTGTTAAGAGGTTTGATGGAGAAGTATAGAGAAAGTAAGGAGGATTTACATATGATATTTATTGATTTAGAGAAAGCTTATGATAAAGTTTCAAGAGATGTTCTTGGAGAGTTCTAGAGCGAAGGAGTTAATATTGGTTATATTCAAGTCATTAAGGACATGTATACTAGACATTACTTGTGTCCAAACACAAGGAGGATTGACAAAATATTTTCCCATTTCAATTGGATTACATCAAGGATCAACTTTAAGCCCTTATCTTTTGCTTTAGTTATGGATGTTCTTACTAGGCATTTACGAAGATGTACCTTGGTGTATGCTTTTGATGACATTCTTCTTGTTTATAAGACTAGGAGTCCAAGAGAAACTTGAATTATGGAGTCCAACATTAGAGTCTAAAGGTTTTCATTTAAGTAGATCTAAAATTGAATATATGGAGTGTAATTTTAGTTGTAGAAGTTCTAGTGGTAGCGTTGTGACATTAGGTGAACAAGTCATTAAAGAGTAAGTGATTGGATATTTAGGCTCTATTATTCAAAATGATGGTGAAATAGATGGAGATGTTATTAGTAGAATTCAAGTTGGATGGTTGAAATGGAGGAATGCATGCCTTTTGTATAGAAAAGTTCACTTAAACTTAAGAAAATTTTATAAGATGATGGTAAGACCTGCAATGACTTATGGTGCAAAATGTTGGACAATAAAGAGAAGCATAAGATAAGTTAAGTGTTACGAGAGATGAGGATGCTCAGTGGATGAGTGGCTTTACTCTTAGAGATAAAATGTGAAATGAGTATGTTGAAAAAGTTGGAGTAGCTCCTGCGAGATAAGATTAGAGAGAGTAGCCTTAGATGGTTTGGCCACATAAAGCGTCAGTCCAAATTAGAGGGTAGATGCATAGCTTTTCTTATGTTAAGAAAGGTAGAGGTAAAATACTTGGTTAAGATGTATAAAAATGACCTCAATATACTTGAATTACATGAGAATTTGACACATAATAGGACACAATGAGATGAAGGATTCATATAGACCCACTTGTGGATAAAGGCTTGTTTATTTATTGTTGAATCCTTGAATTATCATTCTTAAGATGATTAATGTAGTATTAATTGGTTTAGTGCATTTTAGCTCAATATTTTTTTACATCATTAGGTTCAAGGTGAATTGTGGCACTTCTATTAATTCTGCTATGAGTCTTGAGGGTAATCTGTCTCTCAAAGTGTTTTTTTATTATGTTAAGGAGGATAGCATGGAGATAGTAGAATCACCTACCAAAACATACCGAGTATTTGTTCAACTAATGAAGTGAGAAAATATTTTATGAACTCTGACAATTTCAACTTCTAATGAAGTGTCATCTTCACCTCTTCTATTTGAGGTTTTAAAGATCATTATTCCCTAAGAAATAGAATAACAACTTGAGACATTGGTCAACCACATAATTAGCTCCTAGGAAAATATCATGAGCTTAGTGGAGCTGAGAAGAATAAAGGAAATGAATCTCCAGTCCATTTCTATAGTTTCTTTCAAATCACATTTTATGAGTAAGAATGGCAAGCTAAATTTCAATTTTAAAGAAGGCGTTGTTACAAAAAAAAATCAACTCTAGATCAATCCCTTGATGTTGAAAGAAAATCTTAATTTTATAGTGTTTGATCTTAGCATAGTATCTTTTTATTTTGTGTTCTTAATATATGGATCATGCATTGTTATATGGCAAGTTTGCACTACATATTTTATCTTGACAATAATTACAAATACCTTTATTCTAAATTTCATTTTGGAGAAGTTAGAAGCCAGACAACAAGGATATTTAAACAATTTTAGGTCAAAAAATCTCTTAATTATAATTTTTATAGTAGAAAGGGCAAGAGATTAATGGGGAGAAAATATTGATGATATTAATAAATGGTTTGCCTAAAACATATCTATCAAGTAATGGTTTATAGGTAGAAAGCACAATTAGATCATTAATCACTATGAGAAGCTATTATGAGCTCAACTGCTAACTGTTAATGACTTATAAAAGAATAAATAATAAAAAAAACTTGAATATTTTTTTATCTTTAGAATACTATAAAGAATTTATTGATTCAATGTTGGATTCCTCTAAATCAATTGAGAAAAGGTTATATTTCAAGCTAGTAAATATACAAAAGCTAGCTAGTTGCAAAGTTTGGTATCACTACATGAGAGTATTGCAAACTATAAAATAATTATCAAGTTAGAGGAATTTTTATAGAATAAGGTTGAGTGTTCCTCCTCAACATTTTGTTTAGAGGAGATTGATATCATCAAGAAATATTTTCACTTTAAAATTTTGCAAAGGAAATCTCTTAGGAATAATATGAACGAATTACATTATGTTTATAGTCCAAAATTTGGCTAAAAGTATAAAGGACTTTGCATTTTTTATATAATAAAGAATCATAGGTTTCAATTGTAGATGATATGAGAACAACAAAGACCAATGAGGTACATGAAATAAAAAAAATTGCTTACTATAAAATTAATTGAAGGTATTTGTAATCTTTCTTCTATTTTTTTTAGAATGTCTACTTAGGAGGAAATTCAAAATCAGTCTAAGATAAAATAAAATTGATCTTTCTAAATTGCCTTTTGGGATTTTGAATTACAATTGTGCTAAGTAGTTAGAATATCATATTTTATAATTATAAGCTAACTTTAATAATAACCTTCGAAATAATAAAAAGTTAATTAGCATCATACTTGACCTTCCTTTACTCATAAATTTGAATATTTTCTTTACTTCAATAAAGTTAACTTTGATGAATATAGTCACCTTGAATTTTAAAATTAGGAAAAAAGGTCAAATTGATATTAATCATATATATTTTTATTTATTATACTTTATCTATTTAAGATAAATCATCACGTGGTATGTATGTTCTAATCTTTCATTAAAAGTTTTTTCATTAGAAGGTTAATTATATTTAAGGCATTATTACTAAGAACTATGACAAAACATTCAACTGATTACACATTTTCATGTAATCAGATGGATAATAAAAGAAAACATAGCAATATTTACTAAAATTTAGCAGAATAATAATAAAACATTTGAGCATTCCCCAGCATCATACAAGTATAAAGAAAGAATGATAAAGTAATGAGCTGATGTTATAACTTTAAAAAGTTATAGAAGAATAACTCAAGTAACAAGATCACTAACTAAAAGTAATTACATCAAAGCGTGAAATAAACAAAATTTTCAGCAATATATTGAAAGAAAAGAACAGTCATAATTATGTTTTTAAATAAAGTCCACTAAAACAAGTTATTATGTAATTATTTGTAAGCTTATGTCATGAAGAATTTCAAAAGTCATAGAAATAATAAAAGTCATTAAGATACATGAAGTGAAAAAATTTAAAACAAATACATATTTATATGATTTTTCATCATTTGTCTCTTTATTTTTAAAACAAATTAAGCCTTGTTCATAGGTAGATTTAGATCTTGCATTTTCTATTGCTTCTTTCTTACATAGATTTTGATTTTTCTCTTATTTCTTATCATTAAGGATGGCTTTCTCTCTCCTCATGTTTGAGCTCTAGGGGGTTTTATAAGGCAAAGGCTATATATCTTTTATACACTTTCAATCTTTAGGTAAGGTAAAAAACCTTAATAAGGGCTACATATAGCTCCCATTTCATTGTTCATAAATTCAACATAAGTTATATATAAATTAAAGGCACTGGAAGTGATAATGTGCATGTAAAAATTTTTAATTCCCACTTATTTTTCAATTAAAAGCCTAATGCTATGATTCTTATTTTATATTATGATAATAAGCTTTGTTATTTAATTCATGAAAGGTTGTATATTATTTATCTCTTATCATAACACTTATAATAGGTTTAAATGTCGTAGGTGTTGTTGATCTTGCATCAATTCCTCTATATTTAGAAGAAATCTTATCTATAGAGTTAAATTCAAGAAAATTGTCCACCATATTAAGAATTAAGTGTTATAACTCTTTAGCAGGTAACTAGAAGTCCTTTAAAGTATTTGAAAAAAAAATCTATATTAATTAATGCAATAGATGGTTGTTTCATTTAGTATAGAATGTCCTTCCTAAAAAAAATGATAGGTTTTGTGATGCACCAAGTTATAGGGATAATGTTGAACTACAACATATGAAAAATCTGTTAAGATATGCATATAAGTCTTATATATAAAAATTGAATGGATATACATATATGATGGAAAAGTGTTTATAATAAACATTTAAACAAAGTTTCTTAGTAATTTTAAAAAAATCTTATGCCCTTGCTTGACTAACTTTTTGTGTAAAAAAAGGAAAATTTAGAGTCAATCTAAGCCAAAACAAAACTCCACTTATTAAACTTGTTAGGATTTTTTGTTCATTTCTTTACTATATTTGATATTACTTTATATTTTATTTATTACGTGATCTCTTCATGAAGGTGAGTAAAAAAAAAAAAAAAAAGAAGATGAAGAAGAAAATTGTACTATCTCAAAATGCATGAGAGAGCATGATTACAAAGTCTTATATTTGAATATATTTACAACTTCAAATATAGTTTTATAAGCTATTTTGGAGACTATGATATTATATGCAATTTCAATTGTGATAAAATGTAAATCTTAAGTTCCCAAATATTTTTGTTTTACCAAACATACCAAAGAAATCCAAAATTGGTTTAATTATTTTGATTTACTCATTATATTATTGAAAAAATACATGTAAAATCTATATTTTCTATCCATAAGAAACTAATATTTTTTTAAAATTAATAAATTAAAAAAACATTTTTATTAGAGACAATGTTTGGTAATAGACCATGAGGCCTAATGATTTCTTTCAAAAAGAGTTTTACAACAAGTGAGGCATCATTAGTTTTGTGATAAAGAAAAATATATGCCATATTATTGAACTTGTCAACCACTAAAAATAATTTATCAAACCTTATAGGTGACATAAGCAGCCTCCAGAAAAAAAATATCTAAAGATATATCTTCCAAAATTATTAAGGAACATGTAATGCTAAATACATTTGCTATCTTTATGTTATAATTTTAGCTTAATGGTAAATGATAAAATAAGAGATAACTATATCTTTGTCTTTCTTAAGAGAGGACCCATAAAATTAATGTTAAGCTAAAGCTATTATTATTTTCTCTTGAAACAATCAATAATTCTCTCTATGTGGTTCAATGATAATAAAATCTCTTAAAAATTTTTAAGGATACATGATTGAGTTCCTCTAAATAAAAATAAAGCTACTACTAGAAAAACAAAATCCATAAAAATTGTTTGTATTTGAACTTAAAGAAAATAAGTTAAAATTAGAACAAATGTCATAGTTTTCTTTCAATCTTTCAATATTTCCAAAGAGGAAATTATATTGAAGCTCTAAGGCATTAGTTGGTTTGTTTGAAATTTCAGGTTTATAATTCAACATAAAAGAATAGTCTTATAAAAGTTTTAACCAATTAATAATTCTATACTTAAGTCTTTTAAAGGCTACAATAAAAAAAGGTCAAACAAGTTTATGAATTTTAAGGATTGATGGTTGAAGTTTAATGTGATTTTACTATAGATCAGACACTGTCTCCATTATCTATGGAGTAAATTGGTGGTAGAAAAGTCTATCATGTGTATAGTATTTTGGCTTACTTCAATCAATTTTTATAAACAAAGCTCTACGAAATATTTTTCTTAGGTTATTGCTTCATCTACTTTTACTCAAAATGCATCATAAGTGACTCCAAAGATTTTAGAAAAAAGCAAGTAGTTTTAATATTTATGAAGAAGTTATTAAAATCTTGATTTATTCATAATCTTATTTAGGAACTTTACCTAAATGATATATATGAAATAAGTTTTTCTAATATTAAATTTAATCACATATATAATATCATCAATAATGTTTGTCATTCATGCATAAAATCAATAATTATTCAAAGAATATACATGTTGATGTCACTTTTGATCAAACTCACCCCTCTTAAATTTGTCTAATTTTATTCACCATTAAGCAAATCTAGTTCACCTAGGCCTTGGCCTTAATATGATTACACAACAAACACACTTGCTTTGGTGAGAGAGAACCTAAAGTTAAATTAAATTGTGCATATACTGCTTGATCAACCCAATTACAATACAATCCCACTATGTGTTTTATTGTGGAAACATCAAATTACTCTGTCTAAGCTAGTATCAAATGCATCAATTAGGACTTAGCCAATTCAATCTAAGCCTAACTTCAGCTAGGCTTATTAGGCTTGAAACTTTTTATTTTCTGCAATACCACCTCATCCAATCTATCATCTATATGAGGATTAATTTATGTTTTCTCTAGGGATGATTGTTGGTTAACAACACACATCGATGTCCATCAATGTTGGGCTTAAAAGTTAATTGATATAGACATGAAATGATGTATGATGGTAGACATTTACATTTACCAATAATCGATAATAAATTGTTGCAAGCCAATAATTGTTCTCTCTTAAATATGTCGAAATATAACCTATGTATAGATTTTACAATTATTATTTTTTTGTCAATTTCACTTAGAATTAAGTTGTTATCAGACATTGAATTCATCTCCTTTGATCCATCATTTATTAGATTATTCTCATTATGATGACTATTTTGATTATATGCTCATGAAATATGAAGCACATTTAAGCCCTCAAATGTTCTAAACAATTATTATTATTATGCTTTTAAATACTTGATTTAAGTATATAGGTAAGGATCTTGATATTCTTGAAATGTTAGGTTTGTCTTCATATATCGAGTTGTCTTTAGGAATCCATTACTGAAGATTATTCTCCAAATATCCAGGTTTTGCGAGATTTAAAAATAGCATAAAAAATCAAGCTTAATGAGATGATTTATCTACCAATGCGTGAATATTATTCAATATAACAATAGTGATAAGTATGTATTCTATTATATATATAGAATAAGCACAAGTTGTCTATGGATAAGATGGTACAATACATGTTCACTTGTATAAAATAAATGGAAATATTATATGATATGGACATCTACTTAATGAATGGCTACTTTTGTATCAATAAAAAAGAACCTAACAAAGTGAAGTGAATCAAATGAGAACATGAGATTATATAGTAAAAAAGTAAGTCTCTAGAAGTATTCATTAGTTAGTTCTTGTTATGATAATATTCTCTTCCAGTAACTAGTCTGTGTCGCACATAAATCTCCAACGTATTATTCCATATTTATCCTCTAATTATTTAGTTAGATTTGCATTTTTAGCGATATAAAAATAAAAAAATTTATAAAATTAGAATCATCAATTTTAAAAGATGATTGAGGGTTATCTGTTGATTTGCATTTTAGTCAAATAAAAAAAATGAAAATGAGAATCATCAATTAAAAAAAAGATTTAGAATTATCAACTCATTTTAGCACATATTTAACTTGTTTATTAATTAACATCCTGGTTAAAAATTAAAATTTATGATTATTAAGTAACTAAGAACTTATTTATGTCCAATTCTATATCAACCAAGTAATATGTTACTCCAAACTAAGCTCACCCTTACATTAAGTCTTGGTAGGGGATTTGACTTGACTCCAAGTCTTGCCGATTAATTTTGGGTCTGATATACTTTTTATTATGAACCAATAGAATTTTCAAAATGATTGTGATATAATCAAATCATTCAAATTGATCTGAATTTATTATTACATTAATGAAAACTGAGTTTTATATATTATTTCAAACAGAGCTGATTGTATTAAGCATTAAGAAAAAAACATATATATATACATATACATATATATATATATATATATATATATATATATATATATATATATATATATATATATATATATATATATATATATATATATATATATATTCTGAACAATTATTTAATAATTAAAAAATAACAGTTTCTTTTCATAAAATATAATATTATCTTAAAATGATGTTAGAAAATAATGCACATATTGATTTTGTTCTACCCCCTTTTCAAGCTGCCAATAAATTGCATTTCAAAGCATTATCTGATTGAAATAAAACAATATAATATTTTTATCGTAAAGCTCAACTCCTTTTACATATTTATATGATGATTTTTCCTGACTCTTCTTTACAGTAAAAAATGTACTCTTCAAATAATAAAATTATATATGCCAAAATTGACATATCCAACAACTAAAATTTCATATTTATATTAATAGTATCCAAATCTATAATATTACATCAAACGTCATATTCCACATCTTCACCACCGTTTCTTTCAATAATCTATGCAATATTTTCGAACAGGGCTGGAGGTATTAAACAATAAGAAACAATAATTGAGTTTTAATAAATAGAACATAAATTAATATATATTATTTTCTTGAACTCTAATCTAATTATTAGCTTTATTTTTCTGAATAAAAAATAAAAACTAAAAAAAATACATTATCAACACACAGTTTACACATATAATAAATATATCTCAGCAATTAGAGTCTTAAGACGAGCAAATATGGACTGATTTCCTAACACAGCAAGAGTTGAGTGCATAATTAATATATGTTCAAATGTTATTTATATTTTTTCTTTTTGTTGAGTTACTAATTCATTCAGAGTTAGAATAGACGTAAATGATAAGACCCTCTTTTTGAATGGAGAGATTGTATATAATTGGATATTCTTTTAACATAGCATACGATGCATTTAATTTATTTATTTATTAATGACAAATAAGAATAAACATTTTGACTTACGAAATAAATATTTTTTGCTTATGCAATCTTGCAGGTTTACGTAGAAATCATGAAAAAAAATTATAATAACTACTAAGAAAACTGTAACTTTAAGGCAAAATTTTAAAAATAAACATATTTTAAATCGTAATTAGTAATTTAAGCATCAAAATTTTTTTTTTATGAAAATATTCGTCAATATAATACTGATTTTTTTTTGTTTTTTTTTTTTTGTTTTTTGGTAGAGAGAGAGACTATATATATATATATATATATATATATATAATTAAATAAATAATTAATTAAATAAGTATATATGCATTAATAATTAAATAATTAAATAAATAAATTTTTTTTATTTGCGTGTTTTTTTATATACATTAATAATTAAATAAATAAATAAATAAATAATTTTAAATAAATAAATAAATAATATATATATATATATAATTTAATATATATATATATATATATATAAATATAATATATATTTCACGTGACTAAAGATGAATTATTATTTATTTTTTATATATTTATATTTTTATATTTTTTTTATTATTATTATTTTAGACTTTTCTTTTTTTTTTTTCTTTTTTAATTTCTAAATTTTCATAATTTTTAATAACTTTGATATTATAAATTAAGAAAATAATATATATAAAAGTTATTAAAATTATGAAGATTTATAAATTAAAAAAGAAAAAAAAGAAAAAGTCTAAAATAATAATAATAACAAAAAAATATAAAAAAATAAATAATAATTTATCTTTAATCACGTGAAATATATATGCATTAAAAATTATTATTTATTTATATATATATTTATTAAAAATCATATATATATATATATATACTTATTTATTTATTTATTAAAAATTATTTAATTAATTATTTATTTAATTATTAATGCATAAAAAATATGCAAATAAAACCTTATTTATTTATTTATTTATATATATATATATAAATTTATTTATTTATTTATTATTTAATTATTAATGCATATATACTTATTTATTTATTTAATTAATTATTTATTTATATATATATTTATTTTTAGTCTCTCTCTCTTCTCTCCATGCAACACTCAAATAAAAAAAAATAAAACGCTCTCTCTCTCTGCCTGCTACCAAAAACAAAAAACAAAAAAAAAAAATTAAAATGGGTTAGCGTTGGCGTCCACGTCATATTTTTTCATAAAAAAAAATGATCTAAATTGTTAATTACGATTAAAAATATGACTATTTTTAAAATTTTGCCTAACTTTAATGATAATCCAATAATTCTAGTTTTTTCTAAAGCAACAAGTAAAAGTGAGAAAAAATTTTGATCAATTATTTGATGATGATAATTTAAATATTAGTGGGATTTAGTATCTAAAAGATTATAAATAATATATTTCTCGCCTGACATGCGAGGAAGCTAGCCTTACTCTCACAGGTGAGCGTGCCCTAGCTCTTAAGAGCGAGGACAACAAGTAAACACCAATTGAACGACGATGCGATGATAACGGGATTCCGACAGGTGAGCGTGCCCTAGCTATTTTTATTTTATTTGATATTTTAAGTATTATATATATATATATATATCTAAATATTAATAAATATTTATTTATTAGATAACTTTAAATTGTTTAATTTTGTCTACGAGATGAGCTCAATCATATCTCATATTTGATGCATGTTTACTTTAATTGACTCAATTTTGACACCTTTGATTGTGGTATAGTAACCTTTAATCCTCGCTAGCACATTTGATTTGACTAGAAAGACTTGCACATATAATCCTCGCTAGCACCTTCAATACGGTTTTATGGTTGCATAGTAAAATTTTTAAAAACTGATAAATAACCCAATCTATTTAACCTTAATGCTTATTATTATTACTATAATTTCTTATTAATTTTAATTATGATAATGTTAAAATAGATTTTTTGTGAATCCTTCCAAATTGATCTCAATGATTTAATTATTATCATAGAATAATAATTGATTTTTTATGTAAGCGTTGATATCTATATAAAACATACACACACACATACACACACACAACACACACACATATATATATATATATATATATATATATATATATATATATATATATATATATATATATATATATATATATATATACTTCTAAACTATTTTAAGATAAATTAATAATCTTTTAAAATATTTTTAATAAAAATAAAATTATAATTGAAATGATGCTGAAAATATGTTTACAAAAGTGAGCAGAATAACATGTATCGTGTCTCAAAATTTGTCAATCTTGATGAAAGAGTGTTTTAAAATGTGTAATTTTGAAGACATATGAGATAGTAGATAAGACACTACCAGATTTACTCATTTGTGAGGACTTTAGATCTGGTTCCATGTTTCTTATAAGCAAGATGTTAATTACCTCTCCCAATAAGTGAGAGAACTTTTCGGTTAAAGGCTAGTCATTAAATCTAAATGCATCTAGTAGTAAGCATATAGAGTTTGAATTTAGTATATGAAATTCATCATTATAGCTTAAGGATGGTTGGGGAATGATGGCGTGCTCGATCTAGATCCATGGTTCCGTCATCCGGGCGTCGTTCCACAGTCTACTTAGTCGGTAGTGGACAACTGACGGAAGCATCCTCATCCACACATGGGTTACGTCGTCAAGAAATCCTTGTAAACTTGGGGTGTTGTCTAAGACAATTTTAAGTTTACCTTAGGCGAGAAAATTTTGCCTATCAGTATATCCATGATTCCAACTCAAAGGCGAGCCATTGGGAACATCTGGACTATAATTGGTGATCATAATATAATGGAGTCGGTGACAAACCAACCACCCGTAGAGGACTACGGTCATATCTTCATGGAGCCACGCGCCGTCGAAGGACACGATGCGTCCTATGAAATTGATTGAAAGTGAACATAGCGAACACTTGATTTGACATTATCCTTGTGAGCTAGAGTTTTCTTAATTTGTCGCATTTGCGGAAGGTGGATAGATTGAGTTCGATTTAAGTTTTTAGTGATAGGGTTTCATTTAAACAGTTTTAAATTGATATTTGATTTGATTTGGAAAATTGATTAGTTGGAATATGTTTAAGAGCTTTAGATCATGTCAACTTTGTTTAGCTACTAATAGAGGATTAGATCTACTGTCACCCGACATAATCAATTTCTCAGATATTTCACTGATTTGAAACTCTTATTATAGGTTTTTAAGTTTTGTTAACCTAGACCCAGTCATAAGACTAAATCGGGAAGCAACCCGCGCAGCATCCTCAAACACTTGAATTTAAGCATTCAACGTAGTGTCGGGGCACATGCGGGTATTTATAACTTAGCTAATTTCATCTAATTAATAAAATTATTGATCTTGAAAATTATAATTATGATGAAATTCGTTAATTTTTTATTAAAGGAGAACCTATGATTTTTGTAGATTTTGATTTAGTAATGCCTTCTGTCTACTTGTACAAAGGGTTGTAGATCCGGTGGCGAAGAAGTTTTGAAGCTATAGGTTCAAAGGATAATTTAATTTGTCATTTTAAGAAGAAGATTTACTCCTCAAAGTAATTCTCATTTTCCCCTCTTTTAATCAAATTTGATTTCCTCCTCTTTTGTTCAAATTTGATTTCCCCCTCTTTTGCTTAAGTTTGATTTTTCCTCTTTTATTCAAATTTGATTTTCCTCCTCTTTTGTTCAAATTTGATTTTCCTTTTATACTTCTTCCAATTTCTATAAATAAGCAAGGGAGTTGCTTTCTATTCCATTTACTAGGTTGAGGGGTATTTGAAAGAGCTAGAACTTTAGTGCTTTCAATCCTATTTCGATAAATTTTGTAAGTGTTTTTTCACCGTTTTATTTTATTTTTGCTTTTATACCCACCATGTCATTCTACTTTCCCTCTCTTAGTTAAGGTTCACTGACCTCTCAACCCCGGACTAGATCGGGGTATTTTTTACTCAAGACGCTTATGAATAGTGGTGTCTTGTGACACCAAACCGATTTTTCATCTCGTCCCTCATTGAAAGCACGCGAGGTGATTCAAAGAAGACATACATAATATATATTCATTCCCCTTTTTTTTTTTTTCTAAGTCAAATTAGACAAAATTTCAAAGATTTTATTTGGGGAGCACATCTAACAAGTGGTGGTTTATCGGATGCTCAGCATGAACATGTTGTAACATACCTGTTTTTCATCGTCGCACTGACAAAGGTATTCAAACTCAAGAAAGAAACATAAGCATATATATATATATATATATATATATATATAAAGATATATATATATATATATATATATATATATATATATATATATATATATATATATATATATTCACACATTCACAAATCTCACTGTTCGATATTTTCATAGAAGGCAGAGAACCGGGTTGGGTTTGGATTGAATGCAAGGATGATCGAAGAATAATTACATTGATGTTCTTCCCCGATTTGTGCCAATGAAGAGACTGAAAGTGAGAGCAGCAAATCAAAGGAAGAATACATCGAAAGTTCTTATTTGAGGGAAATGGGAAGGCTAAAGTGAAATGTCGAAATCGGAAGAGCTCACAGATGATGTTCTCATTTTTGACACTTGCTGAGAGGTACGGTGGTATGCTAAATTTTGGGCAATGCTTATGCAAACCAATTTTGTGGAAGGGTCATTTCATTTTGAGAATCGATCGCTATCGCTGGAGCTGGTGACATTATAGCGCCGCAGATGCGACCACCGTGGTCGGCTTCTGATTGCTTGACATTTATGAGCCGCAACTTGGTCACGCGGTGACGATTTGACAACGAATTGCATGAGAAATTTTTCTGAAAAAACGAGAGAAAGCGGAGGAACGTACCAAATCGAGAGGGAGAGAGGGAAAATTTTTTTTTACCTTTTTTTACGCGAGAGGAATCTGAGAGAGAAATGTGTGAGAATAATGAGGAGAATCAGAGGATGGAGTGGTTATCTTTATTATTATTTTTTTTAATTCCTTTTTTAAAATTCTTAACGCTTCGCAGGGTAATTTAGGAATTTTTTTAATAAATTTTGAATTTATTAGATATTTTTAATGTGAATTTTGCATTGATAAATGCACATAGTCAATATATATATATTGATTTAGGGTAAATCCTTTATTTTGAACAGAATGGAGTAGTCCGTTTCACGATCGGAGGCCATTTATTCGTTTGGCTAAATGAGAATTTCACCAAATGTCGCCTGACGCTTTCGATTTTCATGTAGACTCATCCAAATCGAGTGTGAATGGTCTCATTTGATAAATTTTGACGTTTCAAAGCCAATGGCACCATCAATTTTACGAACGAAGGTTATTTTTGATTTCGTCGTTCTCCTCGACTCGATATATGCGCATGTCACTAATAGCTTTGATCGTTGCTCATCAAGTCATGCAATATTTATTTCAAGACTAATTTTGTCAACATACGAAGTCCTCCTCGATCGAAGGTCATTTGAGTTAATTTGGTGATGTCAATTTCAAATTTCTATTTGCGTGTTCACAAATCACTCGACATCGACGCATCTCAATTGATCTCAGGTAGTCCCATTTGATAGATTTTGGCATTTTGAAGTTGACATCATGAACAATTTCTTGAATGGAGGTCGTTTGATCATCGTCGTAGCTTTCTGACTCTGATATGCGCGTCGATACATTAATAGCTTGAGCGCTTAATCAATTATTCGTTATATTTTGCAATGGCTATATTTTGATCAATTTCAATCAACACCCACTAAAAATGCTCATCGATGAGGTCATTTTGACCATTTTTGGTGATGTATATTTGAACATTTCGCTCACTTCACCATCGTCATTTTATCTGTTGACTTATGGCAATCATGTGGAGGTCAACAATGCCCCAACAAATGTGATTCGATGGAGAGTCACATTTGTTGAAAATTGTTGACCAATTGGTAGCACAGCTTGATCATTTTAGCTTGATTGTAATAACTTCTAAGCTTGAGGATTTGTCATTGGGTATGCTTTTATTCGACATGTTAAATGAGGCTCACCATGTAATCAATTTGTTGATGAAAAGAGTTCTGACCATTTACTATCTGCTTTCAATGGCTTTGTTGAAGATCTTTTTTCTTTTATGTCCTAGATTTAAAGCTCTCTAGCTTCATCTTGGTTTTGATGGAGGAATCTGCTTATTTTGATGAAGGACCCAGGGAATATGTTTATCTCTTTTGGTCGAATTTGAAATTCCTTCTGAGCTTTGAGCTTGACGGATTGATGAAGATAAGATTTGTCCCTATTGACTGTGTGAAGTGAAAATGTTTATAACTATCTTTGCTGAATAATTGTTGAAGGATACATATAGATACCCGCCTTTTGGCTTATATAGTCAATGTTGAGTTAATCTAGATGTGCTTTAACAAATAAAACCATAAAATTCCTTTAGTTCATATCAACTTTGTATAAACATGAATTGCTTCTTCATTCTGTATTTTGCTTTGATGAACTTGATGAGAGATTGGCTTTGATCAAGCTTAGCTTAATGATCATTGAATATATTGAAATATCACCTCTAATATAGTTGATTTGAGATATCAATTGAGCATTTCTCGCATTGCCTTGATATATCGATCAAGTGAGATTCTTGATCCGTTACTTATAATCACTAAGTTGGATCTAGTCTCAACAACTATCCATTAAACTTGAAGGGTCTTTCAGCCTCTTTTCTTAGCTTGTCATGAGGAGACCGCCCAACTCAATATTTGGGTTTGTTGAGTTAGACCTTAGAACTTACTAGTTTGACTTAAGTTATCAAGTGGTTTTTTGTCATCTGATGAAGGGCTCTTTCACGATTTTGGGCTTGTGAGAGGAGAGCATCACCAACCTCGCATTTGTCTTGTTGAGTTCGACCTTAGAACCCATGGTCCTAGGCTTTTGGATGAGGTTGATGTTTCTCCAACCCTGATCTTTAAATGGAGTTCTTCACTTGATCTAGAATTTGACAAATTGAAGATGATTTTTCTCACATTGATTGTGCTTTCATGTGAGAATATGATCTAAGGTTCGAGCAACCATGAAGCTTCTAAGATCTGAACTTAAAAATAATAATATATATTTTTTGGATTTTAGTGCTTCAACTCCAATCAAATTATATTTGAGATCTCATCTACATGATGTCAACTCAATAAACCAATATAAACTAAAAAATGCTTTCAGGTGGAATTCAAAGTATATTTAGTGAATTTATCAAAATGAAAATATACAAATACATCCATTTTGATTTGATGTATTCTGTAAAGGAGATTTTAACATACAACATTGATTTCATCGATAATAAAAAATTCAAATGTAATGGAATTTTCACGTAAAAGTTTTTCATGAGTATGTTTATTTCAACCATCACTTTGCTAGCTTCATCTACACCAGGCATCATAGCCACATTTGTTCAAAGATCTACGATATAAAGTGTTTGATGAAAGCATATTACTTCTCTCTTTGATAAGCGTGATTTATTATTTGGTAATTTGTCTTCTTTAAAATAGTCGATGAAGGCTTGCCTCCAATCATGTGACTCTTCTACAACAAAGGCTTCACACTGCTTTTCTGAGGCAATGTCATTCTTAACTCTTCTTGGTATAACTTGTTGATTTTGGGAGTAAGGAGAACAAACTTACGATCTGGTGATTTGGTAAACCCTTTACCTACCAGGATTGATACTTTATCGCTCTAGAACTCATCGAGTAAATATGCATCATGACATAATCACCATTCATACATTTCTAATTTTGTCACGCATCATTTTACTATTCTATCGAAGACTCGAGTTAGTGTGATATTTGGTATCTACTTCATTAGCTCGAGAACTCGCCGTGATAAAAGCTAACTCAAGCTTGTTAATTCTATAGATGTAAAGTACTTGATTTATAATAAGCTGAGAATCGCCAAAAATATGCAAGTTTTGAATGCCTATGAAAATAGCTTGAAGATTGCCATTAATGTTTTATATTTATATTTCATTATTCTTTGGCCAACCCATATGATCATCTCATTATCCCTCCTTCTGGTGTTATGAAGATGATGCTGATTCCTCCTCTTGATCTTGAAAAGTTTAGAAATTAGACTTGTTTGATCGATGAGGCTCCATCAAAGTACATTTCCCAAATTTATGAATTTTCTCTTTCATGAATGAGCATAATTTGCTCATCGGGCAAATCATCATTAAGAGAAGAGTCCGCGGGGATAGGATGTGCAGCTAGAAAATCTGTTAAGACTTGTCCCTTCACTGCTTTTTGTAGAACGTATGTGATATCAAATTAAAGCACACGCCATTCGCTTTACTCCCAACGGTCTTGTCATCAAGTACTTCAGATCGATCCTTGATGATGAGTGTAATCTTGTGAGATAACATATAATGACAAAGCTTTTGACCGCAAAGATCAATGCTAAATGTGCTTCATGAGAGTATCTCATTTCGCCCAATCACCTAACGATATAAAGACATTCTCTTTGCCTTCTTCATTGTGTTGTGCCAATAATGCTCCAAGAGACTCTTCTAATTTGGCTGTATAGAATGAGAGGCTTCCTAGGAATAGGCGCAACTAGAATTGGTGGATTTAACATGTAGCTTTTAATGCTATTGAAGGCTTCTTGGCATTCCTTGTCCCATTTGAATGGAGCATCCTTCTTCATCAACCTTGCAAATGGTTGACAGTGTCCTGATAGATTTGATATAAATTGATGGATGTGAGTTATCCTAAAGAACGAAAGACGTTCTTTCTATGGAGGCATCTCCATGATTGATTTTAGCAGATCAATTTCAATACCTCACGCATAAATGTACGTGAATTTTTCCAAGGATACCCAATGCACATTTTAGAGGATTCATCTTGAGATCATATTTCTGATCTCTATAATTCTCAAGTCTTCAAAATGATTTCACGGTTTAGCTCTTCACCACCAAATGCCGACATAACATTCCACCTTTTGATGAATCAACTCAAAAATATGTCATGGCTCTTGGTATGTAGCTGATTTTCGCCAAAGGCATGACCGTAGCAATATGCCAATAGTGTTCTCAATGATATATATTTTCATCTCAAGTGCCATTTTGATTTGGTTGTATCGATGATTCATCCATAAAGAACATGTCATAGTTGGAAGTGTTGTCCACCAATAGTTCGATATTGAAGAAAGTCATCTTTTGGGCATGCCTTATTTAGGTCCCAAGTCAATGCAAAAGATGAATTTGACTTCTTCTTCTAACTGGACAATGTTGGCTATCCAATCGCATACTTCTCCTCGATAAAGCCGATTAGCTTTAGTTTCAGAATTATTTGTTCTTCAATCTCCAATCTCATTCGCCTAGAGCTTGCTTAATTTCATCTGTTTAATACTAGTTTATGAACTACTACATCGGAGATAAGCGCATTTCAATATGTCCATGCAAAGCAATCTAAATTCATAAAGTAGCATTTTTAGCTTTAACTTTCTCAGTGGAAGCACGACAAAAGTTGGACGGGATCATCCTCGCCTCCTAGGTTGACTTTTTTTTAAGTTCATCCATAGTTATTTTCCACCATCTTCAAGTTCTTCGTGTGCTTAGTTCTACTTCTTCATCATTTTTAAGAATAATTTCATGGAATCATCTTCATCACTAAGAGTTTCTATCTCAACCTTTATTATATTATAACATTTCTATCTTGAGATTTGATGAACCCAAACCTTTAGTGATAAACTTTATCACTTCTTCATGATGCTTGAGGACTTCTTGCTCCACATCTTGTTAAAGACTTGAGTCTATGTTTAGTTCTAATATGAACTCCAAGCTTATGCATCATTCTTCACAACTGCGGATAGTGTATATTTGTTGGCACACCATCATAATTTTCATGTTGAGTAGGTCGCTCAAAATTTTGATAGACTCTTCATTTGTAAAATAGAGTTCTCACCACTATCACTCAACGACATAGAATGTTATCAATTCTTCAATATTATGAACCTCCTGGGAGTGATTTCTTTGAAGCAATCATTGAGGGATGGGTATAATTTTGAGTGAGTCATCTGACTCTGAGCTATCCTCCTTAATGCACCATCAACTCTATTTCTATAAGTAGATTCAAAATCATAGTCTCAATCAATCACTTATTTCATACTCTCTTTTGAGAGCTTATAAGTTCCCTTAGGTTGATAAAATATCTTCTTCTTCGTGTCACTTCCCAAATGAAGAACCGATTTTCTGATTTAGTGTAGAATCAAGTGTTTTAGGGAGAGTCACATTGCCTTCTTTCATCCTTGTTTCGCTCTTTCATTTTATGAAATTTCTCTTTAGTTCAAGTGGATGCTACCACTTCAAGAGGCTTTGTTGCTTAGGCTCTTTGAGGATGAAGTATTTGCATCTTCATAGATTTTGCTTCATTAATGGAGAATGGTTGTAGGTTACCAAGAATTTTGAATTCTTCTCCATCTTTCAGATACTTCATACATTGATGCATAGTTGATGGGACCATGCCATACTCATGCGCCATAGCCCAAGAGAGTTTTAAATGATGTATCGATCGACATTACATGAAACTTGGCTTCAGATATAAATCCTTGAACTTAAGTGGAGATATAACACAAAATTTTCGCCTTTTTTATTGAATCGAACCATCAACTTATCTCTCCCAAGATGTTGGATATCAAGTGATAATCCTCTCAATACCTTTAGACTCATAAGATTGATAGAAGAACCGATCAATCAATATGGATCGAGATACCATCACTCATGACATATAAAAGGATGGTTGTGATCCGCTCTTTTCCAACATAAGATCTCTTGAAAATGTGACTAGGGAGATCTTGAGTTTGCAATGCTCATGCATTTTTAACAAAGTAAGCTTCATAACTCGGATCGAGAGCTTGTATCAAAGTTTCTGAGGTCTTTGACATCAAGAGAGCCTTGCACACTGCCAGTGTGATCTTTCTATTTGATAGAATATTATAATCTATTTTCTCGCTTGATTTAGTTTCTAGATTTTGAATAATATCTCATTGACTTCAATTTGTTTGCCTTTATCTTTATTTCCTTCTTTGATGAAGGTGGTAAGACTTTTGTCTCGCCGATTCTTCTAGAGAGGTCATTTCTTCTTCAAGTTCTTCTTATTCGGAAGATTGACCAAAAGGTTAGACTCATTTTTCAATGTCATATATTCATGTGATGATATCGATGAGTGACTCTTCTCCATCAGAAAACATAGATCTTCATCTAACATTATTTTCTTGTTGAGTCATTAAACAAAATTGATTAGCTCCTCGTGCTCTTCTTACTTTCGATAAAATTTTGATGTTGGTCGAGTTTGTCCACTACCTGTCATCTTGGAGTAACCGATGTTGAAGAATATCTGACATCACATAGATGATTCGGCATTTCTCTACTGGACAAGACTCACCATGATCTTCTTCATCCGATTCAACAATGAAGTTTAGGCATGAAGGCAAGCCTAAATGGTTGTCTTGCCGGGTGATACTCTTCTAGATTGTTAATGATCTTGAGTTGTAGTTCTCTTGATCTTCTTTTCTTAACCGCTTTGATTTATGGGGCTTGCATTTAAGATCTTCTCATGTTGTGAAGTAGCCTTATCAATGCTTTGAGAAGCCCAAATACTTGGTTTAGGCATCTCTCTTAAGTCCAATATAGGTTCAAGTGGTGATTTCCACTTAACACTAGGGACGTCCTTTAGTTGCTTAAGCATCTTCATGGTCTTTTCGGAGACTATTGTTTTTCATTTTTCAGTCTGAACTGATTTCTCCTTATGTTTGTATTTGCTGGATGATACGGAAGAGGACGTAATCATTCTTGTAGACTCTCTTTTAGGGTTGACTAGAACACTATCGGATAGTGTAAATTCACCTTGTCGATACTTTTTTTCTAGCCAATCTTTGAAGACATAACAATCTGATGATGATCATTCAATGATAGGATAGTAATTTGAATTACTTGATGCCTTCTTCGCCTTTGATTTCTGTAATTGTAACCGCTTTGACCGCTTGCAAATAATTTAGCCATTGTCCCTTCTAAAGGAATATCTTTATTCATCTTTTCAAGAGATGGCGATTCTCTCATCATCTCTGTGTTTGCTTTGGACGCTCCCCACCACTTGGAAAAGTCCGAGGTTCATTACCTCCTAATACCAATTTTCTGGGATTAAAATAAACATGCTTTTACCCTTATCATCATATACAGCTTTTCTTATTATCACACCGCTTTTCTCCATTTGAGCTAAGGAAGATGAGTTTCATTTCTTCTTGAGAAGGTTTGTTTCTCTTTGCTTTATCAAAGACTTTACTTAGTGATTCAACTTTCAATTTAGCCACTCTCTCGAAAGTCGGAATGCAATTATGTCATGCATAGAAATGGTGCCATTTTATCATCCATATTGCCCATTAGCAATTGGATCGCATGTTCTTATTCTAATTATGCTCTCACTTAGGCACCAATGACTTATGAATAAGACTCATCTTTCCTTCTTTCAATAAGGCAAGTGATTGTGATTTTCTCGACCTGAACCTTCACAAATATATTCCAATTCAGAAATATTTTAACAATCATTTGGCTGCATACCATAAAGCTAGGTCAATCTACTAATGAATTGACAAAAGTGCATCGTTCCTCTATGTATCACAAGTATTTTAAATTGGGCCGATGCTTGATTACAAGCTCGTATGAATTTAAATCGAGTAACCTTCTATGACATTTAATCATATTGGTGGGTAATTACTCACCAACTTTTCATACTGAGGCTATGACCGCTTTTATCTTTTCATTGATTATTATTTCTAATTGAAATATAGTTCTGTACCAGATTTTGAATTGTCAGAGAGGTTTTGGTTAACTTCATCCCTTGCTTCAGCGTAGCATATATAGGAGCTTGAGGTACCATAGTATGGTATATAGTTGTTGTTAGCTACATCTGTTAGCATACAAAATAGGAGACTGATATGATATTCTTCTGTAACAACTCCATAATGATGTTCATTTGTACCATCATATCATTCATTTTGGTACCAAGCTGTGCAATCTCCTTATCTTTGACTTACATTTGACGTTGCATTTCTTTTTGCTCTCTATTAGGCCATGCAATCAAGACAGTTTTCCTCTTCTTTTTATTGTTGTTCGCTCCTTGCTCATTTTAGGTGAGAACATGACTCTCTCCATGTATTTGTAGAGACAATTATTGTTGGGTAATGATGACATGGATTTTAATAAAATTAGATTTGTTCAACCATATGAGCTTCACACCCATGATTTCTTTCTCATCCTGATCTTCATCTTCATCTTTAGCAGAGATTGAAGATCCATCTCTACTTGCTTCTGTGGAGACTCTTCTTCATAAGCATCAAATTCGTTCGATTCTGATTTGCATTGTAGTGTGGTGCAAGAGTTCATCAACATCTCAATATGACAACTATTTCCATATCTTTTCATTATTTTCTTCGACATAAATTTATGAAAGAGGATCTAGTTCAATGTGCGGAATAACCAATTCTTCTATTAAAGGAACACATGCCAACCTTCTCTTGTAGAGGTGAAACTGATGATGGGATCCCCAAAGATTCTCGGTGTGATCATATCATTCATCATCATATCTTATTTTGGGTATCCACTTAAGAGTTAATTTTGGCTGATTTCATATATGTATGATGTCACCTCTATTACTCAAAGTTTCATATTTCCTATATTTGCTATTTTGTTTGACCTTTGGATTCTGGACATGCGTCCAAGTGTCACGATGCTCACCATTGATCCTCATGACCAGAGATGAATTTTCTTGGTAGCTTTTATTTTTCACCACAAGCTCAAATCTTTTCATTCCTCTCCTTCTACTTGAGAACTTATGTATCCTAGATAAATGATTTTAGGGAGTGACATGGTTTTCTAGGACCGCTTTATTTGCCAATAGAGCTATTACTCTTTACCAACTTTAGATTGTCAAATTTTTAGGAATGCTATTTAAAGATGTAATTTGTTTTTTCACCATTTCATTTTTTTTTAAATTTGTAATTTTCCTTCTTTAGTTTCACCCTAGATTTCCTCTCTTTTATTTAGATTTTCCATGTTTCCTATCAAGCCTCTATAGATCACTCCTCCCTAAGTAAAGTGAGTGTTCTCATCCATGCATTGTATGAAAAGAAGTTTAATCCTTAGTTTAAATTCATAATTAGCAAAATTTATGGTTAATGATGACTCTCATCTAGTCTCATGGTGTATCCCGAGATCCCTAGTCTTGTTGAGGCAGTGAAATCTTTAGAAGGATCCTCATCAACACCTGATGAAGAAATCATCTGGTGGTGCTTCTAAGAAGACAATTTAAGTCTACAATGCAAAAAGGCTATTTGTCTAACAAGTATAAATTTATAATTCACAATAAAGGGAGAGCATTGGAGCATCGAGAGGGAGATGAGAGGTGAAAGATTTCAATTTATGAAGAAATGGTGATGAGAGAAAGAATTATTAGAAGTTTTAATGGGTAGATTTTTTTTGAATTTTAAAAATGATTGAAGAGATAAAATATTTTTTTTATATTTGTTAACAAAGAATTGATCTAGTAAGAATATTATATTTAAATTTTGAAATCTTATTTTTTTTTTAATGCAAAGAAAACCGAAGAAATGGATGAATTGTTCGTAGAAATAGATTTAGAAATTTCATCTAATTAATAAATTATTGATTAAAATCATTGATGAAATTCAATTTCAAAAGGAGATGATTTTGTGATTGATTCGTCGTCGAGCAAAAGGATCGTTGATCCTGGCGAAGACATTTGGCATGGTTCAATATAATTTAGTCATTTAAGGATTTACCGTCAAAGTAATTCTCATCCCACTCAAATTTGATTTCCTCCTCTTTTGTTCAAATTTGATTTCCTCTTTACTTAAGTTTGATCATTCCAATTTGATTTTCCCTCTTGTTCAAATTTGATTTTCCCCATATCTTCAATTTCTATTCATGATCATTCCATTCCATTTACTTGAATGAGCTAGGTATTTGAAAGGGAGCTTTAAACTTATGAGCTTTCAACACGACAAATTCTCAAATATTTTTCATTCATTTTATTTTTTGCTTTTATTCTAGCATGTCATTCACTTTTTTCATTTAGTTTTTTGATTCTTGAGTCATTGTATCATTTTGAATTTGGCTTATCGACATCAATATATGACAAAATGTTTATTGTAAATAAAAATCTAAAAAGATAGCATAATGAGTTGAATATTTTATTTTTTCATCGTTTTTTTCCTTAACTAAAGCAAAGATTCTTTCAAATCATTTCCCATTCATAACTCATACAAGAGCTAAAGATTACTTTCACAACTACTAAATATAAGATTAAGTATGATTTTTACATAAAGAAACTTAAATAAATTTTAATTTTATTTTATAATTTTCAAGAATTTTAATAAAAAAGCAAATGAGGAATAAAAAAGTGAGTAAAAAAAATTTTCTTAGAGAGGGAATAAAAAGAGAATATAAAATAAACTTAAATATATCTTTGAATTTAATGGTTTTTAATTTTTTTTAAAAATATTAAAATAAAAATTCTATCTTATATTAAATTATTTCTTTTATTATTAAATTTTTATTATTATCATAATAATATAATATATATTGAATTAGTAATTATCATATTTCTCATAGTAAATGAGTTGAACTTTAAAATAAAGCTCATTTCAAGCTCAAACTTGATAAATTAATCAAGCTCAAACTCATGGTGGGCTCATGTCATTGATTTTTACACCAATCTTCTAAAATTCTTAATCTTATACTTTGAGGAAAATTGATAGATATATATCTTCCCTCTTATTTCTTATTTTAATTTGCATGTAAGACAATGTAATTATATGATGATTTGCAAATTTATCTTTTTTTAAGTAGTAAAGTGTTGGATTTGTATTGAGATTTTAAAAGTATTAATTTATGTGTCAATTTAAAAATGACAGAATGTAATTGAAATCATATAAAATAAAATATTTTAAAATATTTTATCATTTATTTTGACATATACAAAAATAAATCAATTATGAATGAAAAGAAAGTTCCCACATTATGGACGGATGGGGACAAAGAAGTTAGTCCATGAAACTAAAATTAGATTAAAAACTTGGAATACAGGTACTCTTACAAGTAAATTAATGGAATTAATAGATATTATGATTCATAGTAAGATAAATATTTTATGTATTCAATAAACTAAATGAGTTTGGAAGAAGGCCAAGGAGATTGATTGTTTAAGTTTTAAACTTTGGTATTCAAGTAAAAGTCATAGTAGAAATGTTGTAGCAGTGATTATAGATAAAAGATTGAAAGATAATATTATAACTATTAATAGGATTAGAGATCGAATTATAGATTTAAAGATTATTGTTGATACTAAGATATCAATATTATAAATTTTTATGCTTCTTAAGTAGGTTTGGATGTAGGCTCAAAAGAAAAATTTTATAATGAATTAGAGGGATTGATACAAAAGATATCTTTGAAGAAAACATATTTATTAGAGAAGAATTAAATGGACATGTTGGTAGAGTGGTAGAAGATTTTAAAAGTATTCATGGTGGCTAAGAATTTTGGAGCGACTAATGAAGATGATAGGATTAAATTAGATTTTGTCTTAGCATATGATTTTATAGTTGCTAATACTTTATTTAAGAATAGTGATGAGCATATTATTACTTATAAAAATGAATATAGTAAAACACAGATTGATTATTTTTTGATAAAAAAATAGATCGTTTAGATTGTAAAAATTGTAAGGTCATTCCAAGTGAAAGTTTAAGTACCCAGTATCAACTATTAGTTTTAGATTTTAAGATGAAGAATTGAAAAATAAAAATTAAATCATATTATTATCCTAGGATTAGATAGGGCACTTAAAGAACATTAATAAAAATATTTTTAAGAGCAACCTACAAGAGTTTAGAATTTGGGATGTTCATAAAAAAGTTAATATTATGTGAAAAAATAGCAAGTGAAATTAAGCAACTTGTAAGAAATATGCTTGGAGAATCAAAAATGAAAGCTTCTTTTAATAAAAGTAGTTTGTGGTGGAGTCAAAGTATGTAAGAAAAGATAAAAAATAATAAGCATTGTTATAAAACTTGGTTTAGATATAAAAACTTGGAGAATTGGGAAAAATATAAAGTTGCCCAAAGAGATTCTGAAAAAAAAAATATATGATGTAAAAAAAATTTAATTTTTAGTAATTTATACAAAAGATTGTACATCAAAGAAGGCAAAAGATGTATGTATAAGTTAGCCAACCAAAGAGATAGAAGAAGTAAAGATTTAATTCAAGTGAGGTGTATTAAGAATAAAAATCATAAGTATTTTTTAGAAAAAGATATTGAAAATAGGTTGATTAGGTATTTTGATAAACTTTTCAATGAATGATATGAAAATATGATTGATTTTAGCAACCTTAATACTCTAAAAAATAGAGAATTTTATTTTTATTACCGTATTAGTAAATTTGAAGTTGGAGAAGCTTTAAAGAAAATGAAGTTGGAAAAACAGTAGGACCTGATGATATTCCAATAAAAGTGTGAAAATGTTTAGAGATTAAGGAATTTCTTAGCATACAAATATTTTTAATGTTATTTTAAAGACTGAAAAGATGTCAAATGAGTGAAGAAAGAGTTTGTTGGTTCCTATATTTGAGAATAAAGGTGATGCACAAGAGTGTGCAAATTATAGAGGAATTAATTTAATGTGTCATACATTAAAATTATGGGAGAGAGAGTAATTGAGCATAGGCTACGATGTGATACCAAAGTTTCTTAAAATCAGTTTGGTTTCATGCCAAGTAGACCTACTATGGATGATATACATTTGTTAAGAGGTTCGATGGAGAAGTATAGAGAAAGTAAGGAAGATCTACATATGATATTTATTGATTTATAGAAAGCTTATGATAAAGTTTCAAGAGATGTTCTTTGGAGAGTTCTAGAAAAGAAAGGAGTTAATATTGGTTATATTCAAGTTGTTAAGGATATGTATACTAGAGCTATTACTTGTGTCAAAACAAATGGAGGATTGACAAAATATTTTCCTATTTTAGTTGAATTACATCAAGGATCTGCTTTAAGCCCTTATCTTTTGCTTTACTTATGGATGTTCTTACTAGGCATATACAGGAACATGTACTTTGGTGTATGCTTTTTGTTGATGACATTCTTTTTATTGATAAACTAAAGAGGGAGTCCAAGAGAAACTTGAATTATGGAGGTTAACCTTAGAGTCTAAAGATTTTCATTTGAGTAGATCTAAACCTAATATATGGAGTATAATTAGTTGTAGAAGTTCTAGTGGGTGTTGTGACATTGGGTGACCAAGTCATTAAAAAAGAGTGAGCATCTATGCTCTATTGTTCAAAATGATGGTGAAATAGAGCGTGTTATTAATAGAATTCAAGTTGGATGGTTAAGCGGAGGAATGTGTGGTAGAGAAATACCACTTAGACTTAAGGAAAAATTTTATAAGATGATGGTAAGACCTAATGATTTATGGTGCTAATGTCACAATAAAAGAGAAGCATAAGACTAAGTTAAGTGTTGAGAGATGATGCTCGTGGATGGATGGCTTTACTCTTAGAGATAAAATGTGAAATGAGTATATTCGGAAAAAGTTTGTAGCTCAGGTAGATAAGATTAGAGAGAGTCACCTTATTTTAACATAAAGCGTCATCCGATAGCCCAATTAGGAGAGTAGATTTATTAGATTTGCCTTATGTTAAGAAAATTAGAGGTAGACCTAAAAAGTCTTGGTTAAGATGTATAAAAAATGACCTTAGTTTACTTGAATTAAATGATAATTTAACACGTAATATGACATAATGGAGAAGAAGGATTCATGTAGTCGACCCCCCATAGTGGGATAAAGGCTTATTGGTGTTGTTGCTGTTGTTGTATATAGATTAATTCTTAAAAATTATCTAGTATGATAGTTGTTAAATCTAGTTAAATATAGGTAAACTATTTAACTTCTTGTTTCAAGATTTAAGAATTTATATGATTAAAACTTCTTATTAAATTTAATTTATTTATATCAATGCTAAATAAACAATAAATCATAATTATTTTAATATAATATCTTAAGTAATATTTAATTAGTAATTTAATAAGCTATTTAAGTAATAACTTATTTAGACGAATGAAATCAAAAATAAAAAAAATAATATCATTTAACCTAGGTTATTAATAATAATTTAATTTCTTAAATTAAAAAATTTATATCAAATTTGTTTGGTTGATTATTAATAAATGTTTTATCAATTTTAATTATAATAATTAAATTATAATTAGCAAAAATTACTATTCTAAGCAATCATTAAATAGTACTTTATATAGATAATTAAATATAATAAATTCTATTTAATCAAATTAAATCACATAATATTATTTTATTTAAAAATATATTTTACTTAATTAATATTACTTATTTAGTTTCGCATACTTTTTTTTAAAATAATAGACTTTACATGATTAACACAAAGCTAATTAATAATTTTAAAATCAGAAACTGTCATGTTTCTCTCTCATGTGGTCCTCTCAGTTTCTCAAATGAGAGCTCACTGGAGAAGTCATCAAGTTGACCGGCAAAATGTTAAGAAGAAGAGTTCCACAGGTCGACTTTGTTAAGCTGAAATATATTTCATTTAACTAATATTAATTAATAAGATTAATTCAATTTTTAAAATAATACAATTTATTTAGTTAATAACAAACTAATTATTATTTTTAAAATTCGAAACTCTGATCTTTCTTCCTCAAATCCCCATCCCCCAATTTCTCCGTACTTTCGACAACAAAAAAGGGTAAGTCACGTGAGAGTTCACTTTAGATAAGCCATCAATTGGACCACTAAAGAAGAGTTTGTGAGAGTTTAAATCCAGTCTAAATCTGTCTAAATCCTGCTATTAAACATACATCCCCTTTTAAAGTCTTTCCCTTTAAATGCTTCTGAGAAAATCTTATAGGATCATGCTATTGGTGTGCAAATGGTCGTTGGCAACCTTCTTCCCTGTTCATCTTCTAGAAATAATATCTGATCTCTAAGACAGCAACAAAGTTAATTTATATGTAAGGAAACTGATATCGTCAGCATCGCATGACAATGCTTGACATAAGACGCAGGACGACAATTTCTCTTACAACCTAGATCATAATTTCACCAAATTACATACTCTTTTAAAGACAACAGCACAGTAAACACACACATATGCATGCGCCAACAAGAGATAATAATCTTATTCTTAGCCATAATATGAAACTTCTATTTATAAACTAGAATAGAAACCGGATGCGGCCACTTTCACAGCCCTCAACTGGGGACTCCCATCACCACCAGACATGGTGGTGGCGCTGCCACCTCTTGCTTACTCAATTTTAACGGATTGGTATCGCCACCATAATGAACTCCATCCCCACCACCATCTTCATCTCCATTTCATCATTGATCTATCTGCCGTTTCATCTACTGCATCATCCATCATCCACATGTATCTCTCATACCATTATCGCCGTTTATCTCCCACCGCATCTCGTTTATCTCACCGCATCTTTCATCTCACTGATCTATCATCACTATCGCCGCTTCATCTCACATCCAATCACCATCTGTCCATCTCACTGTCATCACTATCTTCTCCAGCTATCATTATCTCGCGCCACCACCTTCATTGTTGTTGCCACCATCTCCGTCTCCTCCTCCTTCACCGTCATCATCAGAAACATGGTATTTAGAAACAGACTTTGATTTGCTAAATTCCTTCAAGGACCTGGCGAAGGAAAGGCAAATGCTAATGCTAAGCAGAACTAGCACTACAAAAGCCTTGAGCTTAGTGCTATTAGCCATTGTGGCTTAGTGGGAATGTGGGATGAGAAGCTATGATGGCCGACAGAGTGATATTTATAGCTAAGAGATGACAATTGCAGTGTAGCGTTTGTTAAATCAAGTGGCCTTTACTGTGGCGTTATAAGCGAAATTTTATCAAGAGGAAGATTTAAAAAAAAAAATTCTTACCACCAACATCATTTTTTAAATATTATTAATTTTAATTGCCAAAATATCGATTAAAGATGATTAAACGTCATCCTAAAATTAGTATATGTCCAAATAATACGCGAGCGGAATTAGGTCAGTCTTGGAGGCATATATATATATATATATATATATATATATACCTGTTTTTATAACCATAGTTACAAACATCATTTAAGGAGCTCATTTAATTTTGATTTTATTGAATTCAATTTTAAAATGCTCCAATTAAATTTTTAAGTGTAATGTATATATATCCGTCAAGTCTTCTAGATAAAATTTAGTTATAAGTTAAAAAATATTATCAATTTGGAATGATCGTTATCTATATTTAGGATCAAATACTTAACTAAGATTATTTATCTAAAGTGGCTGTAAAAAAATTAATTTTATAATAATGCTTTACTATAATAATACACTCCACGTTCAAAGAAAAAAAACACTCATATCTAGATATATATAGCTTATTTTTCATAAAATAATTTTATCGTCTTAAACAAACGATAAGAAACACTCGATCTTTTTTTTTTACACTTCTGAAGAAATTTTTTGAAACTAGTATATGCATGATAATTAAATTTTAAATATAATTAGTACTGATTTATTATTAAGATTTTAAGTTTGGGAGACGGGATAAAATTTTTAATGTATTATGTAATATTAAAGAATTTGATAAAAATTTAGGATTGGTGAATGTCAGCACCACCCACCCCTGATTTCTCCACAAGAGGAGACTAAATTATTTTGTATGCCTCCCATCTTTATTATCTATTTTTAACAAAAAGCAAAATAATGCATTATATATATTTATATTATATTTATGTGGTGTTTTAATTTGGAGTCGTAGGGACACCACACAGATCTTAGGGCGTACTTATTGAAGTGATTGGGTGCGACATTAATGTATGATGTGTTATCTCGAAAGATAGTAACATTACTCTACAATGAACTTAATCATCTAATAAGAACTCCTAAGGCACATGAGTCTTCGTATATACCAGAGATCTTCCCCCACTTTACATGGATAAAGTAAAATAGAGTTTATTTTAAGGCGAGTTCTTTAGTTACCTAATTAATTATATCATAGGAAATGAAAACTTCCTAAGAACACTCTCGATTAAAGTAGTCAATAAACGTCTTCAAATATTTTAAGGCTAGGCTATCAAAGAATTTGTTATTTTTGAAATGAAATAGGGTTGTTTGAATAGGAAGACTTCTTCACGGATTCAAAGGGAGAGTAAGTAGGAAGCACCAATGATATTAGGAAGCCTATTGAGTGCTTCAGTCTATCTATGGTGAGGGTTAACATTTTTTGAAAGAGAGAATTCATTTTTTTTTATTTGAGTTGAAATTTTATCAGAAGGTTAGGACTCACATTACAACAATGCAAGATTGTAGAAATACTTAAGAGGTAAGGACTTATACTCGTAGCAAAAGAGAAACAAGCTGCCTCAGAACCTAAGTCTAAAATGTTATAGCAAAAGCTAGAAGCACGTCCTAATCGAGGAGAATGGGATATAATGGTTCACTTCCACTTGAGAGAGTGGATCGATCCCAACTCTTCTGGACTTACAACCATTTGGAGTGGCTGTCAGCTAACACCTCCTACGATTTAAAACTATGTGGGCTAGTCATATATAAATGCAAAATAGCTAGGCTATTTTTCAATTAGTAAAGAATTTAAAGTCCTAAACTCACTCCTTAAGAGACTAAATCATGATTGGTATGAAAACATGAATTAGAATAATGCAAAATATATAAATTTTAAAACCATTTTGACACATTAATTTGGACCAAGGCTTAGGATAATTATGCTTAAATGCATAATGAAATTGAGTTGTGGGCCAAATCAGCAAGAAGAGGTGTTCTCCACTACAAGGGATTGCACTCACAGGTCAAGCCTATCCCTTATCGTGTAAAAGTGGATATCCTCTATTTTCAAGAGTGAGATAATATGATATGCATAGCGTGATAACATGCAACATTCAGCTAAGGGGTTACTAAATTTTTTATTTATCTTGATTATGAACCTAAGCTTTAAGGTGAGGTTATGAGTTGATTTGATTTTAGTTATGAGTTATTAATAAAGTAGAAAAATTAACTTGATCTTAAAGAGCCTACTGCATCCAAGCCACACATCAAACATATGCACTTTAAGAAACCTATGTAAAATATATCATTTCTATTGTACAATCTAAACATAACAATCAAATATTTAAATTTCATAAAATAATAAAAAAGCCGATACGGCCGGGTACTACCGTACACCTCGAAAAAGAAAAAAAAAAGTTAAGTAGTCGAGCTCTAGACTTATACAGCCCATATTACAATTAAATCTTACAAATAAAATAAATGTTATGGGGGTCTTCAATTTTGTTTTTCTTTTCTTCTTTGGATTAGCTTGCTCTAGGCTTCGTATGGCCTCCCAAGTCTTTGCCTTCTAGCCACTGCTCATCCTAAACCCCATAGAATTAATCCTAAACCTATTACAAAAATTACAACTTTATAAATAAAATAAAATCTAACTACACCTATAAAACATATATTAGCTAAAAAATATACAAACCAAATAGTTATATTTCAGATATTTGGACTTAGCATCCTGCACTTGGATAACCAAGCCCACTTGTCATAATTGGATTATGCTTAGGGACATAAGCGCATACAAATAAAAGTATTATATATTCATTTATTATTATAGTCGTCCCCCAAGCATAATCACTTGCATAAAATATCATTAGTAACTAACATCCTAATCACAAATAATCCTAACACCCAATTTAAAATATTACATCATAAAATAAAATATATCACCACAACATATATCGGCCTAACCTAATACTAAGATAGGTGACTTAGTATTCTAATGTGTATGTTAAAGCTTAGTGTGGTATGTCTTGATTGGGCTTTAGAATTATGATTTTCCAAAATTTAGGATTGTCTAAAGTACATATTATGGGTGATTTCACTTTAAGTATTTTAGCAACCTGATTGAGTCTTATCCTATGTATTTTTTAAAATTTTTTGTTCACTTCTTACTTAAGATCTAATCATTTTTTATTCACTTCTTACTTAAGATCTAATCATTATGACGAAAGAATAGACTTAACTTTTTTATCCTTAGCCTAAGTTGATTTTCAAAGATAGATCATTATTACTTTAGCTTTCTTAATGAACCATTTATAAAATTTATTTTAGCCTAAGTTTAGATTAGTCTTAATGAATCTTATTCAAATATGAAAGAAATCTTAAGACCAATGAAATTAAGTCACCATCACATGAATAACACTCCATTACTTCCTTTCATTATAAATAACATCCACATTCTTTCCTTTATAGTTTCTTCAATATTTGATTTAGTATATATATACATGCTATATACTCAAATTTTTACACACTCAATGAATGTTGATGCATGAGTTTGATAGAAAAAGGAATTTCATCTCATATTTAAGCATATACAAACATGTATAAGGAATTTAAGTAAGTACGTGTCATTGTTATACTAGGAAGTGAGATTATCTAAGACCTTCTTGGGGCTACTTAAAGCTTCATATTCTCGGGATACCTAGACTATATATTTTCCAATTCAAATACATGTAAGAATTTATATAAACATAGAAATAAAATCATGAAAAGGTTGTGTATAAATATCTTTACCTTATGTAAAGCTTAATGGAAAAAGAGGGTTTCACTTGATATTCTAATATATGCTTGCACATAAATAAAGTTAAGCAAGTATGTGTCATTGTTAAACTAGAAAAGTGAGATTATTTAAGACCTTCTTGGGCTACTTAAAGCCTCATATTCCCGGAATATCCAGACTATATATTTGCTAATTCAAATATATGAATACATAAGTATGAACATATAAATATAAATCATCAATTGCCATCTTTGGATTACAGGTAAATGAACATTTCATTGTTCACATAATCTTATGTATTTTTTAAAATTTTTTGTTCACTTCTTACTTAAGATTTAATCATTTTTTGTTCACTTCTTACTTAAGATCTAATAATTATGAAGAGAAGAAATAGACTTAACTTTTTTATCCTTAGCCTAAGTTGATTTTCAAATATAGATCATTATTACTTTAGCTTTGTTAATAAACCATTTATAAAATTTATTTTAGCCTAAGTTTAGATTAGTATTAATGAATCTTATTCAAACATGAAAGAAATCTTAAGAGCAATGAAATTAAGTCACCATCACATGAATAATACTCAATTACTTCCTTATATTATTAATAACATCCACATTCTTTCCTTTTTCGTTTCTTCAATATTTGATTTAGTATATATATACATGCTATATACTCAAATTTTTACACACTCAATGAATGTTGATGCATGAGTTTGATATACAAAGGAATTTCATCTCATATTTAAGCATATGCAAACATGTATAAGGAATTTAAGTAAGTATGTGTCATTGTTATGCTAGGGAAGTGAGATTATCTAAGACCTTCTTGGGGCTACTTAAAGCCTCATATTCTCGAGATGCCTAGACTATATATTTACCAATTCAAATACACATTATCATTTATATAAACATAGAAATAAAATCATGAAAAGGTTGTGTATAAATATATTTACCTTATGTAAAGCTTAATGGCAAAAGAGGGTTTCACTTGATATTCTAATATATGCATGCACATAAATGAAGTTAAGCAAGTATGTGTCATTGTTAAACTAGGAAAGTGAGATTATTTAAGACCTCATTGGGGCTACTTAAAGCCTCATATTCCCAAAATATCGAGACTATATATTTGCTAATTCAAATATATGAATACATAAGCATGAACATATAGATATAAATCATCAATTGCCATCTTTGGATTACAGGTAAATGAACATTTCATTGTTCACATAATTAATTATTTAAAATAAGCATTGATTTAAGTTTCAAATTATTTAATTCATAATTAACATAAAGTTTCAAAATAGTTTGAGATTTACTAATGATAATAGCAACACCATATAAGAACATTTGTCCAATTCATGCAATTTAAATGTAATCATATTCTTTTAAATTTAGAACATGAATACATGAAGCACATGGCATGCACATTTATGATAATTGAAGGGAAGTAATTGAATATCACCACACAACATACTTAATTTCATTAGAACCTAAGGACAATCAAGTTAGATAAACATCTCTTAAATCTAATCAAAATTTCTTTAATGTTTAATTTTAATAATCAAGTTGTTGAAACTTAAAGAGGAGAAAACAATACTTTGAATTCACCCCATCCCATGTTGGTTATTTAATATGTTAAAGGAAGAAAATTAAATATATTTTATAGATTAATTAAGTTCAATCTATTAATTATATCAATTTGATCACACATCCCAAGCTTCTTTAATTTAATTAATCACCTAAACATGAGCCTTCAATGATATGCTTTTGAAAAATAAAATTTGCAATGCACCTAAAGAAATCTAATGAAATTAGGCTCATACTTAAGAATTTATTAAATTAAAGAAAGAAAATATTTAAGATAAATGCTCTTATGATTTTCCCACACGAATAAGAAAATAATATTTTTTAATGATTTTATGTTATTAAACACATAAAGGGATTAATAGATTGCACTTGAGTTACTTAAATTGATTTCATTTATATTTTATTATTAATTTTCTTTAATTTACCCTTAATTATTAAATATGTTAATTAAATCCTTTAAGATAATACATTTAAAAATAATTAGAAGATGGGGTCCTAATTAATTCACATGTTTTCCCAGTTGTTTTTATTAATTAATTAACATTAATTACTTAATTTTACTATTTACTAATTATAATAATTATTAAATCACATAAAGAGGATAATTAGGATTGAAATTTTGGAATTTCCCAAATCATATTATAAATAATTCCAAGAAAAATATGAGAGGTAGAGGACATCCCATAGAAACAACATGCCAAATTTAGAATTAATTAGACAAGTAATTTGACCTTAATTAAAGTAATTAGCCTAAGCTTCAAATTTTGATTAATCACTATTCATTAAAAATTAATTAGGAATTGTATTTTTATTAAATTCTCCTCTGTCTAAGCTTTCCAAAATGGGTTTATTAACTTTTTTTTTTTTTTTTCTACAATCAGTTATAATTTTTTAAAAATTTTTGGCTAATTAACTACATTTTAAAACCTAATTAAATCATTTTAAAACTTCGGCGCCACGTGGATGCTGACGCGGTAATGCTTTTCACATTCCATCATGGTATTGGTTATTTAAAACATCCGGTACTGCTACTAACTCAGCGGCGGCGGACACGATTTTGTCTCGACCGTTCGATCTCGGATCTGACAGTCAAGATTAATCCCTTGATTATGAAAGGATTAAATCAAGATTTCTAATGCAATTAATCACGACCGTCTATTCTAATCACATGGAACGGGCGATTGGCGTACCTTCGCCCTTCGATCGAACTTCACTTGTTTCGAATCATCCAAAATGATCAAGGAAGAGATTTAAAGAGATTCTATGGTGGAAATAGTGTAAAACTATAATTAGTTTCAAAAAAGACCAACACCTAATTGCCAAATCTATGATTGTCAAATTTTTACCTCGCTGGAGCTAGAGACTGGCGGTCCTTCGACATAGGAAGCTTCAAGATGAAGCCCTATTGAGAAGATCTCAAGCTACCTCCCCACCGATCGGCATGTGGACCAAGCATCACCATGGAAGTTGTTGGAGTTGGTCTAGGGATGCCTTTTGGTGGTCGAATCGATCGGATATCCATTCATTTTTGTTCGTTGAGGCTTGAGGAACATGTGGAAAGATTTAAATTTCATGGAGTTTTGATGAGGTTGGACAGATAGGGCTCTCGGATTTGGGTGGAGCCTGTTCTCGCTAGTGGTAGGGTGTAGGAGCTCTAAAAATGCTTGGGACTATTCAAAATGCTTTGGGGAAGGTCTTTGGTGAGTTTTAATAGATGGGAAGAAGTATACTCTTCTCTCCAAATTGAACCAAGGGTTGAGATTGGCTTGGCCTTTAGCAGTCATCCGGCCAGAGTGGGTGGCCAGAGGTGGCAGGGGACTACTGAGGTGGATGTGTCTGAGAGGCTGAGAGAATTGTAGTGGACTGTCATGAAGTGTACACTCCTTAGATAGACCAGTGGTTGCCCATGGGTGAACTCACCCTTTCTTGGCCAAAGGCTAAACTCAACAACCTTAGGTTAGGTTGGGTCAGTGGTCCTCTATCCTAGAAAGGCCAAAGATGGTTGCCAAAGAGTGGGGAAGTGAATAACCCTTCCAAATAGAGATTTTGTTTTATTTAGAGGGCTTGGTTCAATGGGTTTGACCCAATCCTAGTTCACCATGGGTTGGGCCCACTTGGGTAAGCCCATGGTGACCCAATGATGAGTCATGCCAAGTTTGGTTGGGTTTGGCTCAATTTAATTCATGTAGGTCAAATGAGTTCAATTGAGCTAAGTTGACCATTTGACAAATTGTGTCAAAGTGAGAGTTTGGTTAAGTTTAATCATTTGGAATGAGATATTGCATTTAGTTTGGTTCTATTTGGATTTAATTTGGATTCATGTCACCGTTGATACTTGAATTAAAGGGTCAGCTGATAGCTGTAAGAACATCTCCAAATCTGTTATTGCCATTTATCGTTAGTGATCTGATTGGTTTGATTGAATTGGGAGTGATTTGGTGATTTAATTTATCTTCGTGCCAAATTGAAAACGTCAAATACTGACCAAAATTGGGTTTAAATTGGGCTAAGTAGATCAAGTTGGGTTGACCAAATTAGGTCCAATTGAAGGTTAGATTATTATTGTCCTCACCTTTGGGTGAGGATTAACCTCATCTTAAAATCCTTCTAGAAACTTAGACTTCCTTAGTGATAAGACACTTCTAGTGATTAAGGAAATACTAAACCTAAGCTTAGAGACTTAGAGAATATAACCTTAAGCCTAGGATATACCTTAGGACAAATAGGTTCTTCTTATCCTATGGCTTAAACCAAAACTCATACTTATTCACTCATCCATATTTAAGATCATGTAAATGAAACATAACCAACCTCAAACCTATTCAATTGATCTTACTTGAATTTGGTTTTCTAATCCAAGCTCCAAGCCAAATTAACTTGGGTCTTAACCCAAGTTAACCCCATAAACTCAATTTAAACCCATTTAGGTAAACTAAATCCATCCTAACTTTCCCAACCTCTCTAATTATTCATTATATTATTTCAAGTCATGCCAATACTTACAATCAAGCCAATTGAACTAAAAAAAAGTGACCAACCCAAGTTAGCCCATTTGACCTAAAGGGTTCAAATGAGCTAAAACCTAATTGAGCCCAAATCAATTGCAACCAAAGACACCAATTAACTTCAAATTCATCATTAAACTCACCCGAATCATCCATAATCCTGATCGACCCAAGTTGGCTTGACAAAGTCACTTAACCTAGTGATAAGCTAGGGTGACCTAAGAAGGGTGATCAAACCAAACTCTAATTAAACTCCCATTGAATCAAATCAAGCTATCCAATCCCTTCATTGATGATTGTAGATCATTATTGAACACTCCACTACAATCAATTGAGGCTAACCAAGCTAATTAGACCTTTTAACCTAAGTTGACCCACCAAATAAAATCTTAAACTAAATTGATTGAAACCAATGCTTTTAACCAATCTCTATTCTAATACTAAACATAATCCAACCTTCAGTTGAACCCAATTTATTAACCTAATCCAATTAGCCCACTTAGCCCAATTTGACCTAAAGGGTCAAATTGAATCAAATCACTCTATAATACAAATTAATTCAAACCAACTATTCCAATCAATCACCAATGATCAATAAAACTTAAACCACACTGATTCTCAAGCTAATTTGACCAATTTGCTCAAATTGGTCAACATAACCCATTTCACCCAAATTGAACCAAATAAACCAAATTCAAATCTAACTCAAATTGAATCAAATCAATTACACTCACTCAATCCAAATGACAAATTGAACTCAGTCAAACCATTAGTTTGACCCAATTTGGTAAAATTGATCAACTTAACTTAATTAAACCCATTTGACTCATATGGGTCAAATTGAGCCAAACCCAACTAAACCAAGCACAAACCCAACCAAACTTGGCATGAATTATTGTTGACCTCATTTTTAGGATGAGCTCTCAACCCCTCCATCTTAGACATAGAACACCTCTTAGACTTTAAGAGATCCTTAGTCTTAAGACACATCTAATTATTAGGTGGACACTCAACCTAACTCTAGAGACTTAGAAGAGTTAGCCATAAGAATAGGTCATGCTTTAGGGGGTTAGAAAATTTTTCCTACCCTATAGCTTAAACCAATTCCTCACTTCCTTCCTTCATGTCAAATTCAAATCAACTCCAAACTCATATCAACATCAACCCCAAATCAAACCTTTAATCAGTTTCAATGGATTTTCTTAAATCATGAACTAGTTCCAAATAATCGAAACCCATGATTGAAATCCAAATTCAAATTCAAAAATCTTTCTTAAGCCCTTTGATTCTATCTTATGGACTTAGCTCAAATCAAATTCAAATCAATTCAAATTCAAGAAATTTTCTCATAACACATTTATAATCTCATTTATATTCACATATATAAATGAAATATAAATTCAAATCAACCAAACTAAATCAAAATTCAATTCCAAGTTTAAAATCTTTCTAAGTCCCTTAATTCCCACTTAAAAACTTAGCCTAAATCATGTTCAAATCAATTCAAACTCATGAAATTTTCTCACAACCCATTTATATTCTCATTTTTATTCACATATATAAATGAAATATAAATTCAAATCAATCAAACCAAATCCAAAATTCAAATCCAAATAAAAAAATCTTTTCTAAGTCTTTTTTCCCTTAGCCTAAATTAAGTTCCAATCACTTAGAATCCTTGAAATTTTCTCAAAACCCATTTATATTTTTATTTATATTCACATATATAAATGAAATATAAATTCAAACATCCAAAACCAAATTCAAAACTCAAACTCAAATTCAATCAAAAATCCAACCTAAGCCTTCAAGACAAAATCTTGAACTTAGCCAAAGCAAAATAAAATCAAGCCAAATTCTTGATTTTTCTTCATGATTTAATCAATCCTTCAATCATAAATCCAAATATAAATATAAACTTCAATCATCTAACCAAAACTAAATTCAAAAATCAAACCCAAGTCAAACTCATGTTCACCCTTTGACTTGAGATTATGCAATGAATCGAAACCCATTTGACTCCAATCTCTTTTAAATGGATTTATATTTCAATCACAAGTCCATATTCGTGTTCAAACAAACTTGAATCAAGCCTTGATCAAACTAGCTAAACCCAATTGGCTCACTTAACCGAAAGTGGCCAATTCGACTTACATGAACCAAAATTTAATTCAATCCAAATCAAAGTGAATTAATCCAATCTAAACTTCATGTCATATTTTTTGATCATCATAGGTTAATCAATTGTCATGAATTGGGTTAAACCAAGTCAACTTAGCCCATTGACCAAGTCAACCCTTTAACCCACATGAACTCAAACTAGCCAAATTGCAACCTAAACCAAATTGATTGCAACCAATGGCTCAAGTTCACTCCAAATTGATTGAACTTGACTAAAGCCTCAATTAAACCCAATTTGACCAATTGGCCAACAAGACCCACCCTAGCCCAATTGACCATGAACCCAACTTGACCTAAAAGGTCAAATCAAGCCAAAATCAAATATAAACCAAATTGATTATAAACAAAGATACCAATCCATTTCAAATGTTCAACCAAACCCAAACTAAGCCATAATTCAAGAAAATTTGGTCAATTGGGCCAAATTGGTCAACCTAGCCCAAATTGACCTAAAGGATCAAATTGGCCAAAACCCAAATTAAATCCAAATAGAACCAAATTAATTGAAACCAATTGAACCAATATGCTCTAAGTAGTCATTTGAACTTGACCCAACTCTTGGTTTGACCCAATTTGATCAATTGGTCAACCTAACCCATTTTGACCCGATTTGACCCAAATGGGTCAAATTAACCCAAATTAAACTAAATGAACTTCAAATAACATGAAATTTGGTCCAACTTACTTTTGACTCATTTTAAATTTACCCAAAAATTAATGTTAAAGCACCGCGCAGATTTTCTGATTTAAAAAATTAATTTAAATTACTCAAAACTTCAAAAATTCATAGAAAATAAAATACTTAACCAAAAATTGCAAATAAGGGCTCGTTGGATTCGTCTTTACGAGAGGAATCCAATAAACCCAAATCCTCAAATTTAACTTAGTATTTTGAGGTTAAATTGAGTCTTAATAAAAATCAAATTTCATTAATTAAATAAAAAATACATGTTAGATTAAGTTGAAATTTCAGAGATTAAAATTGATGTTAAAGTACACCTACCATAAAGATTTCAAGTCAAAATGACCTTTGGATTAAAAGATATTGAATTTTCAGTGTCAAATGATTTATTTTAGTAAAATAAATTAGTAGAATTCATGAAAATCACTTAAATCAATTGAAACTTTCTAAATTCATCACTAATTATAAAAAAATCCAAAAAATACAAACTCAGGTTCATTTTAAAGATAATTCAGAGGAGAATCCAATAAAATTGTTTTAAATTGATTTTAAATAGTAGAGTTTCCTTAATTAGGTTTTAATTATAAACTTAATAATCTTACTCCTTAATGATTTCATTAATTAATTCCAAACTTCTCGTGCATGTTTAGTGGGATGACTTCTACCTTTAATGAGTTAATCAAGGAAATTGATTAATGAACCCTTAATCACTCTCTTAATGTAATTAAGCTTAATTAAGTATGTGAATAGCTATTTAATTCCTTGATTAAGATAATTAAACTTTATTTAAGTGATTAGGAGGTTTATAGAATGATTTTGGGACATTTTCCTTAAGCTATTCCCTAAACCCCCTTTCTTCCTTAATCCAAATCTAATTAAGGGTTAATCCACTAATGATCTACTTAATTAATCAAATCAAATTCTCAAAACCAAAATTAATCCAAAAATTTAACCAATCCTTCTTGGGTAGATGCTTAGATGTTCAATAACTTAAGTAACTTAAGGAAATCATACCTAACCCATATGTGTGGGAAAGGTTATGAAAGTACTTAAATTAAACCCTTTAGCTTAATTAATCATTAATTGTGAGCCAATTGCATTAGGTACCTTTCTTTCCTAGGATGCATTGCTGATTTAAATTCCTTGTGGTTTTATGTCATACATTGGCTCATAATTATTTGATTAAATATGTTAAAGTGGTATAAGTAAGGGATAATTAATGAACTTAATCTACACCTTAACCTAACCAAAGCATAAAATTAATCTAATCACCTAAAAATTAAACTAACATAATTCACACATGTGGGAGTGGGTAAGGACTAACAAACCTTCTCACACTTTCCTAATTCAAATCAAACTCAAAACAAAATGAAAGTCTCTTTAAACAAACTTTGATTTACTTTAAGTTTTCTTATTTCATAAGATTGTCTTTAGGATTTGATTAAAGTGAATGTGTTTATATGCTTTCGTTGCTTTAATTCTTTCCCCAACATGCTAAATATGTATGTCATGTGGTTTCATGCATCCATGCTTTTCAAAAATTAAATTTAAAATGAAAATGTTTACTTTATGTCAAATTTGCTTGTGTTGGCTAAAGTAAAAATATGAGTGGCTATTATCACTATTAAATTCAAATTATTTTCAAAATAATGTGTTACTTATATTTTAATTATAAGCTTGCATGTGAGTAAGATATAAGGATGTGCTTAGTATAGGTTTTCCTTCTTTTTCTTTTAGTATAATTTTGAATAGATTTGGTAAGATGTGTGGTTCATTTGAAAAGAACCTAACACTTGCCTAATTCTATATCCTATTCATTCCTATACTATTACTTAAGAAGGATACTTATGCTTACACACATAAATTGCATAAACAATATGAATCAACTAATACAAATTTTTGCATTCTTTCTTTTCCATTCATTTCTTTCGTACACATATTTGTATTTAAAAAAGTGGTATATTAGTCCGGACAATCGATTGAGGCTTTAAGTAGCCCTAAGTAGGTCTTGTCTTACACCTCTAGTTAACAATGATGCAATACTCAATTATTCCTTTCATACATGTGTGTATGTATGAAAAGTGGATAAGAAAACCTCTTTTCTACTTAATGAAAATCATGCATCATAAAGCAATCAAAATTTCTTAATTAACTCACTTAGCATTCTCTTTCCATGCATTTGTTTTGTACACATGCTTGTATTTAAGAAAAGTGGTATATGACAACCCCGGGTTGAGGCTTTAAGTAGCCCTAAGTAGCTTGTACACCCCTGTTAACAATGGCGTCAGTACTCTTATGTCTTTTATACTTGTAAAGTGCATATGAAAAATGGATAAAAGAATCACTCTCTTCTTAACAAAATCATGCATACATGAAATATTCCAAATTTCTTTAAGTAAACTCACTTAGCATTCACCATAAAGTATGCTAAACATTCCCATTTGTATGTATAGATGTGCGGATCCATTCATATGCATGTTATACACATGTGGGAAAGAAATAATGTTGTGTATTTTGTGATAGTAATTTACTTTACTTAATCTTAAAATGTCTTTCCTTTTGAACAGGTTTGTTTAGAGAAAATCTAAACTTAGGATTAATTAAAATATATAATAAAATATTCACTAAACAAAACTCCTTAATGAATCTACCTTACAAATCACTTAAGGTAGGGAGGAAATAGAAGTTCTCTTCTCTTTTACTCTCTTTATAACCTTTAGTTATTAAGTAGGCTCATTCAAACCAAATCAAAGTATCAAATAAAATTAACCAAAATCAACTAAACAACTTAAATGAGACCACCCTTCTAAGTTGAACTTTTTCACACTTAGGAAATCCTAACCTTAAAGCCTAGGCTAAGTCACCACTTCTAGTCCTATGTTAGGGTTGTGCATGGTTTAATGTTTACTTTTATTTTCTGATATTTTGTTTTAGTCTGGATTTTAGGGTGTATGTGCGTAGAATGAATGATAGGACGATTTAGTCTAATCATTATCTTCTGCAAGATATTGTGCTTAAGGGCACTGTAATAAAACTATAACTGCTTTCACTTTGCAGGTTGCTTACACCCCTAAGCATAATCCAAAATAGTGGACTTGGTTACCCATGTGGGGTGCTAAGTCCAATTTGTTTATATACATGCTTGGGAATGTTTGTTTAATCTCTTTTTAGGTTTTAGTTAGATTTTCTTTTTCCCTTTTCATGTATTTTTGTAATTAGGATTTTGGAATGATTATTATGGGAATTAGGATGAGCATTGGTCATAAGGCCATGCCTTATGTACCATGTGAAGCCTTTTGAAGCTTCTGCCTTCCAACCATCCAAAAAAGGAACCAAAGAAGAAAGAAGAAAAGAAGAAATGAAGCTTGAAGACCCCATCATAATGAATTCCTTGCTTAATTTTACTTAATTCATTTGTAATCCAGGTTGTATAAGGGTAGAGCTCGACTACCTAATTTGCTTTTCGAGTTTGTGCGATGGTGCCCAACCACACTTGGTTTTATTCTTCTACGTTAGCTTTAAAAATGTTTGATGTTTTGTTTAGCTTGTGCATTAGAAATGACATGTTTTCCTAGTTTCTTTCTTGCTTTGATGTATGGCCTGGATGGCGATTAGGCTCTTAGGAAAAATAAATCTTCTATTAAATTAATCAACTCAAAATTAAAAATAAACAACTCATAACCACATTTAAAGCCTAAGCTAAAAATCAAGATAAAAGAATTAGCAACCCCTTAGCTGGATGAGTATTTCTTTTACAACATCATGCACAAGAGCATCTTATCTCACTCTTGATTAGAGAGCTTGCACCTTTGCCAGAGAACTTGGCTTGACCTTTGAGAGCCATGATGGAAGCACACCTCCTCCCTTCTCATTGATTTTGGCCAACCATCTTATTTTTCATGCATTAGGCATATGAATCCTATAAGCCTGAGTCAAATGATTATCCAAAAATAAAAATAACATGTAATATGATTTTCATAGATTTAGGTCATTTGAAGCATGCCCATAGATGATCTAGTCTCTTTAGGGAGTGAGTTTAAGGACTTAATCTCTTTCTAAATAAATAACCCCAACTATAAAGCATAAAGTATAAGACTTGCCTACATGAATTTAAAATCGTAGGAAGAGTTAGTTGGTGGCCACCCGGCAGGTCTGTAGTCCATGGTTTGTCCTCTCTTGTGGAGGCAAACCAAATACCCATTTTTCTCCTTAGTTTTAGGTTACGCTTTCGGCCCTCGCCAAAGCTCCCTAGATTTAGGTTCTAAGGTTGCTTCTCCCCTTTGTAGGCCATAAGCTTAAATCTTCATCTCTTAGGCACTTCCATAATCTTGTGTTGTGGAATCATAAGCCCTAAATTTCTATTGAAAAATATAACTCAAATAAATTAAATCAAATTCTAAAAATATAAAGTCCAGCCATAAGATAGTTTGAGATGCTCACTAAGTTTCCTAGCATCGTGGGCATCTCCTACTTATCTTTTTCTTGGATTCGATAATAACTCCCTCTCTTTAATCAATCCCATTTGATCTTTGAAAATAAACTAATCGATTGATAGTCATTTTCTATTAAAATCTTTGAAGACAACAATCATTTACCTTAATCGAGAGTATTCCTAAAGAATCCCCTTTCTTAGGATGTAATTAACTATGGGGGCTTGCACCTGTAGGGAACTTAATGAACCCGGTTTAAAATAAATCCTACTTTACTTTTTCATATAAAGTAGGGGAAGAATCTTTGGTACATATGCAAACCCATAGTCCTTAGGAGTTCTTATTGAGGTGATTAGGTCCATTGTAGGGTGGTGACTTCTATCTTTCGAGATAGTACACCTCTCCTCAATGTCATACTCACCCTAATAAGAACATGTATCTATGTGGTGTCCACCAAAAGGCATATATTTTGTTTCCATTTATCCTCTTCAAAAGGATAGACGGAATATTTTCACGATAGATTTTTCTGGTGCTCTACTGGGGATGGTTCCTCTCTCCATCTTTGGTAAATGATCATTGTCTTCAAGTATTGATAGTGGGTTTGTACTTTGGTATGAATCTGAGATTATCTTTCTTTCCGTTGGAACTTAGCTTATTTCATTCTTAAGTTGATTTAGCCAACATCTTTACATTTTAGGACCTCACCGTGTTGGTCTTAAAACCCCATTAGGTTCTCCAATGGGTAAAAATAAAAAGATCTAAATATAAAGAAAATATTTAAAGACTTCCTCCTTGTCATTTTATGATAAGGAAAGGTTCATTCTAAACTAATGAAGAAAAATAAATTTTTCATAAAAAAATCTTGCTTTTCAAAAGCACTTTTTCAAAAATGCACATAATAAGATATTTTCCACAAAATTTTCTTAAATCACCCTCATTTAATAGTTCCCATAATTGTTACATGTAGGAATCTTCAAAAAAAAACTAACAATATTTTCCAAAAGCATAAATGAACTTCTTCCTTCAATTCATTTTGATAAAGATTTCATTTTCAAAATAAAATGAACAATCATCTTTCCAAAAATCAAAATCAAAATTAAAAAAAAAACTTTCAAAAAGCACACATGAACCTTGCCATTCAATACACTCACATCTATTGAGTGGAAGTTTCATTTTCAAACAAAACTAAATTTTTTAAAAGCACAAATGAACATCTTCTTTCAATTCATTTTGATGAAGATTTCATTCTCAAAATAAAATGAACAATCATCTTTCCAAAAGTTAAATAAAATTCAAAAATAAAATTTTCAAAAAGCACATATGAACCTCTCCATTCAATGTACTCACACCTATTGAATAGGAGTTTCATATTAAAAAAAACTAAAAATTTTCAAAAGCACATATGAACATCTCCATTCAATATACCCAAATTTACTGGATGAAGTTTTGATTCCCAAATACAAATAATATCATTTGGAAATCCCACTTAAACATATCCCATATAGGATTAAGTTGGAATTCCCTCTTTCAAAAAGCAATAATCACACACAAAATAAAATTTTCACATTTGCAAAAATAAGGTTGACTTCCATTTATACATACCCAAATTTGTTGAATGGGAGTCTTCTTTTAAAAAATAAAAACTTAACAATCATACTTTCAAAATTCAAAATACATTTGGAACTTCATTTAGCATACTCAAAATTCGCTAAGTGAAGTCTCCAAAGTCAAAACCAAAAATTTTCAAACACATTTGGAACTTCATTTAACATACTCAAATTTGCTAAGTGAAGTCTCCAAATTCAAAACCAAAAATTTTCAAACACATTTGGAACTTCATTTAGCATACTCAAATTTGCTAAGTGAAGTATCTAAAATCAGAACCAAAAATTATTCAAACCCATTTTTGAACTTCATGTAGCATACTCAAGTTTGCTAAGTGAAGTCTCCAAATTCAAAATCAAAATTTTTTTTCAAAAACATTTGGAACTTCATTTAGCATACTCAAATTTGCTAAGTGAAGTTTCCAAGTTCAAGACATAAAAAATTTTCAACACATCTTTTGGAATTGCATTTAGCATACTCAAATTTGCTATGTGAAATTTCCATTTCACAAAAATTAAGTGGAACTTCATCTTTAGCATACCATATTTGCTAAAGTAAAGTCTCCACTTTCAATCAAAAATAAATCAAAACAAAAATGAAACACATTAGGATTTTCTAAGCATACCCAAATTTGCTAAGGATCCCACTTTTTCAAAAATCAAAATATCCAAAACAAATGAAACACTTTTGGAATTTCTTAGCATACTCAAATTTGCTAAGAATCCTATTTTCAAAAATCAAATAAAACACACTTGGGTTCTTCACTTAGCATACCTAAATTTGCTAAGTGAGAATTCCAATTTTCAAAATCAAACAACAATTCACAAAAAGCAACAATTATTTTCAAATACTTCACTTAGCATACCCAAATTTTCTAAGTAAAATACCAAATCAAAAACAAAATCAATTGACCCTTACTTTAACATACCCAAATTTGTTAAAAGAAAGGGTCCTCTAATCAAAATCAGAATTCAAACAAACATGAACCAATGAAAGAATCCTTCTCAAAATATTTGAATCTATCTTTCAACATACCCAAATTTGTTGAAGTTGGATTGATATTCAAAAATTCCTCTTTCAATCAAATTTATAAATCTTCTCAAATCTATTTGAACCCCACTTAACACTTCCAAGATGTTGGATGTGGGTTCAAATTTTCAATTCAAATTCAAAAATTAACAAAGACAGAAATCTGATCCAAGCTCGTTTCCTATTGCAAATTCTTACCATCAGTTACAGTACAACGACAATTCAATTTTTCAATCTTTTATAATTGATCTGAAATGGTCGGCTCATAGAAATTTGTTTTCACTTTCCCTCATGGTATGGATTTGGATTTGTACCAAGACAACTTCCGATCATGGACACATCTTATCCACTTGTAAGGGATTGAGGAGAGAGGATTACATGTGAGGGCACTCCCTCACAGGACCATGGTGACAGGGCAAAATTCAGTCATCCAGATTGATTGACCTTTTGATTTTGACATCTCCTCATTGAAGAGGAAAGCGTGGCGACCACCTTTAGTAGTAGTGCCACGGTTAGCTAGTTTTAGTACACCCTTTGGTTTCTCAGCTTCCCAGTGAGAAGACCCTCTCATCTCAACCCTCTAAGGGTAAGGCTCCCCTGATCTCAGGGATTTCCTCTCCTACTTTTGAGTATGGGTCTAGCTCTCACTCCTCCCATCCTACCAAGACACAGCATAGGAACAAGAATCGCAAGATCAAGCGGTATCACACTAGGATTGCTAGGGAGATGGAGGCAGCTGCCCATTTAGCTGTTGAGGAGTTCCCTGTTCTGACTTCACCACTAGTTATAGCAAACCAGTTTCATCCTTTCTATAGGTCAGACAGAGAGGATGTTAGGAGGATTCACACATCACCTCGACCAGTGGTACATCATCAGCCAGCAGTTACTAGGAGCAAGAGGTCATTTACTAGCCTCCGATTAGTCTTGCACTAGGTAGGCGGAGCTTATGGACATTCAGAGTTTGGAGCTCAATTTGATCTGAGATCCATCATCCCCCGCAGTGTGGGGAAAAATATCCATCAGGAGAGGGCCAGAGAGGCCCATACATCTGCTCACATTACTAGTAGGGAGAGTTAGGTTCGCCACGACAGCCGTACTTGATTTTCCGCTTGCGCATTCCCGAACCATACTAACAACATCTTACTTACTGGGACTAGTCATCACAGCAGGACAACTCTTGTGCATATAGAGTTAGTGGTGTCTCCACCCCACCGCTCTACCCCTCATCCACCATCACCACTCTGGGTCACATTGTCTCCTGTTCCATCAAAGGCCATGAAGGCCATATCCGGGGAGAAGACACCCTGTTGGTGATCTGGCTAAGATCGAGAGATCCTACCCCATCCACATCTCCTATTATGGCAAGGCAAAGCTCTTACAACCTTCGCCTGGGGGGAAGGAGTGGCGACCCCGAAGCATCGTGGTCATCCCTTCACCAACTCCACCAGTACAGCAGGATGTGGAGATGGTGACAGTCATTTCAGAGATTGCAGATGATAGTCCAGCTGCACCAGTGATAGTGGAACATCTTAGGATTATTACCCCTCTCTAGTACCGTGAGTGTCACTTATCTAACGAGTATAGTCCACATAGGATTGACTCTCCAGCGGAAGGCGAGGTTCGGTGCCTCGCATGATAGTGATCACACTGATTAGCTGAAATCATTTACTTCCGTTCAGATTGATCATTCTCTCAAGGAGATAGTAGCACATTATCTTGTAGAGAAGAAGGAGATTTTGGGGTATGATTGGTCAGATGAGGAGAAGGTCAGGTTCAATCCCAACGAAGATGATTTGTTGGGAGACTCAATCGGGGTCTGTATGGTGGATATTCCATAGGATCTCTCTTCAAAGAGCATCAGACTATGGAAGGTGTTGAGCCCGAGCAAGAAGACACAGCCCACTCAACCCAACACCTCCTAGCATAGATCAAACAGAAGGATAAAAAGATAGAAAGGATGGAGAAGAGGTTGAGGATCTAGCAACTCTTGGCATTGTAACCAAGCCCCAGTTCAGCTCATCCTACCAGTTGAAGCTAGAGTTGGTGCATGTCTTGGACCCAGCCAAGACTTTACCTCCAGTAGAGCAAGGTAACACCAGCATGTATAGGAAGGTAGTGGATAGTACCTCCATACAAGAAAAGGATATGAAGTCCATGGTTGAGCAGCAGGTGAAGGAAGCATTGGCTCAAGCTCGGGGAGGATCATCAGTTCCAAAGGGTAGACCATACCCGAATGAATTTGATGCAATCCAATATCCCAAAGGTTTCATGCCACCTTCCTTCAAGAGTTTTGATGGCAGTGAAAACCCGAGGCAACATTATGCACACTTCAGAGCTAGTTATTGCAATGCTAGTGCGCTGACACTTTACTCTTTCATTTCTTCATTAGTAGCTTAGTAGGGATAACTTTTGATTGGTATGTTAAACTTTCCAATAGTTCAATAAAGACTTTTGCTGAGTTGGAGAAACTCTTCATCAAGAGGTTTGCTAGAGCTTAGGAAAGGGTCACTGTTGGCGATCACGTTGTGGTTCAACAAAACCATGGTGAGTCCCTTATTGATTACATTCTCAGATGGTGTAACTTGAGTATGAAATGTGAGCCATAGTTGTCTGAACAACATGCTAGTGTGATTCTGCTTAAGAATATCCATGGCCCAGTCGCCTTCATGCTCAAAGGTTTCACCATCAAAACTTTTGAGAAATTAATCAACAAGGCCGCTAGCTTGCAAGAAGAAGCCAAACTATTACCTTCTCCAGATCTACCAACAAAGCCAAAGACACAGAAGATATATGAGAAGAAGTCTGGGGCAGTGATAACAGTAGATAAGGGAAAATAGCTGGCCAGAGAGCTGTTTGAGAGACCTCGTGCTCCACAGCCATCACTTTCGCCTCCTCCACCATAACTGAGGTAGCCCTACCAGCCTCCACAGTAGCCTCCATGGCCTGCATCACCATCTCATCAGCCATACCATCAGCAGCAACGTCACACATACCTGCCACCAGGTAGCTACCATCCACCTACTCTTATGGATAAATTAAACAAACCATACTCATTTATGAGGGAGCTAGTTAGGAAAATCTTTAAGAATCACTTAAAGAAACCTGACTTTCAGCTACCCAAACCTAAAAGGCCAGAGGAAGTGGGCAAAACCAATGATCCTAACTTTTGCCCATACCACCACATGGTAGGTCATGTTTTGGAGGATTGCTTTACATTCAAGGATTGGCTTGAACATAGCTTCAAGACCGGTGCCATAGTCATCCCGAAGGAATACCTTATGGAACAACCATCCAGTTCCATTAGGGTAATCCTTGAGGATGACTGTGATCCTTTCGAAACCAAAGAAGGTTGGGATATCTCATTATCCAAAACCTCTAAGAAAATTTTCTCTAAAATCAATAAACTTTCCTTGTAGGTGCCTGAGTCAGCTCAAACCTCCAACATCAAAGAAGGTTTGCAAGTTGCCAGTACCAACTCAAGGAAAAGGGGAGCTTAGCAGCAGCAGCAGTATGTGTCAGCCCGAGATAGCCCATTAGCATAGCCACCGACCGAGTCCAGCCTCCAGCCTATAGTTGGAGCTTCCACACCGGCGACTTCCTCTACTTCAGCTAATTCTTCATCTTCTACTAGTAGAACTCTTGTATCGGTGGATAAGGGCATCAAATCCCTTACCCCACTCACTTTACTTAATTTCTACTTTGTACCTCTAAACAATTCCAAGAAATTGAAGAATAAAGCTATTTTGAATTACATCTATATCACTTCAGATGGGTTGTCTTCTTCTATGTCTAATAATAACTCTTCAAGTCAAAATAACTATAACAATTCTAATTTTCCTCATTCTGATTCAGAGATGGACATTCCTACTCTGAATACTATGGGTTCACCTCTTGAGGTAGACTTGGACTCATCCGATTCTAAGGGTCCTATAGGAGAAACTGTAGGTGAGCCTGATGTGCAGGTAGAACTATCCATTACCCTACCACAAGAGATCACCAAAGTTAACCTCCGTAGTGGCAAGGTTCTACATCCTAGGGTAGCACCTCAAGATAGAGAGAAATAAGTCATTGGTTCAAAGGATCGAGAAGCCCCTCCACAAGATGCTCCACCCTTGGATATGCTTGTGGAGGATCAACATAAGGTGGACTACAATGTCCTCTCTCACCTAAGAAAGTTACCACATAAGCTAAGCACATACGATGCCCTTGTCTTATCCAAAGAGATGAGAGAATCATTAATCAAGGCTCTCCTTGATCCAAGATATGCTTTGCTCAAACCATTGCCGAGGAGGCACATTATTCCAGAAGCTCGTGGGAATCACTTTCAGATGAGGCTGTGGACATGGAGCACAACCGTCCCCTTTATATTACAATTGACATGGGCAGATTAAGACTAGCTAGAGTTCTCATCGATCCAGGTGCATCGGTGAACATTATGAGTCTAAAGACCCTTGCCTATTTGAAGATTGACATCTCCACACTCCGAGGAGTTCGGATGAAGTTGAGAGGATTCAATGAACAAGGTGAGCGGGCTTTAGGTTTCATAGTGTTATTGTTGACCTCATTTTTAGAATGAGTTCTCAACACCTCCATCTTAGACATAGGATTCCTCTTTGACTTTAAGAGATCGTTAGTCTTCAGACACATCTAGTGATAAGGTGGACACTCAACCTAGCCCTAGAGACTTATAAGGGTTAGCCATAGGATAAGTCATGCCTTAGGGGTGTTAGGAAACTTGCCTACCCTTAGCTTGAACCACTCTTCACTTTCCTTCATTAAAGTCAAACTCCAAATCAATTCTATTTTATTTTCTCCAAACTCAAATCAACTCCATATGATTGAAATCCATCATTGAAATCTATGATTGAAACCCATGGTCAAAATCCATCAAAATTCCAAATTAAAATTTTCCTAAGTCCTTAATCCTCTCTTAAGTGCTTAGCCCAAATCAACCCTAAACCAAATCAAATCTTTAAGATTTTCTCATGATTCATTTATATTCACATATATAAATGAAATATAAATTCAAACTAATCAAACTAAATTCAAAATTCAATATCATTGAAATTTTCCTAAGTCCCTTTAATTTTCCATTATGGACTTAGCCAAAATCAACTCTAAACCAATTCAAATTCATGGGAATTTCTCAAAACTCATTTATATTCACATATGTAAATGAAATATAAATACAAACTCATCAAATCAAATCTAAAAAATTAAATTCCAATTTAAAAATTTCCTTAAATCCTTTAAATTCCCTTTAATGGATTTAACCCAAATCATGATCAATCCTATTCAAACTCATGGGATTTTTTCAAAACTCATTTATATTCACATTTATATTCTCATATATAAATGAAATATAAATATAAATCAATCAAATCAAATCCAAAAAATTAATTCTAATTTAAAAATTTCCTTAAAACCTTTAAATTCCCTTTAATGGATTTAACCCAAATCATGATTAAACCACTTCAAATCCTTAAAATTTTCTCATGATCTATTTATATTCACATATATAAATGAAATATAAATTCAAACAATCAAAACCGATTCCAAAAATCAAACTCAGATCCACTCAAAATCCAATCTAAGCCTTTCAAGTCAAAATCATGAGCTTAGCCAAATCAACTTCAAATCAAGCCAAACTCTTGATTTTCTCTCATGATTCAATCAAACCTACAATCATGAGCTTACATATAATTCCAAACTTCAATCACTCAATCAAAACCCAAGTCCAAAATCAATGCCAAAATCCTTTCATATTCTTCCTTTGAATATGAAATTGTCAAATGGATTAAAACCCATTTGACTTCAAATCACTTGTAAATGGATTTATATTTCAATCATGAGTCCATATACAAGATCAACCAACTTCAAATCAAGCTTTGACCAAGCCATTTGACCCACATAGGCTCACATAACTCAAAGTGACCTAAAGTACCTTTATGAGCCAAATTCTAATCCTAACCAAATTGGATTAAACCAAACTCATATTTTCCTCTCATCATGATAAAAAATCATCATGAGATGATCAATCAATCAAATTGGGTCTAACTAAGTCGAACCTAAGGGTTGACCAAGTCAACTCTTAACCCAAAATGAAACCTAACATAGCCAAAATCCACCATAGGCCAAATTGATTGAAACCATTGATCTAAGTTCACTCATGACCTATGTTTGAACTTGACCAAGCCAACATTTGAGCCTAACCTAGCCCAATTAGCCACTTGACCCAAGTTGACCATTTTGACCTAAAGGGTCAAAATGTGTCAAAATTTGATCTAAGATAAATTGATTGAAACCAATGGGTCAAGTTCATTCCAAATCACTTGTTGAACTTGACCAAAGCCTCAATTGGCCAACTAGACCCAACCCAGCTCAATGACTTTAGACCCAACATAACCTAAAGGGGTCACGTTGAGCCAAATTTGAACTTAACCAAAATTAATTGGAAACAAAGATACCAATCCACTCCATATGACTAACCTAACCTAAACCTACCATTGACCTCACAAATAGGTCAAATGGGTCGAATAGGTCAACTTCACCCATTTGATCTAAATGAAGTCATATGAGCCAAATCCAAAACTATACCAAATTGAATCAAACCAAAGCCACAAAAACATTTCAAATGGTCATAGGAACTTGACCCAATCCTTGGTTTGACCTATTTTGACCAATCTTGACTCGTTGACTCATTTTAACCTAACTGGGTCAACATGAGCCAAACCCTATCAAATGGATTCCAAATCTAATAAAACTTGGCCAAACCTAGTTTCTCTGCATACCCAACATGTCCAAAGTGGAAAAATAGCAAAATGACCATCCTACCCCTAGTCCATAGAACAAATTTTGGCTTAACCCATGGGTAATTTGGTCATACCTTCTTCACAATCACTTGAGGCTTTTCTAAAAGCTCAAGGAGACCTAGGGGAGAGTGGTGCACACAACCCAATGGGTTTGGATCAGCCCATTTGGTCCCTAGATCAAACCCGACCCTCTGGGTCAAAACTCAAAATTCAAACTCCAAGCTCAATCCACCTCTTCAAACCACCATGGCACACTCTTAACTGATCAAACAACTCACTGCCTAGCCTCAGTTGGATTAAAATGGCAAGTGCATTAACGGCCGTGCAATCCTTCAAGAGGGAGATATACTCCCCCTAAATAAACTCAAATGCATAATTCCTGAATTTGATTGAGTGCTAGTGAGACTTTGGAGCCATCAGAGAGTGATAGAAAGCATCATAGAGCTCTTACCAATTCTCCATTCTCGATTTTCAAACAGTGAAAAAAGGGGAGCTCAACCCATTAGCCAACTTCTTCCACACTACAACCCATTGAAATTCCTTTTGCAAGCACACTTAGGTGACCAAGTTGAGCTCACCTAAGTTCATTCCCAAGTTCTAAAGGCAAGGGAGGATTGAATTGGATCAAAGTCGAGCTCAAGCTATGGAGGAGGTGACCCATGACCATCCACTATTTCAAGTGCTCAAAACGAAGGCTTCATCTCAGACAAAGCTTCTCCAAGGGAATCGAGTGCCGGTGATCACCTATGATGAGGTATGGGATTTTTCAACCATTAAACTCAATGTGGTGTGGAGCTTTGTGAAAGAAATTTTCACCCCATCAATTTTTGACCATTGGATTTACTGCTCTCTGTCTTTAGATGGTGTGGGCTGAGTTTGATTGGAATCCATGATCGAGTTGGATCTTCCCCCGATCATGATGGTCTCCTGATCAAGGAAAGAACTTGAGATCTCGCCATCCATCCATTTTAGATGGATCTGCTGAGATAATTCGACAAAATTCCTTTATTTAAAATGCTGGAGGGCCGTCTGATCATTAATCTCTAGCAATAATGTTCGACGGTAGAGGATTAAAATGCGTGCACCGCCAGTCGCCATTTGGGATGTGATGTTTAAGTAATACCTCATGGTATGACGCATGTAAAGTGCCCTAACCGCTGCCGTCCGTCGAGCTGGGAGATTAGGATTAATTAAAATGCTTGATTAATTCCTAATTAACTTAAGGATCTTCCAAAATTCATAACTCCTAGAATATTCAAAAAACTATGAAATATAATCCTATGGAAAGATAATTAAATATAGAACATTTTAAAATTAATTTTTATGGTTTTGAATTATGCTTTTCTCTAAATTTAGGTTTTATTAGAATGTTTATTTTGCTAATTAATTTTTAATTAGGCCTCTGATTAATCCCAAATTTCTTGGGAATGATTTAGGGGATGATTTCTGCCTCCCCTAATTTTCTTAGGATTTGTTGAAAGCTTGATTAGAAGATTTGCATATAGTTTCCCTAATTACCCTCCTTATATAATTAAGCATAATTAGGGTATGATTACTAATTCTAACCTATGATTAGGGTTGATTAAGGTCATATCCAGTAAGTAGGAGATTTATGAAATATTTTTGGGTCATTTCCCCTAAGCTATTCCCTAAACCCCCTTTTCTCTCCTTAATCTCCTTTTAATTAAGGGTTAATTCATTAATTATCCCTTTAATCAATTTCAAAAAATTCTAAAAAGTTCCATAACTTAATTAATCTACTTTGGGCAGATGCTTAGGTGTTTAATAGCCTAAGTTCAATTAAGGAAATCTAAACCCAATTCACATGTGCGAAAGGGTGTTTTGAAATTACTTAAGCTAAACCCCTTAGCTTAATTAACTTTTAATTGTGAGCCAAATTGTATTAGGCCTTTTCCTTATTAGGAGCATTGCAAATTTAAATTCCTTGTGGGTTTTATGTTCTCTCATTGGTTCATAATTATTTGGTTAATTTTTCTAAGGTGGTGTAGGTAAAGGGTTAATTAAGTTACTTAATTCATACCTTAACCTAATCAATGCTTTAAAAATGGATTTAATTACCTAAAAATTAAACAAAAATATCAAACACATGTGGGAATGGGTTAGAATAGAAAACTCATCTCACCTTTTCAAGATTAAATCAAACTTCAAACTAAATAAAAATAAATTTGAATTCACTTTGATTTATTTTAAAATTCTTATTCTATAAGAATGTCTTGATTTAAGTGAAGTGAGTTTGTTTACATGCTTTCATTACTTTGAATCTTTCCCAACATGTTAAATTTGTATGTCATGTGGTTTCATGCATTCATATTTTTCAAATTCAAATTTAAAAATGAAATTATTTACTTTATGTCAAATTTGCATGTGTTGGCTAAAGTATAAATATGGATGGCTATTATCACAACTAAATCCAAATTATTTTCAAAACATATAAATAAAATACCAAATCTAAAAGTGTACTACTCATACTTTAATTATGAGTTTGCATGTTGAAGATTATAAAGGTATGCTTAGCATAGGTTTCCTTTCTCTCATATGTTGGTATTTTGAATATTTGGTGAGATATATGGTTCATTTGAAAAGGACCTAACACTCACCTAATTTCATATCCTATTCATCCCTATGCTATCACTTAAGAAGGGTTACATATAATTACATACATAAATTGCATAAACAAAATGAATCCATTAATGCAACTTTTGCATTCTTCTTTTCCATTTCATTTCTTTTATACACATGTTTGTATTTAAGGAAAGTGGTATATTAGTCCGACAAGGTTGTGAGGCTTTAAGTAGCCCTAAGTAGGTTTTATACCTTACACCTCTGGTTAACAATGGCACTGTACTCACTTATACCTTTCTTATTTTCATGTGTGTATGTAAAAATTTGGACAAGGAAACCCTTTTCTACTTAAGAAAATCATGCATTCTAATCTTCTAAATTTCCTTAAATGGATTACTTAGCATACATCATAATCTGTGTTAAATAATCTCATTTGTATGTATAGATATGCTTAGGATTCATTCATACACATGTTATATATGTTGGGAAAGAAATGAAGTAAAGTGTGTTATGTGAATTTTGATTCATTTTATTTAATCTTAAATACCTTTCTTTTTGAATATGTTTGTTTAGAGTTCATCTAAACATAGGATTAATAAAGAGATTTAATCAAAACATTCATATAAATAAAACTAAAATGTGAACCTACTTTAGAAAGTACTTAGGATAGGGAAGGAAAGAGAAGTTCTCTTCTCTTTCCCTCTCTTCATAACTTAGTAATTAATTGTAGGATCCACTTAAACCAAATCAAAACATAAATAAAATCAACCCAAATCAATTAAATAACTTAAATGAAACCATCCTCTAAGTTGAACATGCTTTCATACTTAGAAAATTTGAACCTAAAGCCCTAGCTAAGCATACCACACAAACCTTCAAAGCACACACATTAGCCTAAGTCACCACTTTTAGCCTTAGGTTAGGTCGGTGCATGGTTTGATGCTTTGTTTTATTTTGTGATATATATTTTAGACTGGATGTTAGGGTGTATACTGATAGAATGAATGGTAAGATGATCTTAGTCTAACTATTCTTTTCTATTGGGGATTGTGCTAAAGGGATGCTATCATAAATAAAAATATAAATGCTTTTGCTTGTAGGTGATTTATACCCCTAAGCATAATCCATAGGCCAGGTGGACTTAGTCACCCATGTGTGGGGGTGATAAGTCCAATATACATGCTTGGGATTTGTGTGGTTTGTTTTAGCTAACCTTTGTTTTGCAAGTGTTAGTTAGATTTCCACTTTTTCTTTTTCATGTAAATTGGTGCAATTAGGATTTTGGAATGATTATTATAAATATTAGGATGAACATTGGTCATAAGACCATATCTTATGTACCATGTGAGGCCTTGGAGTATCCACCTTCCAACCATCCAAAAGAAGGAACTAAAAGAAGAAAAGAAGAAAAGAATAAAGAAGAAAGCTTGAAGACCCCATAACAATGAATTCCTTTGCTTAATTGTAATTTAATTAATCATGTCGGGTTATATAAGGGTATTCGCTATTTGATATTTTGGGTTTGTGCGGTGGTGCTTGACCACGGCCTTTTTCTTTTGCATTTAGCTTTATAAATTGATTAATGATTTGTTTAGCTGTGCATTAAGTGGCATTATTTTCCTAGTTTCTTCTTGCTTTATGTATGTCTGGATGTGGATTAGGCTCTTTAGGAAAAAAATAAATTTTACCTTTAACAACTCAAAATAAAATTAAACAACTCATAACCTCACCTAAAGCTTAGGTTTAAAATCAAGATAAAAGAATTAGCAACCCTTAGGAGCATTTCTTTTGTAATATCATGCACAACAACATCTTGTTTTACTCTTGATTGGAGGATTCCACATTTACAAAAGAAACTTGGCTTGACCTTTGAGCCATGGTAAAAACTCTCCTCCTTCTCTTTGATTTTGGCCAATATAATCTATTTCTCATGCATTAGGCTTATGAATCCTATTAGACTGAGTCAAAATGATTGTCCAAAATGAAAATAAAATGAAATTTGATTTGCATTAGATTTAGGTCATTTGAAGCATGCCCTTTACATAATCTAGTCTCTTTAGGGAGAGTTTAAGGACTTAGTCTCTTCTAAATAACAACCTAACTATCTTGCATTAAACATAAAGACTTGCCTACATGTATTTAAAATCATAGGAGGAGTTAGTTGGCAGCCACCCCTAGGCAGTTGTAAGTCCAAGTGGGTGGTTTGTCCTCTCTAATGGAGGTAAACCAAATACCCATTTTTCACCTTAGATTTAGGTTGTGCTTTTTGCCCTCGCCAAAGCTCCCTAGATTTAGGTTTTGAGGTTGCTTCTCCCCTTTGTGGGCTATAAGTATAATTCGTCACCTATTAGGCATTTCCTTAATCTTGTGTTAAGGAATCATAAGTCCTAAATTTCTAATGAAAAATGCAATTCAAACAAACTAAATCAATTTTAAAAATGTAAAGCCCAACTATAGGAAAGTTTGAGATGCTCGCTAGGTTTCCTAGCATCGTGAGCATCTCGTACTTATTCCCATTTGGCTTCAATAATAAATATCTCTTTGATCAATCCCATTTGATCTTCAAAAATAAACTAATCGATTGATAGTCCTTTCCTATTGAAATCTTTAGAGACAACAATCATTTGCCTTAATCTAGAATTTTCCTTAGGAATTCCCATTCCTTAAGATGTAATTAACTATGTGGCTTGTCCGGAACTTAATGAACCCAGTTTAAAATAAACCCTACTTTACTTTTCCATGTAAAGTAGGAGAAGAATCTACAATCTTTGAAGACCCATCTTAGAGTCCTTATTGAGGTGATTAGGTCCATTAAAGGGTAGTGACTTCTATCTTTCGAGATAGTACACTGTTCCTTGATGATGTTCTCAATCACCTGAATAAGTAGATCTACAAATCTGCGTGGCATCCCAAAAGGATGAATTTTTATAGGTCTTGTCTTTCTATTTCTACCAACAGATTTTGAAAAGTGACTCCTATATTCAAAATTTTTAACTAGACAGATTTTTCTGGCGACTCTACTGGGGATGGTTCCTCTCTCCATCTTTGGTAAATGATCATTATCTCTAAGTATCGATAGGGGGTTTGTACTTTTGTATGAACCCTAGACTATCTTTCTTTCCGTTGGCACTTAACTCATTTCATTCTTGAGTTAAGTTAACCAACATCTTTAAGTTTTAGGATTGCATTCCCTGTTGGTCTTAAAACCCCCGTTGGGTTCTCCAATGGGTAAAATGAAAATCCAATAAAAAAAACATTCAAAGACTTCCTCTTTATCATCTTTATGATAAAGAAAGGTTCATTCTAAAATAATAAAGACAAAGTCAATTTTTCATAAAAATTTTGCTTTTCAAAAGCACTCTTTCAAAATGCACATAATAAAATTTTCCACAAAATTTTCATCATAATTACAATTCATTGTTGTACATGTAGGAATCTTTAAAAAAATAAAACAATCTTTTCCAAAGCACAAATGAATATCTTTCCATCAATTTATTTTGATGAAGATTTCATTTTCAAAATAAAATGAATAATCATCTTTTCCAAAAAAATCACAATCATAATCATAAAGTTTTTGAAAAATCACACATGAACCTTTCCATTCAATACACTCACACTTATTGAATGGAAGTTTCATTTCCAAAACAAAATCAAAATTTTCAAAAGCACATGTGAATCCTTTCATTCAATATACTCACACTTATTGAATGGAAGTTTCATCTTCAAAACATAACTAAATTTTTCAAAAGCACATATGAACATCCTCATTCAAGATACCCAAATTTATTGAATAAAGATTTCATTCTCAAATAAATAAAATCATTTGAAATCCTATTTAAAATATCCACATATGATTAAGTTGGAAATCATACTTTCAAAAGTAATAGTCACACACAAAATAAGAATATCACATTTCAAAAATAAGATTGATCTCCATTCTACATACCTAAATTTGTTGAATGGAAGTCCACTTTTCAAAAAAAAAAAAAAAACAAAACAAAACAAACTTAACAATCATATTTTCAAAATTCAAAAAACATATTTTGGAACTTCATTTAGCATTCAAATTTTAAGTGAAGTTTCCAAATACAAAATCAAAAATCAACAATCATATTTTAAAATTTTTAAACACATTTTGGAACCTCACTTAACATACCCAAATTTGTTAAGTGAAGTCTCTAAATTCAAAATCCAAAAATTTTCAAACAACTTTTTGGAACTTCATTTAACATACCCAAATTTGTTAAGTGAGGTCTCCAAATCCAAAATTCAAAAATTTTCTTAATACATTTGGAACTTCATTTAACATACCCAAATTTGTTAAATGAAGTCTCCAAGTCCAAAATTCAAAATTCTAAACACATTTTTTGAACTTCATTTAACATACCCAAATTTGTTAAGTGAAGTTTCCAAATCCAAAATTCAAAAAGAATTTCAAACACATTTTGGAACCTCACTTAACATACCCAAATTTGTTAAGTGAAGTCTCCAAATTGAAAATCCAAATTTTTTCAGAACACATTTTGAGCTTCATTTAGCATACTCAAATTTGCTAAGTGTAGCTTCCAAAATCTAAAATCAAAAATCAAAAATCAACAATCATTTTTCAAAATTTTTTAAAAACACATTTGGATTTCATTTAGCATACTCAAAATTTTTAAGTGAAGTTTCCAAATCCAAAATCAAAAATTTTCAAATAACACGTTTTGGAACTTCATTTAACATGTCCAAATTTGTTAAGTGAAGTTTCCAAATCTAAAATCAAAATTTTCAAACACAATTTTGGAATTTCATTTAACATGCCCAAATTTGTGAAGTGAAGTTTCCAAATCCAAAATCAAGAATTTTCAAACCACACATTGGAACTTCATTTAACATGCCCAAATTTGCTAAGTGAGGTCTCCAAAGTCAAAACCAAAAATCTTCAAAACACTTTTGGAACTTCGTTCCTTAGCATACCAAATTTTATAAGGAGAAGTTTCCATTTTCAAAACCAAAAATAAATCAAAAATTTTGAACAAACCTTTTGGATTTTCATTTAGCATACTCAAATTTGCTAAGTGAAATTTTCATTTCACAAAACTAAGTGGGACTTCATCTTTAGCATACCAAATTTGCTAAAGGAAAGTCTCCACTTTCAATCAAATCAAAACAAAAAATGAAACACTTAGGATTCCCTTAGCATACCCAAATTTTCTAAGGATCCTACCTTTTCAAAAATCAAAACATCAAAACAAAAATGAAACACTTAGGATTTTCTTAGCATACTTAAATTTGCTAAGAATCCTATTTTAAAAAAATCAAACAAAACACACTTAGATTCTTCACTTAGAATGCCTAAATTTGCTAAGTGAGAATTCCAAAATTTTCCAAAATCAAAACAAAATTCACAAAAAAGAAACAATCATTCTCAAACACTTCACTTAGCATACCTAAATTTGCCAAGTGAAATTTCAAAATCATCAAACAAAAACAAAATCAATTTGACCTTTACTTTAACATACTCAAATTTGTTAAAGGAAGGATCCTCAAATCAAAAATTCAAACTCAAAAAACATGAACCTGGAAGCATCCTTCAAAATTTTGAATCCATATTTCAACATACCTAAATTTTTTTGAAGTTAGATTCATATTCGAATTCCTCTTTCAATCAATCTTCTCAAATCTTTTTGAACCCACTTAACACTTCCAAGTTGTTGGATGTTGGTTCAAATTTTCAAATTTAAAATTCAAAAATATATGGAGACAAAAATTTGATTCAAGTTCATTTCTCATTGCAGATTCTTTATAATTAGTGCGGCAGTTCGCTCTTTATGTATTGAAATGACTGGTTCCCAGAAGTTTGTCTTCACCTTCCCCCTACGGTATGGATCTGGCTTTAGATCAGGCTAACTTCTCCTGTCTGGACCATACCTACCTGATCCACTTTGGCCAAGGATTCGAGGGAGCTAGGATTACTGTGAGGGCATTCCACTCACTACAGTTAGCAGGACCAAGGTGACCAGGCAGAAGCTGGTCATTAGGATACACTTACCTTCTGATTTTGATGTCGACTCACCTGAGCCTGTATTACTATAAGGGCTAGTACCATCTCATATGTACCCTCTAATGGTAAGGCTACCCTGGTCTCAGGGCTTTCCTCCCCTTCATTTGAGTACAGTTCTAGCTTGCACTCCTCCCATCCTACCCGTACACAGTGCAGGAACAAAAATTGCATGATCAAACGGTATCACACCTCGATTGCGAAGGAGATGGAGGTAGAAGCTCGCTCAACCATTGATGAGTTTCTCGTTATTACTTCACCACTGGTTATAGAAAACCAGTTCCATCCTCTCTTGGGATTAGATAGAGAGGATGCTAGGAGGATCCATTCATCACATCCTCCAGTGGTGCATTTTTAGCCTACAGTTTCTAGGAGAGGAGGTCGTACGCCAGCCTATGATCTATCTTATGGCAGGTAGGTGGCTCATAATGACGCTCAGAGTCCGGTTCCCAGTTTGATCTTCGATCTATTATCCCCCGCAGCGTAGGGAGGTAGATTCATAAGGAGAGGACCCATGAGGCCCATACAGCCCAAATTACAAGTAGGGAGCGATGGAGGTTCAGTCATCAGTTGGCCGCTTTTGCTTTGGTTGATTTTCTAGCTCGGCGCGCTACCCGCACTGACCATACTGATAGTATTCTTTTGACTGGGACCAGCCACCATAGAAGGGTAGTTCCTGTGCACAGAGAGTCGGTGGTGTCTCCACCCCACCGCTCTACCCCTTGTCCTCCATTGCCAGTGCAAGTTACAACATTTCCTATTCCATTTAAGGCCATGAAGGGGATCCGAGCGCAACCTCATTGGTGATCCGGCAATGATGGCGGATCCTACCTCCTACCGCCATTGTGGTAGGCCAAGCTCTCTACTTGACCTTCTACCCCTAGTGGTGGTGGGAAGGAGTGGTAACGCAGAAGCATCATGGTCATCCCTTCACCAACTCCGCCCATACAGTAGGATGTGGAGATGGTGACAGTGATTTCAGATATTCCAGATGATAGTCCAGTTGCACTAGTGGTAGTGGAACATCCCAGGATTGTTACCCCTATTATAGCCAGTAGTAGTCAGGAGTGTCATTCATCCAATGAGTACAGTCCACACAGGATTGACTCTCTAGTCCAAGGTGAGGTCTGGTGCCTCTCATTACATGATAGTGATCACACCGGTCAGCCGAAGATATTTGTACCACTCAGATTGACAGTTCTTTAGATGAGGTAGTGGCTTATTATTTCATGGAAAAGATAAAGATTATAGGGTATGATTTATCAGATGAGAAGAGAGTCAGCTTTCGATCCCAATGAAGATGACTTGTTGGGAGACTCAACTGAGTCTATGGTTGGTCTCTTCTCGAGGAACAATAAGCCATGGAAGGTGATGAGGTTGATCAAGAGACATCAAATCAACCCAAGACCTCGATATTGAAGGATGAGCGTGATGATAAGATGATTTACATGACTTGTTAGTAGTAGTGTCAGTGCTTTAGAAATAAGCCCTTTTAGTTCATTCTATTACAGTCAATGTCAGTCAGCCAGAGTTAGTGCATGCCTTGGATCCAGCCAAGACTCTACCTCCCATTGAGCAAGGTAGCACTAGCCTTTATAGGAAGGTAGTGGAAAGTACCTCCATACAAGAAAAAGATATCAAATCCATGGTTGAGCAGTAGATGAAGGAAGCTTTGGCTCAAGCCTGGGGAGGATCATCGGTTCCAAATGGTAGACCATACCCAGAGGTATTCAATGTTATCCAATATCGCAAGGGTTTCGTGCCTCCTTCCTTCAAAAGCTTTTATGGCAGTGGAAATCCAAGGTAACATATAACACATTTTGGGGCCAGTTATTGCAACACAGGCGGCAATGATGCTTTGCTCTTCCACCTTTTTGTTAGTAGCCTAGCAGGGATTGCTTTCAATTGGTATGATGAACTGCCCAACAGCTCAGTAAATACATTTGCTGAGTTGGAGCAACTCTTAATCAAGAGATTTGCTAGAGCTCAGCAAAGGGTTACTGTAGGTGATCTCATTGTAGCTCTCAACATCACCTTGGTGAGTCCCTCATTGATTATATTCTTCGATGGCATAACGTGAGTATGAAGTGTGAACCACTATGCGAACACATGCCATTGAGATTCTCTTGAAGAATATCCATGGCCCTATCATCTTCATGCTTAAGGGCTTCACTATCAAGACATTTGAGAAACCAGTCAACAAGGAGAGGAAAAATATTTTCCTTTTCAAGATCAGTTGCCCAAGCAGAAGCCCCAAAAGGTCTATGAGAAAAAGCCAAGAGTAGTAGTAGTTGACAGGGGAAGAAGCGGAGAGATCATCAGAGACCATGACCTCGGCACCTCCACCTTTTTGCCACCACAGAGCCATCACACCACCTCCATGGCTCCACGCCTCACCTCACCATACCAGTAGCGGACATGCATATCCACCTCCAGGTAGCTTGGTCCACCTACTCTTTTAGATAAGTTAAACAAACTTTATTCTTTTAAGATGGAGGTAAGCAGAAAAATCTTTAAGAATCTCTTAAAGAAACCTAATTTCAACTACGAGCTAGGACTGAGGAAGTAAGCAAAGTCATGATCCAAACTTTTGCCCTTACCACCATATGCTAGGCCATATTTTGGAGGATTGCTTCACATTCAAGGAGCTTGAACATTCAAGACGGTCTTGTAGTTATCCCAAAGGAATACCTTGTGGAACAACCTTTCAGTTCCATTAGGGTAATCCTTGGGGATACATGTGATCCTACCAAACTAAAGAAGGTTTAGATTTTCGTACCTCTAAGAAGATAGTCCAGAAGATCAAGAAGCTTTCCTTGCATGTGCCTGAGTTAGCTCAAACCTCTAACACCAAGGAAGGTTTGCAAGTTGCCAGTGCCAACTCTAGGAAAGTGGGAGCTCAACAGCAGCAACAACATGTGTCAGCCCAAGATAGCCATTTAGCACAACCACTAACCATGTTCAGTCTCCAACCTTGATTGCTTTCCACCACACTTCTTCTCAACTTCTAGTTCTTCTATTTCTTCTACTAGTAGAACTCTTGTATCGGAGAAGGGCATCAAATCCCTTATTCCACTAACTTCTACTTGACTTACCTCCAAATAATTTCAAGAAATTGAAGAATAAAGCTAGCTTGAATTATATCTGTGTGACTTCGGATGGGTTGTCTTCTTCTATTCCTAACGATAGCTCTTCAAGTTTAAATAACTATAACAATTATGATCTTCCTCTTTCTGATCTAGAGTTGGACTTTCCAACTCTAAACACTACAGTTTCACCTCTTGAGATAGACTTGGAATCATCCGATTCCGAGGGTCCCATAGGAGAAGCTGTAGGTGAGCCTGAAGTGCAAGTAAAACTTTCCACCACCTTGCCTCAAGAGATCACCGAAGTCAACCTCCGTAGTAGCAAGGTTCTACCTCCTAGGGAAGCACCTCAAGATAGAGACAAAAAAGTCATTGTTATTGAAGATTGAGAAGCCCTTCCACAGGATGCTCCACCCTCAGATTTTCTTGTGGAAGACCAGCCGAAGGTGGACTACAACATCCTTTCTCATCTAAGAAAGTTATCATCTAAGCTAAGCATATATGATGCCCTTTGTCTTATCCAAAGAGATGAGGGAATCAGTAACCAAGGCCCTCCTTGATCTTGAGATATGCTTTGCCATAGGTGAGGAAGCACATTATACAAAAAGACAAGTGATCACCTTCACAGATGAAGACCTTCTGCTAAAGGACTTGGAGCACAACCGTCCCCTCTACATCACAGTCGACATGGACAGGTTCAGACTCCCCAGGGTTCTCATGGACGTAGGTACATCAGTGAATATTATGAGTCTAAAGACCCTTGCCTATTTGAAGATCGACATCTTCACACTTTGAGGTAATCAGATGATGTTGAGAGGATTCAATGATCAAGGTGAGTGGGCTTTAGGTTCCATAGTATTACCTTTGGAGATTGGTGACTGGAAGACTGAAGCCAAGTACTACATCATTGATTCAAATACTTCATTCACTACTTTGCTCGGTAGGCCTTGGATACATCAGAATAAGATTGTTCCATCCTCCCTTCATCAGTGCATCAAGTTCATAAAAGATGGAATTGAATATCGAGTCAATGATGATGAAAAGCCATTTTCAGTCAAAGAGGTTGAGATTTACAAGGATGCGACCTACTATCTTCCTCAACACACCCTTTCTTGTGAACTTTGACAAAATTCAAATGCAAAAACAATAGAAAAAGAAAAGATAAAAGAAAATGAAAAGAAAAATAAAAGTCCAAGTCCACAAGTAAAGGGAAATGAGAAAGAAATAGAATAGCATCTCACATTCCACCCATCCATTTTGTCATATGCATGGGTAGATGGCTCAACCTCCACAGGCGGTAGAAAGAGGTAGTTCAGGAGGTGGAGACCCCTAGTTGGCCTTCAGAGGTCATTTCAGTTCACAAGAGTACCCTACTATTCACATAGACTTGGAATCTGAGGATGAGTCTAATGTGATTAGTATACCAACCAACCCCCCTCGAGGGTCCATTGGAGGTGACTTTTATTCCAGATAGTGACGAAGACTAGGCCTCTAAGCAAAGCAAAGCATTCGAATCTAGTTTATGTAAATCTATTAGGCAGCAGTTGGGAACCCTAGCTCTAACCTCACTTTCATCTTAAAAAGTTAAAAGTTTAGTAGTTAAGGAAGTCCCTAAGTCTTCTAGTGACATGAAGAAGAAGAGGTTCTTTTTGGGATCATCCTCCTTAAGTCATGAAGTGGATGTAGAACTTGAGGAGGATACTTTAAAAGAATTAAAGGAATTACCTTTTAACTTTTACTCGCCTTATGTTCAAAATCTTATACAGAAAGGTTTGGTTCCTCACACTTGGTCCAAACACAGGTGAGAGTACTTCGAGAAGCTTTGGAACAACTCAAGCAGGGAAGCACAATTAAGAGCAGGACTAGTGATTTATAGTGGGTCCATGATGGCGATTTGTTTGGTTGTTACCAATCATTTAGAGTCTATAGGTTCTTCTCACACAACCAACTCTTATGAGAATGTGTTGTTTAGAAATCTCAGATGATCCAAATGATCTTCAAATCAAGGATGCACCTCCAAAATTTGAAGAAGAAATCCATTCAATAGACAAGCTCAAAGAAATCAACCTCGATAAAGAAAATCCTCGCATACATCGGTTCTTTGAATGAAGAAACCAATGACTTAGTTAGGCTATTGAGTTTAAAGATTTACTTGCATGGAGTTATAAAGAAATGCCCATTATCTTCTAATTGTAGTCCTAGCAATATACTCTAATGTTATCCCTATTAAGCAAGCTCCTAGACACATGCGATTAGAAATTGAATACTTGGTCATTTTAAAGTCAAGAAAGCGATGATGGTTTCATCGAAGAAAAATATCCTACATGTTTAGCCAATGTCATCCCAATTAAGAAGAAGAATGGCCATGTTCGCATTTGCGTTGATTTTAGGGACTTAAATAAGGCATGTCCTAAGGATGAGTTTCCTCTTCATATACCAGAATTAATGGTGGACATCGCCTCATCTCATGCATTCTGGGTCATCACTATAACAAATCAAGATGTCTCAAGATGAAAGAAACGCTTTTGAACCTTAATCTCTTATTATAGGGTCATGCCTTCGGCCTTAAAAATGCTGGTGCTACATTTCAACGGGCCATGACTTAGATCTTCAACGAACTCATCCATCATCAAGTTAAGTGCTATGTTGATGATCTAGTAGTCAAAAGCAAAGAAAAGAAAGACCACCTCTTTGACTTGAGAGTGTTTTTGAATGGTTAAGACAATATAACCAAAATGAACCCTGAAGTGTGCATTAGAGTAGCTTAGAAATTCCTTGGGTTTATTCTTGACACCGAGGAATAGAAATAGATCTAAAAGATTAAAGCTATCTTAGAAATGCCTTCTCCTAAGAGTTTAACTCAACTCGATCCTTTCAAGGGCATCTAAGAGCTTTATCTCCATCTATCGAGGAGATGCAAGCCATTCTCACACTTGTCAAAAGGATGCTAAGTTCAAGTAAGATAACAAGTGCCGACATGCTTCCAAGATATCAAGGTGAAGCCTCCGTTCTGACCCTATCCCTGCCACTCATCCTTTATCTTGCATTGGATGACTCTCGTGCTCTGTTGGCCCAACGATGAAGGAAAGGAGAGCTCTTCTACTACCTCGTCATCTTCCTGAAAACTACCCACCTATTGAGAAACATTGCCTAGCTTTGATCTTTGCTTCCCAAAAGCTATGACATTACATGCTTTCTCATAAGGTGAACTTGATCTCTAGGATGAATCCACTACAATATCTCAAGACACGGCCAACACTATTCGGACATTTGGTACACTCATCCAAGATACTTTCAAAGTTTGATATCACTTTCGAACACCTCAGTGCAGTAAAAGGATAGGCACTAGCGGACTTCTTAGCAGCACACCCACTTCCTGTTGATTCTCCATTTAGTGACCATCTCCCCGATGAAAAAATCATGAACTTAGGGGAGGCCCACTGATGGGAGATGTATTTTGATGGTGCTGCTTCTTTTCTTAAAGGTGAAGCACCACGATCTATTCTCCAGAAAGGCGGGGTAGGAATAGTTCTTACTAACTCCAAAACTGATGTGATGAGATTCTCATACTATCTTTCCAACCCACCCAAAGTTGAGTATGAGGCTTTGATTGTTACTGTCATTAGTGTCAAAATCATTAATATCTTTGGATTCTTAGTTGGTTATCAACATCATTGGGTCCTAGGTTCTCAAACCCAAGCTTCATCATTACCATGAGTATACCATGAAGGTTGGACTAGAAAAGTCACCATCTACAAGGTTCATCGGCGAGAATGCGGTAGCAAATGCTTTGGCTTGCCAAAAGAATTGGCATGTCTGGAAGATGAGTCCATTCCAATAAGGGTCCAAAATAAAAAAAGTCCTGTCCCTTATTGATGCTGAACTCATCAAGAGACTTTCTCTTGAAGGGGAGGTTGTTGATGCCAAAAAGGATGAGGACCTGGATTGGAGGCAACCGTTCATAGATTATTTGAACACTAGCAAACTACCTCAAGGTAAATCACAAGCCCATCAGGTGAAATAGAAAGCTATCTCCTATGCTCTTGTTGATGGCACCCTGTACTACTGATCCTTTGACCAAATGTGGTTTCATTATTTAGAAAAATATGAAGCCCGTTGCATTATAACCAGGTACATAGTCTCATGCGAGCTCATCAAGAGATGAAGATGAAGATCAAAATACTTGGATACTATTGGCCTTCGATGATTTCAGATTGCATAGATGTAGCTAGAAGATGCCATCAATGTCAAGTACATGGTGTGGTCCTCCACCAACCACCCAACATTCTACACCCTACATTGGCCTCATGGCCATTTGAGTGTTGGGGTACCATTGTGGGTCCGATTGATCCTCCTTCTTCTAAGGGTCACTGGTTCATTCTAGCTGCCACCGACTACTTTTCTAAGTGGGCGGAAGCCATCCCACTCAATTTTTTAGGAACCATATCATATATAGGTTCGGGTGCCTCAATAAATTATATCTATTAATGGTAATGCATTCAAAAGCATGAAGATCAACAGCTTTGCCAAAAGACACGGTATAGATTAGAGATACTCCACCATCTACTACCCCAGAGAAAATGGCTTAGCAGAAGCATTCAACAAAACTCTCATCCAGATATTGAAGAAAAATCTCGATGATAATAGCGATAATGATGGCATGAGCGGTTATTGGCCTTGTGGCCTACCTCACCACATACCGGACTCATCTCTACCCCATTTTCCTTAGTGTATGGGTCCAGTCGTTCTACCTTTAGAAGTTCAACTCCCATCACTAAGGATAACATTGGGTAACAAGATCACTTCAAAATAAAAGACAAAGTTGCGGTTAGAAGAGCTCAAAGGTTTAGAAGAGTGTCGCCTACGGGCGTGCCAAAATCTTGAGTTGTATAAAGCCAAAATGATTCAATCTCACAACAAGCTGATCTGACCTAGGCCTTTCTAAGTAGGAGAACTTGTGTTAGTCCTAGGAAGACCAATTTTTGCCTGTCAAAAGATGGGAGGCAAGTTTGAACCCACTTGGGAAGGCCCCTATGCTATAGAGAAGGCCTACTAGGTGGATCTTATCAGCTTATTGATTGTAAAGGGGAATACCTGATGCTTCCAATTAATGAGCTCTATTTAAAGAAATATTACCCATGAAATAAAACATATTTGAAAATAATCATTAATAAAAAGAACAAAAATTTGATTCCATTCATCAAATCATCTCTTCTTTCGAAGTGTTGTTTGCTTGTCTTGCGAATCCGCCATGATGTGTTTAAGGTAGGTGTATGAGTCCCCCAGTGGCATCCTATCCCTCTTTCACAACACAAACATGACATCGACACTTAGAATAGGTGTGAGAGAACCAAGAGGCATCCTATTTTTTGAGCAACTAAGTTAGGTGTAAGAGAACACGAGTGGCATCCTTTCTTAGTGGGAATCCCATGCCATCCATGGCACCATTTCATCAAACTCCCCAATGTGTTTAGGATAGGTGTGAGAGAACCCAGGCATCCTATTCTTGTTAACACATGTAGAAATAAACAAAATATTTTACCTCGGCTACTTTGATAGCAAGCGTGGCACTCACTCATTAGCCATTTGCTCTATTTGGGTCACATCATTTGTTGATTTCTTCTTAACTTGATCATGGAAAACCAATGAGTGCCTTATTAGTATGGTAGGCTTCACTGCCCAGCCAGTAAGCTACCTCATGATTGACTTTGCTTAAGAAGATGTGAGTCAGTGCTTTCTTCTTGAACTAGCCATCATGCCCTAATTAGGTTGAGTAAATTTTGAGGTTTAGGGTAAGTCCCCTAGAGGTTCCTTCCCTCTTGACTATTTTTGAGTTGATATAGGTCCCACAGTGGCATTCACTTAGTAGTTAGCCTAGTTGCACTTGATGACTATCTAGACAATCGATTCTGTATAGGAGGATGTGAGTCCCCGAGCTTTCTTCCTGATTATTGCAACTCAATGAGAACCTTGGTTGTTACTATCTTTGACTCACCCTGTGAGTACAACACTCTTGGTGATGAGTCCCACACTTTCTCCTTGAGTTGGACACCCTATTATATATATGACTAATCATGTTCTCCATGTTGGATTAATCCCCTTAATGGCCCCATCCCCTATGGGCACTTTATTTGGATCAAGTTCTTTGTGACCCTATTTAGACACTACTTGGGTTACTTTTGGATTGGACAATCCCCCTTTCCTAATAGCCACCCCTATAATTGGAGAATTTATTGAGATATGCATTCTCCCGTTGATAAATCGAGATATGTCTAAGCTGATATAAGCTCTTCTCAGTTTGATCCCTCGCAAACTAACAGGTCTATGTTAAAATAAACTAAAATAAACAAAATTAATTCACTTGTGGATAAAGAATTCAAGCCTCCAAAGGGCCTCTTCTCCCAAGCAGGCATCCTATCTTTAGGGCAGTGTTAGTAGAACTCCCTATAGGAATTGCCTGACTACCTGAGTTGAGCTAAATCCCTGGGTCGGTACTCACTTCGTAGTCGCCCTTAAGTCGAGTTTAATTTATTTTTCCACAAATAGGTTACCCTGACAATCATTCCTCTTTGGAAGATATAAGACTATGATGCATTCTTTCTAGCATGATACAAATTGATGAGGCGTGGGTCGATTTGTTGCCTAAAGCAACCGACCACCCCAGTGGTCTTTAGTGTAAGATGTGAGTCCCTGAGCTTTCTTCCCTTGAATTGATCATTGTAGACCGAAAGACACTTCTTTGGTTGGATAATTTTCCCATCGGCCGAGAAACTACTCCCTTTGGTTCAGTAAATCTGAGATAGGTCTAGGCTTCTATAAGCTCCTTCTCAGTGTGATCCATTGCAAACCGATAAAATCCATCAAAATTAAAACTAAATCTAAATATGAAATCTATCTTTGACTATCTTTGAGTTGATTTAAGTCCCCCGACAGCATTTACTCAATAGTTAGCTCTAGGTGGTTCGATTTGTTGCCCAAAGCAGCCAATCACCCTAGTGGTTACTTGTCTTTTTAGAAGATGTGAGTCCCTGCACTTTCTTCTTAAGAATTGACCATTACAAACTGAAAGACACTCCTTTGGTTGGATAGTCCTACCTTATGGTTGGTAGACTACTCCCTTTGGATTGGCCAGTTAGGTCTATGCCTCCATGGTCTTTCATGCGATCCATCAAACCTGGAATCCATCAAAACTAAAACTAAATCTAAAAATGAAATCTACCTTTGACTATCTTTGAGTTGATTTAAGTCCCCCAGTGGTATTTACTCAATTGTCAGCCCTAGGTTGGGTTTGATTTGTTGCCTAAAGCAACTGATCACCCTGGTGGTTCCTAATTTTTTTAGAAGATGTGAGTCCCCGTGCTTTCTTCTTGAGACTTGACCATTGCAAACCAGAAGGAACTCCTTTGGTTGGATATCTCTCTATCGGGAAGCTACTCCCTTTCCATGGCTCCTACCGTGCATCCATCACAAACCAATAGGGTCCATCTCAAAAAATAAATTCTAAAAATTTGAAACAAATAAATACAAAGAAATAATGAAACAAATGAAACAAAACAAATAATCAATCTAAATCAATTCTTTAGCTTCTCCTCAGTGAGATGCAAACCTTTCTAGTCCCCCAGCGGATCTGGAATTCCTATCCCTCAATGGTTTACACAACCCCTCCCTTGTGAATGATTTAAACTTGCTTCCCAGAAGAGTTCATTTTCTATCCCTAGTCAAACAACAAACCAAACAAATTCAACAAATAATAAAATTAAAACAAATTCATTCCTCTTCCCCAGTAGAACTCAAATTAAACCTCTCATCCCCTTGTGGATGACTTGAACATGCTTCCTTAGTAGAAGGTTCACACTCTATCCCTTAGTGGATTCTTCCCTCTCTCTTATGTCTTGGACATAAGTAGAGCCACATTGCATTAGGCTCTAGATTTTTTCTACTCCTTGGGTTTAGTATAGATTATTTCTGCTAATGCTTCGGATCTTTTGGTGTTGTTGATCGTTTCAGTCAACAACAATACGTGCAGTGTACCTGGTCAGTCACACCACACCTATTGGGCGCCCTTTGTTGACCTCATTTTAGAATGAGCTCTCAACACCTCCATCTTAGACATAGGATTCCTCTTAGACTTTAAGAGATTTGTAGTCTTAAGACACATCTAGTGATTAGGTGGACACTCAACCTAGCCTTAGAGACTTAGAAGGGTTAGCCATAGTATAAGTCATGCCTTAGGGTGTTAGAAACTTTTACTGCCCTTAGCTTGAACCACTCTCACTTTCCTTCATTCAAGTAAAACTCAAAATCAATTCTATTTGATTTTCTCCAAACTCAAATCAACTCCATATGAAAATGATGATCAACCATCAAAATTCCATTAAAATTTTCCTAAGTCCTTAATTCTCCATAAAATTTTAAATATCAAATTCATGAAATATAAATTAAATATAAATTCAAATTCAAAATAAATTTTTGAAATTTTCTAAGTCCCTTTAATTTTCCATTAATGGACTTAGCCAAAATCAACTCTAAAATTCAAATTATTTTTCAAAATTATATATTTAACCATATAAAAAAAATATAAATTCTCTTAATCAAAAATATTCAAACCCATAAAACTTTATATTTCATATATATGTACAATATAAATATAAATCAATCAAATCAAATCCAAAAAATTAAATTCTAATTTAAAATTTCTTAAATCCTTTACATTAACTTTAATGGATTTAACCCAAATCATGATTAAACCACTTCAAATCCTTAAAATTTTCTCATGAACAATATATATTCTCATTTATATTCACATATATAAATGAAATATAAATTCAAACAATCAAAACCTAATCCAAAAATCAAACTCAAATCCTCTCAAAATCCAATATAAGCCTTTCTAATCAAAATATTGAACTTAGCCAAATCAACTTCAAATCAAGCCAAACTCTTGATTTTCTCTCATGATTCAATTAAACCTACAATCATGTTAATCCAAACTTCAATCACTCAATCAAAACCCAAGTCAAAAATCAAATCCAAAATCCCTTCATATTCTTTCTTTGAATATGAAATTGTCAAATGGATCAAAACCCATTTGACTTCAAACCACTTGTAAATGGATTTATATTTCAATCATAAGTCCATATACAAGATCAACCAACTTTAAATCAAGCTTTGACCAAGCCATTTGACCCACTTAGGCTCACTTGACCCAAAGTGACCTAAAGTACCCTTATGAGCCAAATTCTAATCCTAACCAAATTGGATTGAACCAAACTCATATTTGCCTCTCATCATGATCAACAGTCATCATGGGATGATCCAATCAAATTGGGTCAAACCAAGTCAAACCTAAGGGTTGACCAAGTCAACACTTAACCCAAAAAATGAAACCTAACATAGCCAAAATCCACCATAAAAATTGATTAAAACCATTGATCTAAGTTCACTTTGTTTGAACTTGACCAAGCTAACATTTGAGCCTAACCTAGCCCAATTGGCCACTTGACCCAAGTTGACCCATTTTGACCTAAAGGGTAAAAATCTATCAAAACTTGATCTAAGCCAAATTGATTAAAACCAATGGGTCAAGTTCATTCCAAATTACTTGCTGAACTTGACCAAAGCCTCAATTGACCAACTAGACCCAACCTAGCCCAATTGAGCTAGACCCAACATAACCTAAAGGGTTCATTTTGAGCCAAATTTGAACTTAACCACAATTGATTGGAAACAAAGATACCAATCCACTCCATATGACTAACCTAACCTAAACCTATCCTTGGCCTACCTCAAATAGGTCAAATGGGTGAAATAAGTCAACTTGACTCATTTGACCTAAATGAAGTCAAATGAGCCAAATCCAAAACTATACCAAATTGAATCAAACCAAGACACCAAAGCATTTCAAATGGTCATTGAACTTGACCCAACCCTTAGTTTGACCCAATTTGACCAATTGGTCAAGTTGACCCAAGTGAGCCAAACCCTATCAAATGGATTCCAAATCAATGAAACTTGGCCAAACCTAGTTTCTCCACATACCCAACATTTCCAAAGTGAAAAATAGAAAATGACCATCCTACCTAGGCCATAGAACAAATTTTGGCTTAACCCATGGGTAATTTGGTCATACCCTCTTCACAATCACTGAGGCTTTCCTAAAAGCTCAAGGGACCTAGTGAGAGAACTCCAATGGGTTTGGGTCAGCCCATTGGTCCTAGACCAAACCACCCCTATCAAAATTAAAATTCAAACTCCTCTCAAGCTCAAATTGCACATGGGAGGTGTTAATCCACTCTTGGCTCAAACCACCATGTGCACACTCTAACTGATCAAACAACCTCCCATGTCAATTGGATCAAAATGGAAGTGCATCCGCGTCCATCCTTCAAGTGGGGAGATATACTCCCCCAAACACCTTCAAGGGGAGATATACTCCCCAAACAAATTCAAATGCATAATTCTGAATTGATGAGTCAAGATGACTTGAAGCCAAGAGTGATCATCCATCCTAGAGCTTTGAATTCCCCATTCTTGGTTTTAAAATAGAAAAATAGCTCAATCATTAGCCAACTTCTTCCACACTACAATCCATTGCAATTCTTTTGCAAGCACACTTAGGACCAAGTCGAGCTCACTAAGTTCATTCCCCAAAGGTGGAGGATTGAATTGGATCAAAGTGAGCTCAAGCTAAGGAGGAGGTGACCCCATAGGAAGATCCTCTCCATCTCAAGTGCTCAAACTTTCAAGCTTCTCCAACATGAAGCTTCTCCATGGAATCGAGCTGATCACCTGTGAGGTATGGGATTTTCACCATTAAACTCAAAGTGGTGGAGATTTATGAAAGAAATTTTCACCCCATGATACCATTGGATTTGGCTTTGCCTTTAGATGGTGTGGTTGAGTTTGATTGAATCCATGCTAATCGAGCTTGGATCTTCCCTGATCATGGACGGTCATTGATCAAGGGAAGAACTTGGGAGATCCATCCATCCTGCATTTTAGATGGACATGAGATAATCCCACTTTAGAAATTCCTTTACCATTTTAAAATGGGGAGATCTCCGTCCATCTTTGATCGACGACAGGGATTAAAAGCATCGCCGCCACCATTTGATGTGATGTTTAAGTAATCCTCACGACACGTGTAAAGCGCAATACCACATGCGTGTCGCGGAGCCGTGGATTACTTAGGATTACTTAAAATGCTTGATTAATTCTTAATTAACTTAGGGATCTTCCAAAATTCATAACTCCTTCTAGAAAATTTAGTAAAATGCAAAATATAAATCCTATGGAAAGATAATTAAATATAGAACATTTGAAAATTAATTTTGATGAGTTTTGAATTATGCTTTTCTCTGAATTTGGGTTTTATTAGAAAGTTTATTTTGTTAATTAATTTTAATTAGGCCTCTGATTAATCCCAAATTTCATGGATATTATTCTGGGGATGACTTTTGACTCCCCTAATTTTCTTGGGATTTGTTGAAGGCTTGATTAGAGGAATTTCATATGGTTTCCCTAATTGCCCTCCTTATGTAATTAAGCATAATTAGGATATTATTAGTGATTCTAACCTATGATTAGGGTTGATTAAGGTCAGATCCAGTAAGTAGGTCATTTATGGAATATGTTGGGGCATTTCCCCTAAGCAATTCCCAAAACTCCCTTTTCTCTCATTAATCTCCTTTAAGGGTTAATTCATTAATTATCCCATCAATCAATTAAAAATTCTAACTTAATTAATCTACTTTGGGTAGATGCTTAGGTGTTTAATAGCCTAAGTTCAATTAAGGAAATTAAAACCCAATTCACATGTGTGAAAGGGTGTTTTGAAATTACTTAAGCTAAACCCCTTAGCTTAATTAACTTTTAATTGTGAGCCAAATTTCATTAGGCCATTTTCTTATTAGGTGCATTGCAAATTTAAATTCCTTGTGGGTTTTATGCCATCTCATTGGCTCATAATTATTTGGTTAATTCTTCTAAGGTGGTGTAGGTAAGGGTTAATTAATTTACTTTATTCATACCTTAACCTAATCATTGCTTAAAAAATAGATTTAATTACCTAAAAATTAAACAAAAATATCAAACGCATGTGGGAATGGGTTAGGAATAGCAAACTCATCTCACCTTTTCAAAATTAAATCAAGCATCAAACTAAACAAAAATCACTTTGAATTCACTTTGATTTATTTCAAACTTTCTTATTCTATAAGAATGCCTTTAGGATTTAAGTCAAGTGAGTTTGTTTACAAGCTTTCATTACTTTGAATCTTTCCCCAACTTGTTAAATTTGAATGTCATTTGGTTTCATGCATTCATATTTTTCAAATTTAAAAATGAAATTATTTACTTTATGAGAAATTTGCATGTGTTGGCTAAAGTAGAAATATGGATGGCTATTATCACTACAAAATGCAAATTATTTTAAAAACATATAAATAAAATACCAAATCTGAAAGTGTGCTACTTATACTTTAATTATGAGTTTGCATGTTGAAGATTTTAAAGGCATGCTTTGTATAGGTTTCCTTTCTCTCTCTTATGGTATATGAATAGAATTTGGTGAGATATATGGTCCATTTGAAAAGGACCTAATACTCACCTAATTCCATATCCTATTCATCTCTAACCTATCACTTAAGAAGGGTTACCTACAGTTACATACATAAATTGCATAAACAAAATGAATCCATTAATGTAACTTTTGCATTCTTCTTTTCCATTTCATTTCTTTTATACACATGTTTGTATTTAAGGAAAGTGGTATATTAGTCTGGACAACCCCAATGTTGCGAGGCTTTAAGTAGCCCTAAGTAGGTTTTATACCTTACACCTCTCATAAACAATGGCACTATACTCACTTATGCCTTTCTTATTTTCATGTGTGTATGTGAAAATTTGGATAAAGAAACCCTTTTCTACTTAAGAAAATCATGCATACTAATCTTCTAAATTTCATTAAATGGATTACTTAGCATGCATCATAAAGTGTGTTAAATACTCTCATTTGTATGTATAGATATGCTTAGGATTCATTCATATGCATGTTATACATGTTGGGAAAGAAATGAAGTAATGTGTGTTATGTGAATTTTGATTCATTTTATTTAATCTTAGAATACCTTTCTTTTTGAATCGATTCGTTTAGAGTTCATCTAAACTTAGGATTAATTAAGAGATTTAATCAAAACATTCACCTAAATAAAAGTAAAATGTAAACCTACTTTAGAAATTACTTAAGATAGGGAAGGAAAGAGAAGTTCTCTTCTCTTTCCCTCTCTTCATAACTTAGTAATTAATTGTAGGATTCACTTAAACCAAATCAAAACATGAAATCAAATCAACCCAAATCAATTAAATAACTTAAATGAAACCCTCCTCTAAGTTGAACATGCTTTCATACTTAGAAAATTTGAACCTAAAGCCATAGCTAAGCATACCACACAACCTTCAAAGCACACACATTAGCCTAAGTCACCACTTCTATTTAGGTTAGGTGCATGGTTTGATGTTTGTTTGTTTGTGATATATGTTTTAGACTGGATGTTAGGGTGTATGCTCGTAGAATGAATGGTAGGATGACCTTAGTCTAACTATTCTTTTATGGAGGGGATTGTGCTTAAGGGGCACTGTCATAAATAAAAATATAAAAATACTTTTGCTTGCAGGTGCTTTATACCCCTAAGCATTATTCATAGGCCAGGTGGACTTAGTCACTCATGTGTGGGTGATAAGTCCAATATAGATGCTTGGGATTTGTGTTGTTTGTTTTATCTAACCTTTGTTTTGCAGGTGTTAATTAGATTTCCACTTTTCATTTTTCATGTAAATTAGCGCAATTAGGATTTTGGAATGATTATTATGGGGATTAGGATGAACATTGGTCATAACATCATATCTTATGTACCATGTGAAGTCTTGGAGTATCCACCTTCCAACCATCCAAAAGAAGGAACCAAAGAAGAATAAAAGAAAAGAAGAAAGAAGAAGAAAGCTTGAAGACCCCCATAATAATGAATTGTTTTGCTTAATTATAATTTAATTTATTTATAATCCAGGTTGTATAAGGGTAAAGCTAGGCTACCAAATTTAATATTTTTCAAGTTTGTGCGGTGGTGCCCGAACGCAATGGCCTTCTATTATTTTTGCGCTTAGCTTTATAAATTGATTGTTGATTTGTTTAGCTTGTGCATTAAATGACATGCTTTTCCTAGTTTCTTCCTTGCTTTATATATGACTTGGATGTGGATTAGGCTCTATAGGAAAAAATAAATCTTTTACCTAACAACAACTCAAAATAAAAATTAAACAACTCATAACCTCACCTAAAGCTTAGGTTTAAATTCAAGATAAAAGAATTAGCATGTCCGAAAGATGAGTCCATTCCCATAAGGGTCCAAATTAGACAAACCCTATCCATTATTAATGTTGAACTCATCGAGAGACTTTCTCTTAAAGGGGAGGTTGCCATTGCCTATAAAGACAAGGAGCTGGATTGGAGGCAACCATTCATAGACTATTTGAACACCGAAAAACTACCTCAAGAAAATTCACAAGCCCATCAGGTGAAACAGAGAGCTCTCTCCTATGCTCTCGCTGATGGCACCCTATAAATCAATAAAATGTGGTTATGCTATTTAGACAAACATGAAGCCCATGGCATTGTAATCGAGGTACATTTAGGTCTATGCGAAGCGCATCAATCTGGTTCGAAGATGAAGACGAAGATTAAGTGACTTGGATACTACTAGCCTTCGATGATTACAATTTGCATGGATGTAGCTAGGAGATGCCATCAGTGTCAGGTATACGGTGTGGTCCTCTACCAACCACCCAACATTCTACACCCTACCTTGGCCTCATAGCCATTCGAGTGTTAGGGTACCAACATTATGGGTCTGATTGATCCTCCTTCTTTCAAGGGTCATCAGTTCATCTTAGTTGCCACCGACTACTTTTCTATGTGGGAGGAAGCCATCCCACTCAGAGAGGTCACAGCTCGGCATGTGCATCAAATTTTCAGGAATCATATTGTATATAGGTTCGGGGTGCCTCGATGAATTATATACGATAATGGTACAACATTCAAAAACACCAAGATCAACAACTTTGCCAAAAGACACGGTATAGATTGGAGATACTCCACCATCTACTACCCTAGAGCAAATGGCTTAGTGGAAGCATTCAACAAAACTCTCATCTAAATACTAAAGAAGACTCTTGATGATAATAAGTGTCAGTGGAATGAGCAATTGGTCAAAGTTTTGTGGGCCTACCGCACCACATACCGGACTCCAACTCAATCTACCCCCTTTTCCTTAGTGTATGGGTCCGAAGCTATTCTACCTTTAGAAGTTGAACTCTCATCACTAAGGATAGAATTGGGTAGCAAGATCACTATAGAGCAAAATGCAAAGTTGCGAATAGAAGAGCTCAAAGGTTTGGAGGAGAGTCACCTACGGGCGTGCCAGAAACTCGAGTTATATAAGGCCAAAATGATTCAAGCTCATAACAAGTTAGTCCACCCTAGGTCTTTTCGAGTAGGAGAACTTGTGTTAGTCCTAAGGAGACATATTATTTCCCATCAAAAGATGGGAGAAGTTTGAACCCACTTGGGAAGGCCCCTAAGTCATAGAGAAGGCCTACCAAGGAAGATCTTATCATCTTATTGATTGTAAAGGGGAACACCCGATGCTTCAAATTAATGGGCTCTATTTGAAGAAATATTACCCATAAAAAAATCATGTTTAAAAAAATTTGATCAATCAACAAAAATTTCATTCTAATTCATCAAAATCTTCTCTTATTTCGAAGAGTTATTTTCTTGTCCTGTGAATCCACCATGACGTGTTTAGGGTAGGTGTAAGAGTCCCCCAGTGGCATCCTATCCCTCTTTCACAACATAAACACAATTTATCAGCGCTATTAGAATTTGTGTGAGAGATCCCGAGTGGCATCCTTTCCTAATGGGAACCATGTTTGCCATCCGTGGCACCACTTCATCAAATCTCCTAGCATATTTAAAGTAGGTGTAAGAGTCCCCCAGAGGCATCCTATTCCCTTTAACACAAGCATATAAACAAACACATATCTTTTATCTCGGGCTACTTTGATGTACGAGCAAGCCCCTCATGGTACTCACTCATTAGCTGCTCTAAATCTAGTTTACATGCTACCTTGCTAGTATGTCACCCCAGTGGTTTCTTGTTTGGAAGATGTGAGTCCCTGCACTTTCTTCCTAACTTGACTAGTACAAACTAATAAGTGCCTTGTTAGTATGGTAGACTTTACTACCCAGCCAGTAAGCTACCTCGTGTTGACTTTGTTTAAGAAGATGTGAGTCCCCATGCTTTCCACTTGAACTAATCATCATGATCTAACTAGGTTGAGTATATTTGAGGTCTAGGATAAGTCCCTCAGAGGCTCCTTTCCTCTTGACTACATTTGAGTTGATATAAGTCCCCCACTTGCATTCACTCAATAGTCACAGTCGATAGCATTTGTCGTCAAGACTATCATCAACAATCGATAGAGGATATGAGTCCTTTTCCCAGTCGATTATTATAAATCGATGGACACCTTAGGTTGGTTAATATTCGCTGTGCTGACAGCGACTCACCCGGTGGATACACCACTCCTGGTAGATGTGATTCCCTGTGTTTCCTCCTTGAGTTGGCCACTGAATACTTATTTGACATATGACTAGCCATGTCATCTTCTCTAGGGTTTTCGATTAAGCCCTTAACAACCCCTCTCTCTACGGGCATTTTATTTGGATCACTTTCTTTGCAACCCCATTTAGACACTACTCGGGTTACTCTTGGATTAGACAGTTCCCCTTTCCTAGTAGTCACCCTGTGGTTGGAGAATTTGTTTAGCCAATGTGCAGATTCTCCTTGGTTCAAAACTGAGATAGGTTCAGACATAAGCTCCTTCTCGCTTGATCCCTCACAAACTAATAGGGTCCACACAAACAAACAAACAAATAAATTATTTCGAGGATTAGGAATTCAAGCCCCAAAGGGCCCCTTTAGCGCATCATATCTGGGCAATGTAGAACTCTATAAAAAAATTGCCTAATTACGAAGAGATAAATCCCGTGTGGATTACTCACCCCAATAGCCTTAAGTCGTTCAATCTATTTTTCCAAGAGTAGGTTACCCCGATAGTCATTTCTCTTTAGAAGATGTAAGACTATGATGCATTCTTCCTAGCATGACTGTTGCAAATCGATGAGTAGCCCTAGGTCAGGTTTGATTTATTGCCCAAAGAAATCGATCACCCCAATGGTCTTTTGTAGTGGAAGATGTGAGTCCCCCAGCTTTCTTGCCTTGAATTGATCATTGCAAACCGAAAGGCACTCCTTTGGTCGGATAGTTCTCCCATCAGCTAGAAAGCTACTCCCTTTGATTCAGTAAATTTGAGATAGGTCTAGGCTAATATAAGCTCCTTCTCACTGTGATTCATCAAACCAACAAAATCCATCAAAATAAACTAAAAAATGAAATTTATCTTTGACTATCTTTGAGCTGATTTAAGTCCCCTAATGGCATTCACTCAATAGTCAGCTCTAGGTTAGGTCGGATCTGTTTCCTTGCCAATCGATCACCCCAATGGTTTCTTGTTTCTAGAAAATGTGAGTCCCCATGCTTTCTTCTTAGGACTTGACCATTACAAATCAAAGACATTCCCCTTAGTTGGATAGTCCTACTTTGTGGTTGGTAGACTACTCCCTTTAGATTGGTAAGTATGAGTTAGGTCTAGGCCTCTGAAGCCCTTACTTAGTGCAATCCATCACAAACTAATGGGATTCATCAAAACAAGTTAAAAATAAAATTAATCTTGGCTATCTTTGAGTTGATATAAGTCCCTCAGCAGCATTCACTCAATAGTTAGCCCTAGGTTGGGTTCGATCTTTTGCCTTGCCAATGGGTCACCCCAACAACTGGTCCCTACTTTGGAGGATGTAAGTCTACTATGCTTTCTTTCTAGTACAGCTGCTACATACCGAAAAGCATTCCCTTTGGTTGGCTAGTCCTACTATGTGTTTAGTAGACTACCTTTGGATTGGTACTAAAGTCAGTTCCATGGCTCCTTTGTCCATCACCAACAGGTCCATTCAAAATCCAAAATTAAAAATTTGAAACAAACAAAACAAAAATAATCAATCAATCCAATCAAACCTTTTGCTCCTCTTTAGTGAGATGCAAATCTTTCTAGCTCCCCAACCGACTTAAAATTCTAATCCCTTTATGGATTTCACAACCTTTCTTCACTTTGTGGATGACTTGAGCTCGCTTCCCTAATGGAGAGTTTACTTGTCTATCCCTTGTGGAGTCAAAATAAACACAATTAAATAAACAATAAATTGAAACAAATTCAACCCTCTTCCCCAATGAAACTTAATCAAATGAATCAAATCTTTCCCCAGTGACACTCAAATCAAATCTCTCATCCCCTTATGGATGATTTGAACCTTTTTTTCTTAGTGAAAGGCTCACATACTCGATCCCTAGTGGATTCCTCCTTCCCTTTCTTATGTCCTTGACATAAGTAAAGCCACATTGCACTAAGCTCTAGATTCCTTCTACACCTCAAGTTAGGAGTAGATTGTCCCTATTATTGCTTGTAATCATTCGGTGTTGTTGATCATTTCGGTCAACACCAATACGTGCAGAATTTCTTGTCAGTCACACCACACCTATTGGGTACCCTTTTCTACCTCATTTTTAGGATGAGCTCTCAACCCCTCCATCTTAGACATAAGACTCCTCTTAGACTTTAAGAGATCCTTAGTGTTAAGACACATCTAGTGATTAGGTGGACACTCAACTTAGCCCTAGAGACTTAGAAGAGCCATAGAATAGGTCATGCCTTAGTGTTAGAAAATTTGTCTACCCTATAGCTTGAACCAATTCCTCACTTCCTTCCTTCAAGTCACCCAAATCAACTCCAAACTCATATCAACTTCAACTCTAAATCAAACCTTGAATCAATAAATTTTCAAATCATGAATCAAAATAAACTCATTGAAATCAAATTCAAATTCCAAAAATCTTTCCTAAGCCCTTTGATTTCTTATGGACTTAGCTCAATCAAATCCAAATCAATTCAAATTCAAGAAATTTTCTCATAACCCATTTATATTCTCATTTATATTCACATATATAATTTAAATATAAATTCAAATCAACTAAACTAAATCAAAAATTCAATTCCAAGTTCAAAATCTTTCCTAAGTCCTTTTGCCTCTTAAGGACTTAGCCTAAATCATGTTCAAATCAATTCAAACTCATGAAATTTTCTCACAACCCATTTATAGTCTCATTTATATTCACATATATATATATATATATAACATAAATTCAAATCAATCAAACCAAATCCAAAATTCAAATCCAAATAAAAAATCTTTCCTAAGTCTTTTTATTCCCTCTTAAGGACTTAGCCTAAATTAAGTTCAAATTACTTCGAATCCTTGAAATTTTCTCAAAACCCATTTATATTTTCATTTATATTCACATATATAAATGAAATATAAATTCAAACATCCAAAACCAAATTCAAAACTCAAACTCACATTCAATCAAAAATCCAACCTAAGCCTTCAAGATAAAATCTTGAACTTAGCCAAATAAAAATAAAATCAAGCCAAACTCTTGATTTTTCTTCATGATTTAATCAATACTTCAATCATAAATCCAAATATAAACATAAAATTCAATCATCAAACCAAAACTAAATTCAAAAAATCAAACCCAAGTCAAACTCATGTCCACCATTTGACTTGAAATTATCAATTGAATCAAAACCCATTTGACTCCAAATCTCTTGAAAATGGATTTATATTTCAATCACAAGTCCATATGTCTGTTCAACCAAACTTGAATGAAGCCTTGATCAAACTAACTAAACCCAATTGGCTCACTTGACCCAAAGTAGCCAATTCGACCTACATTAACAAAAATTTAATTCAATCCAAATCAAAGTGAATTAATCCAATATAAACTTCATGTCATATTTGTTGATCATCATAGGTTAATTAATTATCATGAATTGGGTCAAACCAAGTCAACCTAGCCTGTTGACCAAGTCAACCCTTTAACCCACATGAACTCAAACTAGCCAAATTATAACCTAAACTAAATTGATTGCAACCAATGGCTCAAGTTCACTCCAAATTGATTATTTAACATGACCAAAGTCTCAATTAAACCCAATTTGACCAATTGGTCAACTAGACCAAACCTAGCCCAATTGACCATGAACCTAACTTGACCTAAAAGGTCAAATCAAGACAAAATCAAATATAAACCAAATTTATTGGAAATAAAGATACCAAACCATTTAAAATGATCAACCAAACCTAAACTAAGCCATAATTCAAGCCAACTTGGTCAATTGGGTCAAATTGGTCAACTTAGCCCAAATTGACCTAAAGGATCAAATTGGCCAAAGCCTAAATTAAATCCAAATTAAACCAAATTAATTAAAAAAAATTGAACTAATATGATCTAAATAGTCATTTGAACTTGACCCAACTCTTTGTTTTACCCAATTTGACCAATTGGTCAACCTAAACCATTTTGACCCGATTTGACCCAAATGGGTCAAATTAACCCAAATTAAACCAAATGAACTTCAAATGACATGAAATTTGGTCCAACTTACTTTTGACTCATTTTAAATCTTTCCAAAACAATTTCAATGTCAAATGACTACTTTTTCCTTGGGTCAAGGGCATTCCATGAGAAAAGACAATTTCCCAGGTAGTCATTTCTTTTCTTAGCAATACGTAACTGAACGAAGTATGCACCAAGGACACTGATTTTCTTACCCAAAGAGTGATTGGGGTAGCCATGACTCATGGGGAGGTCAAATCACCTTACCTCTCCAATTGAAACACTTGGCATGAAGGACACTCACCTCCCCTTGGCTAGGACACCCACTTGTCCTTCATGGTAGCCACTTTCCATGCCTTAGCCAACCATAGGGAGCCACCTAAAATGATTCTCTTCCATTTCCAAGTTCCCTAAACCAAATGACATGGGTTTGGAGCCAAAATTTCAAACAAAAAGTGGAAAAAGGTTCATTTCTCTTCACTTTTCATTCTAAGGCTTTAGTGGCTGAAGGAAACCCTCATTCCTCTTATTCTCCTACTCCTAGAGCTCCCAAAATCCATTAGCAATAATGCACATAATTTTGCAGAGAAACACTCCAAAATTAAGGGGATTTCGGCAAGAAAATGACGATCACCGGAGGAAACTTCATTTCAACGGGAAGGCGAGGATCTAAGCTCAGTTCAAGGCTTCTTCCCTCACTCAACACCATGCTCGAGTCATCACCATCACCGAAAATCATCCCCGGTGAGGTATCCTTCAAAAACTGTAGACGGCCTTAGGATACCTCATTTTGGGATGGTTTTATGATTTTAGAATCCGCCTAAATAATCTCATTTTTTAATTTAAATCATCCCAATTAGAAAATAGAATTTTTTTTTGGTGTGAATGCCAAAATGAGTCCATTTGAATAACTTTTACTTAAAACCCTATTTTCCATTAAAAGATTTTCTTTAACCACCGCGTAGCCAGCATCCGTGGTTAGGATGCGGCTTGATAATGCGTGGTCGCGTGATTTGGGCCTTGATCATCGATGCATTTGAATCCGTCGTGTGGTTCACGCCTCGCTTAGATCGAGCATCGATCGGCGATCCAACCTCGATCCGTGATCTAATATGGATCATTCGATCCGCCATCGACGGTCCAAAAAAGTCGGGTCACTCTCTTAGGTGGTTGACCTAATCTTTCCAACCCAACTGCTAAGAGAATATAATTAATCATTTTGTGAGTACGAATGGCCGAGCATGGCTTTGCCATTTTGATCAAATTGATCTTATGGAGGGAGTTAGTTAGGCCATTTTTAGTGGCATGTGATTCAATTTTGGGTTTGGAGTGGAGCGGAGAAGCTCCCATGTGCTAAATGAGGTGGAGGAGTGATTCCCATGTGCTCATTTTGAGTGGGGTGGTCAATTTTGGCCTTGGGTTGGGTTTAGCTGACCTAAACCCATTGGGTCATGTGCACCACACCCACTAGTGTCCACTTGGTCCACTTGGGGTGCCAAGTGGCCATGAAAAGATTTGACCAAATTGCAGTAAAATTAGTCATAGGTTACCCCTTGACCTAGGAGTAAAATGGTCATTTGGCTTTGATTTCCATTTAGGTATATTTGGAATAGCTTAAAATTGGGTTGGTCCAAATTTCAAAGAATTTGAGTTGATTTGATGTCATTTGGCTTATCTTTGACCCATTTAGAAAAATGGGTCAACTTGGGCCAAGTTGACCAATTGGTCAAATTAGGTCAAACCAAGGGTTGGGTCAAGTTCATATGACTATTTAAAATGTGTTGGCATCATTGGTTTGTTTCAATTTGGTTTATATTTGGTTTCAGTTCATTTGATTTCATTTAGGTCAGATGGGTCAAGTTGAACAATTTGACCCATTTGACCTAATTGGGTTAGGTCTAGGTTAGGTTAGTCATTTGAAATATTTTGCAAGCTTTGATTTCAATCAATTTTGGTTGGATTTGATTTTGGCCTAATTTGACCTTTTAGGTCAGGTTTGGTTCATGGTCAATTGGGCTAGGTTGGGTCTAGTTGGCCAATTGAGGCTTTGGTCAAGTTCAATAACTGGTCTAGAATAAATTTGACCCATTGGTTGCAATCAATTTGGCTTAGATCAATATTTGACACATTTTGACTTTTTAGGTCAAGTTGGGTCAAGGGTCAAGTGCCAATTGGGTTAGTTGCTCAAATGATGACTTGGTAAAGTTCAAACATTGATCATGAATTAGTTTTGATCAATGGTTTCAATCAATTTGGCATATGGTGGATTTTGGCTAGTTTAGGTTTCATTTTGGCTAAGTGTTGACTTGGTCAACCCTTAGGTTTGACTTGGTTTGACCTAATTTGAGTGATTGATCATCTTATGGTTATTGTTGCTCACAATGTGAGTCTTAGGTGGGCTTAGTTCAATCCAATTTAGGTAGGATTATAATTTGGCTCAAAAGGGTACTTTAGGTCACTTTGGGTCAAGTGAGCCTAAGTGGGTCAATTGAATTGATCAAGGCTTGATTCAAGTTTGGTTGAACTCACATATGGACTTATGATTGAAATATAAATCGATTTGCAAGTGATATGGAGTCAAATGGGTTTTGATTCAGTTGACATTTTCAGGTTCAAAGGGTGAACATGAGTTTGACTTGGATTTGATTTTTAAATTTAGTTTTGGTTTGATAATTGAAGTTTATGTTTATATTTGGATTCATGATTAAAGGATTGATTGAATCATGAAGAAAAATCAAGGGTTTGGCTTGATTTGAGTTTGATTTGGCTAAGTTCAAGAATTTGACTTAAAAGGCCTAAGTTGAATTTTGGTTGAATTTGGATTTGAGTTTTGAATTTAGTTTTGGTTTGATGAATTTATATTTCATTTATATTTGTGAATATAAATGAGAATATAAATGGGTTATGAGAAAATTTCTTGAATTTGAATTGATTTGGGTTTGATTTGAGCTAGGTCCATAGGATGGAATCGAAGGGACTTAAGAAAGATTTTGAATTTGGAATTCAATCATGGGTTTTAATCATTTGGAATTGATTCATGATTTGAGAAAATCCATTGAAATTGATTTAAGGTTTTTTTTTTGAAATTGAAGTTGATTTGAGTTAGGGATTGGTTTGAATTTGGAGTTTGACTTGAAAAAAAGAAGTTAGGATTTGGTTCAAGCTATAGGGTAGGCAAATCTTTCTAACACCTAAGGCGCATAACATATTCCTATGGTTAACTCTTCTAAGTCTCTAGGGTGAGGTTAAGTATTCACCTAATCATTAGAAGTGTCTTAAGACTAAGGAATTCTTAGTATCTAAAAGGATTCCTATGTCTAAGATGGAGGGGTTGAGAGCTCATTCTAAAAATAAGGCTCATAGGTGTGTGGTGACAAGGCATACGCTATTGGTGTTGACAAGATGATCAACGACACTAAACAATCACAAGCACTAACAGAAATGATCTACTCCCAACCCAAGGTGTAGAAGGAATCAAGAGCTTAGTGCAATGTGACTCTACTCATGTCAAGGACATAAGAGAGTGAAGGAGGAGTCCACTAGGGATAGAGTATGTGAACCTTCCACTAGGGAAAGAGGTTCAAGTCATCCATTGGGGGATGAGAGGTTTGATTTGATTTGAGTTCACTAGGCAAAAATTAAATAAATGTGTTGATTTAGTATTCCACTAGGGATGAAGATGTGAACTCTCCACTGAAGGAGCAAGTTCAAGTCATCCAGGGAGAGTTGTGAAATATGTTGAGGATTAGACTTGGGATCCGGGGAACTAGAAAAAACTTGCATCCCACTAAGGAGAAGCAAATTGATTTAATTGATTTGATTGTTTGATTAACTTTGTTTATTTTTAATTGTTCGATTTGACTCCACTGGGGGAGACTGATTGGGTTTATTTTATGTTATTTTAAAATTTTGGATTTTGAGATGGACCCTGTTGGTTTGCAATAGACCACACTGAGTAAGGGCCGTGTTGGCCTAGATTGCTCAGTTACCAATCCAAAGGGGTAGTACTACGACATAGTAGGACCAACCAACCAAGCCGGTTTGCAATGACCAAGTTTTAAGAAAAAAGCGGGGACTCACATCTTCCAAAATAGGGAACCATTGGGGTGATCGGTTGCTCGCAATAAATTGAACTTCGACTAAATAACTATTGAGTGAATGCGGGGACTTAAATCAAAAGATAGTCAAGATTAATTTCATTTTAAATATTTTTTATGAATCTCACCGGTTTGTGATGGACTACGATTAGGGGTCATGGGCCTTGATCACACATTTACCAATCCAAAGGGAGTGGCTTCTCGGCCGATGGAAGAACTATCCAACCAAAGGGGTGCCTTTTGATTTGCAACAGTTAATTCAGGGAAGAAAGCTCAGGGACTCACATCTTCCACTACAAAAAGACTACCGTAGTGACATATTAATAAGGTAACATGTAAACTCGACCTAGGGCCACCCATCGGTTTGCGGCAGTCATGCTATAAAGAATCCGTAGTAGACTTACATCTTCCAAAGAAATGACCGTGGGGTAACACCTTGTGTCAAAGCAGTTGAACGACCTAAGGGTGACTACTGAGAGTGCCGACATGGAGACTTATTTCAACTCAGTGGTGCAATTCCTAGGGAGTTTTCTGACCGCCCAAAGATAGGATGCTTGCTTGGGAAGAGGGCCCTTTGGGGGCTTCAATTCCTAATCCACAAGTGAATTAATTTGTTTATTTTTTTTTGTTTGTTTATTAGTTTATCATGGACCCTGTTGGTTTGCTAGGAATTATACTAAGAAGGAGCTTATATCAGCCTAGACCTATCTCGATTTGAACCAAGGAGAATCTGATCCAGGTGGATTCTCCAACCACGGTACTAGAAGAGAAGGCGTCCAATCAAAGTAACGGGTAGTGTCTAAATGGGGTCAAAGGATGTGATCCAAATAGAGTGCCCAAGGGATGGGGGGCTAAGGGGTTGATCCAACACCACGGAGAAGATAATATGATGAATCATATATCAAATAGGTATTCGGTGGCTAACTCAAAGAGAATGCTGGATTCATATCGCCAAGAGTGGTGTATCCATGAGTGAGTTATTAGCATAGCGAACATCAACCAACCTAAGGTTGCAATACCTCTAGGAAGAAAGCGAGGACTCACATCCATAGAAACTTTGTTTGGATAGTCTCTTCGACAAGTGTTATCCTAGACCTGAATGAATTGGGGACTTATTAGCTCAAAAGTAGTCAAGAGGAAAGGAGCCTCTAGGAAACTTATCTTAAACCTCACATATACTCAACCTAGTCGATACATGATGACTAGTTAAAGAAGAAAGCTCGGGGACTCACATCTTCTTAAACAAAGTCAACATGAGGTAGCTTATGGCGGTGAAGTAACAACTAACAATGTACTCATTAGTTTGCAATGGTCAAGTTAGGAAGAAAGCTCTGGGACTCACATCTTCCAAATAAGTGACCACTGGGGTGACAAACTAATGAGGTAGCATGTCATGACACAGGCTAATGAGTGAGTGCCAGAGGGCTTGCACATCAAAATAGCGAGACAAAAGATTTGTGTTTGTTTTGTGTTTGTATTAAAGAGAATGAGAAGCTTCTTGGGTTCACTTACACCTACCTAAACACTTGGGAATTTGATGAAATGGATGCCACAGGATGGCAGGATTCCCAGAAAGGATGTCGCTTGGGTTCTTTTATACCTAACTTAGTTGTCTTATCAAAATAGGATGCCTCTTGGGTTTCTCACACTATTCTAGTAGGAATTATGTTTGATTGTGTTTGTGTTATGAAAGAGGGATAAGATGCTTCTTGTGTTCTCACCTATCTAAAAACACGTCATAGATTGTAAGATAAGCAAATAACACTTGAATGAAGAGAAGATTTTGAAGAATTGGAATGAAATTTTATTATTTTAATGATAATTATTTTCAAACATGTTTTATGGATAATATTTCTCCAAATAGAGCCCATTAATTGGAAGCATTGGGTGTTCCCTTTACAATCAATAAGGCGATAAGATCCTCCTTGGTAGGCTTCTCTATAACATAGGGGCCTTCCCAAGTGGGTTCAAACTTGCCTCCCATCTTCGGGGACAATTGGTCATCTCCTTAGACAAATACAAGTTCTCTCCCGAAAAGACCTAGGCGGACCAGCTTATGTGAGCTTGAATCATTTTGGCTTTATATAACTTCGAGGTTGCATGCAGTAGGCGTCTCCTCCAAACCTTTGAGCTCTTCTAAGCAACTTGCATTCTCCATAGTGATCTTGCTACAATGCTATCCTTAGTGATGGGAGTTGAACTTCTAAGGTAGAAACGACTTTGAAATACACTAAGGAAAGGGTTAGATTGAGTTAGAATTTTGTATGTGGTGATATGCACAAGGCTTCAACAGCACTCATGCCCTCATTGTCATCGAGCATCTTTAGTATATGGATGAGAGTTTATTGAATGCTGAGCCATTGCTCAGGGGTAGTAGATGGTGGAGTATCTAATCTATCTGTCTTCGCTGTTGATCTTTGCTCTTGAATGCTACCATTATTGAATATAATTTGTTGAGGCACACCAAACCTATATATGATATGGTTCTGAAAACGAAGCACATCTTTGGTGTGACCTCTCAGTGGGATTGCTTCCACCCACTTGGTGTTATTGGCGGTGGTAAGATGAATGATGACCCTTGGAAGAAAGGATCGATCAAACCTATGTCGGTACCCCAACACTCAAATGGCCATGAGGCCAAGTAGGATCTAGAATGTTGGGTGGTTGATGTAGACCACGTGAACGCTTGATGGCATCTTCTATACATTGGTGATCGTAATCATTGAAGGCCGGTAGTATCCTAGTCTCTTGATGATCTTTTCTTTCATCTTGAGACCGGATTAATGCACTCCACATAGACACAATGTACCTACAATCCAGGCTTCATGTTTTATCCAAATAGTGTAACCACATTTGATCAAAGGCTAAGGTGCCATCCATGAGAGCATAGGAGAGCTCTCTATTTCACGATGGGCTTGTGATTTCACTTGAGGTAGTTTGCATTCAAATAATCTATGAATGGTTGTCCAATCCAACTCCTCATCCTTTTTGGCAATGGCAACCTCCCCTTCAAGAGAAAGTCTCTCAACGAGTTCAACATCAATAAGGGATAGGACTTGTCTATTTTGGAACCTTATTGGAATGGACTCATCTTCTAAACATGCCAATTGTTTGGAAAGTTTGGCCAAAGAATCATCTACTGTATTCTCTCCTCGAGGGACTTTATAGATGGTGACCTTAGGGATCTGGGCCAACAGCTTCATGGTATACTCGTGGTAATGAAGAAGCTTGGGTTTGAGAACCTTGTAGGACCCAACAATCTGGTTGATGACCAACTAAGAGTCCCCGTAGATGTTGATGCTCTTGACATAAACTATAATAGCTAACTCTATATCGGCAATCAAAGTCTCATACTCAGCTTCGTTGTTGGTGCAGCGATTAGAGAGATTATATGAGAATCTCATCACATTGCGGTCTGGAGTTAAGAGAACTATTCCTACCCCTGGCTTTCCTGGAAGAGTAGATCGTGGTGCTTCTCATTTATGAAAGGAAGCCACCATCAAAATACATCTCCCAGCGGTGATTGTCAACCTCCCTAAGTTCATGATTTGTTCATCGGAGATCATCACTAAGCGAGAATCAGAGAAGTGGGTGTCTTTACTAAGAAATTTGCAAGTGCTTGTCCTTTCATGCAGATACGAATGTGATATCAATTCGAGAGAATCATGGACCAATGTCAACCTTTGATAACATTTGTGGTGTCATGAGATCTTGTGGATTGGATTATTCTCAAATCAAGTTCACTTTATGAGAAAGCATGTAGTCATAGCTTTTGGGATGCAAAGATTAAAGCTAAATATTTCTCAATAGGTGGGTAGTTTTTCTTCCTTGAGGATCAAGCGATGGTAGGTAGTAAGAGCATTCCCCTTCATCTTGGCTTTGGCCAACAAAGTGCAAAGAGTCATTCAATATCTGTAGAGGATCTTGCTGGGATAGAGGCTAGAACTGGCTTCAAATATTTCTTGATATCTTGGAAGGCATGCTAGCACTTTTCATCCCATTTGAACTTGGCATCCTTTTTGATTAGTGCTGAAAATGGTTTGCATCTCCCAGATAGGTTGGAGATAAAGCATCTTAGATATGCAACCCTTGGAAAGATCGAGTTGACTTTTAGGGGTGTCATTTCTAAGATAGCTTTGATCTTTTGGATCTATCTTTATTCCCCAGTGTCAAACAAAAGAACTTCCCAGCTATCTCAATACACACTTGATTCATTTTGAGGTTGTATTATCTTAATTTGAAAACTACTCTCAAGTCAAAGAGGTGGTCTTCCTTTTCTTTGTTCTTGACTACTAGATCATCAATATATGACTCAACTTGATGATGGATGAGTTCATTGAAGATCTGAGTCATGGCTCATTGGTATGTAGCACATTTTTGAAAGGCATGACCTTAATAATAGATTTTGATCGGGGTTCAAAAGTAGTGTTTCTTTCATCCTCGGGGGCCATCTTGATTTGGTTATAGCCAGATGACCCATCCATGAAGAGAAAACTGCATGAGATGAGGCGATGTCCACCATTAATTAGTATAGGAAGGGAAACTCATCTTAGGACATGCCTTATTTAAGTCCCAAATTGACACATATACAATTTGGCCATTCTTCTTCTTGGGATGATATTGGCTAACGGTAGGGTATTTTCTTCCCGATGAAATCATTGATTTATTTCTTGACTTTAGAAATGACCATTGTTCAATTTCTAATGCATCTAGAAGCTTGCTTAATAGGGTTAGCATTAGGGTCTATTGAGTTTGTGGACTACTACATTGAGGAGATAATCAAGCATCTCTTCATCAATGTAAAGCAATCTTTAAACTCAATTAATAGCCTAACTAAGTCATTGGTTTCTTCTTCATTCAAGATGTATGTGGCAGAATTTTCTTCTTAGGTTGATTTCTTTAAGCTTGTCAATTATTGAATGAATTTTCTCTTCAAATTTAGGTGCATCTTTGATTTGGAGATCATCTGGATCATCTAAAGTTTCTAAACATACTTTCTCATAAGAGTTGGTATGGTTTGAAAAGAACCTATCAGATTCCAAATGATTGGTAACAACTAGCGTGTCGTCATCATCATTTGGACCGCATTGAATCTAGTCACGATCTTGATTGTGCATCCACCTTTCTTGTTCCATTTTTCAAGTATTCCACTTGAGACCCATGTATAAGGAATCAAACCTTTCTTTCCAAGATTAAGAACATAAGTACCAATCAAAAGGCAATTCATTAATTCTTTATATGAATTATCCTCAAGTTCTATATCAACTTGACTTGAGGATGATGATCCCAATATGAATCTTTTTACTTGCATCAATGGAAGACTTAGGGCTTCCTTAACTACTAAACCTTTAACTTTTGAGATGAAAGTGAGGTTAGAGCTAGGTTCCCAGCTCTGATAGTTTCACATAAATTTGATTAGAATACATTCATGCTTTGCTTGGCCGGTCTTTCTATTGGCTTGAGTGTCACCTTTAATGAAACTTTGAGAGGGGTTGGCTAGTATACAATCACATGAGACTCATCCTCACTGGATTCCAAGTCTAATAGTAGGGGTACTATGGGAACATAACCCCTTGGGCGGCTACCATCCGGGGTCTTCCACCTCTAGTGCCTCTCTACCTCTACCTCACGGTGGAGGTTGAGTCATCCACATGTTCATATGATGGAATGAATTATGGGTGGAATGTAAATATGTGACTACTTCTTCCTCATGTCCTTTTCTCATTCACTTGAACTTTCATTTTCTTTTCTCTTTCTTTTCTTTTTTTTCTTCTTTTCTTTCTTTTGCATTTGAATTTTGACCAAGTTCATGAGAAAAGGTGTTTTGAGGAAAATAATAGGTCGCATCTTCAAATATCTCAACCTCATCTTTGACAGATTGATCCCATCTTTTGGAACTTGACATGGTGGAGGAAGATGGAATCATCTTGTCGATGTATCCAAGGCCTACCGAGCAAAGCAGTGAATGAAGTATTTGAATCAATTATGTAAAATTTGGCTTTAGTCTTCCATTCACCTATCTCCAAAGGTAACACTATGGAACCTAAAGCCCTCTCGCCTTGTTCATTGAATCCTCTTAACATCATTCGATCTCCTTAGAGTGTGGAGATGTCATCCTCAATAGGCAAGGGTGATCCTTAGACTCATAATATTTACCAATGCACCTAGATCAATAAGAACCCTAGAAATTAATCGCCCATGTCCATGTAATGTAGTGGCGGTTGTGCTCCATGTCCCTAAGAAGGTCTTCATCTGAAGTGACTCTTTGGGCTTCTCAGAATAATGTGCCTCCTCTCCAAGCAATGGTCAATTGAGCTAAGCATATTTTAGGATCAAGAGCCTTGATTAATGACTCTCATCTCTTTGGATAAGAGGGCATCATATATGCTTAGTTAGATGGCAACTTTCTTAAATGAGAGAGGACATTTATAATCCACTGGTGATCCTCCATAAGCATATCCAAGGGTGGACCATCTTGTGGAGGGCTTCTCGATCATCAACCAATGACTTGATTTCCTCTATCTTGAGGTGCTTGCCCAGGAGGTAGAACCTTGCCACTAGGAGGTTGACTTGATCTCTTGTGGCAAGTTAGTTCAAGTTCTACACGCTCGCTCACCTACACCTTCTCCTATGGGACCCTAATGGATGATTCCAAGTCTATCTCAAGAGAGGTAAAGTAGTAGAGAGAAAGTCTCTAATCAGAAGAGGAAGATCGAGTTGTTATAACTTTATTTGACTTAAGAGTTTTATAAGAATAATTAGACAACCCATCATAAGTGACATAGATATAATTCAAACTAGCTTTATTTCTTGGTTTCATGGATTTTGAAGTAGGTACATAGTAGAAAGTCATGTAAAGTAAGTGGGGTGAGGGATTTGATGCCCTCATCTCGATACAATATCTATAGGAAGAGCTAGGCTAGTAGGGGCTTGATGTAGTATACAGGTGGGAGGCTAGACTTGATGGGTGGTTGCACTTATATTTGGGCTAATAGTCAGCTGCTTGAGCTACCTTCTCTAAGTTATTCTAGGCAACTTCAAACCTTCCTTGATGTTGGAGGTTGCGCCTCAGCACCAGAAAGTTTCTTGATTTTGGACATAATCTTCTTAAAGATTCAGGATAAGCAGATATCACAATGTTCTTTGGTTTTGGAAGGATCGTAGTTATCCCCAAAGATTTCTCTAATGGAACTGGATGGTTGTTCCATAAGGTGTTCCTTCAAGATAACTATGTTGCCTATCTTGAAGCTATGCTCAAGCCAGTCCTTAAATGTAAAGCAATCCTCCAAAACATGACCTAGCATACGGTGGTAGGGGCAAAAGTTAGGATCATTACTCTTTCTACTTCCACTGTCCTTCTAGGTTTGGGTAGCTGGAAACCAGGTTTCTTTAGGAGATTCTTAAAGATTTTCTTGATTACCTCCCTCTTAAATGAATATGGTTTGTTTAGTTTATCCATAAGAGTAGGTGGACCGATCATATGGGTATGTGTACCTCTTGCTATGGATATGGTGAGAGGAGGGTGATAGGACATGGAGGCTACTGTGGTGGCTGGTAGGATGGCCTTGGTGGTGGTAGAGGAGGTGGAAGTGATGGCTATGGAGCACATGGTCTCTCATACTGCTCTCTAGCCAGCTATTTCCCCTTGTCTACTGTTGTCACTGCCCCTAGTTTCTTCTCATAAGTTTTCCGAGGCTTTGGATTTATTGATTGATTGAAAAAAGTATTTGGATTCTCCTTGTAAGCTAGCCTTGTTGATTAGCTTCTCAAATGTTTTGATGGTGAAACCTTTGAGCATGAAGCGGACCATGGATATTCTTCAGAATCTCAATGGCATGTTGAATATGGTTCACATTTTATACTCAAATTATGTCATCTGAGAATATAATCAATGAGGGAGTCACCATGGTGTTGTTGAGCCCAACAAGATGCTTCTTCACCCTTTCTTGAGCTCAAACCTCTTAATGAAGAGTTGCTCCAACTGAAAAGTCTTCACTAACTAGGAAGTTCAACATACCAATCAAAGGCTATGCACCTAAGCTCTTGACAAAAGAGCAAAGAGTAAAGCATCACGCCACAGCATTGCAATAACGCTAACATGTGCTATGGCGGTTCCTTGCCATGAATCTCTTGAAAGAAGGTGGCATGAAACCCTTAGGATACTAGATGGCAAATTCCTGGTAGGGGCCTACCCTTTGGGCAGATGATCCTCCAGGTTTGAGCCAATGCTTCTCACTTGCTCAACCATAGTTTTAATGTCTTTTTATATGAGGAATTATCCACTATATTCTATACAGATGATACCACCTTTCTCTTGGAGGAAAGTCTTGTTTGGATCCAAGACACGTAACAACTTCGACTAGTCTCTGCTATAGTAGGATGAAGCTGCTTGGTTTTGAAGTGCCAGGCATTTGCTAGAAAATCCTCGCTTCTCCATCCCTATATTTGTTCATCCTTTTGATTTAATTGAGGTGTTGGTCGAGTAGGCTATGTCTTTTGCTCATCACCTTCCAAAGTCACTTGATCATGGAGGAGAACCCAGTGTCTACCATGTATCTAGAATCCTCTAATAGATCATCCTCATTTGGATCAAAATTGACTTTCTCATCCTCTAAATTGGGCTAGGCATATCCTAAGATTTTCTCCTTCTCCACTAGATACTGTGCCACAATGTCATCTAGGGATCTTTGCGAGCAGTGAAAGGATCAGTCCATCGGTAATAATCTCAAAAATGCATCGACCTCTCTCTGGCCGCTAGAGAGCTAACCCTATGAGGCACTGCTAGAAGAAAGATGCTTCTAGCTATCGGAATAGGAGCACCTCTCTTGTGATGGGTAGTCTCCGTCAATAATATGTTGTCAGTATGATCGACGCGAGTAGCGCATCGATCGGGAAAGTCCATAAGTGAGGAGGTGTGTCCTTATGTACCAGTGGCCTCACGGCTAGTGATATGAGCGATGTGCAGCCTCCACGGCCCTCTATCTAATTTGTCTAGCACGTGGGGATAGATATCAAATCAAATTGATCCACGAACTGATGTCCATGCTGCCAGCTTCGGCAAAGGACCTCAGTATCTGACCTCCTCCTCTCAGCGATAGAACTAGAAATGAACTTGTTGCAAGGTGAAGCTGAAATCCTAACATCCTCTCAGCGGATCAGAGAATTTGAACCCACACCGACAACTTGAAAGTGTTAAGTGGGGCTCAAATGAATTTGGAAGAGAAATTTTGAGATTGATTGAAAAGGAGATTTTTGAATGTAGAATCCATTTCCAACAAAATTATGTATGTTGAAAATGGGTTTAATTATTTTTTATGCTTCCATAGGTTCATATTTGATTTTGATTTTTTAGTTTGAGGACCCTTTATTTAACAAATTGAGATGTTAAAGTAAAGGGTCATTTGAGACGTGTTTGATTTGTGATTTTTGGAATACTTACTTAGCAATTTTAAGTATGCTAGCGAGGTGTTTAAAATAATTTTCTTCTTCTTTTGCTTATTTGTGAATCATGTGAATTTTGAAAATGGAATCTTTACTTAGCAAATTTGGGTAAGCTAAATGAAGAATTCAAATGTGTTTAATTTTGATCTTTTGATTTTGAAAAAGGGGATTTCTACTTAGCAAATTTAGGTATGCTAAATAGGAAATCCAAATGTGTTTCATATTTTTGTGATTTTGATTTTGGAAAGTGGATTTTAGAAAATTTGGGTATGCTAAATGAAAGATCCAAATGTTATTTAAATTTTGGATTTTGAAAAGTGGATCATCAAATTTTGGGTATGCTAAATGAAAGATCCAAATGTTATTTGAATTTTTTATTTTGAAAAGTGGATCTTCACTTAGCAAATTTTGGGTACAGCAAATGAAAGATCCAATTATTGTTTGAATTTTTGATTTTGAAAAGTGGATCTTCACTTAGCAAATTTTGGGTATCTAAATGAAAGATCCAAATGTTATTTGAATTTTTGATTTTGAAGAGTGGATCATCACTTAGCAATGTTGGGTATGCTAAATGAAAGATCTAAATGTGTTTCATTTTTGAAAAGATGGTTATTGATTTTGTTTTGAAAATGAAATCTTCATTCAATAAATTGAATGAGGGTGTTCATTTATGCTTTTTTTTAAATATGATTGTTGATTTTGATTTTTAAAATGAAATCTTCATTCAATAAATTGAATGAAGATATTCATTTATGCTGAAAAATATGATTTTGGATTTTATTTTGAAAATGAAGTCATCATCAAAATGAATTGAGTGAAAGTTCATTTGTGCTTTTGGAAAATATGATTGTTGAATTTTATTTTGAAAAGGGAAATCCTCATTCAATAAATTGATTTATTGAATGAGAAAGTTACTTAATTTTGAAAAGGGTGATCATGGTTTTATTTTGAAAATAAAATCTTCATCAAAATTAATTGAGTAAAGATGTTCATTTGTATTTTTGAAAAATATGATTGTTGATTTTAATTTGAATGATCTTATAATAATCATGAACATTGTTAGATGAAGGTGATTTGAAAAAAATTTTGTGCAAACATTTTATTATGTGCATTTTGAAGAAGTGCTTTTGGAGATTGATGTTTTCATAAGGGATTTATTTTTTAAATGAACCTTAATATAGAAATGGTAAGAAAGTCTTTAGTTATTTCTTTTTTTTATTAAATTTTATTTTCACCATTGAACAATAGGGTTCTAAGACCTACAGGTGAAGTCCTAAAACCTAAAGATGTTGGCTAAGCTTAAGGATGAAATAAACTAAGTGCCAAGAAAAGAAAGATAGTATTGGATTCACACAAAAACAAACCCACTTCGATACTTGAAGAGAATAATCATTTACCAAAGATGGAGAGAGGAACCTTCCCTGGAGTCGCTAGAAAAATCAATGGTGAAAAATATCTCTACCTTCATCTATCTTTTGGAAAGAGGAATAAATGAAAACGAAAATATTATGCCTTTTTTAACACCACGTAGATTAGCAGATGTTCTTATTAGAGTGATCGATTACGACATTGAGGAAAGATGTACTATCTCGAAAGATAGAGTCACCACCCTACAATGGACCTAATCACCTCAATAAGGACTCTTAAGGACTATGGGTCTTATATGTAAGATTCTTCCCATAGAAAGTAAAGAGTTTATTTTAAATCGGGTTCGTTAAGTTCCCTATGGAGGAAAACCCCCTATAGTTAATTACATTCTAAGGAACAGGAATCCTTAGGAATACTCTCAATTAAGGTAAATGATCATTGTCTCTAAAGATTTCAAAGATAGGACTATCAATCAATTGGTTTATTTTTGGAAGATCAAGTGGGATTGATCAAGAGGAAGGAGTTATTATCGAAGCCAAGAAGATAAGTAGGGGATGCTTATGATAATAGGAAACCTAGTAAGCATCCCAAACTATCCTATAGTTGGGCTTTATATTTTTGAAATTAAAGTGATTTATTTGTTGAGTTGAATTTTTTTATTTAGAAATCTAGGGCTTAATTTTGACACAAGATCATGGAAATGCCTAGAGGTGAGGATTTATGCTTGTAGCATAAAGGGAAGTAGCAACCTCAACCTAAATCTAGGGAGCTTTGACAAGGGCCAAACATGACCTAAATCTAAGACAAAAATGGTATATAGTTTGCATCCACGAGAGGATATCCATTTGGACTTACAAGGGGTGGTTGCCAACTAACTCCTATAGTTTAAATACATGTATACAAGTCATATGCTTTTGCAAGATAGCTAAGTTATTGTTTATTTAGAAAGAGACTAAGTCCTTAAAACACACTCTAAGAGACTAGATCATGTAGGGTATGATTAACGACTTAAATCTAATACAAATTTTGTTACATTTTATTTTCATTTTTTTGGACAATTCATTTGACACGGGCTTATAGGATTCATATACCTAATGCATGAGAAATTGGATTATGGGACAAAATCAGCAAGAAAGAGGTGTCTTTCCACCATGGCTCTCAAAGATCAAGCCAAGTTCTCGCAAGTGGAAATCCAAATCAAGAGTGAAACAATATGCTTTTTATGCATGATGTGAGAAATAAAATATAACATCCAGCTAAGGGGTTGCTAATTCTTTTATCTTGATTTATAACTTAGGCTTTAAGTGAGGTTATGAGTTATTTTTTTTAGTTGATTAATTGGATAGAAATTTTATTTTTCCCTAACAGCCTAATTATCATCCAGGCCATACATCAAAGCAAGGAAGAAACTAGAAAAAGATGTCATATTAATGCACAAGCTAAACAAACATCAAACAATTTATAAAACTAGCACAAAAGAATAAGAGGTTTTTGTGGTGTCCTCCAAACCCAAAACAAATTGGGTAGCAGCTCTACCTTTATACAACTGAATTATAAATGAATATTTACAATAAGGAGGAATTCATGTTATGGGGTCTTCATTCTTCATTCTTCATTTCTTCTTTCTTCTTTCTTCTTTCTTCTTTCTTCTTTGTTTTTCTTCTTTTGGTTGGTTGGAATGTGGTTTCTCCAAAGGCTTCACATGGTACATAAGACATGATCTTATGACCAATGTTTATCTTAATCCCCATAACATTCATTCCAAATCTAATTTGCAAAATTACATGAAAGAAAGTAAATCTAACTAAAACACTAAAATAGAGATAGCTAAACAAACCAACAATCCCAAGCATGTATATTGGACTTATCACCCCACACATGGGTAACTAAGTCCACCTGGCCTATTTTGGATTATGCTTAGGGGTATAAGCAACTTGCATAGCAAAAGCATTTATATCTTTATTACAATGCCCCTTAAGCACAATCCCCTATAAAAAAATAATAATTAGACTAAGATCATCATACCATTCATCTACATACACTCCAAAATAAATATTACATCACAAAACAAAAGCAAACATCAAACTATGCACCGCCCTAATATAGTTAGGCTTTAAGGTTTAAGTTTTCTAAGTATGAAATTATTCAACTTAGAGGGTGGTTTCATTTAAGTGTTTAGTTGATTTAGTTAATTTTATTTCATGATTTGATTTGGTTTGAATTAACCTACACTTAATTACTAAGTGTTGTAAGAGAGGGAAAGAAAGAACTTCTCTTTCCTCCCTACCTTAAGTAATTTCTAAAATAAATTCATTAATGACTTTTTGTTTAGTAAATATTTTATTATGTGTATTAATTAATCCTAAGTTTAGTTTTTCCTAAACAAACCTATTCAAAGAAAGGCATTTTAAGATTAAGTAAGTGAATTACTATCACAAAATACACAACACTTTATTTCTTTCCAACATGTATAACATGCATATGATGAATCTAAGCATATCTATACATGCAAATGGAAATATTTAACACACCTTGATATTACTTAAGAAAATTTGTATGCTTCATGATGCATGATTTTAGTTAAGTAGAAAAGAGATTATATTATCCATTTTCTATGCACTTACAAGTATGAAAGACATAAGTGAAACGGCGTCATTGTTTTCTACACCGGGTGTACAAGACCTACTTGGGCTACTTAAAGCCTCCCCAGGTCGGACTAATATACCATTTTTCTTAAATACAGGTGCATGTACAAAAAGAAATGCATGGAAAGAGAATCATGCAATAAAATTTATGTTTGTTTATTTTGATTTGATTGTTTAGTTTACATGTGTGATGTGGAGTTCATTCTTAAGTCATGACATAGGAGTGTATAGGAATGTATTTAAGTAAGTGTTATGTCCATTTTAAATTGACTATACACTTTACAAATCCTATACAAACTTATGTTAAGAAAAGAGAAGGAAAATTACATAGCACATTTTATGCTATTCACATGCAAGTTTATAAGTACTAATAAATAACATACTTTTCATTTGTAATGCTTGATTTATAAGTTTTGAAAATAGTTATGGGTTTAGTAATGATAATAGCCATTTAAAACATACAATTTGACATAAAGGAAACATTTCATTTTAATTTATTTTTCAAAAGATATGAATGCATGATTTTCATATGACATACACATTTAGCATGCTAGGAAAGAAACAAAGTGATGTAAGCATGTAACTTCACTCACTCTAATTAATTCCTAAAGACAATCCTATGGAATAAGATTATTTAAAGTGAATCAAAGTTGGTTAAAGGGAAGAATTTAAGGGATGTGAGAAAGTTTGCTGGTACTAATCCATTCCCCACATGTGTATGTTGTTTAGTTTAATTTTAGAACCATTAGATTGATTTTATATTTTATTACGGTTAAGGTGTACATTAAGTTCATTAATTACCCTTACACACCACTTAACATACTTAACCAAATAATTATGAGCCAATGTGACATAAAACCACAAGAATTTAAATCAACAATGCACCTAAGAAAGAAAGGGATACATTTGGCTCACAATTAATGATTAATTAAGCTAAAGGGTTTAATTTAAGTACTTTCAAAACCCTTCCCACACATATGGGCTAGGTATGATTTCCTTAAGCTACTTAGGTTATTGAACACCTAAGCATCTACCCAAGAAGGAATTGATTAAGTTCAAAATGATTTGATTTTAAAATTTTGATCAATTAAGTCATTTAATTAAGTGATTAAACTATTTAATTAATTTGCACCTTAATTAGACTTTTATCCAAATGAAATAAACTTAGGGGAAAATATTTGGGAGAGGTCTCCTAATCTCATTCACCAAGTCCATTCACTGTTCTAAGATAATTAGCAAACTTAATTAATGAATTTATCACTATTTAATAGGTTAATTAATCATTTAATTAATTAAGAGGGTAATTAGGAGTGAATCAAGCAATTCCCCTAATTAAACCATCAATAAATCCCAAAAAAATTATGGGAGGCAGAAGTCATCCCACTAAACACACATGAGAAATTTGGAATTAATCAATGGAATAATTAGGGAATAACTAACATAATTACATTTCTAATAAGACCCAAATTGCATGAAATTTACTATTCAAAATCAATTAAACATAATTTTATATTATGTTTGAAATATCTTCAAAATTCATTTGAGTTTGTATTTTCTGATTTTTCTACATTTAGTTATGTATTTTTAAATATTATGTGATTAAAACATAATTAAATAGCCTAATTATATAACTAATCCCGTCGGTGCCAAGTGGAAAGCTATGTATTTTTCTACTCACTTTCCCTTGGACCACCAGATCAAAGATCAGATGGTCAAGATCAAGCCCGCGATATTAAAGGATTAGGACCAGCAAACCATGCGAGATGGATGGTCCATGATTTATCCCTGAGCTCGCCTATGGGAGAGGGAAACTGTTCATCCCTTAGGGATTGATCAGAGCTCGATTGAGCTTAGAACAAGCTAAAATTGAACCCACACCATCATCATGCAAGGAGATAAAGATCTAACGATGGAAATCACTTGGGGTGAACCTTTCTTTTACAAAGGACCAAGAAAATTATATATAATTTGAATAGTACCACTAGAGGTTATCACGCTCCTCGATTGGAGTTCTCTAGTGGAGATGAAGCCCTGTTGAAGATTTGAGGGGTTGAGATTGAATAGATCTTCCTATTGACCAAAGTCCTCTACAAATGCTTGTGGCCTTGGTCTAGACCCTCTTCTTGGCTGCTTGGATGAAGCTTGAGTGAGCTAGATTGGCTCCCTGATGTGCTTGAAGGAGGAGAATTGAGGTGAGTAATGGATGAGTTGGGAAATTCCTTGTGCTCCCTATTTTGATTGAAGAAATCAGAATGGAGAAATTAAAACTAAGGAACCTTGAGCTTGCTTCCTCACGAGTTCCTGCTTCATTGAATGTGAATGAATCTAATTTAAGTGAAATTAGGGGGAGTATATCTCCCCTTAGAAGGATCAGATGGCTGAGCATGGCTTTGCCATTTTGATCAAATTGATCCTATGGAGCGAGTTAGTTAGGCTATTTTTAGTGGCATGTGATTCGGTTTTGGGTTTGGAGGGGAGTGGTGAAGCTCCCACATGCTAAATGAGGTGGAGGTGTGATTCCCATGTGCTCGTTTTGAGTGGGGTGATCAGTTTTTTCCTTGGGATGGGTTTGGCTGACCCAAACCCATTGGATCATGTGCACCACACCCACTAGTGTCCACATGGTTCACTAAGAGGGTGCCAAGTGGCCATGAAAAGGATTTGACAAAATTTCAGGTGGAATTGGCCATAGGTTACCCCTTGACCTAGGGGTAAAATGATCATTTGGCTTTTATTTTAGTTTAGGCAGATTTGTAAAAGTTTTAAATTGGGTTGGTCCAAATTTCAAAGAATTTGGAGTTGATTTGACGTCTTTGGCTCATGTTGACCCATTTAGGTCAATATGGGTCAACTTGGGTCAAGTTGACCAATTGGTCAAATTAGGTCAAACCAAGGGCTAGGTCAAGTTCATATGACTATTTAAAATGTGTTGGCATCATTGGTTTCGTTCAATTTGGTTTATGTTTAGTTTTGGTTCATTTGATTTCATTTAGGTCAAATGGGTCAAGTTGACCAATTTGACCCATTTGACCAAATTGGGTTAGGTCATAGGTTGGTTTAGGTTAGATTAGTCATTTGAAATATTTTGCAAGATTTGCTTTCAATCAATTTTTGTTTGATTTGATTTTGGCTTAATTTGACCTTTTAGGTCAAGTTTGGGTTCATGGTCAATTGGGCTAGGTTGGGTCTAGTTGGCCAATTGAGGCTTTGGTCAAGTTCAACAAGTGGTCTAGAATGAATTTGACCCATTGGTTGCAATCAATTTGGCTTAGATCAATATTTGACATATTTTGACTTTTTAGGTCAAGTTGATCAACTTGGGTCAAGTGGGCAATTGGGCAAGGTTAGGCTCAAATGATGACTTGGTCAAGTTCAAACATTGATCATGAATTGGTTTTGATCAATGCTTTCAATCAATTTGGCCTATGGTGGATTTTGGCTAGTTTAGATTTCATTTTGGCTAAGTGTTGACTTATTCAACCCTTAGGTTTGACTTAGTTTGACCTAATTTGAGTGATTGATCATCTCATGATGATTGTTGCTCATAATGTGAGGCTTAGGTGGCTTAGTTCAATCCAATTTGGGGATTAGAATTTGGCTCATAAGAGTACTTTAGGTCAATTTGGGTCAAGTGAGCCTAAGTGGGTCAAATGACTTGATCAAAGCTTGATTGAACTCACATATGGACTTATGATTGAAATATAAATCTATTTGCAAGCGATTTGAAGTCAAATGAGTTTTGATTCATTTGACAATTTCAAGTTCAAAGGGTGAACATGAGTTTGACTTGGGTTTGATTTTTGAATTTAGTTTTGGTTTGATGATTGAAGTTTATGTTTATATTTGGATTCATGATTGAAGGATTGATTGAATCATGAAGAAAAATCAAGGGTTTGCTTGATTTGTTTGATTTGGCTAAGTTCAAGAATTTGACTTGAAAGGCTTAGGTTGAATTTTGAATTTGGAATTTGAGTTTTGAATTTAGTTTTGGTTTGATGAATTTATATTTCATTTATATTTGTGAATATAAATGAGAGTATAAATGGGTTATGAGAAAATTTCTAAGTCCATAAGATGGAATCAAAGGGCTTAGGAAAGATTTTTGAATTTGGAATTGAGTTTTGGATTTAGTTTTGGTTTTCTAAATATTTCAAAATATTCATGATAATGTTTGAAGAAATCATTTTGAGTAATTTGATTTATGACAAGTTGAACTTGATAAAGTCAAAATGTGTCAAATTTGATATAAGAAATTGATTGAACTAATGGGTCAAATTCATTTGAATTGTTGAACTTGATATGATTGGAAAGATCAATAGAATTGAATGAAAAGTAAAGGTCAAATTAAACCAAAATCAAATTAAACAAAAATTGATTGAAAGCAAAGCTTGCAAAATATTTCAAATGACTAATCTAACCTAAACCAAATGATTAGAATTTGGTCAAATGAGTCAAATTGGTCAAGATCATAAATGAAATCAAATGAACCAAAACCAAACATAAACCAAATTGAATCCAATGATGAACAATTTCAAAAGTCATATGAACTTAATTGGTTGGTTTGGATTTGAAATTGGTCAACATGACTGTTGAATATTGACTAAATGGGTCACATCAAATGACATCAAATAATTAAATTCTTTGAAATTTGGACCAACATTTAAAACTTTTACAAATCTGCTTAACTAAAATAAAGAATGATCATTTTTAGGTCAAGGGGTAGGAATTCCAGAATTTTGTCAAATTTTTCATGGCCTCTTGGATCTTAGTGAACCATGTGGACAGGTGGGTGTTGCACATGATGAGGTTTGAGTGCATCCCAAGGAAAAAACTCAATAAAGAGCACATGGGAATCACATATCATTTAAGTGGAGCTTCATTAAACCCAAAAAGATCATGCCACTAAAAATAGTAACTAACTCACTAGTGAATTTGATCAAATGGAAAAGCCATGGAGGTCATCATCCTTCTAAGGAGATATACTTAATTTTGAATTGCATTCATTCACATTCAATTGAAGCATAGGAACTGGAGGAAGAATTTATAAGCTAATTTTTGTTATTAATTTCTCCATTCTTGATTTCTTCAACAGAAAATGTCAAGGAATTTACTCATCCATTACTCAATTAGTTTCCTTAAAGTTGAGGGAATCAGTCACCCAAGTCTTCATCCAAATGCTCAAGCCACAGGAAGAGGGGTCTAGACCAAGGCCACAAGCATTTGTAGAAGACTTTGGTCAATAGGAAGATCTATTCAATCATTCAAATCTTTGGATTCATCTCCACTGATAGTACCTGATTGGGAGCGCTAGTGATAATTTTGGGGGTACTATTCAAAATGGATTGTTGCATATAATTTTCTTTGGTCCTTTATAAAAGAAAGGTTCACCACAAGTGATTTCCACCATTAGATCTTTATCTCCTTGCATGATGATGGTGTGGGTTCAATTTTAGCATGAAAGACTAATCGAGCTCTATCAACTTAAGGATGAATGGTTGTCTTGGGGTGAGCTCAGGGATAAATCATGGACCATCCATCTCGTATGTTTTGGATGGACAGTCCTTATTAATCCATGTTAAATCAACTCAAAGATAGTCAAGTGTAATTTCATTTTTTTTAATTGCTTATTTTGATGGATTCCACTGGTTTATGATAGATCACACTGAGAATGAGCTTTTATCAACCTAGACCTACCTCAGATTTACTAAACCAAAGGGAGTAGCTTCTAGGCCAATGGGTTAACTATAAGACCAAAGGAGTGCCTTTCAATTTGCAATGATCAATTCAGGGGAAGAAAGCACGGGGACTCACATCTTCCACTACAAAGACCATTGGGGTGATCAATTGCTTTGGGCAATAAATCAAACCCTTAGAATCAGTTAGTTTTTGTGATCATGCTAGAAAGAATGCATCATAGTCTTACATCTTCCAAAGCGATATGGGGTAACTTTCTTGTGGAAAAATAGATTGAACTAACCTAAGGGTGGTATGAAGTGAGTACACAGGGATTTATCTCAACTCGGTAGTCAATTCTATAGGGAGTTCTGCGCCTAAAGATAGATGTGCTTGGGAAAAGGGGACCTTTGGGGCTTGAATTCTAATCCAAGTGAATTAATTTTTTTGTTTGTTTGTTTATTTATTTATCGTGGACCACAGTTTGTGAGATCAAACTAGAAGGAGCTTATATCTAGACCTATCTCTGATTCTTGAACAAGGGAGAATCACATTGCATCCGATTCTCCAACCATGGGGGCTACTTGGAAAGGGGCTGTCCAATCCAAAGTAACGGTGTGTCTAAATGGGGTCATAAAATGTGATCCAAATAGAGTGTAGGAGAGGGGCCATTAAGGCTTGATCCAAAACCAGAGAAGATGACATGGCTAGTCATATTGAATAGGTATTTGGTCAACTCAAGAGAAAGCTGTGAGGACTCACATCTACCAAGAGTGGTGTATCCCGGGTGAGTCTATCGGCATAGAACATCAACCAACCTAAGGTGCTCGGTTTGCAACAATCAAGAAGAAAGCTGAGGACTCATCTTCTATAGCAAGGCTGGGATAGTCTATCTTTAGCTCACAGTGCCATCCGACTAGGGTGACCTTGAGTAAATGCCACTGGGGACTTATATCAACTCAAATGTAGTCAAGAGGAAAGGAGCCACTAGGGGACTTACCCTAAACCTCAAATATACTCGACCTAGTTAGATCATGATGATTAGTTCAAGAAGAAAATATGGGGACTCACATCTTCTTAAACAAAATCAACATGAGGTAGCTTACTGGCTGAGTAGTGAAGTCTACTAAACTAAAAAGGTGCTCATTGGTTTGCAATGGTCAAGTTAAGAAGAAAGAAGAAAGCTACACATCTTTGAGACAGAACCAGAGGTGACATGAGTGAGGTAACATGTGCCACCTAAGCAATCTATTTATTTTGTGCTTATGTTAAAGGAATAGATGTCTTTATCTCACACTATAAAACAAATTGGGAATTGAAATGGTGCCACAGATGGCAGCAGATTCCCACTAAGAAAGGATGCTTTGGGTTCTCTTACACCTAACTTAGTTATGCTAATCGAAATAGGATGCCTCTTGGGTTCTCTCACACCTATTCTAGTAGCATCAGGAGATTGTGTTTGATTGTGTTTGTGTTGTGAAAGAGGGATATGATGCCTCTTGGTTTCTTTTACACCTATCTTAGACACGTCATAGCGGATTCACAAGATAAGCAAATAATGCTTTGAAAGAAGAGAAGATTTTGATGAAATGAAATCAAATTTTTGTTCTTTGTTAATAATTATTTTCAAACATATTTTATGGGTAATATTTATTCAAATAGAACCCATTAATTGGAGGCATCGGGTGTTCCCCTTTACAATTAATGAGTTGATAGGATCCTCTTTGGTAGGCCTTCTATGTAACATAGGGGCCTTCCCAAGTGGGTTCAAACTTGCCTCCCATCTCTTGACAATTGGTCTCCTTAGGACTAACACAAGTTCTCTACTTGAAAGACCTAGGGTGGAGCTTGAATCATTTTGGCTTTGTACAACTTCGAGGTTACGGCATGCCCGTGGTGACTCTTCCAAACCTTTGAGCTCTTCTAATGTCTTTGCATTCTTCTAGTGATCTTGCAATGCTATCCTTAGTGATGGGAGTTGAACTTCTAAGGTAGAATGGCTTGGACCATACTAAGGAAAATGGGGTAGAATTTGAGTTATGAATTCAAATTATTCTTCAAATATTTGGATGAGAGTTTTGTTGAATGCTTCTGCTAAGCCATTTTCTTTGGGTTAGTAGATGGTGGAGTATCTCTAATCTATACCATTTCTTCTAGCGAAGCTAGTGATTTTGGTGCTTTGAATGCGGTACCATTATCGAGATATAATTCACCAACACCAGAACTATATATGATATGGTTCTAAAAAGCACATTGAGTTGTGACCTCTGTGGGATTTCCTCGCCCACTTGGAAAAGTAGTCGATGGCTAAGATGAATCGATGACCCTTGGAAGAAGAGGATGATGGACCCACAATGTCGGTACCCCAATACTCAAATGGCCATGAAGCTAATGTAAGGCGTAAAATATTAGGTGGTTGATGTAGGACCAGACCATGTACACGATGGCATCTCCTTCTACACCATGCGTGTAATCATCAAAGGCCGAGTATCTAGTCTGATCTTCATCTTCATCTTGGACCATTGATGTGCTCACGCACGAATGTACCTATCAATCCATGGGCTTCATGTTTGTCTAAACAATAACCACATTTGATCAAAGGACCATCGTTAGGTGCCATCAGAGAGCATAGGAGAGCTCTCGATTTCACCGATGGGCTTGTGACTTTTTCTTGAGGTAGTTTGGTGTTCAAATAGTCTATGAGCAGTTGCCTCTCCAATCCTTGTCCTTTTCAGCAATGACAACCTCCCCTTCAAGAGAAAGTCTCTCGATGAGTTCAACATCAATAAGGGATAGGACTTGTCTATTTTGGACCCTTATTGGAATGGACTCATCTTTCGGACATGCCAATTCTTTGGCAAGTTTGGCCAAAGCATCTACTATTACATTCTCTGCTTGGGAACTTTGTAGATGGTGACTTCAGAGATTTTGGCCAACAGCTTCATGGTATACTCATGGTAATGATGAAGCTTGGGTTTGAGAACCTTGTAGGACCCGACAATTTGGTTGACCAGAGAATCCCATAGATGTTGATGCTCTTGACACACATGATGGCTAACTCTAGATCAATCAAAGCCTCATACTCAACTTTGTTGTTGGTGGGGTTGGAAAGATAGTATGAGAATCTCATCATCACATGCGGAGTTAAGAGAACTATTCTACCCCGCCTTTCCCGAAGAGTAGATCGTGGTGCTTCTCCTTTATGAAAGGAAGCCATGCCATCAAAATACATCTCCCATCGGTGATTGTCAACCTCCCCTAAGTTCATGATTTGTTCATCAGGGAGATCATCACTAAGCGGAGAATCAGCAGGAAGTGGGTGTCTTTGTAAGAAATATCTAGTGCTTGACCTTTTTTTACGGAGGGTATGAATGTGATATCAAACTACGAGAATCATGGACCATCATGCCCATCAAATAGCATTGGTCGTGTCATGAGATATTGTAGTGGATTGGTCCTGGAAATCAAGTTCACCTTATGAGAAAGCATATAGTGTCATAGCTTTTGGGATGCAAAGATCAAAGCTAGGCAATGTTTCTCAATAGGTGGATAGTTCACTTCAGCAGGAATCAGATGAAGGCTGAGGTAGTAGAGAACACTCTCCTTCCCTTCATCATTGGCTTGGGCCAACAAAGCGAGAGTCATCCAATGTAGTAGTGTAGGATGAGTGGCACCTTTGGGATAGAGTACTAGGCGGCTTCAAATCTTGCTTGATATCTTCAAAAGCATATTGGCACTTGTCATCCCACATGAACTTGACATCCTTTTTGACAAGTGCTGAGAATGGCTTGCATCTCTCCAATAAGTTGGAAATAAAGCATCATCGAAAATATTGAGTTGAGTTAAACTCTTAGGAGGTGGCATTTCTAAGATAGCTTTGATCTTTTCTAGATCTATTTCTATTCCCCGTTGTTGAACAACAAACCCAAAAAATTTTCTTGAAGCTACTCCGAATACACACTTCATCGGATTCATTTTGAGGTTATATTGTCTTAACCATTCAAAAACTACTCTCAAGTCAAAGAGATGGTCTTCCTTTTCTCTCTTGACTAGATCATCAACATAGCACTCAAACGATGATGAGTTTGAAGATGAGTCATGGCGTTGGTATGTAGCACATTTTAAGGTAAGGCATGACCTATAATAATAGATTCATCGGGGTTTGAAAAGTAGTGTTTCTTTCATCCTTGGGGCCATCTTGATTTGGTTATAGCGGATGACCCATCCATGAAAGAAAATTCATGAGATGAGGCGATGTCCACCATTAATTCTGGTATAGGAAGAGGAAACTCATCCTTAGGACATGCCTTATTTAAGTCCATGAAATCGACATATATGCGAATTTGGCCATTCTTCTTCTTAACTGGGATGACACTAGCTAACCAGGTAAGGTATTTTTTTCCCTAATGAAACCAACATCGATCAGTTTCTTGACTTCATAAATGACATATTGTTCGATTTCTAATCGCATGCGTTTAGGAGCTTGCTTGATAGGGTTAGCACTAGGATCTATTGCTAGTTTGTGGACTGCTATGTCGGGAGATAATCTGGGCATTTCTTCATAACTCCATGCAAAGCTTTAAATTCGGTCAATAGCCTAACTAAGTCATTGGTTTCTTCTTCATTCAGCAACGAACTAATGTATGTCGGCATGAATTTTCTTCATCCGAGGTTGATTTCTTTAAGCTTGTCAATTATTGAATGGATCTCCTCTTCAAATTTTGGTGCATCTTTGATTTGGAGATCATTTGATCATCAGAGTTTCTAACACACATCCTGAGTTGGTTTTGTGAAAAGAACCTATCAGACTCCAGATGGTTGGTGACAACTAAGCAGTAATCATCGTCATCGACTGGACCCACTATAATGAATCTTAGTCCTGATCTTGATTGTGCATCCTTGTCTGTATTATTCCATAGCTTTTTGAAGTACTCTGGCCTGTGCTTAGACCATGAATAAGGAATCAAACCCTTCTTTGCAAGATTAATAACACATAAGGTGTAAATCAAAAGGTAATTCCATTAATTCTTTATATGAATCATCCTCAAGTTCTACATCAACTTGGACTTGAGGATGATGATCCCAAAAGAATCTCTTGACTTGATATCCACGAAGACTTAGGGGCTTCCTTAACTACTAAACCTTCAACTTTTTTAAGATGAAAGTGAGGTTAGAGCTAAGGTTCTAACTTCTTTGCTGATAGTTTCACATACATTTGATTGAATACTTTGCTTTGTGGAGGGCATCTTCATCATTTCGATCAGTGTCACCTCCAATGAAACCAGAGGGGTTGGGCGGTATGCTAATCACATTAGACTCATCCTCAGCTGGATTCCAAGTCTATGTGAATAGTAGGGGTACTCTATGATGGAACATAACCTATTGGTGATGGCCAACCAGGGGTCTTCCACCTCTGGAACCTCTATTTTACCTCTGCCTCGGTGGAGGTGAGTCATCTACCCACATGTCCATATGATGGAATGAGCTGGTGGAATGTGATATCTATTTCTTCTTCAATTTCCTTTCTTGTTCACTTGGATTTTCATTTTCTTTTCTTTTTTCTTTTCTTTTTCTTTTCTTCATTTTCTTTTTTTTTGAATTTGAATTTTTCCAAGTTCACGAGAAAGGGTGTTTGAAAGATTTAGGACTTGAGGATGATGATCCCAAAAGAATCTCTCTTGATATCATGAAGATTGAGGGCTTCTTTAACTACTAAACCATTAACTTTTGAGATGAAAGTGAGGTTAGAGCTAAGGTTCTAACCGCGATAGTTTCACATACATTTGATAATAATATTTTTGCTTTGGAGGCGGTCTTCATCGCTATCCGCTTGAGTGTCACCTCCAATGAAACCCGCTGAGAGGGGTTGGCTGGTATGCTAATCACATTAGACTCATTCTCTGTGCTGGATTCCAAGTCTATGTGAATAGTAGGGGTACTCCTATGAACTGGAACATAACCTCTATTGGCTGATGGACAACCAGGGGGTCTTCCACCTCTGGAACTCCCTCTATTTTCACCTCTGCCTCTGGCTGGTGGAGGTCGAGTCATCCTACCCACATGTCCATATGATGGGATGAACTGTGGGTGGAATTTGATATGCGGCTCCATTTCTTCTTCAATTTCCTTTCTTCACTTGGAATTTCATTTTCTTTTCTTTTCTTTTCTTCATTTTCATTTTCTTTTCTTTTCTATTTTCTTTTCTTTTCTTTCTTCATTTCTTTTTTTCTTTGAATTTAAATTTTTCCCAAGTTCATGAGGGTGTTTGAGAACAGGTCAAACTCATATATCTCAACCTCTCTAACTGAAAATGGCATTTCATCTCCTTTGAATGCACTGATGGAGGGAAGATGGAATCATCTTATTCTAATGTATCTAAGGCCTACCGAGCAAAGCAGTGAATGAAGTATTCGAATCAATGATATAAAACTTGGCTTTAACACTATGGAACCTAAAGCCCTCTCGCCTTGTTCATTGAATTCTCTTAACATCATTTGATCTCCTTAGAGTGTGGAGATGTTGATCCTCAAATACATAAGGGTCTTTAGACTCATAATGTTCACCAATGCACTTGGATCGATGAGAACTCTGGCAAGCCTGAATCTATCCATGTTAATTGTAATGTAGAGGGGATGGTTGTGCTCCATGTCCCTCAGAAGTAGGTCTTGATATGTGAGAGTGATTCCCTGAGCTTCTCTGAAATAATGTGCCTCCACAATGGCCACCGAGCTAAGCATATCTCGTGATCAAGGAGAGTCTTGAATAATGATTCTCTCATCTCTTTGGATAAGACAAGGGCATATATGCTTAGCATAGATGGCAACTTCTTAGGTGAGAGGATACAATCCACCTTGGGCTGATCCTCCACAAGCATATCCAAGGGTGGAGCAACCTTTGGAGGGGCATCTCGATCCTATGAGCTAATGACTTGTTTCCCTCTATCTTGAGATGCTACCCTAGGAGGTAGAACCTTGCCACTCAGGTTGACTGATCTCTCTGGTGTGGGTAATGGAAGATCCTATTTAGATAAGGAAGGTCCAACTCTGAATTAGAAAGAGGAAGATCAGAGATGTTATAATTGTTGTTTAAACTTGAAGAGTTATCATTAGAAATAGATTTAGACAACCAATCAGAAGTGACACAGATATAATTCAAGCTATCTTTATTCTTCAAGATTTGATAGGAGGTACATAGTAGAAATCAAGTAAGTGGGTGAGGGATTTGATGCCCTCATCTCGACATAATATGTTTACTAGAAGAAGAGCTAGAAGTAGAGGAAGTCCCGATGTAGTAGCAACAGGAGTGGAGGCTAGACTTGGTTGGTTGCTTACCACTTGGCTATCTCGACAAGCTGCTACTGCTACTAAGCTCCCCCTTTCCCTGAGTTGGCTCTGGCAACTTGCAAACCTTCCTTGATGTGGGAGGTTTGAGCTAACTCAGGCACCTGTAAGGAAAGTTTCTTGAATTTTGAGATAATATTTTTAGAGGTACGGGATAAAGAGATATCCCAACCTTCTTTGGTTTTGGAAGGATAACAAGTATCCCCAAGGATTACCCTAATGGAACTGGATGGTTGTTCCATAAGGTATTCCTTCGAGATCACTATAGCACCGGTCCTGAAGCTATGTTCAAGCCACTCCTCAAATGTGAAGCAATCTTCCAAAACATGACCTAGCATATGGTGGTAGGGGCAAAAGTTAGGATCATTGCTTTTGCCCACTTCCTCCGATCTCCTAGGTTTGGATAGCTGAAAATCAAGCTTCTTTAAGAGATTCTTAAAGATCTTCCTGATTACCTCCCTCTTAAATGAATAAGGTTTGTTAAGTTTATCCAAAAGTGTAGGTGGACCATAGCTACTGGATATATGTATACCATGATGATGTATGAGGAGGTGGTGTAGGCCATGGAGGCTACTATGCACCGAGGGTCGCCTCGGTGATGGTAGAGTCATGGAGCATGAGGTCTCTCAAACTGCTCTCTAGTCGGCTATTTTCCCTTGTCTACTGCTATCACTACCCCGAGCTTCTTCTCAAAAGCTTTTTATGGCTTCTACTTTGTTGATTGGTCTAGAAAAGATGACTATTTGGCTTCTCCTTGTAAGCTAGCCGCCTTGTTGATTAATTTCTCAAAAGTTTTGATGGTGAAACCTTTGAGCATGAAGGCAGTCGAGCCATGGATATTCTTAAATAGAATCTCAATAGCATGTTGTTCAGACAACTGTGGTTTGCATTTCATTCTCAAATTGTGCCATCTAAGCCACAACGAGGGACTCACCAGGATTTTGTTGAGCCACAACGAGATCACCTACAATCACCCTTTGCTGAGCTCCAACAAACCTCTTGATGAAGAGTTGATCCAACTCAGCAAAAGTCTTCACTAAACTATTGGAAAGTTCATCATACCAATCAAAGGCTATGCCTGCTAAGCTACTGACAAAGAGATAGAAGAGTAAAGCATCACTGCCATCGGAATTACAACAACTAGCTCTAATATATGTAATATGCTGCCTCAGGTTCCCACTGCCATCGAAGCTCTTGAAAGAATAAGGCACAAAACCCTTAGGATATTGGATGATCAAATTCCTCTGGGTAGGGTCTACCCTTTGGAACTAATGATCCTCCTTAGGCTTAAGCCAATGCTTTTTTTACCTGCTTCTCAACCATGGTCTTGATATCTTTTTCCTGTATGGAGGTACTATCCACTACCTTCCTATATAGACTAGTGCTATCCCACTGCCGAGGTAAAGTCTTGGATCCAAGACATGCACCAACTCGGGCGATTAGTCTAGTTATAGTAGGATGGAGTATCTGCTTGATGTGCTAAGACTGTTGCTAACAAGTCATCGAGCTACTTCCTCTTGCTATATATTTGATCATCTTTCTACTTTATTTGTTGAAGGAGGTGTTGGGTTGAGCAGGCTGTATCTTCCAGCTCAGCCTCAACACCTTCCATAGTCTGTTGCTCATGGAGGAGAGAACCCCAGTATCTACCATGTGTACTCCCCCTGAATCCTCTAACAGGTCATCCTCATTCGGATCAAAGATGAAATTTTCATCTTCCAAATTGGACCAGGCATATCCTAAGATTTCCTTCTTTTTCACTAGATATTGAGCCACTATCTCATCTAAGGATCAGTCCAACTGCATAGGAACGAAAGATCGGGTCTGACCGGTAGTAGGGTCACTATCATGCATAGATAGGCACCTAACCTCTAAAGTTGCTAGCGAGCTGATCATGTGAGGACTGTACTCACTAGAGGAAAGATACTCATGATTGTTACTGGATCTAGGTGGAGTGGTAGTCCTAGGAGGATCTATAGCCATAGGGGCAACTGAACTGTCTCCTCCTCCCTCAACTGCTGCAACAATCTCTATATCCTGTTGTGGTGGTGGTGGTGATGGGACGACTACGATACTTCGAGATCATCATTCCTTCTTCACCACTAATGGGATAGAAGGTCGACCAAGAGAGCTCGACCCACAGAAGGTGGTGTAGATGGGACGGTCTCTCCATAGGATCACCAACTGTCTTCTCCCAATGTGACCTTCATGGCCTTGGAATAGTAGATGGGACATGTATGAGATGGCACGGGAGAAGAGGGTGGTGGAGGCACCACTGACTCTCTCGGGATAGGAGCTGCTCTCCTATGATGTGTAGTCCCCATGAATAGGATACTGTTTGTATGGTCAGTCTAGGTAGCGCATCAATCTGGAAAGTTTACAAGTGTTGAGGCTGACTATCGACTATACCTCCGGTGCCCCCAGCTAGTAACATGAACTGATGTGTGGGCCTCTAGCCCTCCTACCCAAGTCGCCTACCATACTGGAATGACAGATCTCAGATCAAACCAGCCCTGATCATCCATGGCTCCACCTACTCTAAAAACTAAATGGAGGTCGATATGACCTCCTCCTCTCACCAACCGGAATTGAACCGTGAGGTGAAGCAAAATCCTCCTAGCATCCTCTATCAAAAGAGGGTGGAAATGGTGTTGAACCAAGGGAAACCATCGGTAGATCCTTCTGTGACAGTAGTTCTAACTCCCTAGCAATGCCGCTTTATCATGTGATTCTTGTTTTTTCTGCTAGGTCGGTGAGTAAGAGCTAGACCCAACCTAGTGGGATACAATCCATGGGGAGCCTTCCCTGGGGATGCTTGAGTGGTGATAGCAAGAGTGGCATGGGGAACAATCAGACAAGTACCACCGACACCGGGAACCGCCACCGCCTTCCTCTTCAATGAGAATATCCAGTCGATGGCATGTAATGATGACCGCTTCCCGCGGCCACCGCTTTACTAACTATCATGAGGGGTGCCCTCACATGTAATCCCCCCCAAGCCCTCACCAAAGTGGATGAGGTGGGCATAGATCGCGTGGAATGTTGGCGATCCAGTGTCCATCCCATGAGGAAAGCGTGAACACATACTTTATACGCCATTGCAATCAATCAAACTAAACCGAATTGAACCGATTGATGAAAAGTCAGAATGTTGAAAACAAACTTGAATTAGATTCATGTTTTTGTTGATGTTTGAATTTGAATTTTAGACTTTGAACCCACACTCAACATCTTTAAAGTGTTAAGTTGGGCTCAAATGGATTTAGAAGAGATTTTGAGATTGATTGGAAAGAGGATTTTTGAATGTAGAATCCACTTTCAACATATTTGGGTATGTTGAAAATGGGTTCAAATATTTTTGGAGAGATGCTTCCATAGGTTCATGTTTGAATTTTGATTTTGATTTTGAGGCCCTTCATTTAACAAATTTGAGTATGTTAAAGTAAAGGGCCCATTGATTTTATTTTGGATTTATGATTTTTTGGAATTTACTCACTTAACAAATTTAGGTATGCTAAGCGAGGTGTTTGAAAATAATTTCTTCTTTTTCTTTGTTTGCTTTGTTTTGTGAATCAATTGTGATTTTGAAAATGGGATCTCATTTAGCAAATTTGGGTATTCTAATTGAAGGATCTAAGTGTGTTTTGTTTTAAATTTTGAAGATAGGATTCTTAGCAAATTTGAGTATGCTAAGAAAATCCTAATGTGTTTCTTTTGATTTTGATTTTATTTTGAAAAGAGAACTTTAGCAAATTTGGGTATGCTAAGGAAATCCAAATGTGTTTTGTTTTTTTTGATTTTGTTTTGAAAATGGAAACTTCAGAAAATTTGTATGCTAAAATGAAATTCAAATGTGTTTTAAATTTTGAAATGGAGATTTTATTTAGCAAATTTGAGTATGAAATTCCAAAATGTTAAATTTTGTTTTGAAATGGAGACTTCACTTAGCAAATGTGGTATGCTAAAATGAAGTTCCAATGTGTTTCAAATTTTGTTTTGAAATGGAACTTCACTTTAGCAAATGTTGTATGCTAAATGAAGTTCCAAAGTGTTTTGTTGAAATGAAGATTTCACTTATCAAATTTCAATATGCTAAATAAAATTCTATAAATGTATTTTAAATTTTGTTTTTGAAAATGAAGGCTTCACCTTAGCAAATGTGGTATGCTAAATTGAAGTTCCAAAAGTGTTTTGAATTTTGTGAAATGGAGATTTTACTTAGCAAATTTGAGTATGCTAAATGAAATTCCAAAAATGTGTTGCAAATTTTTGTTTTGAAATGGAGACTTCACTTTAGCAAATGTGGTATGCTAAAATGAAGTTCCAAATGTGTTTTGAAAATTTTGTGAAATGGAGATTTCACTTAGCAAATTTGAGTATGCTAAATGAAATTACAAAAATATGTTTCAAATTTTGTTTTTGAAAATGGAGACTTCACTTTAGCAAATATGGTATGCTAAAATGAAGTTCCAATGATGTGTTTCAAATTTTGTGAAATGGAGATTTCACTTAGCAAATTTGAGTATGCTAAAGAAAATTCCAAAAATGTGTTTCATATATTGTTTTTGAAAATGAAGACATCACTTTAACAAAAATGGTATGCTAAAAATGAAGTTCCAATGATGTGTTCCAAATTTTGTGAAATGGAGATTTTACTTAGCAAATTTGAGTACGCTAAATGAAATTTCAAAAATGTGTTTCATATTTTGTTTTTTGAAAATGGAGACTTCACTTTAGCAAATATGGTATGCTAAAAATGAAGTTCCAATGTTTTTTTTTGAAAATTTTATGTTTTGTTGATTTTGAAAGAACCATTTAACAAATCATATGAGATGGAAATCAATTTGGGAGAGGAACCCAACCTAATCATATGGAATATGTTAAGTGGGATTTCAAATAGTGTCATTTGAAATGAAATCTTCATTCAATAAATTTGGTATATTGAATGGAGATGTTCATATGCTTTTGAAAGTTTATCTTTGATTTTGATTGATAATGAAACCTACATTCAATAAATGTGGGTATATTGAATGAAGAGGTTGCATATGTGCTTTTTAAAAAATTATTTTGATTTGGATTAGAAATGAAACCTCATTCAATAAATGTGGGTATATTGAATGGAGAGACTTCATATGTGCTTTTTGAAAGGTTTTTTTTTTATTTTGATTGGAAATGGAACCTCCATTCAATAAATGTGGGTATATTAAATGGAGATGTTTCATATGTGCTTTTTTGAAAAGGTGAAAATTCCAACTTAACACATGTGGAATGTACCATGGAATTTCTAAGTGTTGGATTTTGCTTGAAGATGTAACATCCATCCAACACATTTGGATGTATTGAATGGAAATGCCATCTTCAAATTTTGTGCTTTTTTGGAAGTTTATGATTGTTGAAATTTTATTTTTGAAAATGAAGTCTTCATCAAAATGAATTGAGTGAAGAAGTTAATTTGTGCTTTAGAAAATATGATTGTTGGTTTTATTTTTGAAATATTTTTGAAATGTTCCTACATGTAACAATTAAAAAAATTATTAGATGTAGTGCAAATATTTTATTAAGTGTATTTTGAAAAAGTGCATTTGAAAAGCGAGATTTTTATGCAAGATTTATTTTTTCTTTATTTTTGAAATGAACCTTTCCTTACCATAAAAATGGTGAGGAGGAAGTCTTTAATTATTATTTTTTTATTAAATTTTTTTTCACCCATTGGAGAACCCAACGGGGGCTTTAAGACCAACACGAGGTGAGGTCATAAAACCTAAATATGTTGGCAAACTTAACTCAAGGATGAAATAAGCTAAGTGCCAACGGAAAAGAAAGATAGTCTTGGATTCATACAAAAGCACAAACCCACTATCGATACTTGGAGACAATGATCATAACCAAAGATGGAGAGAGGAACCATCCCCAGCAGAGTCTAGAAAAATCTGTGGTAAAATTATATATCTCTGCCTTCATCTAACCCCCTTTTAGAAAAATAAGGATAAATAGAAATAAAAATATATAATGCCTTGTTAGGATGCCATATAGATCCGCAGGTGTTCTTATTAGGTTGATCGGCTATGACATTGAGAAGAGATGTACTATCTCAAAAGATAGAAGTCACCACCCTACAATGGACCTAATCACCTCAATAAGGACTCCTAAGGACTATGAGTCTTCTAATAAAAATTAGATTCTTTACTTTATATGGAAAAGCAAAGGGTTTATTTTAACGGTTGTTTCTACCAAAAGGTCAAGCCCCATAGTTAATACATGCTAAACATGATTACTTAAGAATACTCAATTAAGGTAAATGATCTCCCAAAGATTTTGAAATGTAGGACTATCAATCATTGGTTTATTTTAGAAAAGTCAAGTAATCAATCAAGAGGAGGGAGTTTTTAAGCCAAATGAAGAATGCTAGATACTAGGAAGCCATCTTTTAAAATGATCCTATGATTGGGTTTACATTTTAGTTTGAATTGACTAGTTGAATAAAATGCCATTTGTGGTCAGGCTCCACCTCACAAACCCAAAAAAATAAATTGGGTAGCCGAGCTCTACCCTTATACAACTCGGATTACAAATGAATTAAATACAATCAAGAAGGAATTCATTGTGTAAGCACAAGACTTACTTAGGGCTACTTAAAGCCTCACAATCCCGGGGTTGTCCAGACTAATATACCACTTTTCTTAAATACATGTGCATGTACAAAAGGGAATGCATAGAAAGAGAATCATGCAAAAGTTTATGTTTGTTTGAAGTCGGTTTGATTGTTTAGTTAATATGTGTGATGTGAAATTCCTTCTAAAGTCATGACATAAGAGTGTATAAGAATATATGTAAGCAAGTGTTATGTCCTTTTCAAATGGACTATACACTTTGCAAATCCTATACAATTCTATGTTAAGAAAGAGAGCAAGAATCACATACCACATTTTATATTCACATGCAATCTTATAGATAATTATAAGTAGCATACCTTTCAGTTATCATATTTGATTTATAAGTTTTAAAAAATAATTTTTGGATTTAGTAGTGTAATAGCCATTCATATTCTTACTTTAGCCAAAACATGCAATTTGACATAAAGAAAACATTTCATTTTTAATTTGATTCTTAAAAAGCATGAATGCATGATTTTCACATGACATACACATTTAGCATATTGGAAAAGAAATAAAGTGATGAAAGCATGTAAATTAATTCACCCTAATTAATTCCTAAAGATAATCTTATGAAATAAAATCATTTAAAGCAAATCAAATTTATTTTTAAAGAGATTTTTAATTTTTGGTTGAGTTTGATTTGAATTAGGAAATGTGAAGAGGTTTGCTGGTCCTAACCCATTTTTCACATGTGTATGTTATTTTAGTTTAATTTTAGAACCATTAGATGATTTTTATATTTTGCTAGGTTAAGGTGTACATTAAGTTCATTAATTACCCCTTACCTACACCACATTAACATATTTAATCAAATAATTATGAGCCAATGTATGACATAAAACCACACACAAAATTTAAATTAGCAATGCACCTAGGAAAGAAAGGGCCTAATACAATTGGCTCAGAATTAGTGATTAATTAAGTTAAAGGGTTTAATTTAAGTACTTTCATAACCCTTCCCACACATGTGGGTTGGATTTTGATTTCCTTAAGCTACTTAGGTTATTGAACACCTAAGCACCCACCTAAGATGAATTGGTTAAGTACCATAATATTTTAAAATTTTTATTAAGTTAATTAAGTAGGTGATTAGTGGATTAGCCCTTAGTTCAATTTGGATTGAGGAAGGAAAGGGGATTAGGGAATGGCTTAGGAAAAATTCCCCAAATCTATTCCATAAACCTCTTCTTCACTTAAGCAAGGCTTAATTGACTTAATAAAAGGATTAGGCCACTATTCATATGTTTAATTAAGCTTAATTATATAAAGAGAGTGATTAAGGATCCATTAATTGATTTCCCTAATTAACTCATCAATAAATCCCAAGAAAATTAGGGTAGGTAGAGGTCATCCCACTAAATGCATTTGAGAAATTTGAAATGAATTGATAAAGTAATTAGGGAGTAATTAGGATTATTAAGTTTTCACTAAAACCCTAATTAAGGAAAATGCACTATTCAAAATCCATTAGAAATAATTTTAGATTATTCCTCTCTAAATTATCTTTCACAATGCTTTTTATTTTGTATTTTTTTCTACATTTAGTTATGTTATTTTGAAGTTTCCATGATTGTCCATTTACACTTGGGGTGAAACTTTCCTTCACAAAGGACCAAAGAAAATTCAAACTATGCTTGGTTTTGAATAGTACCTCACCGAAGGCTATCACTGATGCTCAAATCCATCGAGGTAGCTTCATCTAGTATAGAAAAAGTCTTGTTGAAGATTTGAGGGGTTGAGGTTGAGTAGATCTCTCTATGGACCAAGGTGGCTACAATTGATTGACTGTCTAGCTCCCTCTCTGCCTTGAGAACTTGGATTAAGCTTAGGAAAGCTCAATGAGTCCTTGAGATGCTCAAGGATGAATTGAGCTCTAGTTGAATATTAGATGAGATGAAAATTTGAGGGAGCTCCCCTATTTTCAGTTTAAGAGAAACCAAAAATGGATAAATTAGGGTTGAGGAAGCTTAGAGGAACCTTAAGGTGCTAGTTCTGAGTTCCATAAGCTTAATCGAGTATGAGAGTTTTGGATTCAAGTGAAATTAGGGTGAGTATATCTCCCCCTTTAAGGATCGGACGGTCGCAAGCTCTCCTTCCATTTTGAATCAATTAGCCAGATCAGATGAGTTGGTTAGGCTGTTTGAACTTGCACATGGTACATTTTGGCTAGAGAGAGGTAGTGGAGAAGTTGCCATGTACAAAATAAGGGGCGAGAGTGATTCCCATGTGCTTCAAATGGAGGGAGTGGTCGATTTTGACCTTGGGTTGGGTTTGGATTTGAATTGATTTTTGGATTGATGAACCAAATCCAAATTCAACCAAAACTCAAATCCCAATAGGTCAAGTGCACCATGTTCACAAGTGTCCACTTTGTCCACAAAGAGGGTTCCAAGTGGCCACTAGAAGAATATGGCCAAATTCCAAGTGGAATTGGCCAGAGGTTACCCCTTGACCTAGGGGTAAATTAGTCATTTGGCTTTGATGTCAGTTTGAGTATGTTTGGTATCATTGAAAAATGGGTTGGGTAGAGTTTCAATGAATTTGGAGTTGGTTTCATGTGATTTGGCTCATGTTGACCCATTTAGGTCAAAATGGGTCAACAAAAAGACCAATTGGTCAAATTGGGTCAAACCAAGGGTTGGGTCAAGTTCATATGACCATTTGAAATGTTTTACCATCATTTGTTTGGTTCAATTTGATTTTTATTTGAATTTGGTTCATTTGATTTCATTTGGATCAAAGTGGTCAAGTTGACCAATTTGACCCATTTGACTTATTTGGGTTAGGTCATGGGTTAGTTTAAGTTTCATTGGTCATATGAAATGTATTGGTATCTTTTTTTTCTAATCAATTTTGGTTTAATTTGATTTTGGCTCAATTTGACCTTTTAGGTCAAGTTGGGTTCAAGGTCAATTGGGCTAGGTTGAGCCTAATTGGCCAATTGAAGCTTTGGTCAAGTTTAACAAGTGATTTCGAATGAACTTGACCCATTGGTTTCAATCAATTTGGCTTAGATCAAGATTTGACACATTTTGACTTTTTAGGTCAAGTCATCAAGTAGCCAAATGGGCTAGGTTAGGCTTAAATGATGACTTGGTCAAGTTCAACATTGATCATGAATGAGTTTTGATCAATAGTTTCAATCAATATTGGTCTATGGATTTTGGCTAGTTTAGGTTTCTTTTGGCAAGTGTTGACTTGGTCAACCCTGGTTTGACTTTGACCTAATTTGAGTGATTGATCATCTCATGATGATTGTTTCTCACAATGTGAGGCTTAGACTTAGTTCAATCTAATTTGGGTAGGATTAGAATTTGGCTTAAAAGGGGTACTTTAGATCACTTTGGGTCAAGTGAGCCTAAGTGGGTCAATTGGCTTGATCAAGGTTCAAATCAAGTTTGATTGAACTCACATATGGACTTAGGATTGAAATATAAATCCATTTGCAAGTGATTTGGAGTCAAATGAGTTTTAATTCATTTGACAATTTCAGTTCAAAGGGGTGAACATGAGTTTGACTTGGGTTTGATTTTTTTGAATTTAGTTTTGGTTTGATGATTGAAATTTATGTTTATATTTGGATTCATGATTGAAGGATTGATTGAATCATGAAGAAAAATCAAGAGTTTGGCTTGATTTGAATTTGATTTGGCTAAGTTCAAGAATTTGACTTGAAAGGCTTAGATTGAATTTTGGTTGAATTTGGATTTGAGTTTTGAATTGATTTTTGGATTGATGCTTGAAGTTTGTTTTATATTTATATTCATGATTGAAGGATTGATTGAATCATGAAGTAAAATCAAGGTTTGGCTTTATTTGAATTTAATTTGGCTAAGTTCAAAAATTTGACTTGAAAGGCTTAGGTTGAATTTTGGTTGAATTTGGTTTTGATTTTTGGATTTAGTTTTGGATAATTGAATTTATATTTCATTTATATTTGTGAATATAAATGAGAATATAAATGAGTTATGATAAAATCTTTTAAATTTGAGTTGATTTAGATTTGATTTAGGCTAAGTCCATATGATAGAATCAAAGTGACTTAAGAAGGAATTTTGGAATTTGGAATTTCAATCATAAGCTTCAATCATTTGGAATTGATTCATGATTTGAGAAAATCCATCAAGTTGGAATTGATTTGAGTTTGAGTTGATTTGATTTGGAGTTTGGAGTTAGTTTGATTTGGAGTTTGACTTTGAAAGGAGGAAGTGAGGACTTAGTTCAAGCTAGGCAAATTTTCCTAACACCCCTAAGTCATGACCTATTCCTATGGCTAACTCTTCTAAGTCTCTAGGGTTAGGTTGAGTGTCCACCTAATCACTAAAAGTATCTTAAGACTAAAGAGACTCTTTGTGTCTAAGAGAAGACATATGTCTAAAATGGAGGGGTTGAGAGCTCATCCTAGAAATGAGGTCAATATAAGCTAAGATTCACATAATAGATTTTGATACATCTTTCAATGATTTGCAAGGGTGACCTTGGATTCATGAGAACAATATAGTTCCATCCTCTTTACATTAGTGTATCAAGTTTATCAGGGACATGATCGAATATTGTGTCAAAGGAGATCTCAAACCATTTATGTTACATGAGGTTGAGATTTATAAGGATGCAGCCTATTACCTTCCTAAGAAATAAAATGTCTTCTCTCATGAGCTTAATCAAAGTGAAAGAAAAAAAGAAAAAAGAAAGAAAAGAAAAAAGAAGAAGAGAATGAAAAAAAAGAAAAGGGAATGAGAAGAAGACATTAGGGAGAAGATAGAGCCCCATATTAGGTTCCACCCACAATTCATTATTGCATTTGAACAAGTGGGAGGATGACCCGACCTCCACCAGAATGAGGAAGAGGCAAGTCTAGAGGAAGACCTAGGGATGGAATACCTCCATACCTACACCTACTAGGAGGTTTGTTCCAACATCTAGAAGTACTCCTGTCATCTACATAGATTTAGAATATAGTTCAGAGGATGAGTCCTATGTAATGAGCACACCGGCAAGCTCTTTACGTCAGTAGATCCCATTGGAGGGGACACTATAGCTTGACATTGATGAAGATCGGGTCCCCAACCAAAGTATGAATGTATCTAAATCCCTTATATGTGAAAATGTCAGAAAACATATGGGTTCTTTAGCTCTAACCTTACTTTCCTCACAAAAATTTTAGGGTTAGGTAGTTAAGGAAGCCCCCAAAATATATGTAAATGCTAAACCCCAATGGTATTACCCAAGCACAAGCCGATAAGTTGATGTAGAGCTTGAGGATGAATCATTCAAAGAATTAATAAAATTACTGTTTGATTGGTACTCACCTTGTGTTCTTACTTTAGCGAAGAAATGTTTAATTTCACATACATAGTTTAAGCATAGGTCAGAGTATTTTGAGATATTATGGGACAACAAGTGCAAGAACTCTCGGTCAAGACCCGGACTAGGCTTTGGTATAGGTCTAGTAGATGATGATGATTATTGCCTAGTCATTACTAATCATTTGGAATCTGATAAGTTCTTCGCAAACCACATTAACTCATATGAGGAGGTGCATTTAGAAACTTTAGATGATCCAAATGAGCACCAAGTTAAAGATGCACCCCTGGTATTCAAAGAAGAAATTAAATCAACCATCAATGAACTTAAAGAAATCAACTATGGATTGAGGACAATCCACGCCCAACATATGTCAGCTCCTTATTAAGTGAATCTAAAACCAATGACTTAGTTAGGCTACTCACTAAGTTTAAGGACTTCTTTGCATGGAGTTATGAAGAAATACTTGGATTAGCTCCTAAAATAATGATCCATAAGCTAGCGATACAGCCGAACGCTAACCCCGTCAAGAAAGCTCCTAGAAGTATGCGATCGGACATTGAATAATAGGTCATTTTTAAAGTCAAGAAACTGATCGATGTTGGTTTCATCTGAGAGGAAAATACCCCACTTGGTTGGCTAGCGTCGTCCTGGTTAAGAAGAAAAATAGCCAAATTCACATATGCATCGACTTCAGGGATCTTAATAAGGCATATCCGAAAGAAGAATTTCCACTATCGATACCATTATTGATGGTGGACATTGTCTCATCTCATGCAATCATCTCTTTCATGGATGGTTCATCTGGATATAACCAAATAAAGATAGCACCTGAAGATGAAAGAAACAATACTTTTAGAACCCCGATCAAAATCTATTATTACAAGGTCATGCCTTTCAGCCTCAAAAATACTGGCGCCATGCACCAGCAGGTTATAACTCAAATTTTTGACAAACTCATTCACCACCAAGTTGAAGGCTACTTCAACAATCTTGTGTTCAATAGTAAAGAGAAGGAAGACCATCTCTTTGACTTGAGAGAAGTTTTTGAGCGATTATGACAATATAACCTTAAAATGAATCCTTTGAAGTGTGCATCCCGAGTGACTTCAGAAAAGTTTCTAGGGTTCATTGCCCAACACCGTGAGATTGAGATTGACCCAGAGAAGATTAAAGCGATATTAAAAATTCCACCCTCTAAAAGCCTATCCTAACTCAGATTGTTCCAAGGGATGCTGACATATCTAAGATGCTTTATATCTAACCTTTCAGGAAGATGTCAACCATTCTTAGCTCTAGTCAAGAAAGACGTCAAGTTCAAGTCGGATGATAAATGCCAACATGCATTTGAAAGCATAAAGCAATATCTTATGACCCGCTAGTCTTAGCCGCCCTTATCCCGGGATAACCTCTTATACACTACACTACTGCATTAGATGACTTCCTAGGTACTTTGTTGGCCCAAGATAATGATGAGGGAAAGAGAATGCACTTTATTATCTTAGTCATCATCTGATAGTTACTGAGGTGAACTATCCACCCATTGAAAAGTATTACCTAGCTTTGATATTCGTAGCCTAGAAGCTACAACATTATATGCTCTCTCATAAAGTGAACTTGATTTATAGAGTCAGCCCACTAAAATACCTCATAGCATGGCCAATGCTACTCGGACATTTGGCATGATGGTCCATGATTTTATCATAGTTTTACATTACGCTCATACCCCTCCGTGCGGTGAAAGGATAAGCACTCGCAAACTTCTTAGTGGTGCACCCACTTTTTATAGGTTCCCCGCTCAGTGTTGATCTCCCCGATGAACAAATCATGAACTTTGGGATGCAAACATTCACCATTGGGAGATGTACTTTGATGGTGCGCTTCCTCTCAAAGCGAGGGAGAAACACAATCTACTCTCCCAGGTAATGTAAGGATAGGGATAGTCCTCCTTACACCTGACCGTGACATGATGAGATTTTCATATCATCTATCTAAACCTTGCACCAACAATGAAATTGAATATAAAGCTCTGATCACCAATCTAATTAGCCATTTCATTAGGCATCAAAAGTATCAGCATCTTTGGGGATTCACAACTAGTTGTTAATTAGATCGCTGGGTCTTATAAGGTTCTGAAGCCTAAACTCCATCACTATTATAAGTACACCATGGAGTTATTAGCCCAGATTCTGGAGGTCACAATTTATAAAATTCCTCTAGAAGAAAATACCATAGCCGACACCTTATCCAAACTCGCCAAAGAGTTGGTATATCCGGAAGATGAGTTCATATCAATAGAGGTTCACAACAGATAAGTCTTACCTTTCATTGACGTTGAACTCATCAAAAAACACACACTTGAAGGGAGGTTCTCATTATCAAAAAGGATTAAGAGTTAGATTGGAGGCAACCCTTTATTGATTACCTAAACAAAGGAAAGCCACCTCAAGATACATCTCAAATTTCATCAAGGAAGAGGGCACTCTACTACGCCCTCATGGATAGTGTCCCATATCGACAGTCTTTCAATCATACGTAGTTACACTAGTTAGACAAACATGAAGAACCATAAGATCATGACCGAGGTGCACTCAGAATTATGTGGAGCTCATCAATCCAAGATGAAAGCCAAGGTCAAAAGACTTGGGTATTACTGGTTGACGATGATTACGGATTGCATGGATGTAGTTAAGTGTTTCCACCAATGCAAAGTACATGGAGGGTTCTCCACCAACCACCTAGCATTCTACATCCAACTTTAGCCTCATGGCCATTCAAGTGTTGGGGTACTGACATAGTGGGTTCGATTGATCCTCCTCATCCAAGGGCCACTGTTTCATTTTAGAAGCTAGAGACTACTTCTCTAAGTGGGCGGAGGTGATTTCGCTCAAGGAATTCAAAGCTCAGCACGTGCTCTAATTATTCAAAAATCATATCATGTATAGATTTGGAGTGCCACGTTGAATCATATCCGACAATGGTACCACTTACAAGAGCACCAAGATCAATAACTTCACTTGGAGACACAACATAGATTAGAGGTACTCTACTATCTACTATCCACGAGTGAATGGTTTAGCGGAAGCCTCCAATAAAACTCTCATCCAAATACTCAAGAAAACACCTAATGAAAACAAATGACAGTGGTATGAGCAGTTAGTGGAAGCTTTATGGGCTTACCATATTACTTAGAGGACTCCAACATAATCTACCCCATTCTCCTTAGTGTATGGGTCAGAAGTCATTCTACCCATAAAGGTTTAGCTCCCATCACTACGGATAGCTGCAGGTAGTAAAATCATGATCAAGAAAAATGCTAAGCTGCAGTTGGAAGAACTCAAAGGTTTGGAGGAGAGACACTTGCAAGCATGTTAGAACCTCGAGTTATATAAAGCAAAAATAGTTCAAAGTCATAACAAGCATGTTTGAGTTATAGCATATTAACAGAGATGCTTTCTTGACCATTGCAAATAAATGAGCAACCTTTGTTAGTTTGATGCACTTCACTACACAGCTAGTGAGCCATCTTGGTAGCTAATTGTGTTAGTGGAAATGTGTGTCCCCAAGCTTACTCCTTGAACTAGCTATTGTGCTGATTAGGTCTATATCCATATCTGAGGATTAGAATAAGACCCATCTTCCTCTTGACTACTTTAACCTTGGGCTTAGTCCTCCTTTGTGACTCCCCACTTGGTAATCGCTCTAGGTCGGATAGTAGCTGCCTAGCTGATGACAGACTATCCCGATGATCAGTTTCGCTTAGGAAGATGTGAATCTCTAATGGTTTCTCCCTAGATTGATCATCATAAATTGATGAGCACCTTAGGTTAGCTGGTGTTCGCTTTACTACAGCAACTCACCCGGTGGATAACACCGCCATGTAGATGTGAGTCCCCATGCTTTCTCCCTGAGTTGATCACCGTATACCTACAGACTTTATATTTCAGGGATTAAGATAAGACTCTTAGAGGCACCTTCCATGTGGGCATTCTATTTAGATTACATCTTCATGACCCCATCTAGACATGACCTAGATTACTATCAGATTGGACAGATCACCCTTCATGGTAGCTGCCCATTTGGTTGGGAGCTCTGTACTATAGATGTGCAGACTATCCCTTGGGCCAGTAAATTTATGATAGGCTAAAGATCCATGTGACTCCTTCTTAGTGGGGCCCACCACAAACCAACAGGGTTGCTGACCTCACTTTTGGAGTGAGGAATTAACCCCTCCCATCCTAGATTTAGGAATCCTTCTAAGAATTTAGGTCTCCTTAGCAATAAGACACTTCTAGTGACTAAGGGAACACTAAACCCAAGACTAGAGACTTAGGAAGGCATACCCTAAGCTTAGGGAACACCTTAGGACAAATAGGTCTTACCAATCCTATGGTATAAAGCAAACTTAAACTCATATGAATGAAAAAAACCAATCTCAGGCCTATCCAACCAACCTCAAATTGAATTTTGTTTCTTATCCAAGCTCCAAGCCAAATTAACTTAGCCCATAACCTAAGTTAATCCCATCATGATCCTATGGACCCAACCCAAAGCCCATTCAAGTGAACATAATCCAATTGATTTTTCACAAAAGCACTCCAACTATTTGATAAATCATTTCAAACCTTTCCAACATTTGCAATCAAACCAATTGACCAATTAAACTCCACTAACCTGTTAGCCAATTTGACCTAAAGAGTCCAAATGAGCCAAAATCCAATCAAACCCAAATCAATTATAATGAAGGCCAGCAATCAACCTAAATCTATCATTAAACCCTTTTCAACACCCAATTTAATCTAATTCAACTCAATCAACTTGATTGGTCCACTTGACCCAAAGTGACCTAAATAAGCAAATTAACTCAAACTTTAATCCAACCCAAACTGGATTGGATCAACCCATTCAATCTCCTCTATAATGATTGTTGGTTATCTTTGATCACCCAATTGCAATCAATTGGGTCAACCAAACCAATTTGATCACTTGATCCAATTTGACCCAATTAACCCATATAGACCAAATTGAATTAAATCTCATTCAAACTTTAATTAATTGAAACCAATGACTCCCATCAATCATAAATTAACTATTGAACATGACTCAACTGCTAATTGAGCATAACCAAGTCAATTTGGCCTCTTAAACCAAGTTGACCCAATTTGACCTAAAGGGCCAAATTGAGCCAAATCTCATTCTAAGCCAAATCAATTGAAACCAATGATCCTAATCAATCATAAATTGATTGTTGAACATGATTAAACCTTCAATTGAATCCAATTTGATCGAACCAACCCAAATGAACCACTTAGCCTAATTTGACCTAAAAGGTCAAATTGAACCAAATCATTCTCTAATCCAAATTCATTCAAATCAACACCTACAATCATTCTCAAATAATCAATTGAATCCAAACCTAACCCATTCCCAAGCTAATTTGACCAATTTGACCAAATTGGTCAACTTAGACCATTTGACCCAAATGAACCTAAGTGAACCAAATCTAAACCAATTCAAATTAAATCAAACCAATGGCACCAATACATTCCATGTGATTAATTGAACATATTCAAACCCTTAGTTTGACCTAATTTGACAAATTGGTCAACTTAGCCCAATTGAAACCCATTTGACCCATATGGGTTAAATTAAGCCAAACACATTCAAACCAAGTCCAAACTCAACCAAACTTGGCATGACTCATCCTTGGGTCACCATGGGTCTGCCCAAATGGGCCCAATGGTGAACCTGATTTGGGTCAAAACCCTTGAACATACCCACCCAAATGGGACAAAATCTCCATTTGGATGGTCTCACCTACTCACCAAGCCATGCCAGTCACCTTTGGCCATTCTTGGACATTTGAACCACTTACCCAACCTAACCCATGGATATTGGGTTCAGCCTTGGGTCATGAGAGGGTGAACTCACTTAAGACACTCCATTGGTTCATTTGCAGGAAGAGGTACACCCCATGCCAACCCATGCCACTACCTCAGCCTCTCAAACTCCCCCCCAATACCCTTCTCACACCACCTCGGTGGGACCACTGGCTAAGCCAATCTCAGCCCTTGGTTCACTTGGGGAGGTGACTATACTCCTCCCCATCCATTCAAAATTCACACATAGCTTCCTTAGGGTATTCGAAGTAGTACCAGAGATTTTCTCGATCCCATCGTGCTCTCCATCACTAGCAAAACCAACCTCCATTTGAAACTGAGTTCCCCAAATGTCCAACCTTATATAAACTCCACTAAACACAAATAACTCTTCACACACCTTCCCCTCACTCTGAGTAAAACTAGTCGAACCTCATCAATTTGATTATAGTAAGCCACTCCAAAACAACCTCCTGAGCTTAGTGGTTGCATTTGGTACACAAAGACATCAGTGGTGAGGCAACTAGAGTCCTTCTCAATAGTCTTCTCTCTTCAAGGCAAAGCTACCTCAGTGATGAACCACCAGTCTCTAGCTCTCGTGAGATAAAACTTTGACAAACCATAGAAAATCTCTTAGGTGTTTGTCTTTTGTAAAGGAATTTGTTATTGCATGCGATCTCCACCATATGATCTACTTAGATCTCCTCCCCACACATTTTGGAGTCGATCCTGATGTCCCACGAGCTCCGACAAGCTCGAATCAAGCGACAAGCAGCAAACGATATCCATCTTCTAATGCTCGAGGGACGACGAATCATCGACTGTCTGTTCCACGTGCTTAGAATGGAAAACTGTGATTTAATATGATAGTTAATTCAATTTAGTCTGATAGGAACGATGGGATTAATCTCTACCAACTGATCTAAGATCGGATGGTGGGGACGAAACTGTGTTTGTCGCCACTGACTCAGCCGCCACAAGAGATGTTTTAAATAACCTATCTTGTGGTGCCATGTGGAAAGCATTGTCGCGTCAGCTTCCGTGTGGCATTGATGATTTAGGAGATTAATTAAGTGTTAAAAATATCATTAAATGGTTAGAACTTCAAAACTTCATAACTAATTGTAGAAAAATTCAAAAACTATTAGTAAACCTATTTTGAAAAGGATAAACAGAGGAGAATTTAATAAAAATAAAATCCTCAATGTTTGATTAATGAATAGTGCTTAATTAGGTTTGAAGCCTAGGATAATAACCCTAATTACTTGGCTGATTGATCCCAAATTTGGTGGTTTAGTTTCATGGGATGTCTACTACCTCTCATAATTTTCTTGGGATTTATTGGCCATATAATTCAAAGAATTTGAAATCCCAACCATAATTACCCTCCTTAATCAATTTAATAATTATTAAAAATGCTAAATAGTAAAAATTTAAGTAATTAATAATGATTAATTATTGTTAATAGTAGAGTGATAAAGGAAAATTATTATGACCTTATTTGTAATTATTCTCCTAAATATATTTCTTTAGGAGGGTTAATTGATGTGTACATTAATTAAAGGTTAATTAAGTTAATTAATGGAAAAATTAATCCAAATTGAAATGATAATTATTTTAGATGATTCAAATTGAATTCATAGGTTCCTCTTTATGTGTTTAACAATATAAAAACCATTAAAAAACTAATGATTAACCTATAGGTGTAGGAAAACCATGTAAGTACATAGTTTAGTTCTTCCTTAATCTAATTAACTCTTAAGCATGAGCCTAATTGCATTAGGCTCCTTTAGAAGCAGTGAAAATTTTAATTTCTCATTAGCATATCATTGAGGCTCATGGTTAAGTAGTTAATCAAATTAAAGAAGCCTGAGAAAAGGAAATTATATCATTTTCTTAATGATTTGAACTTAATCAATCCATAAAAGTTACTTAATCATCTTTCCTCAAATACATGAAGTCACTCACATGGGAAGGGGCAAAACAACAAGCATCATTTCTCCTCTTTAGATTTTAATAATTCAAATCCAAAATTAAACTTCATAACCACCTTGGTTAACCTTAAATGGTTTTATTTAACTTGATTATCCTTAGGAATTAATGTGATTGAATGTATCATGTGAAAATGTTTAATCGTTCCTTTTCAATCATTATAATTTTGTATGTCATTTGCATCATGTGTTCATATTTTTAAATAAAAGAATCAAATGAATATGAGCATATATGTATAAGTTGCATGTGTTTACTTAATCCTATTATATGGCATGGCTATTATCACTAATAAATCTCAAATTTATTTTAAAATTATAAATTAAGATTTAAATTGATCTTGGCTATGAATATTCTATGATTTGTTTATAACTTAAATATGTTAAAGGATTGTTCTATTTTATGATTCATGTGTATGTTTACATGTGTTTGAATGTTAGTAAGTATATAGTCGACATCCCTAGGAATACGAGGCTTTATGTAGCCCCAAGGAAGTTTTAGATTACCTCACTTTTTAACAATGGCACTTGATTTCATTCATATGTGCATATATGCTAGAGTTTGGATATAGCTTTACTTTACATGAGTAAATAAATTTGCTAATATACAATCTTTTGCATGATTTCTATTCTTATGTTTATGTATATATGTTGACCTCACTTTTGGAGTGAGCTCTCAACTTCTTCATCTTAGACATAGGACTCCTCTAGACACTAAGAGTTTCTTAGTCTTGAGATAATTCTAGTGATTAGTTAAACACTTAACCAAACCCTAGAGACTAGGTTATGCATTAGGGATTTAAGGCAACCACTTACCCTATAGCTCAAATCCAGCCCATGTACACTCCTTCAAACCAATCCAAATCAAATCTCAAATCAATTCCTACTCAATTGATTTTCTCAAATATCAAATCAATCCCAACTCAATTGAGTTTCTCAAATACAAAATCAACTCCAAATTCAATTCCAATCCCAAATGATTCAAATCCAAAATCAATTCCAAATCCAACTCCAATTCCAAATGATTGAAACTCATGATCAATTCCAAATCCAAAACCTTCCTAAGCCTTATGAATCACATCCATAAGCTTAGCCAAACCCTTCAAATCAACCCAAAGCCAAGTGATTTATTTATAAATCACTTATTCCATTATTTATATTCACAACTATAAATGAAATTGGCATCCAAATCATCCAAATCAAATGAATATAAATCAAACCAAATCAAAATTTCCTTTTCAAACTTTTGACCTACCTTAGCCAAATTCACAATCAAATCACTCCTAATTCACATGATTCTCTCATGGATCATTTATATTCTCATTTATCTTCACAAATATAAATGAAATATAAATTCAAATGGCCAAAATCAAATCAATATAAATTCAAAACTCAAATCCAAACCCAATTTATATCCTTTAAGCTAATTTCTTGGATTTAGCCAAATCATTCTCAAATCAATCCAAACCCTTGGATTTTCTCTTCAAATAATCACTCCTTCAATCACATGCCCAAATATAAACATAAACTACAATCACCAAGCCAAAATCAAACTAACCCAAGTCAAACCCATATTCATCCTTTTGACTTGAAATGTCAAATGAACCAAAACCCATTTGACTCCAAACCACTTGTAATTGGATTTATATTTCCATCATAAGTCCATATGTGAGTTCAACCAAACTTGAATCAAGCCATGATCAAGCTAATTCACCCTTTTAGGTCCACTTGACCCAAAGTAGCCTAAAGACCCTTTTTGAATCAAGTTTTAATCCAACCAAAATTGGGTTGAACCAAAGCCACCCAAGCCTCACATTATGGTCAACAATCATCCTAGAATGATCAATCACTCAAATTGGGTCAAACCAAGACAAACCTAGCTTTTGACCAAGTCAACACTTAGCCCAAATCAGACATAAACAAGCCAAAATTCACTATGAGCCAAATTGATTGAAACATTGATCTAAACTAATCCATAATCAATTATTAAACATGACCAAGCCCTCACTTGAGATAGACCAAACCCAATTGGCCCTCCTAGCCCAAGTTGACCCAAATTGACCTGAAAAAGCCAAAATGTGTCAAATCTTGATCTATGCCAAATTAATTACAACCAATTGGTCAAATTTATTTTAAATTGATTGTTGAACTTGACCAAAGCTTCAATTGACTAATTAGACCCAACCTAGCCCAATTGACCATGAATCCAACTTGACCAAAAGGTCAAATCAACTTAAAAGCAAACCAAATCAGAAGTGATTAAAACCAAAGCTTGCAATACATTTCAAATGATCAAGCAAGCCTAAACCAACCCATGACCTAACCCAATTGGGTCAAATGGGTCAAATTGGTCAACTTGACCCATTTGATCCAAATGAACCTAAATGAACCAAAACTAAATCTAAACCAAATTAAACCAAACCATAGCCACCCATAGGCTCCAAATGATCATTTGAACTTGACCTAACCCATGGTTTGACCCAATTTAACAAATTGGTCAACCTAACCCAATTTGATCAACTTGACCCAAATGGGTTAAATTAAGCCAAATCAAATCAAATGAACTCCAAATCACTTGAAATTTGGCCAACAAATTTTTAAATCATTTCAAATCTGCCCAAATCAAACTCATAGCCAAATGACCACTTTGCCCTTAGGTAAAGGGTATCCCATGACCAAATTCACTATGAATTTGGCCATTCCTTTCCCAAGGCCACTTGACACCCATCTATTGGTCCACATGGGTACCAAAGAGGGTGGTGAACATGACCCAATGAGCTTAGGTTGGCCATGACATAAGGGGAGGCCAAATTGACCTCCCCAATCACCCTTGGACACTTGGCTCACCAAATTCACTCACCAATCATATGGGCAGCCACTCTCCCTCACTCCTCTACCCAAAATGACCCATGTGGGACATTTTCTAGCTGAAACTGATCAGCCAATCCAAGCCATTGAGCTAAAAAGGCAAATCATCCATCCATTGTATGATCCAAGAAGGGGGAGATATACTTCCCTCATTCTCACTAAAAAAAAGAGATTCATTCCTCAGAGCTTGAGAAGTGGGATGAAAGCCTCCCCAACCCTTTCCCAGCCATTCCCGAGCTTCCTTGCTTCTCATTTCTCAATTTTACTCAAAACCAGAATATGGGAGATCAATCCTGAGCTCAACTCACTCAATCCTCAACCCAAGTGCAATTAACCTTGCACACACCATCCTTGGACCAAGGTGAGTCGAAACGAATCAAATCTTGAGCTTCCCAATGATCAGAGCTAAGAGTTTGATCGAAGCTGATCACCTATGTGCCATGGATTAGTTTTCTGAGCTAACTACATCAAATCAAGCTCGTGCAGCTCAATGGGGCTTCATTTCATCCAAATGAAGCTTCCTCAATCATTGGAACTGCCGGTCATAAGCTCTAATAAGGTATGCCATTAAAACTGACCTTAGAGTAAAATTTGCTTGGTCCTTTGTGAAAGAAATCATTATGTCACACGATCTCTACCATTAGATGTTTTACTTATGCTTCCTAAGAATTTGAGCTCCATTCGAGCTTCGATCGAGCAATGATCGATGACATCCATCTCGCCGCCGGAGGAGACAAATCATAAACCGCCCGTTCCATGATCGGATGGCGATTTGCACGCTTTAGATCTCTTTCCTTAACCACAGATTAAATTATGACCGTCTGATCATCGAGAAGCTTGTGATCGGCGGATTTCAATGGTATATTTGATCATCGGATGGTCCACAGGAAAGTGCATCTGCCATCATCTAACTCAACTGATGGATGTGACAACTTAAATAACCAATCATGTGCACCATGTGAAAAGTGCACCGCTTTAGCCGCATGGCCCAATGATTAGGAGTTCAATCATGCTTAATTCATCTGATTTTAATGGTGAAACTTCCAAAATTCATAACTAATTATAGAAAAATCGAAAAAAATACAAATAAATACTCATTTTAAATGTAATTTAGAGGAGAATAATTGAAAAATTAAAATCAATTAATTTTGAATAGTGATTTCAACTCAATTTGGTTTTATTAGAGATGTAATTAAGCTAATTACTTTATAATTACTCCAGCAATTAATTCTAAACTTTCTGAGATGATTAGTGGAATGACCTCTGCCTTCCATAATTTTCTTGGAATTTATTGCTTGATTAATTAGGGGAATTGCTTGTTTTACTCTTAATCTCTCTCTTAATTAATTAAATGATTAATTATCATGTTAAATAGTAATGAATCCATTAATTAAGTTGGCTAATCATTTTGAAATAGTGAAAGAACATAGAGAATGAGATTAGGACCTCTTTTCCAATATTTTCCCTAAGTTTAGTTCATTTGGATAACACTTAATCAATTTGCAACTAATTAATGGCTTGATCACCTCAATATATAGTTTAATTAATCAAACTCAAAACCAAATCATTCTAAAACTCAATCAGTCAATTCTTGGGTAGATTCTTAGGTGTTCAACAACCAGAATTAAAAAAAATTATAATCAAACTACATGTGTAAGAGGATTATAAAAGTACTTAATCAAACTCTTTAGCTTAATTAACCAATAATTGTGAGCCAATTGTATTAGGCCCCTTCATTTCTTAGTTGCATTGCTAATTTAAATTCCATGTGGTTGCATATCATATGTTGGCTCATAATTACTTGGATAATTATGTTAAAGTGGTGTGGGAAAGGGTAATTAATGGATTTAATTTATACAACAATTTAATCAAATCATAAAATCAACTTAATTATCTTTGCCTTAAACCAAATTGAATCACAAACACGAGAAAAGTTTAGGACCAGTATACATACTCTCATATTTCCTAAACCAAATCAAATATAAAATTAAAATTGACTTTAACAAGATTTGGTTCCCTTTAAATCCTTTTATGTAATGTGATTTCACTTAAGAAGTAATTTAATTGAAAGAAATTATATGCTTGTGTTCATTTATTCCTTTCCAATCACATTAAATTGTTGAATGACATTTGAATCATGCATACATGCTTTACAAAATTAATTAAAGCAAATGGTTTCCTTTATATGAAGCTTGCATGTGTTGATTTAAATTTAATATATGTGTGGCTATTATCACTACTAAATTCAAAATCTATTTTTCAAAACTTATAAACAAAAGATTATATGTGTTATAAATGCTAGTTATAAATACATAGGAGGTGTATGTGATTATAGCTAGAAAATGTATGAAATGGAGTTTATTTCTTTTTATCCATGTATTGATTTGTATAAGTAAGAATGTTAATGGGGTATATAGCTTGGACATCCTGGGAATGCGAGGCTTTAGCTAGCCCCAAGGAGGTCATTTGATTACCTCATTTCCCTAGTTTAACAATGACACGTACCCTATTTGATTCCAATCTTATATATATTTCAATATAAGGGTTTGGATAAAAACTTCAATTCATGCATGTAAACCATTCAATCAAATTAAAATACAACATTTTCACATGATTTCATTCTCCAAATTATAAATACATGCATATATATTTAAGAAAAGCAGTATATAGTCTGGACACCTCGGGAATGCGAGGCTTTAGTTAGCCCCAAGGAGGTCATTTGATTACCTCACTTCCCTAGTTTAACAATGACATGTACTCTCTTATATCTCTTATACATACATATGTGTTTTTGATTAGGGAATGATAATCCTTGATCTTTCTATTAAAAATGCATGCATTGGCAATTGTTTAAATGATTGGATTAATTGGCCATGTGAGTTTGGAGCTCCTTTCCTTATACACTTCTTCACAAGAATTTAGAAGAGGGATTCAAGTTAACTTGGTAAACTAATCCAACAAGAAAACATATATATGAAAAGAATTCAAACATACATACTCACATGCATCATTTAAGTGTGACCAAAACATATTGTATGTGTAGGTATGTTTAGGGCTTAATCATGTGCATGTTACATATGTTGAAAAAGGAATAAATCAATATGTGTTATGTGATAGTATTTCAATTGAATTAATCTTAAGAAGTCTTTCACATTAAATGGAATCATTTAAAGGAGAACCCAAATTTAGGACCAATTAAAACACATAATAAATCATTCATTAAAGAGAATTTAATTAATGAATCTACTTTAGAAATGCTTTAAGGTAGGGATGAAAGAGAGCTCTCTTCACAACATTTAGACACTAAGTGTAAGTTCATTCAAACCAAATCAAATCACCAACTAAAATTGACAAGTCAACTAAATCACTTAAAATGAAACCACCATCTAAATTGAATCTTTCACACTTAAAAATTTCAACTTTAAAGCCTAAATAAGACATGCCACACAAGATTTAAATGACACAGACATTAGGCTAAGTCACCACCTCTAGCTCTATGTTAGGGCGGTCCATGGTTTGATGCATGATTTTATTTTGTGGTGTAATGTTTTAGACTGGATATTAGGGTGTATGTGCGTAGACTGGATGATTGGGCGATCTTAGCCTAATCATGTCTTTGTGGGATTGTGCTTAAAGGGCCATTGTAATAAAAATAAAAAAATATAAATACTTTTGTTATGCAGGTTGCTTAACCCTTAAGCATAGTCCAAATTAGGACAGGTGGACTTGGTTACCCATGTGCAAGGTGCTAAGTCCAAATTATTAATATAACTGCTTAGGTTGTGTAGTATGTTTAACTAACCTTAGTTTTGTAGGTTTAGTTAGATTTACCTTTCCCATTTTGATGTAAATTTTGTAATTAGGATTTGGAATGAATGTCATGGGGGATTAAGATGAACATTTGTTAAAGAGCTCAGGTCCTTTTATACCATGTCATTCTTTGGAGTAAACCAAATCAAACAAGAAAATGGATGAAAGAAAGCTTGAAGAAATAACGACCCCCCCCACCCACATAACATGAATTCCTTTTAATTGTAATTATTCATTTGTAATCAAGGTTGTATAAGGGTAGAGCTTGGCTATCCATTTTCTTTTTTGGGTTTTACGGTGGAACCCCACCACATCGACCACTTATTCTTTTGCGCTAATTTTATAAATTGATTGATGTTATGTTTATGATTGCACAATTAGGATGGCATAATTTTTCTAGTTTTTTAATTATTTGATGATTGTTGAATGGCCTGGATGCGACTAGGCTCTTAGGGAAAAATAAATTTTCTATCTAATTAATCAATTAAAAATTAAATTAAATAATTCATAACCTCGCCTAAAGCCTATGACATAAATTAAGATAATAAAAGATTCAGCAACCCCTTTGTTGGATGTTGTATGTCTCATATCATGCATGAATCATATTATCTCACTCTTGCCAATGGAGGGCTTCCACCTTTGCTAGAGAAAATGGCTTGACTTTTGAGAGGCATGGTGAAAACACACCTCCTTCTTTCTGATTTTAGCCCATAACTGATTTTCTCATGCATTAGGCATATAAAATCCATAGCCTGTGTCAAATTAACAAAATATCCAAAAATCAAAATAAAACTTGACAAAATTTGCATTGATTTAGGCTATTATTCATGCCCTTCATGATCTAGTCTCTTAGGGGGTGAGTTTAAGTACTTAGTTTCTCTTCTAAGTAAATAATAGCCTAACCATCTTCCAAAGCATATGATTTGCCTACATGTATTTATAATTGTAGGAGAAGTTAGTTGGCGGCCACCCCAGGCGGTTGTAAGTCCAACAATATGGTGGTTTATCCTCTCTTGTGAAGGTAAACCATACGCCCATTTTGTCGCTTAGATTTAGGTCATGCTTTGGCTTCTCCTTAGATTTAGGATCTGAGGTTGCTATTTTCCTTTGGGGCTACAAGCATAAATCCTCACCTCTTAGGCATTTTCACAATCTTGTATTATGCAATTATAAGCCCTAGATTTATAATAAAAATTCAACTCAAACATATAATTCTCCTCAATTTCAAAAATATAAATCCCAACCATAGGATAGTTTGGGATGCTCACTAGGTTTCCTAGTATCATGAGCATCCCCTACTCATCTCCCTTTGGTTTAGATAATAACTCTTTATTTTAATCAATCTCACTTGATTTTTTTTAAAATAACCATTTGATTGATAGTCCTATCTTTGAAAATCTTTGGAGACAATGATCATTTACCTTAATCAAGATTATTCCTAAGGAACCTCATTCTTTTGGATGTAATTAACTATGATGGCTTTCCTCCATAGAGAACTTAACAATCCGGCTTAAAATAAACCCCTACTTTACTTTTTCATGTAAAATAGGAGAAAGATCTCATCATTAAGACTCATTGGCCTTAGAGTCCTAGTGATTAGGTCCATTGTAGGATGGTGACTTCTGTCTCTCAAAATAGTGCATCATTCTTCAATGTCATACCTGATCACCTCAATAAATACCCCCTAAGATCTGTGTGGCATCCCCTATACAAAAAATAAACACCACAATATATTTATATGTACTTAAGGTAGCAAGTATATAGTCTGGACATCTCGTGAATATGAGGCTTTAAGTAGCCCCAAGGAGATCTTAAATTATCTCACTTCCCTAGTTTAGTAACAGCACGTACTTGCTTAAATATGTAATACATGTGTATGTATACTTAGCTAAGAAATGAAATCTCTCTTTTCACCAAAATTATATGCATTAACAATAATTCAAGTGTACCAAAAAATACACATATGTACATTGCATGTATAGGTATATTAAATTAAATATCATAAATGATAAAAATGAGAGCATATGCATGTTATTAATGATGAAAAGGAATGATGTAACATTATTTATGTGATTCTAATTCAATCTCATTAATCTTAAGATGCCTTTCATGTTTGAATAAGATTCTTTATGATCAATCCAAACTTATGATTAATAAAAAGGTTTAATAAATCATTCACTTAAGAAACAAAAAATCATAACAATATGTTTTTTTTTTGAAATTAACTTAAGGTAGGGATGAAGAGGGTCAAACCTCTTTCCTCTCTTTATAACAATTAGATGCTAAGTAAATATCAAATGAAATAAAAAAAATACGAATTCAAATTAACCAATCCTTTTAATAACTTAAAGTGAAACCTCCCCTCATGTTTAACTTAAATAATTCTATATTTTTAGACAGTCATAATTCAAAAGCCTAGTTATGACATACCACACTAAGCCTTAGCACATGCACTAGAATACTAGTCACCACTTCTAGCTCTATGTTAGGACAGTATATGTTATGATGTGAAGTTTTATTTTGTGATGTAATATTTTAGAATAGATGTTAGGATTGTTATGCGTAGACTAGATGTTAGGCTGTTGTTAGCCTAATGTTATTTTCTATAGGGGATTATGATAAAGGGGTCGCTGTAATAATAAATATAAATGTTTTTATTTGCGTTGCTTAGCTTGGCATAATCCACAAGAAAAGAGTATTAGCATGTGGGTGCTAAGTTTAAACTTATAGAACATAATTGCTTGGGTTGTATGTTTATTTAGCTAACATATATTTTATAGGTGTAGTTAGATTTTACTTTCCATAAATATGTAATTTTGTAATAGGAATTAGGCCAAGTGATATAGGGTTTAGGATGAGGAGTGGCTAGAAGGTAAAGACATGAGAGGCCCTATGCATGGAGCAAATCAAATCAAAATAAAGAAGGCAAGATGAGGAAAGAAGACCCCCATAACACTTATTCAATTATAATTGTAATATTCTTTTAATAGGGAGGTAGGCTCCCAATTTCTCTCTTCTAGGGTGTAGAGTACTGTGCACCAAACCTCTTATTCTTTCATAAAATTTATAGATGCTTGATTATCATATTTAGCTTGTACAATAAAAATGACATGATTTTCATAAGTTTCTTAAAGCTTGATGATTGAATGTGTGGCCTAGATCCAATAGGCTCTTCATGATAAAATTAATTTTCCTACCCTCTCTAACAACTCATAACTAAATTTTAAAATAACTCATAATCACTTTAAAGCCTAGGTTATAATTAAGATAGTTAAATGATTTAGTCCTTATAATGATGTATGCAATAACATCATGCATATAGTTTCATTCTAATAGGAGAGTCTCCACTCTTGCACCATGGGGAATGCTACAGGGCATCCCTTGTAGTGGAGAACACCTCCTCTGCTGATTTAGCCAATAATCATCATTCATATAATTGTCCCAAGCCTTGTCCAAATGAATGTGTCAAAATGATATAAAAGATTATAAAATTTTGCATTTAGTCTAAGTCATTTCTTCATGCCAATCATGATCTAGTCTCTTAGGGAGTGAGTGAGTGAGGACTCTAGTCTCCTTCTAATTAAATAATATCCTAGCTATCTTGCACTTACATAAGACTATCTTACATGATTTTGAAGCATATGAGGTGTTAGTTAGCGGCCACTCCAAGTTGTAAGTCCAGAAGAGTTGGGATGTGTTTATCCTCTCTTATAGAGGTAAACTATTATGTCCCATTTTCTGTTTAGATTTAGGTCATGCTTTTTGCTTGTGTTAAAGCATCCTAGATTTATGATATGAGGATGCTTGTTTCCCTTGGGCTAAGAGTATAAGTCCTCACCTCTTAGGCATTTTCATAATCTTATTTAATTATGCCCCAAAGCATTCTAATAAAATTTCAACTCAAATACAAAAAATTTCTCTTTAAAATGTATAAAGCCCTACATAAAGTAGAAGTGCTCACTATAGTATCACAGTGCCCCTACTTATCTTCTCTTGGAATTTGAAAATAAGTCTTCTAAATTGAACTTTCCCACTTGATTCTCAAAATTACCCAATCCTTTGATAATCTAACTTTGAAGTCTTTGGAGATATTGATTGACTGCTTTAATCGAAAGTTTTTTTAAGAAATCTGTATTTTCTAGGATGTAATTAACTATGAAAGCTTGCTTCTATAGGGAACTCAAGAACCCAAAATAAAATAAACTCTATTTTACCTTTTCATGTAAAATAGGGGAGAGATCTCTTGTATATATAAAGACCCATCTGCCTTAGGAGTCCTTATTAAGTGATTAGATCCATTGTAGGGTGATGCTTTAATCTTTCGAGATGATACATCATACCTTAATTCATACCCGATCACTTCAATAAGTACCCCCTAAGATTTTCATGGTGTCCACAATGACTCCAAATTAAAACACCAATCCTACTAAACAAACAAAAAAATAAACAAAATAACATCTCTTGTGGATTGTAAGACCCCAGAGGCATCTTCCCAAGCAGCCCATTTATAGGAAGTGTCTTGAATCCTATGAGATCTCTGACTACCTGTCAGATAAGACTAGTCACTGCATTCACCCTACAGTTTGACTTGCATACACTCAACTAGCCTGCTGGTTGATTTTGCTTTGGAAGATATGAGTCCAGCTTTCTTTTCTCCTGCCCATCACGATACAACCCATGGTTCAATAGTCTCTACTATGTAGACTTTAAGTCATTAAGTGTAAGTCTTTTTTGTAGCCCTTCCTTAGTTTGACTCATCGCTAGTCCACAGGGTCCATATTAAAATGAAAATCAAACATAAGTAAAAATCAACACGAGTCACCAATGTAAAACAAACAATAATTATCAACTAAACTAAATTAACCAAACCAAATCAACTCCAATCCAAATCTCATTTGCCTTTAACAAGGCTCTCACTCAAGCCATTGGCATGATTCAATCCTCAACAAACCTGTCTCTATTCATTTAACACAAATATAAATTTTGAATCATCATGTTTTAAGAGTCTCTGCTTCCTCATGACTCGATCCCATGGATCATTCTTTGTAACCTTAACAAGAAACCAAATCGTATAGAAATCAAACCAAATCATAATTCTCCCCATTCAGCTAAAATGAAATGAACAAACCCAATGGGATCTACCATTTACTCTCCACTTAGGCATGGATAGCCTTTAAGTTGTCCTTTTTAGATGCATTTTAATCATCTCAAGCCAATACATGCATCCTCAAGTTACACCACACCTATTCTATGTTGACCTCACTGAGTGAGGATTAACTTTCTCATCTTAGACTTAGAATCCAGACACTTGGATTTTCTCAAAGCCACTTCTAGTGATTAAAGAAACACTAAATCAAGCTTAAAGACTTAGAGAACATAACCAAGCTCAGAAATACTTTAGACAAATAGATTTTGCTTATCATGGCTTAAACCAAAACCTATACCCATTCACTCATCCAAGCTCTAAAATGAAACAAATTGCAACCAAATCAATTGATCAATCTACTTGAATTTGGTTTTCTAACCAATCTCTATTCTAATACTGAACATAATCCAACCTTCAATTGAACCCAATTTGGTCAACCTAACCCAATTAGTCCACTTAGCCCAATTTGACCTAAATGGTCAAATTAAACCAAATCACTCTATAATCCAAATTACTTTAAACCAACTCTTCCAATCAATCACCAATGATCAGTTGAACTTAAACCACATGCATGCATTAACCAATTTGGCCAATTTGATCGAATTGGTCAACAATACCCATTTCACCTAAATTGAACCATATAAACCAAATTCAAATCTAGCCCAAATTGAATCAAATCACTCACTCAAAATGACTAATTGAACTCACCCAAACTATTAGTATGACCCATTGGTCAAATTGGTCAACTTAACCTAATTGAACCCATTTGACTATATGGGTCAAATTGAGCCAAACCCAACCCAATAAACCCAACCAATACTTGGTTTATCTTTGGGTCACATGGGCTTGCCCAAGTGGGCCCAACCCATAGTGAACCCAGTTTGGGTCAAAACCATTGAATCAAGCCATCAAAGTGGGATAAAATCCCCATTTTGGTGGGTTCTCCACCCCCTTATCCCATGGAAACCACTTTTGGCTCTTATTGGATAAGAGGACCACCCAACAACAACCTAAGGCTATTGGCCATGAAAGGGTATGTTCACCCATGGCAACCCATTGGTCCACCTGGGAGGTGTACACTCCATGCGACTACTACACACTCCTCGCCACCTCCCTCTTTTACCTCACCACCTACCACTTGCCAAAGGATAAACCAATCCCAAGCCTTAGTTTAGTTGGAGAGGAGAGTATGCTCCTCTTCGTGGATTCAAACTCTACACAGACCTTCCCTAGAGCATTTCACACAATCCATACCCTCTCCCGAGCTCTTTGTACACTCCACTACCAGTGAGACTAGTCCCTGATCGAACCCAAGAGCCTAGTTCATCGAAGTTTCCAAAATCTCCACTAAACTCAAATTAACTCTTCCCACACCTTCACCTCACTCTGGTGAATCGAAATGAATCATTTCTCGAGTGATTCGATCACCGAAAGATATCTTAAGACCAACTGAGTTTTGTGGTAGCGCTATATAGAGTAATCTGGGGAGGCACTCTGATCTTCAATGGGCTTTCTCTTCAAGATGAAGCTATCTCTAATGTGAGCCTATAGCTCCAACGAGGTAAAAATTTGGCAACCATAGTTTACCCCCTAAATGTTGGTCTTTTTTGAAGTAAACAATATTTTCATGCAATTTCTATGGGATCCCTTTAAATTCATTCCCTAGTCATTTTAGTGTCGATCTCGCCATCGATCAAGTGGTAGAAGGCAGGTGGTGTCCATCTTTCAATGCTCATGGGATGATGAATCACTGATTGATTATTGAACATGATTAGAATCGATGATCATGATTAATAAAGCTTGAATTTTTAACCCCTCAAATCAGGATTAATCTCACTGATTCGATCTAGATCAAATGACAAATATGACCGTCCTCATACATCGATGATTTAACAACCAATACCATGGCTGCACATGGAAAGAGTTGCCACATTAAAGCTGGCACCCAAATTTAAAGGGTTAATTAGGCCTTAAAAAAATGTAATTAAATGATCAAAATTTCAAAAAATCAACTAATTGTAAAAAAATCAAAAAATATAAATAAACCCATTTTAGAATGGTTAAATAGAGAATTTAAAAAATAAAATTATTGATTTATGTCAAGTAACAATTTTAATTAAGGTTTAAAAAATTAAAAAATTAATGATAATTAACCATTTTAAATAGTGGGAATAGTGAGAAGAAATAATTAAGGCCACTTAACTAATTATCTTTTTAAATTTATTTCCTTAGGAGGGCTAATTAATATATGTAATAATATGGATTAATTAAGAAGATTAGTGATAAAGTAGAAATCAAACAAAATCAATGATTGATTTAGATAATTTAAATATAATCCATTAATTCCCATTTATGTGTTTAATAACATAAAGTCATTAAGGAAGTTATGGTTAACCCATTGGTGTGGAAAATCATAAGAGTACCTAACTTAGATTCTTTCCTTCTTTAATATAGTTAACTCTTAAACATGAGCCTAATTGCATTAGATTCTTTTAGGTGCATTGCAAATTTTATTTTTCCAAGAGCATGTCATTGAAGGCTCCTGATCAAGTAGTTAACTAGATTAAAAAAAGTTTAGGGAAGGGTAATTAAATTAATATGCTTAACAACTTGAACCTAATTAATCCATAAAATCCATTTAATTATTCTATTTAAATATGGTAAATCACCAACATGGGGTGGAGTAAGTGTTAAGTATCATCTGTCCTCGTTAGGTCTCAATAATTCAAATATCAAAATCAAACCTCATAAGAACTTTGGTTAGTCTTAAGAAATATGTATATGGCTTGATTGTCCTTAAGACTTAATGTAATTGAAAATGTTATGTGGCAATGTTTAATTACTTATTTTCAATCATCATAAATGTACATGCAATTTGTGTTATATGTTCATGTTTTAAAAAATAGAGAATCAAAAGAACATGATTACATCTAAGTTGCATGTGTTGGAAAATATTATTACAAGGTATGGTATTATCACTAATAAATCTTAAATTATTTTAAAACTATAAGCTAATGATGAAAATTTTAAGTTCATGATGGTTATAAGTATTCAATAAAGTTTACATTTAAGTTATTTTTTAAAATAGTGATGATTTTTTTTATCTTTATGTTTCATGTACATATTTACATACATTTGAATTGATATAATCGGACATCAGGAACAGGCTTTAAGTAGCCCCAAGGAGGTCTTTGATAATCTTACTTCTCTGGTTTAACAATGGCACGTACTTGCTTAATTTCATTCATATGTATTTATGTGCTAAAATTTGAGATAAAATTTTCTCTTCATGTCACTAAGCTTTTCATGAATAAGAAGATTTTCTATTATATTATGTTTGCATGATTTTCATTCCCATGTTTGTGTATATGTTTACATGTATTTAATTTGGCAAGTATATAGTCTGGACATCCCGAGAACAAGAAGCTTTAAGTAACCCCAAGGAGGTCTTAGATAACCTCACTTCTCTTTTTTTTTTAACAATGGCACGTACTTGCCTAAATCTCTAATACATGTCTACTTATGCTTAACTAAGGAATGAAATCTTTCTTTTCTAACAAAATACATGCATTAATGATCATTCAATTATGAAAAACAAAAAAAATGCAAATATGTATTATGTGTATAAGTATGTATATTAAATCAAATATTATGATTAATAAAAATGAAGGAATGTGTATGCTATTAATGATGGAAAGAAGTGGTGTAATGTTAACTATATAATAGTGATTCAATTTGATTAACCCTAAAATACCTTTCATGTTTGAATAAGATTCCTTAAGACTAACCCAAACTTAGGGTTAATAAAATATTTAATAAACGATTCACTAAAGAAACCAAAGTCATAATAATGTACCCCTAGTAAATAATTTAGGATAAAGATGAAGGGGGTCAAACCACCCCTTTCTTGTCTTCATAATAATTAGATATTAAGTAGGTATCAAATAAAATAAAAACATATAAATTAAAATGATCAATTCATTCAAAGATTTGAAATGGAAACTCCCCTAATATTTAACTTCAATAATTATAAACTTTACATAATCACACTTCTAAAGCCTAGTTGAGACACACCACACTAAACCTTAGCACACACATTAGAATACTAAGTTGTCAATTCTAGCATTTAGGTTAGGCCGGTGTTATGTTTTGTTTTATGATGTAATATTTTAGACTGGATGTTAAGATTGTGTGTGTGTAGAGTGGATGTCAAGTCGCTAATAGTCTAATGTTATTTTCTACGGGGATTATGCTGAAGGGGTCACTATAATAATAAGTAAATATAAATGTTCTTGCTTGTAGGTGCTGCTTATCCCCCTAAGCATAATCCAATTAGGATAGGTGGGCCAGGTTACCCTAATGCAGGGTGCTAACTCCAAATATGTAAAATATAATTGCTTGGCTTATATATTTGTTTAACTAACATCTATCTTGCAGGTGAAGTTAAATTTCATCTTTTATAAACATGTAATTTTTAATAGGATTCAGATTAGTGCTATGGGATTTAGGATAGAAGACAAAGACCTTGGAGGCCCTATGAAGCCTGGAGCAAATTAATCTAAAGGAAGCAAGAAGAATAAAGATTGAAGACCCCAATAGCATTTATTTTAATTATAATATTCTATTGTAATCCGGGTTGTATAAGGGTAGAGCTCGACTACCCAATTTCTTTTTTTTCTGGGTGTACAGTTGTACTCAGCCACACTAGCCTCTTATTCTTTTATAAAATTCATGTGTTTGATTTTTGTGTTTAGATTATGCAATAGAAATGGCATGCTTTTTATAGGTTTTTTAAAGTATGATAGTTTGATGTGTAGCCTGGATGCGGTAGACTATTTAGGATAAAATTAAATTTTTTACCCTCACTAAAAAATTCATAACTAAATTTTAATACAACTCATAATCTCATTTTAAAGCCTAGGCTCTTAATCTAGATAAATAAAAAATTTAGAAACCCCTTAGCTTAATGTTGTATGTTATCACACCATGCATATCATATTGTGCCACTCTTAAATATGGAGGGTCTCCACTCTTCCACGATAAGGATTATGCTTGACCTTTGAGGGTGATCCCTTGTAGTGGAGAACATCTCTTCTAATTGATTTAGCCCATGACTTTTTCATCATGCAAATAAGCATAATTATCCCAAGCCCTTGGTCCAAAATGAATGTGTCAAAATGGTTTATAAATAAATTTTGGCATTAGTCTAAGTCATGTTTTTATACCAATCATGATCTAGTCTCTTAGGAAGTGAGTTTAGGATTCAAGCTTCCTTTCTAATTAAATAATAGCCTAGCTATCTTGCTTCTACATAAGACCAACCTACATGGCTTTAAAGCATAGGAGGTATTAGTTTGAGGCCACTCCAGATAGTTATAAGCCCAGAAGAGTCGGGATGTGTCTTGTGAAGGTAAACCATTATGTTCCATTTCCCCAATTAGGCTTAGGTCATGCTTCTAGCTTGTGCTAATGAATTTTAAATTTAGGTTCTAAGGCTACTTATTTCCTTTGGGCTATGAGCACAAGTCCTCACCTCTTAAGCATTTCCATAGTCTTGTGTTATTGGACTATAAGTCATAGCATTCTAATGAAATTATAATTTAAACAGAAGTAAATTTTCTTTTTCAAAAATGTAAAGCCTCATTATAGGGTAGATTGAAGCACTTACTAGGCTTTCTAGTATCATGGGTGCTTCCTACTTATCCTCCTTTGAAATCCATAAACAAGTCTACCTATTTGAACTCTCCCATTTGATTTTTTATAAATACCTAATCCTTTGATAGTCTAGCTTAGAAATCTTTGGAGATACTTATTGACTACTTTAATTAAGAATATTCTTAGGAGATTCCTATTTTCTAAGATGTAATTAAATATGGAAGCTTGATTCCATAGGGAACTAAAAACCTTGGCATAAAAAAAACCCTACTTTACTTCAACATGTAAAGTAAGGGAAAGATCTTTTGATATACATAGACCCATTTGTCTTAGAAGTCCTTATTAAGTGATTAGGTCCGTTGTAGGGTGATGATTTCATCTTACGAGAAGATACATCATACCTTAATGTAGCACTTGATCACTTCATTAAGTACCTCCTAAGATCTGTGTGATGTCCCTACAGCTCCAAATTTAAACACAACAATGATGTCCAACATCCAATTGGTGATTGATTAGAAGCATTGGTTTCAATCAATTTGTTTTTTGAATTAACCCAATTTGGCCCTTTAGGTCAAATTGGGTCAACTTGAGTCAGAAGGCCAAATTGACTTGATTATGTTTAATTGGCTTCAATTTTGAGTCATGTTTAATAATTTTTTTTTGATGAGAGCCATTGATTGCAATTAATTTAGCTTGAAACATTATTTGACCCAATTTGGTCCATTAGGTCACTTTGGGTTAACTTGGGTTAAGAGGCCAAATTGGCTTGGTTATGTCTAATTGATTGTAGTGGAGTGTTTAATAGTTACCTACAATCGTCAATGAAGAGATTGGCTATCTTGGTTTGATCTAACGGAAGTGTAATTGAAGTTTGGTCTAATTGGGCCTTTTAGGTCACTTTGGGTTAACTGATTTGGTCAAGTCAATTTGGACCAATTGAGGCTATGAATGGTTGGAATTTATTCAATGATGAATTTGAAATTGATGGTTGGCTTTGACTGTAATTGATTTAGGTTCGATTGGGTTTTGGTTCATTTGAACTTTTTTAGGTCAAATGGGCTAAGTTACTTAAGTCTAATTTATTTAATTGGCTTGATTGAAAGTATTGGAATAGTTTGAAATGATCCATTGGAAAACTAGAATGATTGAGAGAATTAAATTAAGTTTTGTTTTCTTGAATTAGTTTGAATGGAGTAATAGGATTGAAGTGGGTTAACTTGGGTTAATATTCAAGTTAATTTAACTTGAGCTTGGATTGAAAACCAAATTCAATCATGATCAATTGAATTCAAATAAGTTTGAGTTAGTTTGATTTCAATCATATGAGTTTGGCTTTCAATGAATTAATGGGTATGAGTGTCGATTTAATCCCTAGGGTGGGTGAAGTCCACTTGACTTAAGATAAGCTCTAGACCTAGGTCATGCCCTACAAGTCTTTAGGCCTAGGTTTAGTGTTCCCATAATTACTAAAGTGTCGTAGCACTAAGGAAACCTAAGTGTCTAGAAGAATCATAGACCTAAGATGGGAGTGATCAATCCTCACTCCAAAAGTTAGGTCAATAATTCATCGCTGATGTATCATCAAAAATTCATCCAAACATTGCAAATTTTAAGTTGACAATTTTCAAAAAGTAAATTCTTTAAATTTTTTAAACTTAAAATCAAACATAATATTTTATTGAGATGAATCCAATGATGTTAATAGTGATTTGATCTAAGACAAATAAACTCATATCAAGAAATTGTATTTTGTTTAAAAAGTTTGGGACTAAAAGTCAATTTATATATCAATTTGTCATAATTATCTATAATTAAATTAATTACCTTGAAGAGACGAATCCTAAGAGCCTAAGATCACTTAATTTTGAGAACATTAAATCATAAAATTGCTAAATGCGTGAATTATGAATAAAGGAAGTTAAAACTTCAATCAAAATAATTAAAATGTTACTCTCAATAATCTTGAATAGTCCCCCTTTTAGCATAAAGGTGCTCTATATTTAAAATTAAGAAAAGCTTGGAGATTTGAAACTTTAGAATTTCTGTTTAATGATTAATGTTGACAATCATCATCAATAATTATCCTCGTCTGATTGCCATCACTCAACTATCATTGTCATCTAACTGATATCGCTTGACTTTTATTACTTGATCATCATCTCCAGCTGATTGATATCTCTTGATTGCCATCACTTGACTACCATCTTTTGATTATCATAGTTTAATGACTATCATTCAACTATTGTCTCTTAAATGTCGTCTCTCGATTATTATTTCTTGACTGTTGTTTCCTGAACATTGATATTTAACCATCATCATCTAGTCAATATCATTTGATTATCACTATAAAAGAAGACCAAGCAAGCAGTCACAATTTTGAATTTCATTTTTTTAGATTATGCAAAAGAATAATTTTTGTAACTTCACATGCATAATAGATTATTTTAATTGATTTATTTTATTAATGTAAATATTTTAGCATTCTATAACCATTAAGAGCTTTAAGAATAGAGCTGGTCATTTAAAACATGGCCTCTCACCCTATTTATGACAATGCCTAATTCATGGAGAGTAAAAAGGAGTTTTTGAATTGTTATCATTACTCGACTATTAAGATAATTAATGTAGCAATAGTGGACAATAATTTAAAGCTAAGTTTATTTATTTTTTAGCTTTTATTGGTTGAGTGTGTTTTAGCCTCTTTTTTTTTGCATCATAGGGTTTAAGCTTCATTGTGGCACTTCTATTAATTTTGCTACAAGTCTTAAGGGTGATATTTTCTCTCAAAGTGTTTTTTTTTAATTTGGTTGGGAAGATAAAATGGAGATAGTAGAATCACTTACCAAAACATATCAAGTATTTGTTCAACTTAAAAAGAAAGAAAATATTTTGTGAACTCTGACAATTTCAACTTCTCATGAAGTGTCATCTTCACCTACTCAGATTCAGGCTTTAATGATTGTTATTCCCTAGGCAATAGAAAAACAACTTGAGATGTTGGTCAACCACATAATTAGCTCCTAAGCAAATATCATGAGCTTAGTGGAGCTGAGAAGAATAAAGGAAATGAATCTCCAGTCCATTTCTATAGTTTCTTTCAAATCACATTATATGAGTAAGAACGACAAGCTAAATTTCAATTTTGAAGAAGGCTTTGTTCAAAAATAATCAACTCTAGATCAATCCCTTGATGTTGAAAGATAATCTTAATTTTATTGTGTTTGTTCTTGGTATAGTATCTTTTTATTATGTGTTCTTAATATATGGATCATGCATTGTTATATAGCAAGTTTGCACTACATATTTTATCTCAACAATAATTACAAATACATTTATTCTAAATTTCATTTTTGGAGAAGTTAAAAGGCAGCAGCAACAAGGATATTTAAATAATTTTAAGTCAAAAAAATCCTAATAATAATTTCTATGATAGTAGAAAAGGGCAAGAGATTAATGGACGAGAAAATGTTGATGATATTAATAAATGGTTTGCCTAAAAACATATCTATCAAGTAATGGTTGCCAATTAGGTAGAGAAAGCACAATGGGATCATTAATCACTGTAAGAGGCTATTGTGAGCTCAAGTGCTAACTATTAATTACTCATAAAATCTTTAGAATACTATAAGTCATTTATTGATTCAATGTTGGATTCCTCTAAATCAATTGATAAAGGGTTATATTTCAAGCTAGTAAATATACAAAAGCTAGCTAGTTGCAAAGTTAGGTATCACTACATGAGAGTATTGCCTATTATAAAATAATTATCAAGTTAGAGGAATTTTTATAGAATAAGGTTGAGTGCTCCTCCTCAACATTTTGTTTAGAGGAGACTGATATCATCAAGAAATAGTTTCACTCTAAAATTATTCTAAGGAAATCTCTTAAAAATAATAGGAAGGAATTACATTGTGCTTATAGTCCAAAATTTGGCTAAAAAATAAAGGACCTTGCTTTATTATTATGACAGTGAATCATAAGTTTTAAATGTAGATGATATGAGAACAACAAATACCAATGAGGTGATTGAAATTAAAAAAAAATTTGCTTACTATAAAAATTAATTTAAGGTATTTGTAATCTTTCTTTTATTTTTTTAGAAAGTCTACTTAGGAGGAAACTCAGAATCAATCTAAGATAAAATAAAATTGATCTTTCAAAATTGCCTTTTGGGATTTTGAATTACAATTGTGCTAAGTAGTTAGAACATTTTATTTTATAATTATAAGCTCACGTTAATAATAACCTCCAAAATAATAAAGAGTTAATTAGCATCGTACTTGACCTTCCTTTACTCATAAATTTGAATATTTTCCTTACTTCAATAAAGTTAACTTTGATGAATATATTCACATTGAATTTTAAAATAAGGAAAAAGTGGTCAAATTGATATTAATCATATTCATTTTTATTTATTATACTTTATCTATTTAAGATAAATCATCACGTTGTATGTATGTTCTAATGTTTCATTATATTTTTTTTCATTAGAAGGTTAATTATATTTAAGGCATTATTACTAAGAACTATGGAAAAACATTCAACTGATTACACATTTCATGTAATCGGATGGATAATAAAAGAAAACTTAGCATTATTTTCTAAAATTTAGCAGAATAATAAGAAAAATAATTGAGCATTCCCAAGCATCATACAAGTATAAAGAAAAAATGATAAAGTAATGAGCTGATGTTATAACTTTAAAAAGTTATAGAAGAATACTTGAGTATGAGATCACTAACTAAAGTAATTACATCAAAGTGTGAAATTAACAAAGTTTTCAACAAGCTATATTGAAAGAAAAAGAATAATCATAATTATATTTTTAAATAAAGTGCACTAAAACAAGAAATTATGTAATTATTTGTAAGTTTATGTCATGAAGAATTTCGAAAGTCATAGAAATAATAAAAGACATTAAGATACATGAAATGCCAAAATTTAAAACAAATACATATTTATAAGATTTTTCATCATTTGTCTCTTTATTGTTTTAACAAATTAAGCTATGTTCATAGGTAGATTTCAATCTTGCATTTTCTATTGCTTCTTTCTTTCATAGATTTTGAATTTTCTCTTCTTTCTTATCATTAAGGATGGCTTTCTCTCTCCTCATGTTTGAGCTTTAAGGGGTTTTATAAGGCAAAGGCTATAAATCTTTTATACACCTTCAATCTTTATGTAAGGTAAAAAACCTTAATAAGGGCTACATATAGCTCCCATTTCATTAAACATAAATTCAACATAAGTTATATATGAATTAAAGGCAATGGAAGTGATAATGTGCATGTAAAATTTTTTAATTCCCACTTATTTTTCAATTAAAAAGCCTAGTGCTATGATTCTTATTTTACATTATGATAATAATCTTTCTTGTTTAATTCATGAAAATTGTCCACCATGTTAGAAATTAAGTGGTATAACTCTTTAGTAGCTAACGAGATGTCCTTTAAAGTATGTTGACTTTTCTATTTGACAAAAAATCTATGATAATTAATGCAATAGATGGTTGTTTCATTCAGTATAGAATATCCTTCCTAAAGAAATGATAGGTTTGTGATGCACCCAATTATAGGGATAATGTTGAACTACAACATATATGATAAATTTGTTAAGATATGCATATAAGTCTTATATATAAAAATTGAATGGATATACATAGATGATGGAAAAGTGTTTATAATAAAAATTTAAACAAAGTTTCTTAGTAATATTAAAAGAATCTTATGCTCTTGCCTGACTAATTTTTTGTGTAAAAAAAGAGGAAATTTTTAGAGTGATACTAAGCCAAAACAAAGCTCCACTTATTAAATTTGTCAGGATTTTTTTGTTCATTTCTTTACTATATTTGATATTACTTTATATTTTATTTATTACCTGATCTCTTCATGAAGGTGAGTACAACATTTATCAAAAAAAAAAAAAAAAGATGAAGAAGAAGAAGAAGATTGTACTATCTCAGAATGCATGAGAGGGCATGCTTACAAAGTCTTATAATTGAATCTATTTACAACTTCAAATAGAGTTTTATAAGCTACTTTGGAGACTATGCTATTATATGCAATTTCAAATGTGATAAAATGTAAATCTTAAGTTCCCAAATATTTTTTTTACCAAACATACCAAAACAAACCCAAAATTGTTTTAATTATTTTGATTGACTCATTATATTATTGAAAAAATACATGTAAAATCTATATTTTCTACCCATAAGCAACTAATATTTTTTCAAAAATTAAGAAATAAAACAAACATTTTTATTAGAGATAATGTTTGGTAATAGACCATGAGGCCTAACAATTTCTTTCAAAAAGATTTTTACAACAAGTGAGGCATCATTAGTTTTGTGATAAAGAAAAATATATGCCATACTATAGAACTTGTCAACCAGTAAAAATAATTTATCAAACCTTATAGGTGACATAAGAAAAAAAAAATGTCTAAAGATATATCTTCCAAAATTATTAAGGAACATGTAATGCTAAATACATGTCCTATCTTTATTTTATAATTTTAGCTTAACGGTAAATGATAAAATAAGAGATAACTATATCTTTGTCTTTCTTAAGAGAGGCATAAAATTAATGTTAAGCTAAAGCTATTATTATTCTCTCTTGAAACAATAAATAATTCTCTTTATGTGGTTCAATGATAATAAAATCACTTAAATTTTTTTAAGGATATATGATTGAGTTCTTCCAAATAAAAATAAAGCTACAACTAGAAAAAAAAATACATAAAAAAGTGTTTGTATTTGAACTTAAAGAAAATAAGTTAAAATTAGAACAAATGTCATAGTTTTCTTTCAATCTTTCAATATTTCCAAAGAGGAAATTATATTGAAGCTCTATTTGAAATTGGTTCAGGTTTATAATTCAACATAAAAGAATAGTCTTATAAGAGTTTTAACTAATTAACAATTCTATACTTAAGTTTCTTAAAGGCTACAATAAAAAAAAAGTCAAATGAGTTTATGAATTATAAGTATTGATGGTCGAAGTTTAATGTGATTTTGCTATAGATCGGACATTGTCTCCAGTATCTATGGAGTAAATTGAATGTAGAAAAGTCTATCAAGTGTATAGTATTTTGGCTTACTTCAATCAATTTTTATAAACAAAACACTACAAAATATTTTTCTTAGGTTAGTGCTTCATCTACTCCTACTCAAAATGCATCATAAGTGACTCCAAAGATTTTAGAAAAAAAGTAGTTTTAATATTTATGAAGAAGTTATTAAAATTTGGATTTATTCATAATCTTATTTGGGAAGTTTATATATATATATATATATATATATATATATATATATATATATATATATATATATATATATATATATATATAGGTTTTATAATATTAAATTTAATCAAATATATAATATCATCAATAATGTTTATCATTCATGTCATAAAATCAATAATTATTCAAAGAATATACATGCTGATATCACTTTTGATCAAACTCATACCCCTCTTAAATTTGTCTAATTTTATTCACCTGGGTATTAAGCAAATCTAATTCACCTAGGCCTGCTTGGCCTTAATATGATTACACAACAAACACACTTGCTTTGGTGAGAGGAACCTAAAGTTAAATTAAATTGTGCATATACTGCTTGATCAACCCTATTACAATACAATACCACTATGTTTTTGATTGTGGAAACATCAAATTACTCTGTCTAAGCTAGTATCAAATGCATCAATTAGGACTTAGCCAATTCAATCAAGCCCTAAACTTATTAGGCTTGAAACTTTTTATTTTCTGCAATGCCACCTCATCCAATCTGTCATCTATATGAGGATTAATTTATGTTTTCTCTAGGGATAATTGTTGGTTAACAACACACATCGATGTCGATCAATGTTGGGCTTATAAGTCAATTGATATATACATCAAATAATGTATGACAGTAGACATTGACATTTGCCAATACATGATAATAAATTGTGGTAGGCAAATAATTGTTCTCTCCTAAATATGTCAAAATATAACCTATGTATAAATTTTACAATTATTTATTTTGTCAGTTTCACTTAGAAATTAGTTGTTATCAGACATTGAATTCATCTCCTTTGATCCATCATTTATTAGATTATTCTTGTTATGATGACTTTTGAGTATATGCTCATGAAATATGGAGGACATTTAAGCCCTCAAATGTTCTAAACAATTATTATTATGCTTTTAATTACTTGATTTAAGTATATAGATAAGGATCTAGATATTCTTGAAAATGTTAGGTTTATCCCATATTGAGTTGTCTTTAGAAATTCATAAGAAGATTATTCTTCAAATATCCGGTTCCGTGAGATTTAAAAATAGCATAAAAAATCAGGCTTAATGAGATGAATTATCTAACAATGCATGAATATAATTCAATATAACAATAGTGATGCTAAGTATCTGTATTCTAAGTTGTCTAGGGTTAAGATGGTACAATACATGTTCACTTGTATAAAATAAATGGAAATATTATATCAAATGGACATCTACTTAATGAATGGCTACTTTTGTATCAATAAAAAAAAAAACTAACGAAGTGAAGTGAATCAAATGAGAACACAAGATTATATAGTAAAAAAGTAAGTCTCTAGAAGTATTCATTAGTTAGTTCTTATTATGATAATATTCTTTTCAGTCACTAGTATGTGTCCCACATACCTCTAACATATTATTCCACATTTATCCTCTAATTATTTAGTCAGATTTGCATTTTTAGCGATATAAAAATAAAAATATTATAAAATTAGAATCATCAATTATAAAACATAATTGAGGGTTATCTGTTGATTTGCATTTCGGTCAAATAAAAAATAAAAAAATGAGAATGTGAATCATCAATTAAAAAAAAAAGATTTAGGGCTATCAACTCATTTCAGCACATATTTAACTTTTTTATTAATTAACAACCTGGTTAAAAATTAAAATTTATGATTATTAACTAACTAAAAACTTATTTATGTCCAATTCGATATCAACCAAGTAATATATTACTCCAAGCTAAGCTCACCCTTACATTAAGTATTGGTAGGGGATATGACTTAACTCCAAGTCTTGCCGATATAATTTTGGGGCTCATATACCTTTTATTATGAACCAATAGAATTTTCAAAAAGACTGATATAATCAAATCATTCAAATTGAGCTGCATTTATGATTACATTAATGAAAATTGAGTTTTATATATTATTTTTCAAACGGAGCTAGGGGTGTGCATTAGACGGTTCAAACCGAAAAACCGAACTGAACCGATGTTAATTGGTCGGTTCGGTTTGGTTTTTTTATTCATTATTTGGTTTTTGGTTGAAATTATGGGTTAATACGGTTTAATGGTTTTTGGTTCGGTTTTAAGTTATTAAATTTCGGTTTTACGGTTAAACCGATTTATTTCGATTATAGTCTATAGATTAGGTCGGGCCGTCGGGGGCCGGGGCTTAGAGCCTATTTCGTTCGTCTCTCCGCGTCTCGTCTCGTCTCGATTTACTTAGAGACGCTTCGGAGTTCGAGTATTCATTCCTCGACTCTTCGATGGTCATGGCTGCGCATTACATTCTCCGTTTCGGTTCGCATTCCAGATCAATCTCGACTCGATCTTTTGGCTTTCCGCTTTTCCTTCCAATTTAATTAATCTTCTTCTTCCTTTATTTTTTTTTTCTAGGATGCCTGATAGATAGCCTACATCTACGCCTACAAGTTCGACGCTCAGGACTTATGTCTTCGCCTTCACTCTTCACGCTCACTCTTAGTCTCTTCCCATCGATTGAATTTAAGTCTTTTTGATTCTTTGTGAGGTAACAGCCAACAGGTAAGAACTAAATCACATTATCTCAACTCCTCTCTATCTCTCTCTCTCTCTCTCTCTCTCTACTTCTACGGTTCTACCTTTGTTGAAAATTTGGTGATGGTTTGAATTTTGATTCACGTATCGGGAGAACAGAATGGGTCAATTTGGTTAATTGTGAGCCTTTGTGAATTGAGATTGTGTCATGCCGCCACCGTAGTGTTGTGGACTTTATTCTTTGAGAAAATAACGGCCCAACAGGTAAGAACGAAATCACATTATGATTATCTCAACTCCTCTCTCTCTCTCTCTCTCTCTCTCTCTCTCAGATTTCTTCCTTCGTTGAAATTTTGTTGATGGTTTGAATGTTTGATTCAGGGTGAGCAAAGTGGGTCGGTAACGCTTTGGTTTATTGTGATTTGTGAGCTGTGAATTGTGATTGTCAGTCGTGGACTTTATTCTTTGAGAGTAATACCAACACTCCGTGTAAGAAGAAAATGACATTATCTCAACTCCTCTCTCTCTCTCTCTACTCCTTCCTTTGTTGAAATTTTGTTGAACTGCCGTAAATATGTTAGATTTATTCGGTTTGGTTTATTGTGACTTGTGAGCAGTGAGCCACTGAGCCCGTGGTCAATAGCAATTTCACTTGTTGATTTAAAATTTATTTTTCTAATTGAACAATGCCTCGTGGCTTTGGGAGTGGTGGATGCAGCTTCTTTAGAAAACATTTTTCTTTGTTAAGAATTTTCTGTTATTGCAGCAAACAGATGGAATTAGGCCTTTCACAATGCCATTACTGAACATGCTAACTGCTAAGTGCTAACGTGGAATTACATGCTCTTTAGTCTTTACATCATTGGCTCATTGCTATCACTATCAACATTATAGTATAACATATGATTTGAACTTATCGCCATCTATCTCTGCCTATCTCTATGCTCAACTCAAGGATAATCTGGTTTTTATGCTTCATTCTAGTATGACATGTAGCATGTAGATCAGTAGATGCATGTCTTGGAAAAATAAAGTAAGCCTTATGATGTTTTTTTTTTTATCTTAGTGTTTTAAATGCAACTATGCAAGTAATACAAATTTATTTATTGGGATGGCTTTAAATAATAAAAAAATATTGAATGGTAATGTTGAGTCATGTGACATTATATTATAATATTTGGGATACATTGCTAGATGGATCATGGATGATTGAGCTGATAGAGCATTACAATTTGTTAACATGATTCTTTAATTGAAATAAGTTTTGTTTAGGTAATTTATTAAAGCATGTTTTTTTTAATTCTTTTTTAATTTATTTAATTTTTTTATTCTAGAAGAAGAAACATGTCACAAGTTGGAGATAGTTCAAAGTTAGTTCCTCTAGAGCTATGACCGATTCAAGTTCAACTTACGGAGATGCTAGTGTCGGGGTGAGAAACCACCAATTTCAAAAAAAAGAAAAGCTCCTAGACCTAGATCTAAGTTTGGGAACACTTTGTGAGGTATACTAATGAAGAAGGAGAAAAAATGAGTAAGTGTAATTATTGTGGGAAATCATATCACAATGATCCAAAGATTAATGGCACTTCAAACTTAAGGGCACATCTTTCTTTGTGTCAAAAGAATCCTATTAAAAATGATCCAAATCAAACTAAACTTGCATTTCAATTTAGTGGTAAGGGTGAGGAGCATTCTGGAAGTCTTAAGGCATGGAGATTTGACCAAGAAAATATAAGGAAAGCTTTAGCAATGATGGTTATTGCAGATGAATTACCTTTCAAGCATGTAGAAGGTTGGGGTTTAAACATTTTATGTCTCAGTGTTGTCCAATGTTTCAAATACCTTCACGGTGGACATTGATACGTGATTGCTTTAAATTTTATCAGGAAGAGAGAGCAATTTTAAAAAATCTTTTCAAAAAGTCCTGTCATAGAGTTTGTCTTACAACTGATACTTGGACATCAATTCAACGAATTAACTATGTGTATCACCGACATTTTATTGATGATGATTGGAAACTCAATAAAAGAGTTATAAACTTTTGTCCAATCTATAGTCATAGGGAGAATTATGGGTCAACAAGTAGAGAAGTGTCTTGTAGATTGGGGGATTGAAGCAATTTTTACTATGACTGTTGATAATGCAAGTTCTAATAATGGCATCATTACGCACCTACAAAAAAATTTGGCAAAAGGGAGGTAGTATTCTAGATGGCTTACATATGAGATGCATAGCTCACATTGTTAACTTAATCGCAAGATGGCCCGAAAGAGATATCTCAATCGTTTGTCATGTTCAAGAGCAAGAAGATATATTCACAATCACCGCAAGGTTACGTAAATTTAAAGAATGCATTGAAATTGAAAAATTAAAACTAAAAGCATATTATGCTGTTCCTACAAGATGGAATTGACATTTTAATGTTATGCGCAGCTTAAGTTGGAGAGCTTTTGAAAGGTATGAGGAGATTGATACTCAATTTAAATCAGAACTAGAGAAGGATGATGATATTTTAAATTGGTGGAAGGTTAATGCACAAAGATTTTCTATTCTCTCATATATGGCTCGTGATGTTTTAGCTGTTCCAATTTCAATTCGTAATCGCCAGACAGTGGTCGATTCTTGATGCATTTAGAAGTTCATTATCCCCAAAGATTGCACAAGCTCTAATATGTGCACAGGATTGGATGCGAGCAAAATGGACTGTAAATCCAATAAATGTGGAAGAAAATATTAATGAAATTGACAAGTTTGATGAAGGTATTGTTTATTCTGAAATTTACAAATTACAATGATTTTTTTTAATCGTAATTAGAAATTTAGAATAAATGAATAATTAATGATTTATTTGTTTTAGATTTAGCAAACTTAACAAGTGAAACTCAAACTTTGGCTTGGATTATGATGAGGAATGCGGAATGCTGATTGCCTAATGGTCTCCCTTTCAGTTTATCTTATGTTTTGTTTTTTTTTTTTTGCTTACATTTCTTACATACTACTGTTGGATTGTAGTTTTGGTTTGGTTGTTAGTTTTATGTTAAGGTTTTCAATACAAATAGGCTTTTTTTAGGGTTTAGGGGCGATGATAGCAATGATGAAATGATCAATGTATACATGCGTCGGTGACTTTTTTTGGTGTTATTGCCCTCTTAAGTCTTAAAGGCTTAGAGCTGGCGATTTCTCAAAATTATTGATGCCCCGTATGTATATATGGTGATCATATTTTTCAGATATTACACTTGAATCTTGATAATAAAAGATATTTTTATAGCTGAGCTTGAGCCCCAAAATCCAAATTACAAATATACGTAAGTATATATTATTTATTCTTGTAGACTTTTAGTAACAGATGTTGGATGAGCAATGTTATGCAGAATGAAGGCTTTGATGGTGTTTTGCCTCGGTATTAATGGTACTAATGAGTGTACAATCATTGTCTCTAACTTGAACACGATGTAAGTTCTATCACCGATGAACTGGTGGTTGGCTAGAGCCTGGGAGGAAATGTTGGTAATTAGTTTGGTTATGGTTTTAACTTTTAACCTCCTCCCATATGGCTATATCGATTTCATCCTTTTGAATTTGGTGGCTTTGGTTTTAATCTAGACTTGAGATATAATTTTTATCTATTGATAGCTCAAGGTGATTTGGTGTTGATTTTCTTCTTCTTTAAATAGTTTGGTGTTTGAGATTTGTTGGGATGTGGATCTTATTTTTTTAAAAAAAAGTTAGATTGTGTTTATAGATTCTGCACTATTGGAATTTGAATGGTAGATATGATTTGGGATCAAGAAAAGTTTGATTTTGTTTGTTAGCCTCAAAAAAAAGTTCTTTCTTTGATGGTATATTTTGCTATTTGTGAATATGGATTTAGTTTTGGAAATTTATACTTTATGGTATATTATGTAATTTGCTAGTGAAGTGAGAACTTAACATTACCGGTTGCATTACAATTTGACCATGTATTTATTTATTTTGTTGTTAGTTCAAGTTTATGAGGGTTTGATTTGCAAGCTTTTCATGTTCTACTTTGATTTCTTTGGGTTAAAAGAATTGAGGCTTATAACTAGGGATTGAAGCGAACACTTGTTCATTGGTCACCAGAATTTTGAACTCAGTGTTGAAGTCACAATTGCTTTCTTCAAACTACATTTAGTTATCATTATTGTAATAGTTTTTTTGTTGAGCAATTAATAGTCTCGTAAATTTTTTTTTGTCTTTTTCTTTTTATGGATATCCTTTGTTGATTCATGGTATCTTCATAAAATGGTATGAATCAATCTTAGATGAGATGGAAAGCTTTTGTATTGTATAACTCTAAATTGAAAATATTTGTTTTTTTATTACGGTCAGTGAAAACCAACTACTCTAGTAATATTTGAAAATTACCTATCAAGCCCAAGCTCATAGATGATTTGCAGAGCTTTCTTTTCTTTGCTTGCTCATCGATTTAAACTTGATGAATCGTAATGTTTCTCTCAGTAGATGTGCAAGGAATAATTGTTCATATTATATAATTCTTTGTAGAATATGATATCTTATTAATATGAATAATATTTTTTTCTAGATATATTATTCTTAGATAGTTGTCAAATGGAGGGCATTTGAATGAAGTTTGCTCTCTTCTTTAGCATTTCTTGGTCCGAAAGTTGATAGCTTTCTATGGCGATAATCACATTTCAATTGATACACGAGATTGCGTTTAATATACAATTTATATTGTACATTTTTTCTCTTTCTTTGTTAATTGTTTATTTGTTTATAATTTTTATTTGTACATTACATTCATAAATTGTATATTTGTATCAATATGAAAACTATTTATATTGTACATTACATTGTATCAATATGTATACATGTAGTTTATAACTTTTGTTAATAAAATTTCTCTATTATTTGTTCAATTGTTTGTTAACTTTAATTTTTTAATCTCTCTATAATTGGTTTAAAACCAACATAAACCGAACTCTAATTGGTTTATTTGGTTCATTTATATTTTTGTATTTATTCTTTTTTTTTTAAAGATTTGGTTTATTTTAGAACAAAATCAAAAATAAACAAACGACAACTTTTTTCATAGGTGAATGTATTAAACATTAAAAAAATTATATATATATATATATATATATATATATATATATATATATATATATATATATATATATATATATATATATATATATATATATATATTCTGAACAATTAATTACTAATTAAAAAATAACAGTTTCTTTTCATAAAATATAATATTATCTTTAAAATGATGTTAGAAAATAATGCACATATTCATTTTGTTCTACCACTTTTCAACCTGCCAATAAATTGCATTTCAAAGCATTATCTGATTGAAATAAAACAATATAATTTTATTATCGTAAAGCTCAACTCCTTTTATATATTTATATGTTGATTTTTCCTGACTCTTCTTTACAGTAAAAAATGTTCTCTTCAAAAAATTGATCAATTATTTGATGATCATAATTTAAATATTAGTGAGATTTAGTACCTAAAAGATTATAAAAAACATATTTTTTGCCTGACATACGTGCAAGCTAGCCTGATACTCTCACATGTGTGATTATCTCTCATAAATCCATCAATCACTAATGACAATGCCTTCTCTTGTGAGCGTGCCCCTAGCTCTTAAGAGCTAAGACGACAAGTAAACACTAATTGATCGACGATGCGATGATGACGAGATCCAACATTAGCTATTTTTATTTTATTTGATATATATATATATATATATATATATATATATATATATATATATATATATATATTATATAAATATATGAAAATAGTAAATTTTTAGTATGAAATATATAATTTATAATGCTTTAAATGCAACCTATAAAAATCCCTCTAAATTTTAATAAATTTTTATTTATTAGGTAACTTTAAATTGTTTAGTTTGTGCTAAGCTCAATCATATCTCATATTTGCATACTCTATGATGCATTACACATAACATTGAAAAATTTTTTTAAAAAAATAATAACAAACATTAGCTCCATTTATAATAATAATTAAAAATAATAAAATAAGTCATTTAATTAAAAATTAAATTAATTCTTAATTATATATATATATATATATATATATATATATATATATATATAATATATATATATATATATATATATAACTTAAGTAATTTATTTTATGTACTTCAATAATTTTAATGAATAAAATTTATTATCAATTCTAAATTTATAAATTTAATTATAATTTTTTTTAATAATTTTAATTATTTACAATAAATATATCTTATTATTCTCTCTTCTCAAATATCATTATCTAAATTTAAAATTCTCTACAATAATTTAAAATATAATAAACTATATTTAAAATATTTTTTTATATAAATTTAATTAATTATTTGATTCATGTAAGACGCATGTCCTTAATTAAATATTAAATAAAATTTTATTAACCAACTTTAAATCATTATTTATTATTTCTTAACATATGTTGAATTTGTCATAGTTTTAGAAATATCATCTCATGATGCATACGTTTTAATTGACTCAAATTTTAACCTGCTCAATCGTGGCTAGCTGTATTCATATCTCATATTTGATTTGACTACAAAGACTTGCCCATATAATATTGGCGTCTTCAATACGGTTTTATGGTTGCATAGTAAAAATTTTAAAAACTGATAAATATCCCAATCTATTTAAACTAAATGCTTATTATTATTATTATTATTTTAAAATTATAAAAATGGTAAAAAATATGTGGTTTAAATTTACAATGTGAAAATCAAATTTTCTTTTTATGTAAGTGTTGAGATATATATATATATATATATATATTTCTTTCTAAACTATTTTAAGATAAATTAGTATTCTTTTGCAAAATAATATTTAACAAAAATAAAATTATAATTGAAATGATGCTGAAAACATGTTTACAAAGTGAACAGTATAATATGTATTTGTTAAAAAAAATGTTTATTAGCAAAATAAAATCTAAGAAAGAAGATAACTTAATGAGTTGAATATTTTTTTTATATATATATATATATATATATATATATATATATATATATATATATATATATATATATATTTTAAATAATTATTCCTTAATTCTTTCTCAAATCACTCAATTCATAACTATCAAAATACTTTCACAACTACTAAAAAAAACAGATTAAGAACGATTTTTTACATCTATTCACAGAATTACTCAAATATAACAATTCATGGGGCGCTGAATTTTAAAGAAACCTACAAAAAAATATCATAGATGATAAATACTTTCAAATTAGAGTGTGAGTCAAACCGACTCATGAATTGGCTGCTCGATAAATGGCTCATAAATGAGCTCGATGTGCTTTAAAACTCAAGTCTCCGATTCGACTCGTTATATTGAGAGTTGGCTTGATTAATAAATATTAATATAAAATAAACTTAAAATATATTAGAATTTAATAGTTTAAATATAAAATTATTAAAAATATTTAAAATTTATATCTCATTCTCTTATATTAAATTATTTCTTATTATTTATATTTTTATCATCATAATTGATTGAATTAGAATTATTTTATTTCTTTTATAATAAATGAGCTGGCTCTTGAAGTGACTTGAACTCGCAAAATAAACCTCAAGCTCGAGCTCAAACTTGATAACTTAATCAAGCTCAGGATCATGCCATTGGTGGCTCAAGCTAGACTCGACTGGTTTAAACCCCTAAATTTCAAATTAATTCATAGCACATTAATCTTATACTCTTGAGGAAAAAGTTGATAATATCTATAGATCTTCTCTCTTAGTTTCTTATTTTGAATTTGTACGTATTGCAAAATGCTTTTTAGGGGTAGTGCTGTAGCAAGTTGGATTTAAGTTAAGTATGACCAAGTAAATTCTATAAATCTAGATTTAACTAATTTCTATGTGCCAGTCCCAAGTCCCAGATGTGAAAAGTGGGTGGTTGCGATAGACAGTCGACAGCCAAGTAAAACTTGTCGAAATAATCATGACATGAATCTTTTAAAATATTGTTAATGCTATGCGTCCTTGCGGAATTATATAACGTTATAATGAAAAGTGTAAGCAGAGCTTTACGCGCAGTGTGATGTTAAATAAGCAAGGGATCCCACATTATGGATAGATGGGGACAAAGAAGTTAGTCCATGAAACTAAAATTAGATTAGGAACTTGGAATATAGGTACTCTTACATTGTAAATTAATGAAATTAATAGATATTTTGGTTCATAGTAAGATAAATATTTTATGTATTCAAGAAACTAAATGAGTTGGGAGAAGACCAAGGGGATTGATAGTTTAGGCTTTAAACTTTGGTATTCAGGTAGAAGTCGAATTAAAAATTATGTATATGTGATTATAGATAAAAGTTTGAAAAATAATGTTATAAATATTAACAGTATTGGAGATAGAATTATAGTTTTTAAGATTATTGTTCATACTAAGATATTAATATTATAAATGTTTATGCTCCTCAAGTATGTTTAGATGTAGGTTTAAAAAAAAATTGTAATGAATTAGAGCGATTAATACAAAAGATACATTTTGAAAAAAACTTATTTATTAGAGAAGATTTAAATGGACATGTTGGTAGAGTGATAGAAGATTTTAAAAGTATTCATGGTGGCTATAGATTTTGGAGCGACTAATGAAGAAGGTAGGACTATATTAGATTTTATTTTAATATATGTTTTGTAGTTGCTAATACTTTATTTAAGAAAAGTGATGAGCATATTATTACTCTCCATCTTTTTCTCCTTTTACACATATATTTTGATACATAAACATAGAGTATTGTCAATTTTAGCATATATAAATATCATCAAAAATATTATAGAAATATATAAATGTCAGTAGGTACAACTAATAGCAAAAATTATAGATAAATTTATGTGTGTATATTAATCATTGTAATTTACAAAATCACTTATATGCTATATCTAAAATAATATTTTGAAGCATTTCTTATTCTATAGAAATTTTTATTATGCTAAATATACTCACTAAAATATATAAAATACTATATAATATAAAATGGCAAGAGAAAACTTAATTTTTCTATGCCGAACATAGTTTATTTTACAACATATCAAAAATTACATGGTGAACAGTTTACAAATCTTCGTAGATCTGAGTTGAATGAAATTAAATCAAATAAAATATTAAAATATATACAAAAGTGACAAAACTAAATTTGAAGTAGGCAAATTATAGTCTACTTAGAGGTGGATAATTTTTTCAACTAGCTCGATTGATGAAATTGGCTTTACAACCTCCGAATCTAAGTTTCTCTCTCTAAAATTCTTCCTTTTCTCTCCTTTTCTCTCTCTAACTACTCTCAACAATATATAGAAAAACTTGGGAAAATGAAATTTTGTAATGGGTTTGATATTTATAAAAATTACTTTTATTAATTAATTTAATAAGGGATATGATGGTAATAATTATAAATGTTATAATTTAATTAAAATTTTATATAAATGATTTTTTATATTAAAATACAAAGATCTAAAAATTATAAAAAAATAATCAATAAATAAAATATCATATCTAAAATATATTGAAATTGATAGTTTGCAAAACAGACACCAGACCATTCGAAAAGACCCTCTTTTACAAAGATGAATACATGTTTTAAGAAAGACAAATACAATGAAAGACCTTTTATTTTCTTATTTATGATGCTCATAAAAATTAATAAAAATATGCTTAAAATAAAGTCCAACATATTCTACAATGCGGTGAAGACAGTTTCTGAAAATACATCTAAATAAATTAAAGGAATACAACAAGGTAAATTTTGACATATCAAAATTCTCTCCAATCCACTATAAAAATTTTAAGAATAAATCAAACATAAAATTAACTTCAAAACTAATATTAAATCGGTGAACATAAAATGAACATGCAAGCCTTATCAGGTCTAAAAATTACGTCATTACAAGTTGATCTAATTATTATAAAACAGTAATCATACTATTTATATAAACTTATGTTGATTGGAACTCAAAATTACAGTGTTAGCTATTACAACTGACACACCTTAAGAGGGCTGTGATTTTAAAGATATAGATAAAAGCTAATACTTATTTTTTTATTTTCAAAATAAACAAGAAATATAAAAATATTATTATTTTTAATAATAATCAATGAATGATTTGAAAACATAACAATAATCTTTGATAAATATATAAACAATTAATTTGTTTGGCTTTCAACTACTTATTACAAGATATACTTCAAGAATTATAAATTTTATTGATTATTCAAACAATCTTGTAAGACATGTAAGGTTAATATCAAAAAGTTCTTTTTCATATCACAAAGTAACTAAAGAAAGTACATAATCGAAGTAGATATAAAAAGGCATTAACTGATGTATATAAATTTGTTATTAATGGCCTGCATTCTCTTCTTGAATCATCATTTTTACTGTTTTCACTATTCTCTTCTTTAGCCACCATAAGGCTGAAAGGTTTCTCTCTTTTATACTAACAAAGAAATCATACACCTTCAATTTTAAAATAATAATAATAATAATGATAACTATAACTCACTAACTTGCTACACTAAGATCTACAAAACCTTTTTGAGATGAAACAACCTTTCTCTAACACAAAGCTAAAACTCTCACAATGTAATAAAAACAAAATTATATTAAGGGCATAGATTTAAATTTCATTAAAATATAATACTAATTGATTCAATTTGATCTTCATTGCCAATATAAGCAATTCAATATAAGTCACATCCATTAGCCTTAAATCTCACTACTTAATTGGATTAATTTAGAAAATCGAATGTATGATATGATGTCAATCATAAAGTATGATCAATTTAAATTTTAAATTAATTTTATTAAAAAATTAAATTAATATTTAATTATGTATAGAAATTTGACTGTATAATATGAGATTTATCATACAACATGATTAGTTCATATTTAAATTATCATGTAAATTAATCTATTTGTAATTTGTTTGTTTAAAATATATTGTATAATTTGATTTATATCATATAGTATGATCAATTAAGTTCAATTTGAATTAAACATTTATTTGATTTTAAGGATATTTATATACATAATACTTTATTATACATAGAAATGTGCATTTCCCTTTAAAAAACTAATGATAGTTCTATTTTTTATGTAATATGAGGGATTTAAGTGTTATTTATATAAATATGTAAATATACAAGAATTATGTGATATGTATGTAAATACCCTTTGATTTTATTACTATTTAATCCTCTAATATGTGTGTATTAGTTGTTTTAATAATCTTTATACTTGAAACACATAAATATGACTCAAAAAAATAAAATTCATGCTTAATGCTTTTAACCCCAATTTTGAATTACTTAGTTTATAAGTAGCCTTCTATGATTTTATCAACTTGCTACATCTCTTGGATTAATTTGTTTATAAGGTAGCCTTCTATGAGCTTTCTCAGAGTGCAATGTTCGTTTTATAGCATGCGTAATATTAGAATTTTGATCTTTCAATGTTTATTTATAATGCTAGTACTTGAACCTACATCAAGTTAAATCAATAATGTTAGCTTAAACAAAATATATTTATAATCATTAAAATATTTTAGTTCTATCATTAGTTCATGAGGTTAAAAATCTCTAATTTTTTTATAATGGCGAATATATGTTAGTTATATTTAGAAATATTATGATTTACATAAATTCCCTTGAATTTATTTCTTTTTATATGTTATTTGAAATCCGTAATACATATAATCATAAGATAAACATACAAATTTTAGAAGCACTTCACAAAGTTTTTCAATTACAAGCAAAATGCAAATTAGCAAAACTACAAATAAATAAATAAAATTTTATAAAAAAACTAAAAAATAAACTATAATAAAGCAACCAAACAACCTACTCCACCTTTCAACACATTATAAAAAAGAAAAAGATAATAAGAAAATGAACACACAAACATAAACAAATAAAAACATAAAATACAAACTCAATCATCCGAGAGGCCTTGGTTGGGATGCAGGGAATGGTATTTGTTGTCTTAGATATATAGAAACTATCTATTAAACCAAAATTTATCTTTATCATGTTTATATTATAGCTATCTCAAATACTCTTATTGTTACTACAATTTTCACCCCTCATTTTCTTATGTGATGTGATCAATAATTTTATGCTTTAGCCTAGAGAGGTGTTCAGTCCAAGCATATTGGAGATATTTATCGATGGATATGTTAAGGAGTTTGGGGTGGAGATGATGTTGATGAGAAACTTTTTCTTCTTTTTCATTATCACTATTATTAATGTAGACAACATGCATTTTTTGCTTATTAGGATGTCGAACAAATGATCGATGAAGGGAGAAAGAATCCAATTTAATTGATCATGATAGATTAGATTAAACTTCACTTTAAGGATATAAATTACCATATGAGCAAGAGTAAGGCTTTATCAATGTTTGACCTTAGGGTTGTGAATATTAGTGTGAGTTTAATGTATTTAATAAGCACATTCACAATATTAAATGTAGTACATATAGTACATCATAATGATAGGAAGTAGTGGAATAATGTTGATACAATCATTAGCTTTAAGAATCACTTAATGCTAAAGCATTTGCCATATGAAAAGCATTTTGTGTGAGAACATTAATAAATGGTGATGATAGTGTAGAGGTGAACTTCTTCAGATTTGATTTATGAAGGATAAATTAATAAGTGAGATTCATGACAAAAATATGTGTGCATGCACTTATGTTAGATATGATAGGTAGTGCAAGTGTTGATTAGTGATCATAACTTGTTGATGATACATCATGTGTCACATATTGGTGTACTCAAGGTTTGTAAATAGTAGGAATAAATAAGTAAAATTAATAACTAGAGTGTGGTGCACATGAAAAGATTAGAGATAATAAGAAAAATAATATTCTTAAAGTAATGGTTTTGAATTGATAATATAACATCTCATGTAGGACGTGTAAGCTATTGCATCATCAACATCTATGAATTGCTCATCATGTTATGGAATACATAATGACTCGTTGCCTCTTGATCTCTTTCTCACCATTAAAATAATATCACCTTACATAATGGTTCTCAAGAGAATTGGAAGAAATATGTGTGAGTGAAGGGGTGAAGTTTGTATGGTATTATAGAATATTTTTTTGGTTTGGATAATCATATAAAACAATTAGTTCATTTGTTATATTTTTTTCAAAATTATTTAGCATTTTTTATAATTAATGTAAATATTATACTAATTATAAAAATTTTAAAATAAGTTTTAAAAATCAAAATAAAATTTAAAATGTTCTAGATCACTCAAAATGATTTTTAAATTTTAAATCAAAGTCAACACAACATGCATATGTTATGAAATAAATTTCTTGATTAAACCAATTTTCTAGAAATTATAATATTAGGTTTTTGATAAGAAGCATTAAAAAAAAAAGTAAATCCATATTTGGAAAAATTAGGTTATGCATCCATAATTCAAAATGATGATTTTTGACTACCCTAATTTTTCCAAAGCTATTTAAGCTTATCTTTTATAATCAATAATCAAGATAATGCTTATTTTAATTATTAAAGCTTATCTACCCTAATGTTTAGATCTAATAATTAAATTTATAAATATTTTAATTTCTAAAATAAAAATTAGCTCTAATAATTTTAAAAAATTATATGTTTAAAATACCACCATGGACTTATACAATCAAATGCAAGGACATATGATTATTCCCTATCTTGGATTTAAATTTAAAAGCATGTTTTTGATCATAAAAGAATAAGTAAACTAATGTACATCAAAGCAAGCCAAAATTATTGTAGGTTTGAATTGATGGATTTAACATACCCAAGAAGTTTGAAATTTTTTTGAAACCACTAGATATTTATAGAATTAAAATTTTAAGTTAAATATTTTTTAAATTAAAATATAAAAATATGCCCATGAAACTAATTTTTCTAAATTCTACATTATCCAATGCATTTATGATTAAAATTTCATCAAGTTTAACTTATTGTTTTGCTCTAAGCCAAAAATCCAAAAAAAATTATATCAAATTGGTTGGATTTATATACAATAATCTAATCTTAAATTAATAATTAATGAATGGTCATAATTATATTCCTATTCACATCATGTTGAACCATAGAAATTTGGGTTATCATGTTAATGCTACTTAAAAAATTCATATGATAATATATTTAGATAAAGCTAATGAAAATTAAAGATTTCAATCTCATAGCTTTATGAGAACAAGCTCTATCAAGCGATAGTAAAATTCTAATAACTTGTCACCCTGATCCTTCTCCACATCACGATGCTTAGGGCTGAACAACGATTTCAAAGGTTCACCCATATAGCCTAAGAGGTTAGATGGCATGGATCAATAAAAAGACCAAACCATAAATTGGTTTTGAGCAACCTTATTGGATAGATCTAGCTAAAATTGTTAAATCAATGCTAAAAGGGCATATAAGATATCTTGGGGACCATTGAAAGTCTAGAAGAAGAATGGGATGTTCTTCCTTTTCAATTACATTAATCCATTATTGGTTAGAAAAATTCCTATACGAGGAGTCACCTCCAAATCTGTGGGGAGAAATGAAAGAGACAAGCATATAGAAATTCATCTTTTTAGGATGCCATGCAGATCCGCAGATGTACTTATTCAGGTGATCGAGTACATCATCAAGAAAATAGTGTACTGTCTCGAAAGATAGAAATCACTACCCTTTAATGGACCTAATCACCTCAATAAGGACTCCTAAAGACGATGGGTCTGCATATGTACCAGAGATTTTTCCCCAACTTTACATGGAAAGTAAAACAAGTTTTAAAAGTTCAAGCCCTCAAGGGGCAAGCCCCCATAGTTATATACATCCTAAGGGACGAGATCCCTTAGAAAAACTCTCGATTAAGGTAAATGACCATTGTCTTTGAAGATTTCAATAGGAAAGGACTATCAATTGATTAGTTCATTTTTGAAGATTAAATGGGATTGATCAAAGAGAGGGAGTTATTATCAAGCCAAAAGGAAGACAAGTAGGAGATACCCACGATGCTAGAAACCTAGCGAGCATCTCAAACTATCCTATAGTTGGGCTTTACATTTTTTAAATTGATTTAGTTTGTTTAAGTTGAATTTTTCATTAGAAATTTAGGACTTATGATTCCTTAACACAAGATTAAGGAAATGCCTAAGAGGTGAGGAATTATGCTTATGACCCACAAAGGGGAGAAGCAATCTCAAAACCTAAATCTAGGAGCTTTAGTGAGAGTCAAAAGCACAACCTAAATCTAAGGCAAAAATAGGTAATTAGTTTGCTTCCATAAGAGAGGACAAACCACCTGATAGCTTGGACTTACAACTTCCTAGAGGTGGCCGCCAACTAACTCCTTCTATGATTTTAAATACATGTAGGCAAGTCATTATGCTTATGCAAGATAGCTAGGCTTTTATTTATTTAAAAAGTGACTAAGTCTTTAAACTCACTCCCTAAAGAGACTAGATCATGTAAAGGGCATGCTTCAAATGACCTAAATCTAATGTAATTAAAATTTCATTTTATTTTCATTTTAGATAATTATTTTGACTTAGGCTGATATAATTCATATGACTAATGCATGTGAAATAAAGTTATTGGACAAAATCAACGAGAAGGGAGGAGGTGAGTTTCCACCATGGCTCTCAAAAGTCAAACCGAGTTTCTTTGGCGAAGGTGAAAGCCCTCCAATCAAGAGTGAAATAAGATGCATTTTAGCATGATATTAAAAAAGAGATGCTCATCTAAGGGTTGCTAATTCTTTTATCTTGATTTTAAATCTAAGTTTTAGGTAAGGTTATGAGTTCTTTATTTTTAATTTGAGTTGTTAAGTTGGGTAGAAGATTTATTTTTCCCTAAAGAGCCTAATCCAAATCCAGGCCATACATAAAGCAAGGAAGAAACTAGGCAAAGCATGCCACTTAATGCACAATCTAAATAAATCATCGATCAATTTATAAAGCTAATCACAAAAAGAATAAAAGGCCATTGTGGTCGAGCACCACCACATAAACTCAAAATATCAAATTGGGTAGCCGAGCTCTACCCTTATACAACCTGGATTACAAATGAATTAAATTATAATTTAAGCAAAAAATTCATTGTTATGGGGGGTCTTCAAGCTTTATTTTCTTCTTTCTTCTTTTCTTATTTCTTTTGGATGGTTGGATGGTAGATACTCCAAGGCTTCACATGGTGCATAAGATATGATCTTATGACCAATGCTCATCCTAATCCCCATAACAATAATTTCAAAATCCTAATTGCACAAATTTACATGAAAAGAAAAAAGAATAGAAATCTAACTAACACCTATAAAATAAAGGTTAGCTAAAATAAATCACATAAATCCCAAGCATGTATATTAGACTTATCACCCCACACATGGGTGACTAAGTCCACCTGGCCTATTGGATTATGCTTAGGGGTATAAAGCACCTGCAAGAAAAAGCATTTATATTTTATTTATGATAGCCTTAAGCACAATCCCCTGCAAAAAAAAATAGTTAGACTAATAGCATCCTACCATTCATTCTACGAGCATACACCCTAACATCCAATCTAAAACATATATCACAAAACAAATAAAATATCAAATCATGCACCAACCTAACCTAAAGCTAGAAGTGGTGACTTAGGCTAATGTGTGTGCTTTAAATGTTTGTGTGGTATGCTTAGCTATGGCTTTAGGTTCAAATTTTCTAAGTGTGAAAACATGTTCAACTTAGATGAGAGTTTCATTTAAGTTGTTTAATTACTTTGGGTTAATTTTATTTTATATTTTGATCTGGTTTAAATAGATCCTATAATTAATTACTAAGTTATGAAGAGATGAAAAAAGAAGAGAACTTTTCTTTCCTTCCCTAACCTAAGCAATTTCTAAAGTAGGTTCACATTTTAGTTTTATTTAGGTGAATGTTTTGATTAATTTTTTTAATTAATCTTATGCTTAGATGAACTCTAAAAAAATCTATTCAAAAAGAAAGATATTTTAAGATTAAATAAAATGAATCAAAATTCACACAACACACATTACTTCATTTCTTTCCCAACATGTATAACATGCATATGAATGAATCATAAGCATATCTATACATACAAATGGGAATATTTAACACACTTTATGATGCATGCTAAGTAATCCATTTAAGAAAATTTAGAAGATTAAGATGCATGATTTTCTTTAGTAGAAAAGGATTTCTTTATCCAAATTTTCACATACACACATGAAAGTAAGAGAAAGTGAGAGTGTGTCATTGTTAACTGAGGTGTAAGGTATAAGACCTACTTAGGGCTACTTAAAGCCTCAAAACCTCGGGTTGTCCAGACTAATATATCACTTTTCTTAAATACAAACATATGTATAAAAGAAATGAAATGGAAAAGAAAAATGCAAAAGTTGTATTAATGGATTCATTTTATTTATGAAATTTATGTATGCAAGTATATGTATCCCTTCTTAGGTGATAGAATAGGGATGAATAGGATATGGCATTAGGTAAGTGTTAGGTTCTTTTCAAATGAACCATACACCTCACCAAATTCCTATTCAAAACTATATCAACATAAAAGAGAAAGGAAACCTATGCTAAGCATACCTTTATAATCTTTCACATGCAAGCTCATAATTAAAGGATAAGTAGCATACTTTCAGATTTGATATTTAATTTATATGTTTTGGAAATAATTTGGATTTAGTAGTGATAATAGCCACTCATATTTCTACTTTAACCAACACATGCAAATTTGACATAAAGTAAACAATATCATTTTAAACTTGAATTTGAAAAATATGAATGCATGAAACCACATGACATGCAAATTTAACATGTTGCAAGAAAGACTCAAAGTAATGAAAGCATGTAAACAAACTCACTTTAATTAAATCCTAAAGACATTCTTATGGAATAAGAAAGTTTAAAATAAATCAAAGTGTATTCAATATGATTTTTGTTTAGTTTGAAGTTTGATTTAATTTTGAAAAGGTAAGTTAAGTTTCCTGTTCCTAACCCATTCCCATATGTGTTTGATATTTTGTTTATTTTTTAGATAATTAGATCCATTTTTACATATTAATTAAGTTAAGGTAAGAATTAAGTAACTTAATTAACCCTTACCTACACCACCTTAGAATAATTAACCAAATAATTATGAGTCAATGAGATGACATAAAAACTCACAAGGAATTTAAATTTGCACAATGCACCTAATAAGAAAAAGGCCTAATGCAATTTGGCTCATAATTAAAAGTTAATTAAGCTAAGGGATTTAGCTTAAGTAATTTCAAAACACCCTTTCACACATATGAATTGAGTTTTTATTTCCTTAATTGAACTTAGGTTATTAAACACCTAAGCATCTACCTAAAGTAGATTAATTAAGTTCTAGAATTTTAGAATTTTTAGAAATTAATTAAGGGGATAATTAATGAATTAACCCTTGATTAAGAGAAGATTAAGAAGAGAAAAAGGGGGTTTATGGAATAGCTTAGGGAAAATGCCACAAAATTATTCCATAAACATCTTATCTACTAGATCTAACCTTAATCAACCCTAATCATGAATTAAAACCACTAATCACATCCTAATTATCCATAATTAGATTAAGGGAGTAATTAAGAAATCCATATGCATTTCTTCTAATTAAGCCTTCAATAAATCCCAAGAAAATTAGGGGAGGCAGAAGTCATCCCTTAAAATATACCCAAGAAGTTTGGGATTAATCATAAGCTTAATTAAAAGGTAATTAGTAAAATGAACTTTCCAATAAAACCCAAAACTAGAGAAAATTATAATTCAAAACCCATTGAAATTAATTTTAAAATATTCTAGGTTGAATTATCTTTCCATAAAAAATTATTTCATATTTTTTGAATTTTATAAGGAGAGTTATGAATTTTAGAAGATCCCTAAATTAATTAGAATTAATTAAAGAATTTTAACTAATCTTATATCTCATGGTGCGACGCGTGGCGGCGGCGATCAGTGCGCTTTACATGCATCACAGTGAACCACTCACTTAAGTTGTCAAATCCAAAAGGCAGATGACGGCGGACGTGCTTTGATCTCGATCGTCCCATCAAAGATCGACGGTTAGAGATCTCCCTACTGTTTTAAAATGAATAAAGAATTTTCTAAACGTGTGTTTAATCTCTGCTGCCCATCCAAAATGCGTGGATGGAAGGCCAGAGATCTATCCCTACCAATCTCTGAAAAAAATGGAGACCATCCACCTTTGCAGCCATGATCCGAGCTCGATTGAGCTCAAATTGAATTGGAAATCATCCCACACCATCTAAGCATGGGTACGAACACATCTAACGGCCAAAACTCCATGGAATTAAAATTTCTTTCATAAAGCTCCACACCACATTGAGTTTAATGGTTGGAAAATGGCATACCTCATCGGATGTGATCACCGACGCTCGATTCCCTTGGAGAAGCTTCGTCTGGTTGAGATGAAGCTCTATTGAGAGTTTGAGCTCTTGAAGTTGAGTGTAGGGCTCTATGGACCAACTCCTCCTCAGCTTGCTTGCAGCTTTGATCGAGCTAGCCTTCCTCTTGCCTTGGGAACTTCAAAGAGAGCTTGGGTGCACTCGACTTGCCTCTCTAATGGAGTGTGCAAAGGGAATTTGGAGGAAATTGAGTATGGAGAAAGTTAGCTCTTCGATTTTCCTCCCCTGTTTTCACTGTTCAAAAATAGAGGATAGGAAAATGGCTAGAGCTCTAGGAAGCTAGGGATCTCTCTCTGATGGCTCCTTACTCTCTTTAGTACTCAATCGAATTGAGGAATTTTCTAATTTAGATTGAATTAGGGGAAGTATATCTCCCCCTTGAAGGATCGGATGACCGTAAGCCATTGTGCCATTTTGATCCAATTGATTATAATGGGAAGGCTGTTTGAGCTGTTAGGAGTATGCACAAGGTCCATTTGAGGCCTTGAGTGGAATGCCTACCTCCCATCTGCTTGAATTTGAGTGGGAGATGGATTTTGAATTAGCCATTTTGACCCATGGTGGGTTTGGTCTGGGCCACTGACCACCCAAACCCATTGGGTTGGTGCACCACTCTTCATTAGGTCCCCTTGAGCTATTAGGAAAGCATCAAGTGGATATGAAGAGGGTGTGACCAAATTACCCATAGATTAAACCAAAATTTATTCTATTGCCTAGGGGTAGAATGGCTATTTTGCTAATTTTTCACTCTGGATATGTTGGGTATGTGGAGAAACTAGGTTTGGCCAAGTTTCATGAGATTTAGAATTCATTTGATAGGGTTTGGCTCATGTTGACCCATTTAGGTCAAAATGGGTAAACTTGGATCAAGTTGACCAATTGGTCAAATTGGGTCAAACCAAGGGTTGGGTCAAGTTCATATGACCATCTTAAATATTTTGGTGGCTTTGGTTTGATTCAATTTGAGTTAGGTTTGAATTTGGCTCATATGACTTCATTTAGGTCAAATGGGTCAAGTTGACATATTTGACCCATTTGAACTATTTGGGGTAGGTCAAGAGTAGGTTTATGTTAGATTAGTCATATAGAGTGGATTGGTATCTTTGTTTCCAATCAATTTTGGTTAAGTTCAAATTTGGCTCAACATGACCCCTTTTGGTCATGTTGGGTCTAAGATCAATTGGGCTAGGTTAGGTCTAGTTGGCCAATTGAGGCTTTGGTCAAGTTCAACATGTGATTTGGAATGAACTTGACCCATTGGTTTGAATCAATTTAGCTTAGATCAAGTTTTGACACATTTAGACTTTTTAGGTCAAGTTGGATCAACTTGGGTCAAGTGGCCAATTGGGCTAGGTTAGGCTCAAATGTTGGCTTGGTCAAGTTCACACATAGGTCATGAGTAAACTTAGATCAATGGTTTCAATCAATTTATCCTATGGTGAAATTTGGCTATGTTAGGCTTCATTTTAGGCTAAGTGTTGACTTGGACAACCCTTAGGTTTGACTTGGTTTGACCCAATTTGATTGATTGATAATCCCATGATGATTGTTGATCATGATGAGATGCATAGGTGAGTTTAGTTCAATCCAATTTGGTTAGGATTAGAATTTGGCTTATATAAGGTTTTTAGGTCAAGGAGCCTAAGTGGGTCAAATGGCTTGGTCAAAGCTTGATTTAAGCTTGATTAAACTTTTATATTGTCTTATGATTGAAATATAAATCCATTTAGAAGTGGTTTGAAGTCAAATGAGTTTTGATCCATTTGACAATTTCATATTCAAAAGAAGAATATGAAGGGATTTTGGCTTTGATTTTTGAATTGAATTTTGATTAAGTGATTGAAGTTTGTATTTATATTTGGATTCATGATTGTAGGGTTGATTGAATCATGAGAGAAAATCAAGAGTTTGGCTTGATTTGAAATTGATGTAGCTAAGTTCAAGATTTTGACTTGAAAGGCTTAGGTTGGATTTTAAGTTGATTTGAGTTTGATTTTTGGAATTGGTTTTGATTGGTTGAAGTTATATTTCATTTATATATGTGAATATAAATGAGAATATAAATGGATCATGAGAAAATTTCAAGAATTTGAAGTGGTTTCATCATGATTTGGGCTAAGTCCATTAAGAAGGATTTAAAGGACTTAGGAAAATTTTGGAGTTTGAAGTTTAAATTTTTTTGAATTTGGTTTGATTGATTTATATTTATATTTTATTTATATATGTGAATATAAATGAGGATAGAAATGATTTATGAGAAAATCCCATGACTTTGAATTGATTTGATCAAGATTTAAGCTAAGACCACTAATAGAAAATTAAGGACTTAAGAAAGATTTTAGATTTGGGATTTAATTTGAGGATTTGATTTGATTGATTTATATTTATATTTCATTTATATATGTGAATATAAATAAGGATAAATGACTTATGAGAAAATCCCATGACTTTGAATTGATTTGATCAAGATTTAGGCAAGTCCACTAATGGAAAATTAAGGACTTAAGAAAGATTTTAGATTTGGGATTTAATTTGAGGATTTGATTTGATTGATTTATATTTATATTTTATTTATATATGTAAATACAAATGAGAATATAAATGAGTTTTGAGAAAATCCCATGTGTTGGAATCGGTTTAGAGTTGATTTAGGCTATGTCCATTAATGGAAAATTAAGGGACTTAGGAAAATTTCATGAATTGATTTAGAATTTTGAGTTTGGTTTGATTGGTTTGAATTTATATTTCATTTATATATGTGAATATAAATAAGAATATAAATGAATTATGAGAAAATCTCAAAGACTTGAATTGGTTTTGATCATGATTTTAGCTAAGTCCTTAAAGAAGATTAAGGACTTAGAAAGATTTGGACTTAATGAATTTTGATGGATTTTGATCATGGGTTTCAATCATAGATTTCAATCATGGATTTCAATCATGGAATTGATTTGAGTTTGGAGAAAATCAAATAAAATTGATTTAGAGTTTGGAGAAAATCAAATGAGATTGATTTAGAGTTTGGAGAAAATCAAATGAGATTGATTTGGAGTTTCACTTTGAAAGAAGAAAAGTAAGAAATGGTTTAAGCTAAGAGTAGACAAATTTCCTAACACCCATAAGGCATGACCTATTCCTATGGCTAACTCTTCTAAGTCTTCTAGGGCTAGGTTGAGTGTCCACCTAATCACTAGATGTGTCTTAAGACTAAGAAACTCTTAAAGTCTAAGAGGAGTCCTATGTCTAAGATGGAGGGGTTGAAAGCTCATTCTCAAAATGAGGTCAATATCCATGTAACAATTGGGTGATTCCCATAATGATTGGATCTAGATTGACTAGATAAATAGTTGAGATAGAACAGGAGATATCTTAATAGTAGAAGTATAGTACTTGTGTTGAAATAAGCTAATTTCTTAGAATGTATTAATCTTCTTTTAATATCTCTAAACCTTTTATTAATGGCTAAATAATGGATTAGATTAGGAATTGATCATATGTTACCATTTGAATCATTAATTACATCTAAGTTGAGTTTAAAGTGGGCTTAGGCTCATATTGACTCATATGGATCACTTTGGGTTAATTTGACCTAAGTGTTCTAATAAAGCCCAATTGATAGATCAAATAATGGGTATGTGGAGAGCCTATGACCATTTATTGGAAGGGTTAAGTCAATTAAGTCATTCTAATAAAATTGGTTCAATTATGTCAAATGAGTCAAGTATGAGTTCATCTTGGTTCAATTAGAACAAACCGATCGATGATTTGAATCAATTAGGATGTGGTGAATTCAGAAAAGCTGCATAGTTCAATCAAATTCATTAAATTGAGGCTTTAAGTCCAATTTTGCTATATGGATATCTAAGCATCCAAATGGGCTAAGTTATGGTGAGTCCACTTTAAGAAAATGGAAGGCTTGATTAAAGGCAATTTGATCAGTTTGGTTAAGTAGTCTAAAAAGTTTAATTTGGTTAAATTAGCTCAATTTGATTAATTTGACAAATTTGGTGCAATCAAAAGTGAATTAAATTAAGTCAGTTATAGTTGATCATTTGAGGTTGTTTTAGCTTTAGTTGACAATGAGTAGGCAACCTAGGAATTCTAAAATTCTATGTACTGTAGGTCTTTAAGGCTAAAATTTCTAGTCTTATTATCTATTAAACAAAAAATTAACCAAGATAATTTCTAACAAGACTTACATGACCATGCAGATATCAGCTTTAAAATGGTTTTCATATATCTGGAAAGAAAAAGGAAGGAACAATAAAATAATTACGTGATGAATGATTCCTTGCTAATGACAGGATCAATAAAAAACATTTCCAGTCCATTTTATCTTTAGAATAATATTGATAATTATAATTTTTAGAATGTATATTTGCTAATTGATTCCTTGATCAAAGTCAAAATTGTTTTCAAATTCCAACTTGTTTTATCTTCAAATTTTTCTGGAGACCGACTCTTTCATACTATTGATAGAAAGGCAAAGAAAGCAGCTGAAGCCATAGTGACTGTTTCCACCTATCTATTACCGATCTTTAAGGGAGTCATATATATATATATATATATATATATATATATTGAAAATATGAATGAATATTAAATTTAATTCATTAGTTTTCTTTACCTTCGGTGACTATTGACTATGTGACAGCTAAATTCATTATTATTATAAATATAAATACAGCTGTATTATTATTATTATTATTATTTAAAATATAGCTGTATTATTATTATTTTTTTTTTAATTTTACTTTGTGATATTGACTATGACAGCTACATTCATTATTATTATTAATAAAATACAGCTGAGAGGAATTATTATTATTATTATTTAAAATATAACTGTATTATTATTATTCTTTGCCAGAAACTTTTTCAATGATCTAATCAATACAGGTAGTTGAAAAATGGGATTGAAAATAAAAGATATTTAAATTTAAAAATGGCATATATATTATCGAAGATTATTAAATCGAGAGATTGACATTGTAAAACTAAGAGCCATTTTTTTGTATGTGAAAGCTGTAGATATAAAATATAAAATATAAAAATTGATTTACATAAACAGGAATATTAAAAAAAATTAATTAAAAATAAAAAATAGCACAGAATACTAACATATATTATCATGATGATAGACTCATAGACAGATTCTAGTTTTCGTTATATGAAGTTCAAAACTTTTTTGTATTTATTATTTTGATTAATAAAAATTGTGTTTGCTCAAAAAAACTTTTCATTGAAACTCTCTAAATGAAGCTGTGGAGCAATCTTTAGGAAGAACACAATTTTATGTGGATAAAGTCTTAGTATGATAGATGATAAATTTAGATTAATTATTAGCTATTTTGCTTCACAATTTAAGGATTTATATCATAAATACGTCTTATTATATTTAATTTACTTAGATTAACCTTAATTAAAAATCATAATTAATACAATATTTTATTTAATATTTAATTAGTAATTTAATAAGCTATTAAAATAATTTTTATCTAAAAAATTCATTTAACTTATGTTATTAATTTTAATTAATTTTTTAATTATATAACACACATATATATATATATATATGATTGAAAGGTTAATAATTTTTATCAATTTTAATTAATAGTATTATAAATACTAGAAATTAATATTCTAAACAATCATTAAATTGTTCTTTACATTATTAATTACATTAATAAATTATATTTAATAAAATTAAATCACATATTTATTAATTTATGTAAAGTAATATTTTTAATTTCCAAAAGGATTTATAACAGTTATTTCGATCGTTTAGCAGTATACATATAGTTTAAATCCAATCTTAAATCTGTCTAAATCCTGCTATTAAACGTACAGCCCCTTTTAAAGTCTTTCCCTTTAAATGCTTATGAGAAAATCTTATAGGATCATGCTATTGGTGTGCAGAAATGATCGTTGGCAACCTTCTTCCCTGTTCATCTCCTAGAAATAATATCTGAGCTTTAAGACAGTAACAAAGTTAATTTATAAGTGTTTTTTATTTTATATATAAAGAAACATACATCGTCAGCATCGCATGACAATGCCTGACAAAAGGCAAATGACCATAATTTCTCTTACAACCCAGATCATAATTTCACAAAATTACATACACTTTTAAAGACTACAGCAGACTAACCACACGAACATATGCAACCCCCCACAAGAGATAATAATCTTATGAAACTTCTATTTATTTATTAAGTAGAGCATAAACCGGATGCGGCCACTTTCATAGCCCTCAACTGGGGACTCCATCACCACCACCGTCATGACGGTGGCTGTGGCCACCTCTTGCATCTACTAACCTTTTAACGTCGATCACCTCCATCCCTATCGCCATCTCCACGGCTTCCATCCCCACCACCTCCATCACCACTGCCGTCACTGCCATCTTCTCCACTAATATCGTTATGATCAATGCCAATTCTTCCACCTTTATTATTGTCGCCACGATGTACTTCTCCTTCACTGACGACAACAGAACCAGAGTTTGACATGCTAAATTCCTTCAAGACCCGGCGAAGGAAAGACAAATGCTAATGCTAAGCAGAACTAGCACTGCAAGAGCCTTGAGCTTAGTGCTATTAGTCATTGCTTAGGGGAATGTGGGATGAGAAGCTGTGGTGGCCGAGAGGGTGGTATTTAAAGCTAAAAGATGGCAATTTGCAATGTACGTTTGTCAAAATCAAGTGGCCCTTACTGTGGCGTGATGAACGATATTTTATCAAAGAAGTAAATTTAAAAAACATTAAATTTTTACCACCAATATCATTTTAAAAATATTGTTTATTTTAATCACCAAAATATCATTTAAAGATGACTAAAAATCATCCTAAATTTAGTATCTGTCCAAATAATATGCAGGCGGAATTAGGTCAGTTTTTTGGGGCATATATATATATATATATTCAGTCCTATTTTTATCACATTTGGAGATCATTTAAGAGCTCATTTAATTTTTGATGAGAGTAGTGGCAAAATCATAATTTAAAGAGAATGATAGCGAAATAAAAAATTTATGTTTGAAGATTAAGCATTTTAATTTATGTTTGATAATATATATATTTGCAATAAAATCATCAATTATTGATTCCACATTAAAATATATTATAATATTCTTCTTAATATATATTATCAATGAGCTTACAAAAATATCATATTTCATTTATTCAATAATATTGTCATAACTATCGCCATTGTTGAAAATACATGTTCAATTATTGTAGTTCAAACAATCAGTGTCATAGTGATTCTAATTAATTAATTATTATATATGATCATTTTTTTTACTTAGTTAATATTTGACATAAATCAAAAATTGTGGAAAGATTTTAAAATTTTGATTTTATTGAGCTTCAATTTTAAAATGCTCCAATTAAATTTTTAAATGTAGAGTATATATATCCGTCAAGACTTCTAGATAAAATTTAATTACAAGTTAACAAATATTATCAATTTTGAATGATCAATATCTATATTTAAGATCCAATACTTAACTAAGAATGTTTATCTAAAATGGCTATAAAAAATAAATAATTTACTCCACCTTCAAAGAAAGAAACACTCATATCTAGATATATATAGCTTATTTTTCTTAAAATAATTTTATCCTTTTAAACAAACAAAAACAAACACTCATCTCTTTTTTTCTAACTTTTGAAGAAAATTTTTGAAACTAGTATATACATGATAATTAAATTTAAAATACAATTAATACTAAATTATTATTAAGAATTTAAGTTTGGGAGACAAGACAAAATTTTTAATGTATTGTATAATATTAAAGAGTTTGATAAAAATCTAGGATTGGTGACTGTCACCACCACCCAACCTTGATTTCTCTACAATATGAGACTAAATTATTTTGTATGTTTTGCATATTTTTATTATCTATTCTCTTGAACTTGTCTAAGTGAAACGCTTCACGCCTTGAACTGGGGCTTGACGGAAGAAGTTTCAAAAAATTGAAGATAGAGATCAAGAAATTGAATTTCAATTATTTGTGGGCGCCTCCTCTGAATAAAAGATCTAACTTCAATCTGCCTAAGAGGGTCATGAAAACCGAGTAAAACAAACTGAATTTTTATGTCGCTTTTTTCGATTATGCAAAAGAATAAATTTTGTAACTTCACATGCATAATAGCTTATTTTAACTGATTTATTTTATTGCTATAAATTTTTAGCATGTTATAACCATTAAGAGTTTCAATATATGAGGTAATTTAAAACTTGGCCTCTCCAAGAAGGCACCTTAGCCTAGTGGTTGAGAGCTTTGACTTTCAACCAAGAGGTCTTGGATTCAAGTCCTTGTATATAGCTATGTGTATGAGTTTACGATTAAATTCGCTCAAATGTCCCCCCAAAAAAGTTTGCCTCTCACCTTATTTATGACAACCCAATTCATGGAGAGGTGGAGTCTTTGAATTGTTAGCATTACGTGATTGTTAAGATGATTAATGTAGTAAGAGTGGCCAGTAATTTAAAGCTAAGTTCTTTTATTTTTTTAAGTTATATTTGGTTGAGTGCATTTTAACCCAATTATTTCTAACATCATAAGGTTCAAGCTTCATTGTGACACTTCTATTAATTCTTCTATGAGTCTTAGGGGTGATGTGTCTCTCAAAGTGTTTTTTGATTATGTTGAGGAGGATAAAATGAAGAAGCAATACAATGCAACTGAACGAAGTATTTGTTGAGCTACTGAAGAGAGAAAATATTTTGTGAACTCTGACAATTTCAACTTCTATTGAAGTGACATCTTCTCCTACTTAGTTTGAGTAATAACAACTGAGATGTTGGTCAATCATATCATTAGCTCCTAAGCAAATATCATGAGCTTAGTGGAGTTGAGAAGAATAAAAGAAATGAATCTCATTTTTAAAGTTTCTTTCAAATCACATTTTATGAATAAGAACAACAAGTTAAATTTCAATTTTGAAGAAAGCTTTGTTACAAAAATAATCAACTATGGATCAATCCCTTGATGTTGAAAAATAATCTTAATTTTATTGTGTTTGATCTTGGCATAGTATTTTTTTATTATGTGTTCTCCATATATGGATCATGCATTGTTATATTGCAAGTTTGCACTACATATTTTATCTCGACAATGATTACAAATACCTTTATTCTAAATTTCTTATTTGGAGAAGTTAGAAGCCACCAACAACCAAAATTTTTAAACAAGTTTAGGTAGCAATACGTAACTGAACGAAGTACATCAGTAGTAGAAAAGGGCAAGATATTAATGGATGAGAAAATATTATTGATATTAATAAATGGTTTGTCTAAAAAAATATCTATCAAGTAATGGTTGGCAATTAGGTAGAGAAAGCATAGTGATATCTTTAATCACTATGAGAGGCTATTTTGTGAGCTCAAGTGTTAACTGTTAATGACTTATAAGAGAATAAATAATTGAAAAACTTGATTATTTTTTATCTTTAGAATACTATAAGGAATTTATTGATTCATTGTTGGATTCTTCTAAATCAACTTAGAAAGGGTTATATTTCAAGATAGTAAATATACAAAAGCTAGCTAGTTGCAAAGTTAAGTATCACTGCATGAGAGTATTGCCTACTATAAAATAATTATCAAGTTAGAAGAATTTTTATCAAAAAGGTTGAGTATTCCTCCTCAACATTTTGTTTAAAGGAGATTGATATCATCAAGAAATAGTTTCACTCTAAGATTATGCAAAGGAAATCTCTTAGAAATAATAGGAAGGAATTACATTGTGCTTATAGTTCAAAATTTGGCTAAAAGTATAAAGGACTTTGCATTATTGTTATGATAGAGAATCTTAAGTTTCAAATGTAGATGATATGAGAACAACAAAGACCAACAAGGTGTTTGAAATTAAAAAAAATTGCTTAATATGAAACTTAATTGAAGGTATTTGTAATTTTTCTTCAATTTTTTTAGAAAGTCCTACTTAGGAAGTAATTCAAAATCAATCTAAAATAAAATAAAATTGATCTTTCTAAATTGCCTTTTAGAATTTTGAATTACAATTGGGCAAAGTAGTTAGAATATTATATTTTATAATTATAAGCTCATATTAATAATAACCTTCAAAATAATAAAAAGTTAACTAGCATCATTCCTTTACTCATAAATTTGAATATTTTCTTTACTTCAATAAAGTTAACATTGATCAATATAGTCACCTTGAAATTAAAATAAGAAAAAAAAAGGTCCATTTGCTATTAATCATATCTTTTTTTATTTATTATACTTTATCTATTTAAGATAAATTATCACCTTGTATGTATGTTCTAATCTTTCATTAAAGATTTTATCATTAGAAGGTTAATTATATTTAAGGCATTATTACTAAGAACTATGGAAAATCATCCAATTGATTACGCATTTTCATGTAATCAGGTGGATAATAAAAGAAGACTTAGCAATATTTACTTAAATTTAGCAAAATAATAATGAAAATTATTGAGCATTCCCAAGAATCATTCAAGTATAAAGAAAGAATGATAAAGTAATGAGTTGATGTTATAACTTTAAAAAGTTATAGAAGAATAACTCAAGTAATGAGATCACTAACTAAATGTAATTACACTAAAGCGTGAAATAAATAAAATTTTCAACAAGCTCTACTGAATGAAAAAGAACAATCATAATTATATTTTAAAATAAAGTGCATTAAAATTAAAAAAATTATGTAATTATTTGTAAGCTTATGTCATGAAGAATTTCAAAAGTTATAGAAATATTAAAAGACATTAAGATACATGAAGTGTCAAAATTTGAAACAAATACATATTTATATGATTTATCATCATTTGTCTCTTTATTTTTTTTAACAAATTAAGCTATGTTCATAGGTAGATTTCAAGCTTGCATTTTCTATTACTTTTTTCTTTCATAGATTTTGAATTTTCTCTTCTTTCTTAACATTAAGGATGGCTTTCTCTCTCCTCATGTTTGAGCTTTAGGGGGTTTTATAAGGCAAAGGCTATAAATCTTTTATACTCTTTCAATCTTTATGTAAGGTAAAAAACATTAATAATGACTACATGTAGCTCCCATTTCATTGTACATAAATTCAACATAAGTTATATATAAATTAAAGGCAATGGTTGTGATCATGTGCATGCAAAATATTTTAATTCCCACTTATTTTTCAATTAAAAAGCCTAATGCTATGATTGTTATTTTATATTATGGAAATAGGCTTTGTTATTTAATTCATGTATGGTTGTATATTATTTATCTCTTATCATAACACTTATAATAGGTTTAAATGCCTTAGGTGTTGTTGATGTTGCATCAATTCCCCTATATTTACAAGAAATCTTACCTATAGAGTTAAATTCAAAAAAATTGTCCACCATATTAGGAATTAAGTGTTCTAACTCTTTAGTAGGTATAGAAGTCCTTTAAAGTATGTTGATTTTTCTATTTGACAAAAAAATCTATGTAAATTAATGCAATAGATGGTTGTTTCATTCACTATAGAATATCCTTCCTAAAAAAAGATAGGTTTGTGACGCACCTAATTAGAGGGATAATGTTGAACTACAACATATATGATAAATTTATAAGATATGCATATAAGAATTATATATAAAAATTAAATGGATATACATTTATGATGGAAAAGTGTTTATAATAAACATTTAAACAAAGTTTCTTAGTAATTTTAAAAGAATCTTATGCCCTTGCCTGACTAATTGTTTGTGTAAAAAAGGAAATTTTTAGAGTGAATCTAAGCCAAAACAAAACTACACTTATTAAAATTGTTAGGATTTTTTTCGTTCATTTCTTTACTATAATTGATATTACTTTATATTTTATTTATTACCTGAACTCTTCATGAAGGTGAGTAAGTCATTTATCAAAAAGAAGAAGAAGAAGAAGAAGAAGAAGAAGAAGAATGTACTATCTGAGAATGCATGAGAGGGCATACTTACAAAGTCTTATAATTGAATCTATTTATAACTTCAAATAGAGTTTTATAAGTTATTTTGGAGACTATGCTATTATATGCAATTTCAAATGTGATAAAATGTAAATCTTAAGCTCCCAAATGTTTTTTACCAAACATACCAAAACAAACCCAAAATTGTTTTAATTATTTTAATTTACTCATTATATTATTGAAAAAATGCACGTAAAATCTATATTTTCTACCCATAAGCAACTAATTTTTTTTAAAAAAAATTCAAGAATAAAATGAACATTTTTATTAGAGATAATGTTTAGTAATAGACCATGAGGCCTAATGATTTCTTTGAAAAAGAGTTTTACAACATGTGAGGCATCATTAGTTTTGTGATAAAGAAAAATATATGCCATATTATAGAACTTGTCAACCACAAAATATAATTTATTAAACCTTATAGGTGCCATAAGTAGCCTCAAGAAAAAAATGTCTAAAGTTATATTTTCCAAAATTATTAAGGAACATGTATTGCTAAATACATTTGATATATTTATTTTATAATTTTAGCTTAATGGTAAATAATAAAATAAGAGATAACTATATCTTTGTCTTTCTTAAGAGAGGACCCATAACAATGATAAAATAAGAAGTAACTATACCTTATAGGTGCCAACATGGATCCTAGCATTAGATTCCACCCACAATTCATTACTCCATTAAAAACAAAAGGTAGGATGAGCCGACCTCCACCAGGCAGAGGGAGAAGCCAGTTTAGAGGTAGCAATCCTAGGGGTGGAAGACCTCTTTATTGGCCACCCAATAGAAGATATATCCCAGCTACCAAGAGTATAAGCTATCCATATAGACTTAGAATCTAGTTCAGAGGATGAGTCATATATGATTAGCACACTTGCCAACTCATCTCAATAGCAGATTCCCTTAGAGGTGACATTTAAGCTAGATAGCGATGAAGATCATGCTCCAAAGCAAAACATAAGTGTATCCAAGTTTATATGTGAAACAGTCATGCATCAGTTGGGAACTTTAACTCTGATCCTACTTTATTCTCAAAAAGCTGAGGGTTTGGTAGTTAATAAAACCCCTAAGTCATCCATAGATGTGAAGACTCAAAGGTTCTTTCTGGGAGTATCATCTTCAAGTCAAGACGTTGATGTTGAACTTGAGGATGATTCATATAAAAATTTAATATAATTACCTTTTGATTAGTACTTGCCTTGTGTTCATAATCTAGCAAAGAAAGGATTAATGCCACATACTTGGTCAAAGCACAAGTCAGACTATTTTGAAAGAATATGGAAGAACAAATGCAAAAACTCTGAATCAAGACCAGGACTTAGATTTGGTATAGTGGGTCCAATCGATGATGATGATTACTGCCTAGTCATCACCAATTATTTGAAATCGAGGTTCTTCTCAATTCACATTAACTCATATGAGGAGGTGTGCTTAAAAACTTTAGATGATCTAGATAATTTTAAAGTAAAAAATGCACTGCCAGAGTTCGAAGAAGAGATCAGGTAAACCATCGACGAGCTCAAAGAAATCAATTTTGAGACTGAAGAAAATTCACGTCCGACATACATCAGTTCCTTGTTGAATAAAATTGAAATCAATTACTTAGTTAGGCTATTGATTGAGTTTAAGGGATGCTTTGCATGAAGTTATGAAGAGATGTCTAGTTTATCTTTGGATGTAGCAATCCACAAACTAGCAATAGAGCCTAGTGTTAACCCAATTAAGCAAGCTCCAAGATGCATGTGATTAGACATTGAACAATAGGTCATTTTTGAAGTCAAGAAACTGATCGATGCTGGTTTCATTTGGGAGAAGAAATACCCCACATGGTTGGCTAGTGTCATCCTAGTTAAAAAGAAGAAATGTCAAATTCACATATACGTGATTTTAGGGACTTAAATAAGGCATGTTCAAAAGATGAATTTCCACTACCAATACTAGAACTGATGGTGGACATTATCTCATCTCAAGTAGTCTTCTATTTTATGGATGGCTCATTTGGATATAACCAAATAAAGATGGCTCCTGAAGATGAGAAAAATAATATTTTTTTAAACCCCGATCAGAATCTATTGCTATAAGGTCATGAATTTTGGCCTTAAAAATGTTGGTACTACATACTAGCGGGACATGACTCAAATCTTCGATGAAATCATTCATCATCAAGTCGAGTGTTATCTCAATGATCTTGTAGTCAAAAGTAAAGAAAAAGAAGATCACCTCTTTGACTTGAGAATAGTTTTGCTGTTAAGATAATTTAATTTCAAAATGAATCCCCTTAAGTGTGCATTCAGAGTAACTTCAGGGGAATTCCTTCTGTTTGTTGTCAGACACTGTGGAATTGAAATCGATCTAGGGAAGATCAAGGCGATATTAGAAATGACACTCCTTAAAAGTCTAACTCAACTTAGATCATTCCAAGGGTGGTTGGTGTATCTAAGATGCTTTATATCCAACTTATCAGGAAGATGCCAGCCATTTTTAGTACTTATCAAAAAGGATGCCAAGTTCAAGTGGGATGATAAGTGCTAGCATGCCTTTAAAGACATCAAGCACTACCTGATGACACCACCAGTTCTAGTAGCCCTATCCCGGGCAAGCCATTGATTCTATACACTATTGCATTAGATTACTCCCTTGGCACTTTGTTGGCTTAAACCAATGATGAAGGGAAAGAAAATGCGCTCTACTATCTCCGTCATCTAATCCCTACTAAAGAAAACTATCCACCCATTGAGAAGCATTGCCAAGTTTTAATCTTCACATCCCATAAGCTATGACACTACATTCTTTCCCATAAGGTGAACTTGATCTCTAGGATCAATGCACTGCAATACCTCATGACACGACCGACATTATCATGGTTGGCATGTTGGTCCATGATTTTGTTATAGTTTAACATTACTTTCATACCCCTCCGTGTAGTGAAAGGACAAGCATTAGCAGATTTCTTAGCAGCACACCCACTCCCTGCTGACTCTCCGCTTAATGATGATATCCCCGATGAACAAATCATGAATTTAGTGGACACTAGCATTCACCGCTGGGAGATGTACTTTGATGGTGCGACTTCCTCTCAAAGAGGAGGAGAACCACAATCTACTATTCCATGGAAGGTAAGGGTAGGAGTAATTCTCCTAACTTCATACGCAATGTGATAAGATTCTCATATCACCTATCCAATCTTTGCACAAACAATGAAGCTGAATATGAGGCTTTGATTGCTGGCCTGGAGTTAGCCATTACTCTAAGCACCTATAACATCAATATCTATGGGGATTCTCAATTAGTCATCAATCAAATTCACTGGGTCCTATAAGATTCTAAAGCCTAAGCTCCATTACTCCAACAAGTATACTATAGAATTATTAGCCCAAATCCTAGAGGTTACCAATTACAAGTTTCATCAAGGAGAAAACACTGAAGTAGATGCTTTAGCCAAACTTGCCAAGGAATTGGCATGTCCAGGAAGCTGAAAATATATTCCTAGCGGATATGCCTCCACATCAATTAAGATAAAAATAAATTAAAATTATATACTTTTATCCCCATTGGATCTTCTTTCCATAAATCATATTCAAAATCAAACTCAAATCCATATCCCTAGTGGATAGCATGAACTTGCTTCCAAAGTGGAAGGTTTATATACCCAATCCCCAGCGGAATCCTCCTTTTATGCCCTTGGCATAAACCTCTCACATTTCATGTCCAATGCATGTGTGATCCCCTAGCGGATCTCCCTCCATGTCCTTGACATGGCATTCCAACTAAATCTCTTTTCCTCTCTTATGCCCCTGGCATAAGTTGAGTTGCATTGCACTAAGATTGTGATTCTATCTACCTTTTTAGGTTTAACTTAGATCATTTTCGTTAGCGCTTGCAATCTTTTGATGTTGTTGATCTACTCCGTCAATGCTAATACATGCGGTGTGCCTTATCAGTTACACCACACCTATTGGGGGTGCTTTTATTAACCTCACTTTTGGTGTGAGTTCTCAATCTCCTCATCTTAGACTTAGGAGTCTTCTAGACACTAAGACTTTCCTAATCATAAGACACTCCTAGTACTCAGGTGAACACTTAATTAAGGTTTAATTATAAAATTAATTAGCTTAATTACTCATTAATTACTTAAGTGATTAATCTTAAACTTTGTGAGTTAACTTAATGGGATGATCTCTGCCTCCCATGATTTTCTTGGGATTTATTGCTTAACTAATTAAGAGAACTGACTAATTAAGCCCTAATTACTCTCTAATCCAATTAATGGTTAATTAATTCCATGAATAGTAATAAATTAGTTAATTAAGTTTGTTAATCATTCCCCAATAGTGAATGGACTAATGGAATAGGATTGAGACTTCTTTCTCAATCTCTTTCTCTAAGTTCATTCCATCAATTAAAATCAAATCAATTAAGGCTTAATTAGCTAATCAAATGGCTTAATTAATTAAAATTGAAATCATAATCACATTAGAACTTAATTGATGAAATCTTGGGGTAGATCTTTAGGTGTTTAATAACCTAAAGGAGTTTAATGAAATTATGGTTAGTCCACATGTGTGGGAAAACCATAGGAATAATTAATCAAGTCCCTTAATTTAATTATTCACTAATCATGAGCCAATTGCATTAGGCCTTTTTCATTTTGTAGGGTCATTGCTAATTTAATTTCCAATGTATGTGCATATCATGTTGGCTCATAATTATTTGGGTAATTATGTTAAGGTGACATAGGTAAGGGTTGGATGTTATGCATGTTATAACTTAATTAACTCATAAAATCAACTTAATCACATTTCATTGAACCTAATGAGTTAACAAACAAGGGAATGGGCTAAGATCAGCAAACCTTCTCTCACATCTTCAAATCAAATCAAAATATGAAATTAAAAATGATATTAAAAAAGCTTTGGTTTATTTTAAGTGGTTTTATTTAATATAATTTTTCTTAAGAATTAATTTGATTGAATGAAATCATGTGTTTATGTTTATTTATTCCTTTCCAATCATATTAAATTTGGCATGTCATTTCAATTCATGCATCCATCTTTTCAAAACTAAGCAAATCAAATGAGTTTCCTTTATGTAAGCTTGTATGTGTTGGTTTAATGTATAATATGTGTGACTATTATCACTAATAAATTCAAAACTATTTTTCAAAGTATTCAAAATCAATTACATTGATTAGAGTGATAGTAGTTATGAATACATATAGGTTATAGCTTAGATATGTGAAGTGAAGCTTTCTTTTCCTTAATTTATATGTAGTTTTACATGTGTTTGAATGTTAATAAGTATAAAGTCTGGACATCCCAAGAACACGAGGTTTTAGCTAGCCCCAAGGAGGTCATTTGATTACCTCATGTCCCTGGTTAATAATGACAGGTACTTATTTGATTTCATTTATATGTACTTCCACATTAAAATTTGGATAGAAATTTGTTTCACATACATAAATGTTTTAATCAAACAAAAATGCAAATTTTGCATGGTTTTCTTTTCTTTATTTATGTATACATCCATATGTATTTGAGAAAAGAAAGTGTTTAGTCTGGACATCCCAAGAATACGAGGCTTTAGTTAGCCCCAAGGAGGTCATTTGATTACCTAACTTCCCTGGTTCACAATGGCATGTACTAGCTTATGCCTCTTATACATGTATGTGTGTATTTAATTATGGAATTAGAACCTCTTTTCTTTTATCAAGAATACATGCATTCATAATTGAGTAAGTGATTGAATTGATTAGTCATGTGATTTAGAACTTTATTTCCTATGTTCATGTATGCAAATTTACATATATTTGAATGCAAATGGGTATATAGTTTGGACATCCCGGGAATACGAGGCTTTAGCTAGCCCTAAGGAGATCATTTGATTACCTCACTTCCCTGGTTAATAATGACACACCTATTTAATTTCATCCCTATGTATTTTTATATAAGAATTTGGATAGAGCTTTAAATAAATATGATTAAATAATTCAATCAAATGAAAATATAAACTTCAAATACATATCTACATTCATGATATGAATGTGCTAAAACATATTGCATGTATATATACTCTTAGAATTAAAATCAAATGCATGTTACATGTGATGGAAAAGGATGATTGATATATGTCATGTGAAAGTTATTCAATTAAATTAATCTTAAGAAGCCTTTCATATTGAATAGGATTATTTAGAGTGAACCTAAACTTAGGATTAATTAAATCATTTAATAAGCCATTCACTAAAGAGAACTAAATCAAATTAACATGCTTTAGAAAGTGGCTTAAGGTAGGGATGAAATTGGGCAATCCTTTTTCTTCTCTTTATAACATTTAGATGCTAAGTATAAACCATATAAAATAAAAAAAAACTCAAATTAAAATTCTCAAATCAACTAAACAAATTCAAGTGAAATCAACCATTTATATTAAATTGAATCCTTTCCAAACTTAAAAAATATAACTCTAGTGTTTAGTAAGCTATACCACACAAGCCTTTGTTGGTGCCTAGAAAGAAATGACACCACAAAGTATTTAGGAATATTTTATTTAGATGACCAAATATGGCATTAAGGAATAAACATATTATCTCGAAAGATAAACATGCTCTCCTATAATAGATTTGATCATTTCAATAAAAGACTCCTAATGCTAATGGATCTTTCATGTACTAGAGTATTTTTTCTTGAATTACATGGAAAAGTAGAACAAAGTTTATTTTAATCTGGGATCATGGTTCCTATAAAGGCAAGCCTCTATAATTAAATACATCTCAGGAATGGTCTCTACCTAAGAATACTCTCGATTAAAGAAATAAGTGGTTATTTCTAAAGATTGCTAAGATAGTTTTCAAATGGATTGATTTTTGGAAATTCAATTGGGAGAGATCCAAATTGGATATAATTATTTTCAAGAGTTAAATGGAAGAAAGTAGGAAATGCCTATTAATATTAGGATACCCAGTAAATATTTAAACTATCCAATGATTGGGCTTCAAATTTAGAATTTAATTTGAGATTTTGAGTTATCACTTTCTTAGAAATCTAAGACTTAGATTCTAACAGCACAAGACTGTAGAAATGCCTAGAGTTGAAGACTTATCCTTAAAAATATTCTTCAAAACCTAGTCTATAGGTGCTTTTAACACATGTCAGATGCTCAACTTAGTCTATCCTTGGGAAATCATTGGACATTCTCCTCACTTGAGGGAATTGACCTATCCCTGACTCTTCTGGACTTATAACCTGCCTGGAGATGGCTGCAAGCTAACACCACCTAAGCATTTAAACTTCATGAAGTCAAGTCACACGAATGTAAGATGGCTGGGCTATTTTATTTTTAGGAAAGAAATCTATGAACCTAGACTCACTCCCTAATCCCTAAGGTTATGTAGGGTATGAAGATGCATCTAACAAATGGATATTTTTTATATTTTTATAATTTTTTACCGAAGATTCATTTTAGGCCATATGTATGCATTTTATACCTAATGCAATCAATTAGAAATGGTTATGGGCCAAATCAAAAGGGAAAGAGGTATTCTTCCATCATAGGCTCTCAAAAGTTAAGCCCATTTTCTCTAGCAAAGATGGATGCCCTCCCTTAACAAGAGTGAAATAAGATGATTATGCATGATGTTAAACATCTAGCTAAGGGGTTACTAAATATTTTATTATATTGATTTAATGCCTAGGCTTTTATTTGAGATTATGAGTTGGTTTTTTTATGTTTCAATTGATTTAGTTGCATAGAGAATTTAGTTTATCCTATGAGCCTACATCAAGGCATACATTCACAGCATAAACACAATCACAGAAAGAAACCTAGGAAAAGCATGCTTTATCTATTACACACCCAAAATAAATCAAGCCAAATTAAATTAATAAAAATATGCCAATGTGGTGTACCACTGTACACCCCAGAAGAAAGAAAAATGGGTAGCCGAGTTCTGCCCTTATACAACCCGGCCTAGAACTACATATTTAGATCTATGGGTCTTCTTTCCAGGAAAGTCTCCTTCTCCAGGGACATCCACTGGGCTCCACAGGGGACCACTACACCATCTCCTAGTTGGTTTATCTCCTGCTAATCCTAGACCCCATAGATCCTAACTTAATTCTAAGCTCAAATTTACATTTTAAAATTCAAAAAGAAATCCTAATTCTCAAACAGATGTTAGGAAATACAAATAGTACATAGCTATTTTATTTTTAAACATACGACCTTAGTATTAGTTGCTTCCCAAGCCCACATGTCTTATGAACTATATTAAGAGATTTTTCAGAACTTGCAAGCAAACGATAATTTTATAATTTTGATTTATGATAGCAATCCCTTTAACACAATCCCTTGCAGAAAATAATGTTAAATTTAAAAAGAACGCCCTACCATCTAGTCTAACAAACAATTAAGCCTAGGCATCCAGTATAAAGCAATACACCACACGCATGTGAAGCACATCATAATATATCCTAGAAAATTTTAAAGAAAATCATAGAATGATCTAACCTAGATCTAGAGTTGGTGACCTAAATCATCTAGTGTGTGAAAAAGAGGGGTTTGTGTGGCAAGGCTTTGTTAGGCTCCTTTAAGTTTAAGTTAAATTTGAGTTTGAATTTGTTTAATTTTTACCTTTAGGTGGTTTCAATTCAAATGTTTTAGTGATTTAATTCCCATTTTTATTCCATTTTATTTGGTTAAAGTAATGTTTAAGTTTTCAAGAATGAGAAATAGAATGAATTTCATTTTTAGGTGAAACTCACTTTATTCCACATCCTAAATCCTAATGAAGTTTCCAAAAGTCTAACTAAGATCCTTAAGTATCTTAATTAATATATTCATTTTGTTTCATTTGATTTATATTTATATTAGTTTCATTTAATTCCATTTGACTTAAGTTATTTATTATATTTATTTTAGTTTAATTTGAATGAATTTGAATTGATTCTTATTTTATTTCTTTTCTCTATGACTTGATTTTTATTCTTGATTTAGTTTGTTTTTCTTGAATTGGTTCACCATATTTCATTTGATTTAATTTAAGTTATTTAATTATGGATTTGTAAGTTTAAGGTTTAAGTTCATTAATATGATTTAGTATTTTTGACTTAGGTTTGTTCATGGATTATTCTTAACCTAAAGTACTTAGGTTAATTATCAATCTTATTTGATCTGATTTAATTGACCTAAGATTTAGATTAAATTTTAGATTAATATAGGAATGAGGGATTTCATTAAATTTTATTGATTTAAATTTTAATGTTTAAGCTAATTAATAATTTTATTAACCCAAGGTTTTATTTCATTAACTTAAGATTGAACTTGATCACTTCAATTGACTTAGGATATTTAGATGAACTACCTTTAATATTTTTGATGTTTGATTAATGTTGGTTTATATTATTGTATGATTTGATGGATTAATGAATTTACTTAGTTCATTCTTTGATTAACATAAACCTAGGAGCTTGGAAATTCAAGAATTCCCAAAGTAGTGATCAATTGGACTTGAAATAATTCTGGCAAGTGGGGTTACATATAAATTTTATGTTTCTAAAGTTTCATGTTAATTAGATTCAAAATTAGAATGTAATTAAGGTTTTAATTATTTCATTAAAATCTAAATTAAGTTTAATTTATTAAGATTCATTAAGGGTTTTAATTTTTCACTTATTCTTCACTGAAATACCTTCCAATGAGGGTTTATTCATAATTATTTGTTAACTGGTTGATTTACTATGACTTAATTAAATTCAGGTTATTTGATTGATTTATTTAATTCATTTAATTACCTAATTAAGTCAATTAATGAAATACCTTTCCAATGAGGGTTTATTTATAATTGTTTGTTAACTGGTTGATTTACTATGACTTAATTAAATTCAGGTTATTTGATTGATTTATTTAATTCATTTAATTGCCTAATTAAGTCAATTAATGATTCATTAGGTTCAAATAGGTTCAATTAATGTTCTGATTTCATTAATGTTCATTATATTGATTTAAGGATGTTTGATTAAGTTTCACTAATTATTTCATTAATAATTAATGAATTTATCTAAATTATGGATTAAGCATATAAAATTATATTTTCCATTGAATTCAATGAATTAAATTCTAAAAATTCACCTAAGGTGTGTTCATGCTTAATTTTATTTTCCCTAAGTTTTAAGTCAATTGGATTATTAATTTAAGAGTAATTAAGATTTTATGGTTTCCAATTAAACCTAAATTAAGGTGAAAATATCCAAAATAAATTGGGGATTTTAATTTTCATGGATTTCTCTCATCAAGACAAAAACATAAAGTCATTGTTTGCATTTTTCTAATTTTATTTATTTTTCTATGAATTTTAAAGTTTTTGTTAATTTTTAATAATTTTAAACCATTAATTTACTATTTTTGACCGTATTTAAGTGAGGTGGGGTCCACGCGATAAGGCAGGCCATGTGTCATGCATTAACTAGTCCACGGGATATGCGTGGTGTTTGCATGGAAAAGGAGCCATGCGGGATAATTTTAGGCCGTCCGATCAAAGATCAGACGATCTGGATCACTCTCGCAATTCCTTAAGGGTTTTAATCAAATGTGCACCTAGATTTGAGCCGTCCATTCCTTTTAAAAAGAATGAACGGTTTTAATTATGTCACCTTCATCCTCTGCGAGAGCCAAGAACCATTGGTGTTTTTTCTATGATTTTGAGCGATTGAGACAACAAAATCGAACATTTCAATTGCTACAAAATCGTTGAAATGTTTCCTATCGATCCATACGGCTTGATCTCACTTGAGATTAAGTTCATTTAGAAAATGACCAAAGCCAAAAACCATTGAAAAAAATAGAAGTCATTAATGTCATACCTCTGTTCGTGCAATTTTCAGTGACGAGGTCAACTCCATTAGCTTCAGATTGATGCAATGAGCTTATGATCAGAGTTTGGTGGCTTGTCTCCCCGTGGATCGCTCCCTTGACCACCATGGGTTTCAGTTTTGAAGGATGGTGGTCATCTCCGGCTTCCGGCAATGAATGGAAGCAAGTGAGGACTCGATTTAGATCACCTCGAGCTCTAGAACGTGTAGGTGACCTCAAGTTGGGTGAAATCCACTCCCTTGGATTTTACCATTAAAGAGTGCTCAGTTTTGCATTATTCACCACCTTGTTGGTGACGAATTGGCCGAGAAGAGGTGTTGAGCATCTTCTCTAGCTCTGATGAATATTTTGGAGTGAATTGGGAAAGGAGTCAGGCTTCCCTTGCTTGATTTCACTCTTAACCGATCTTTCCCTTCTCCTTTTTTTTTTCTCTTCTTATCTTCCTTGGAGAAGCCAAATCCTTCTTGTTTTTTGCCTTGATTGCCTTCCTTCACTTGAAGGCAACCTTCACCTTGAGAGGTGGCTCTTGACTTCTTTTTTTTTGCATGGGAAGAGGCGTGGTGCATGAGAGGAGAGTTTTTCTCCATTTTTTCTCTTTTATATATATATATATATATATATATATATATATATATATATATATATATATATATATATATATATATATATATATTTATATATATATATATATATATATATATATATATATATATATATATATATATCATTTTTGTGATTAATGGTTGAATACATTTGATTTGGTTTAGGGCTTGAGTCCAAATCATAAGTATTACTTCAAACCTAATCCAATCCAAAATCAATTCAAGAGAGTTTGAAATTAAATTTAATTTGAATTTTAATCATTTTGGATTAATGATTAATTTATTTAGAGTTTAATTAATTGATTTTGAATTTTGTTTTAATTAAATTTCAATTAAATTTCAATTTGAATTAATTAGATTTGATTTGAGTTAATCCAAATTAAAAATTTAAGTTGATTCCCTAGGACACTAAGTGTAGTATCTTAAGTACTGAATAAGGAAGTTTGTAATTGAAATTAGAACCTCCTAATTATTGATTTTAAGTTAATATTAACATCATTCAAAAATGAGGTCAACAGCCTTAACATACACATAAGAATTAAGTCACAACTTCTAGTCCTAAGTTAGGACAGTGCATGATGATGAATGTTTCATTTTATTATGTATTGTTTTAGACTAGATGTTATGGTGTATGCTTCGTAGACTGGATGTTAGGCCGATGTTAGCCTAATCATATTTTCTGTAGGGGATTGTTCTCAAGGAATGCTAAAAAATAAATATAAATGCTCTTTTTGTATGTTGCTTAAACCCCTAAGCATAATTCAAATTAGGATATGTGGCTTGGTTACCCATGTGCAGGGTGTTAAGTCCAAATTATAATATAACTGCTTGGATTGTATGTATGTTTAGCTAACCTATATTTTGTAGGTGTAGTTAGATTGTTTCTCCATCCTTGCATGATAGGGGAATGCTTGACTTGTGAGGGCATCCCTTGTGGTGGAGAACACCCTCTTCTTACTGATTTAGCCAACAACTCTACTTCATCATGCATATAGACATCAAAATTCTAAAACGTTTGTCCAAATGAACTATCAAAATTTAATTAAAATTTTAAATTTTTTTGCATTAGATTAAATCATTATTCATACCACTCATGCTCTAGTCTCTTAGGGAGTGGGTTTAAGGACTTTAGTCTCTTTCTGAAATAATAACATCCTAACTATTTTGCAATTACTTATGACTGAACTAGAATTTAAAATATAGGATGAGTTAGCTGGTTAGCACCCCAAGCGGTTGTAAGCTCAATAGTCAGGTGGTTTACCCTCTCTTGTGGAGATAAACCTTATGCCCATTTTCATTTAGATTTAGGTCGTGCTTTGGCACTGTGCTAAAGCTCCCCAGATTTAAGATTCGAGGTAGTTGTTTCCTGGGCTACAAGCATAAATTCTCACCTCTTAGATATTTACACAATCTTGTGTTGTTGGATTAAAAGCTTTAATAATCTAAAAAAATTCAACTCAAATAAATAAATCTCTTCAATTTCAAAATTATAAAGCCCAACCATAAGATAGATTGGAATGGACACTAGGCTTCATAGTATCATGAGTATTCCCTACTCATCTCCTTTGGCTTCCAAAATAAGTCTCTCCATTTGACCTATCCTGATTGATTTTCAAATAAAGCCAATCCTTTGATAATCTAACCTTAAATTCTTTGTAGACCATAATTGTTTACTTTATTTGAGAGTATTCATAGGAATTTCATTCCGTAAGATGTAAATAACTATGGAGGCTTGCTTCCATATGGAACTTTAGAACTCGGTTTAATATAAACTCTACTTTACTCATCCATGTAAAGTAGGGGAAAATATCTAGCATATTTGAAGACCCATCATGCTGTAGGAGTCCTTTTTCGGTGATTAGGTCCATTGAAGGGTGATGCCTCTATCTTTCGTGATAGTACATCATACCTCAATGTCGTACACGATCATTTCAATAAGTATCTCTTATGATCTGTGGTTCCCCCACCTATACATCCAAAAATAAACACCACAATAGGTTTGGAGGAAGTCATCTCCATGGGAGCTCAAAATCTCTGAGTTTATGGAGATTCTCTACTCATCATTAATCAAGTGTTGAGTATTTATAAAATCAATAAGCTTGAATTGGCTAAGTACTTGTTGACCTCACTTTTGGAGTGAGTTCTCAACCTCATTTTCTTAGACTTAGGAGTCTTCTAGACACTGAGACTTCCTTAGTCATAAGATACTTCCAGTGATTAGGTGAACACTTAACCTAAGACTAGAGACTTAAAGGGTTAATCATAGGATTAGGCCATGCCTTAGGGACTTAAAAATCACCTACCCTTTAGCATAAACCCAATCCATGTACACCTTCTTAAATTCAATTCTAATCCAAATTTCTAATAAAACCTCAAACTCAATTTCAAATTCAAATCCAAATTCCAAATCAAATGATTGAAGCCCTTGATCAAATCCTTCCTAAGCCCTATGATCTTATCCTATGGACTTAGCCCTAGCCAAATTCAAATCAATCCAAAATTAATTGATTTTTCCAAGACTAATTCAACCCCTCAATCATGTACCAAATCCAAATCCAAATCCCAAGCCAAATGATTGAAACTTATAATCAAATCCAAAATCAAAGTCCTCCTTAAAGCCATATGATTGAATTCCATAGACTTAGCCAAATCTCCACTCAATTCAACCCAAATTTGATTGATCTCTTCATGAATCATTTATATCTTGATTTATAATCACAAGTATAAATGAGATATAAACTCAAATAGCAAAAACTAAATCAAACTAAATCTAAATCCAACCAAGGCCTCTCTTAAGCCATATGGACCTACCTCCATGAGCTTAACTAAATCTTAACCCAATTCAACCCAAAATTAATTGATTTCTTTATAAATCAGCTATTCCTTAATTTATATTCACAAATATAAATGAAACCCCCATCCCAATGATCAAAACTAAATAAAACTAAATCAATTTCCTACTTAAGCACTTTTGATCTACCTCCACAAGCTTAGTCAAATTTTCTTCCAAAGTCAAGTTATTTTCTCATAAATCATTTGAATCTTCATTTATATTCACAAATATAAATGAAATATAAATTCATATGATCAAAACCAAGTCCAAAATCAAGTCAAAATCTAATTCAAGCCCTTTAAAACAATTCTTGTACTTAGCTAAATCCTATCCAAATCAGATCAAGACCAATGGATTTTTTCTTGAATCAATCATTCCTTCAATAATCTATCCAAATATAAATAAAACCTACAATCATCAAGCCCAAGTCAAACCAACTTAACCCTTTTGGCTTGAAAATTTCAAATGAACCAAAACCTATCATAGCCAAAATTGATTGCAGTTGGATTTATTTTTCAATCCTAAACTCATATGTAAATCCAATTAAACCTTAATCAAACCAAAACCAAGTCGATTGACTCATTTAGGTCCACTTGACCCAAAGTGGCCTAAAGGACCTTTTTGAGCTGAGTTCTAATCCAACCCAAATTGGATTAACCAAATCCATCCAAGCCTCATACCATGATCAAAAATCACCCTAGAGTGATCAATTGCCTTGAATTGGATCAAACCAAGTTAGCTTAGTCATTTGACCAAGTCAACTCTTAGCCCAAATGAAACCAAAACTAGCTAAATTACAACTTAAGTCAAATCTCTTGAAACCAATGATTCATATCAATCCAAAATCAATACTTGAACATGAGTTGACCTTCAATTGAGCCAAACTAAATCCAATTGGCCCTCTTGACCCAAGTTGACCCAAATTGACCTAAAAGGCCAAAATAGGTCAAATCATGGTCCAACCCAAATTGATTAAAACCAATGGCTCAAGTTCATTCCAAATTGATTATTGAACTTGACCAAAGTCATAATTGAGCCTAATTTGACCAATTGGTCAACCTAACCCAACTTAGCCTAAATTGACCTAAAGGATCTAATTGGCCAAAATCCAAATGAAATCCAAATTGATTCAAACCAAAGCCAACAATCATTTTTAAATCAACCAAGTGAACTTGAACCAACACCCAACCCAAGCCAATTTGGCCAATTTGGTCAAATTGGTTAACTTGACCAATTTGACCTATATGAATCCAAACAAGCCAAAATCAAACCTAAGCCAAATTGATTGAAAATAATTGAACCGATGCACTCCAAATGTTCATGTAAACTTTACCCAACCCTTGGTTTGACCAAATTTGACCAATTTGTTAATTTGACCATAACCCAATTTGACATAAATAAGTTAAATTAAGCCAAATCAAACCAAATGAACTCCAAATCACTTGAAATTTATGCTAACCCACTTTTGACTCATCTCAAATCTGCCCAAATAAAATCCATTGCCAAATGACTAAGATACCAATGGGCTAAAGGTGTCACATGAGGCAAATCACTTGGCAGAATGGTCGTTTCTCTTCCTTGGCCACTTGACACTCATCCATTGCTCCACCTAGGCACCTAGGACACTAGCTAACCTAGCCTAGGGGTTGGTTGGGTTAGCCATAACCCATGGGAGTTGAAATCACCTCCCCATTTTCATTGGAGCATGTGGAAGCAAGAACTCCCACTCCCCTTGCCTTAGCTGCATTCTCACACCCTCCTCCACTCAAGTGAAGCAGGCTAAGATGATTCATATCCAATTGAGCTCCCCTTGGCAGCCATTTGATCAAAATGGTCAAACCAGGCTAACCATCCAATTCTAGGAATGAGGGGGGTATACCCTTTCATTCTCACTATAATCTAGAGAATTGCACTCGATTAAACCCTTGTAGCCAGAGACACACATCCTAGAGTGATTTCCAAGGTTCTCGAGCTCCCCAAACTTTCTCCTTCTCGATTTTATGAAAAACCAATATAAGGGAGGCCACCTTCGATTCCCATTTGCTCAAACCTCCACCAAAGTGCAATTAACTTTGCACACACCTTCCTTGGAGCCAGAGGAGCAAGAACAAATTGTTTTCCATCACCTCCGATTACGGAAGTGGGGTTCGACAGAGCCGATCACCCACACCTAATGTATTGGCTTTCCAGCAAACTACACCAAATCAAAGCTCATTCTAGTCAACAAGGCTTCATGTCTACTAGACAAAGATTCCTCAATCATTGGAACTATCGGTCATCAGCTCTGGTGAGGTATGCCATTGAAACTAATCCTTATCTCAAAATGATTTTGTCTTTTATGAAGAAAAGTTACTTGTTGCGAGATTTTCACCATTGGATCTCTTTGTTCTACTTCCCCGAAGGTGTGAGATCGATTTGATTCTCATTTGAGCTCGGGTGAGCTTGGATCAAGCGACAAACAATAGATGACCTTTATCTCTCACCGCTCGAGAAGAGACAGATCACAGACCGTCCATTCCGTGTGATCAGAATGGACGGTCCTGATCAAATCATGTCAGATTAAATGAATTAATCTTATTAAACTGTGGCTTTGATTGTCGTCATCCGATCTCAGATCCAATGGCTCACATGAAAATGGGTCTCACCGTCGGCTGAGTCAGCCATGGATGTGACAACTTAAAGAACCAATCCCATCGCGCCACATGGAAAGTGCGTCGGGTCAGCACGCCATGTGGAAAGTGCATCGCGTCAGCGTGCCACATGGCACCAGTGGGATTAAGGTTAATTAAGGTTAATTAAATGAATTTTAATCACTAAGATTTTATAAATTCACCATAAATTATAGAAACATTAGAAAATACAAATAAATACTCTTTTTAAAGATATTTCATAGTAGAATTTAATAAAAATATTTTCAATTGGTTTTGAACAGTAATTAAAGCTTAATTTAGGTTTAATTGAAAATTTAATTAGCTTACTTACTCTCTAATTACCCAAGTAATTAATTCTAAACTTTTTGAGGTTGATTAATGGATGACCTCTGCCTCCCAAAATTCTCTTGGGATTTGGTTAATTAGGAAATTGCTTATCTTAGCCCTAATTACTTTCTTAATTAATTAAGTGATTAATTAACATCCTAAATAGCAAAGAAACCATTAATTTAGCTAGCTAATCATTGTGGAATAGTGAATGGGCATGGGGAATGAGATTGGGATCACTTTTCTAATCTTTCCCTAAGTTCATTTCACTTAACTTGAAACTAATTAATTTTTGATTAATAAATGGTTTAATTCATTAATTAAATGGTTTAATTAATTAAATTAAAATTATGATTAGTCGAGATGTCATCTAATTAAGTTTCTTGCGTATACTCTTAGGTGTTCAATAACCTAAGAGAGTACTAAGGAAATTATAATTAGCCCATATGTGTGGGAGAATTATAAGAGTACTTAATTAAGTCCCTTAGCTTAATTAACCATTTATTGTGAGCCAATTGCTTTAGGCCCTTTCATTTCTTAAGATCATTGTTGATTTAATTTCTAATGCATATCCAAATCATGTTGGCTCACAATTACTTGGGTAAATATGTTAAGGTGATAAAGGAAAGGAGTAATTAATGGACTTAACTCATGTTGCAACATAATTAATCAATAAAATCAACTTAATTTATTTTCATTGAACCAAATTGATTAACCAATATGGAAATGGGTCAAAGATAGAAAATGATTGAATCTCCTCTTCTTTAAATTAAATCAAACATCCAAAAATAACTTAATAAGAAGCTTTGATTTACTTTAAATGATTTCATTTGATATGATTGTCCTTAGGAATTAGTTTGATTGAATGAAACATGTGTTTTATGTCTTATTATTCTTTTCTAATCATATTAAATGATGTGTGTCTTGTGGTTCCATGCATTCATGTTTTCAAAATATTTAAACTTAAATGAATTTCCTTTATTTAAAGCTTGTATGTGTTGAATTAAATTTATAATATGTGTGGCTATTATCACTATTAAATCAAAATCTATTTTTAAAAATTTATAAATCAACTATAACATTTGGTGTGGTAATAACTATAAATATCTATAAGTTTGTATGTGTCTACGGCTTAGAACATGTGATATGGAGTTCTCTTTCTCTAGCATATATGGATATACATAAGGTTTGAATGTTAACAAGTGTATAGCCCATTTGAAAAGGGCACAACATTTGTTTGAACTCATTCCTATGTATTTCTATCTTAGAATTTAGATATAGCTTTAGCTCACATGTATAAAGAATTTAATTGAAGGAAATATAACTTTTTTGCATGCTTTTTCATCTTTGTAGTTACTTGTACATTTATGTGTATTCAAGAATAATGGGTATATCTAGTTTGGACATTCTGGGGATGCAAAGCTTAAAGTAGCCCCAAAGTGGCCTTTACCTCATTCCCCTAGTTAACAATGGTGAAGTATCCACTTAAAACTTTTTATACACTTGTATATGCATTTAGCTAATGAATGAAAATCTTCTTTCCAACTTAATGAACTTTTGCATGATTTTCTATTCTTGTAGTCATTTGTACATTCATGAGTATTCAAGAAAAGTGGGTATATCTAGTTTGGATATTTTGGGGATGCAAGGCTTTAAGTAGCCCCAAGGAGGTCTTTACCTCACTCCCCTGGTTAACATTGGTGAAGTATCTAGTTAAAACTTTTATACACTTGTATATGCATTTACCTAATGAATAAAAATATTCTTTCCAACTTAATAAACTTTTTGCATGATTTTCTATTCTTATAGTCATTTGTATATTCATGTGTATCCAAGAATAGTGGGTATATCTAGTCTGGACATTCCGAGGATGCAAGGTTTTAAGTAGCCCCAAGGAGGTCTTTACCTCACTCCCTGGTTAACAATGGTGAAGTATCCACTTAAAACTTTTATACACTTGTATATGCATTTGCTAATGAATGAAAATCTTCTTTCCAACTTAATGAACTTTTGCATGATTTTTTATTATTATAGTCATTTGTACATTCATGTGTATTCAAGAACAGTGGGTATATCTAGTCTAGATATTTCGGGGATGTAAGGCTTTAAGTAGCCCAAGGAGGTCTTTACCTCACTCCCATGATTAACAATGGTGAAGTATCCACTTAAAACTTTTAGACACTTATATATGCATTTAGCTAATGAATGAAAATCTTCTTTCCAACTTAATGAACTTTTTGCATGATTTTCTATTATTGTAGTCATTTGTACATTCATGTGTATTCAAGAATAGTGGGTATATCTAGTCTGGACATTCTGGGGATGCAAGCTTTAAGTGGCCCCAAGGAGGTCTTTACCTCACTCCCTTGGTTTAACAATGGCGAAGTAATTGCTTAAAACTTTAATACACTTGAATGTGCATTTAGCTAATGAGTGAAAATCTCATTTTTTACAAAATACACATATGCATCTTTCATTTAAAGTGTGCTAAAAGAAATATGTTGCATATAAAGTTATACTTAGAATTAAGTCATATGCATGCTACATGTGATGAAAAGGAATAACTTGATATATGTCATATGATAGTAATTCAATCAAATTAGTCTTAAGAAGCCTTTCATGTTGAATATAATCATTTAAGGTAAACCTCAACTTAGCATTAATTCATAATGTGTAATAAGCCATTCACTAAAGAGAACTAAATCAATTTAATATGCTTTAGAAAGTGGCTTAGGGATGAGAGAGGGCAATCCTCTTTCTTCTCTTTATAACACTTAGTTGCTAAGTGTAATCATATAAAACAAAAGAAAACACAAATTAAAATTCTCAAATCAATTAAACAACTTCAAGTGAAACCAACCTTTCTTGTTAATTAAACCTTTCCAAACTTAGAAAATAGAACTCTAATGCTTAGCAAGACATACCACACAAGCCTTAACATGCACATTAGAATTAAGTCAGCACTTTTAGCTTTATGTTATGACAATGCTTGGTTTGATGTATGTTTTGTTTTGAGATATAATATTTTAGACTAGTTGTTAGGGTGTTGTTGACCTCATTTTTAGGATGAGCTCTCAACCTCTTCATCTTAGACATAGGACTCCTCTTAGACTTTAAAAGATCCTTAGTCTTAAGACACATCTAGTGATTAGGTGGACACTCAACCTAGCCCTAGAGACTCAGAAGAGTTAGCCATAAGAATAGGTCATGCCGTAGGAGGTATTAGGAATATTTGCCTACCCTATAGCTTGAACCAAAGTCCTCACTTCCTTCCTTCAAATCAAACTTAAATCAATTCCAACTTAATTGATTTTCTCCAACTCAAATCAATTTCAAATGATTGAAATCCTTGATAAATTCTAAATGATTGAAGCTTATGATTGAAATTCCAAGTTCAAAATATTTCATAAGTCCTTTGATTCCCTCTCATAGACTTAACATAAATCAAGTTCAAACCACTTTAAATTCATAAAATTTTCTCACAACCAATTTCTATTCACATATGTAAATGAAATATAAATTCAGATCAATCAAACTAAATCCAAAATTCAAATCCAAATCAAGAAATCTTTCCTAAGTCCTTTCTCATGGACTTAGCTCAAATCAAGTTCAAACCACTTCAAATTCATGAAATTTTCTCATAACTCATTTATAATTTCATTTATATTCACATATATAAATGAAATATAAATTCAAACAACCAAAATCAACTCCAAAAATCAAACTCAAATTCAATTAAAATCCAACCTAAGCCTTTCAAGTCAAAATCTTGAACTTAGCCAAATCAATTTCAAATGAAGCCAAACTCTTGATTTTTCTTCATGATTAAATCAATCCTTCAATCATGAATCCAAATATAAACACAAACTTCAATCATTAAACAAAAACTAAATTCAAAAATCAAGCCCAAGTCAAACTCATGTTCACCCCTTCGAACTTGAAATTGTCAAATGAATCAAAACCCATTTGACTTCAAACCACTTGCAAATGGATTTATATTTCAATCATGAGACCATATGTGAGTTCAATTAAACTCAAATCAAGCTTTGACTAAGCAATTTGACCAACTTAGGCTCACTTGACCCAAAGTGACCTAAAGTACCCTTATGAGCTAAATTCTAATCCTAACCAAATTAGATTGAACTAAGCCGACCTAAGCCTCTCATCATGATCAACAATCATCATGAGATGATCAATCACTCAAATTGGGTCGAACCAAGTCAAACCTAAGGGTTGACTAAGTCAACACTTAGACAAAATAAAACCTAAAATAGCCAAAATCCACCATAGGCCAAATTGATTGAAACCATTGATCAAAACTCATTCATGACTAATGTTTGAACTTGTCCAAGTCAACATTTGAGCCTAACCTAGCCCAATTGGCCACTTGACCCAAGTTGACTTGACCCAACTTGACCTAAAAAGTCAAAATGAGTCAAATCTTGATCTAAGCCAAATTGATTGAAACCAATGGGTCAAGTTCATTCCAAAATGATTGTTGAACTTGAACAAAGCCTCAATTAGCCAACTAGACCTAACCTAGCCCAATTGACCATGAACCCAACTTGACCTAAAAGGTCAAATTGAGCCAAAAACCAAATATAAACTGAATTGATTGGAATCATGGATATCAATCCATTTCAAATGACCAACCAAACATGAACCAACCTATGACCCAACCTAAGTAGGTCAAATGGGTCAAACTGGTCAACTTGACACATTTGACCTAAATGAACTCAATTGAATCAAAACCAAATATAAACCAAATTGAATCAAACCAAAGCCACCAAAACATTTCAAATGGTCATATGAACTTGACCCAACCCTTGGTTTTACCCAATTTGATTAATTGGTCAACTTGACCCATTTTGACCTAAATGGGTCAACATGAGCCAAATCATATCAAACTAACTCCAAATTCAATGAAACTTGGCCTAACCTACTTTTCAAACATATCAAACATATTCAAATTGAAACCCATGCCAAATGACCATTTTACATGTAGGCCATAGTAAATTTTGGCCAAATTCACATGGAACTTGGTCAAATTCTTTTCATGACCACTTAGCACCCTCCTAGTGGACCAAGTGGACACTAGTGAGTATGGTGCACCTAACCCAATGGGTTTGGGTCAGCTCAACCTAGCCTAAGGTCAAAACTGACCACTTGCTTGAACATGGCCACATGGGAATCATTCCTCCACCCATTTCAATCACATGACACTCTTCCATTACCTCCCTCTGGCCAAACCGAATGCAATGACACATCAAATGCCTAACAAACCCACTCAAGGAGCTCAATTGGATCAAAATGACATCTCCTTGCTTGACAGTTCGATTGCTTTAGGGGGAGATATACTCCCCCTAATTTCACTTGAATTCTCGCCTACTCGATTGAAGCATGTGGGAACTCGTAGCAAGCCATTTCTAGTGTTCCCAAGCTTTCAAGGTGAGTTAATTTCCATCTTCAATTTTTCAGACTAAAAATAGGGGAGCCACTTTAAGCTTCATGGGAAATTAATCAAATTCACCCAAGCTCCAAAGGCAAAAGAGGTGCTACTTCAACCAAGACCAGCTCAAGTGAAGGTGGAGTTAGCCTCTAGAAGGATCTACCCAATTTCAACATCTCAAAACTTCAACAAAGCTTCATCTCCACTAGACGAAGCTTCTCTAAGGGAATCGAGCATCAGTGATAGCCTCCAACAAGGTAAGCCATGAAACCGAGCTAGATTGGATATGGTCTGGTCTTTTGTGAAGTGAAGTTTTATCTCATGAAAACTTAGTCGTTGGATGTGATTTCCCTTGCATGGTGATGGTGTAGGTGGAATTTGGATTCAATATGAGCTCAATCAAGCTCGGATCTTCCCTTAGAAGATGGACGATGTTTATCTCCCACAAGGAAGATTAGGGGTGAATCACAGGCCATCCATCCACCCATTTTGGATGGATGGCCGTGATTAAAACACGTAGGATCCATCATTTAATCCTTTAGAACCGCAGATCTAATCTCAGCCATCTGATCCTTAATCAGACGAATAGGGAGAAAGCGCATAGTGCTGCCACTAACACGATGCTACGATGTGAAAACTTAAATAGCGAATCCCATTGCGCCACGCAGAAAGTGCACGCCGCGTCAACCTCAACGTGGTGCTGATGGGATTAACTATATAATTAGGAATTTAAATTACCTAATTAATCTTAAAACTTAAAAAAAATCATATCTAAGTGTAGAAAAATAAAAAAAATGTGAAATAAATTGCATATGAAAGGTATTTACATCTAGAATAATATAAAATTAATTTTAATGGATTTTAAATAGTTTTATTTTTTGGATTTGGGTTTTATTGGGAATTTGATTTTGCTAATTACTCTCTAATTGTCCCATTGATTAATCCCAAACATCTTGTATGATTAGTGGGATGACTTCTACTCCCTAATTTTCTTGGGATTTATTGACGGTTTAAATAGAGGAATTAGTATATTAAATTCTAACTACCATCTTTATGTAATTAAGTTTAATTAAGTGTATATTCAGTGGTTTAATCCATTGATTGAGTTAATTAAGGTTTGTTTAACTGAATAGGAGGTTTAGGGAATATTTTGGGATATTTTACTTAAGCTATTCCTTAAACCCCTTCTTCTTCATTAATCCAAACTTAATTAAGGATTAATTCACTAATTACCTACCTAATTAATTTGATAAAATTCTAAAACCTTCTAGAACTTATCTAATCCATCTTAGGTAGATGCTTAGGTGTTCAATAACTTAAGTACATTAAAGAAATCAAAATCTAACTCACATGTGTGAGAGGGGTTATGAAAGTACTTAACTTAAACCCTTTAGCTTATATAATCATTAATCATGAGCCAAATGCATTAGGCCCTTTTCTTCTTAGGTGCATTGCTAATTTAAATTCCTTGTGAATTTTATGTCATATCATTGGCTCATAATTATTTGGTTAAATATGCTAAGGTGGTATAGGTAAGAGGTAATTAACACACTTAATTCATACTTTAACCTAATCAAAATATAAAATCATCTAATCATCTAAAGATTAAACTAAAATGTCATACACATGGGGGAAATGGGTTAGGACTAGCAAACATTCTTTCACATTTCCTGAATCAAACATAAAATAAATTCAAAAAAAATCACATTAAACAATCTTTGATCACTTTGAACTTTCTTATTTCATAGGATTGTCTTTAGAATTTAGGGTAAATGAATTTACATTGCTTTCATCACTTTATTTCTTTCTAGAACTCTAAATGTATGTCATATGAAATTCATGCATTCATATCTTTTAAAAATCAAAATCAAAATGAAATATTTTTTTATGTCAAATTGTATGTTTTGGCTAAAGTAGAAATATGAATGACTATTATCACTATTAAACTCAAAATTATTTTAAAAATCTATCAATCAAACACCTAAAACTGAAAGTGTTCTACTTATAATTATTTATAAGCTTGCATGTGCATATAAATATGAAGATGTGCATAGTGTGACTTTCCTTCTCTTCTCTCTTAGCATAGTTTTGAATAAGAATTGGCAAAGTGTATAGTTCATTTGAAAAGAACACAATACATACCTAACCCCATTCCTATCCATTCCTATGCTATTACCTAAGAAGGACATCCACACTTGTACATATAAATTGCATAAACAAAACAAACAAATACAAACTTTTTGCATCTTTCTTTTTCCATTCATTTCTTTTGTACATGTGTTTGTATTTAAGGAAAGTGCTATATTAGTCTGGACAATCCCAGGGTTGCAAGGATTTAAGTAGCCCTAAGTATGTCTTGTACCTCACACCCTTGGTGCTAACAATGGCGTCGTACTCACTTATGCCTTTCATACATACACATGTGCATGTGAATAATGGATAAAAGAAACCCCAATTTTCTACTTAATGAAAATCATGCATCATAAAGCATTTAATTTTCTTAACATTTCTTAGCATTCATCATAAAATGTGCTAAAAATTTCCATTTGTATGTATAGATATGCTTAGGATTTATTCATATGCATGTTATACATGCTGGGAAAGAAAGGATGTGATGTGTGTTTAGTGACATTAATTCACTTTACTTAATATTAAAATGCCTTTCTTTTTGAATAAGTTTATTTTGGGAAAATCTAAACTTAGGATTAATTAAAACACATAATAAAACATTCACTAAATAAAATCAAACATGAATCCACTTTAGAAATTACTTAGGGTAGGGAAAGAAAGAGAAGTTCTCTTCTTTTTTTCCCTCTCTTTACAAATTAAGTAGGTTCATTTAAACCAATAAAAAATCATCAAATAAAATTGACCCAAATCAACTAAACAACTTAAATGAAACCACCCTCATACTTAGGAAATCTAAACCTTAAAGCCTAGCTAAGCATACCACACAAACCTTAAATAGCACACACATTAGGCTAAGTCACCACTTCTAGCTTTAGGTTAGGGCGGTGCATGGTTTGATGTTTGCTTTTATTTTGTGATGTATTATTTCTAGTCTATATATTAGGGTGAATGCATAGAATAAATGGTAGGCGATCTTTGTCTAACCATTCATCTGTGGATTGTGCTTAAGAGTAATAAAACTATATCCGCTTATTGTAGGTGCTTATACCCCTAAGCATAATCTAATAGGCTAGGTGGACTTGGTTACCCATGTGTGGGGTGCTAAGTCTAATATAAATGCTTGAGATTTGTATGGTTTGTTTAGCTAATCTCTATTTTGTAGGTGTTAGTTAGATTTACTTTTCCTCTTCATGTAATTTTTGCAATTAGGATTTTGAAATGAATGTTATGGGAGATTTGATTAAAAATTGGTCATAAGATTACATATTATTTGCCATGTGAAGCCTTTGGAGCAACCACCTTCCAACCATCCAAAGGAAGGAACCAAAAGAAGAAAGAAGAAAGAAGAAAGAAGAAATAAAGACCCCCATAACATGAATTTTCTTACTTGATTATAAATTAATTTATTTGTAATCTGGGTTGTATAATGATAGAGCTTGGCTACCCAATTTATTTTCAAGTTTATGTGGTGGTGCCCGACCACAAATGGCCATTTATTCTTTTGCTTTAGCTTTATAAAATATTTGATGTTTTGTTTAGGCTGTGCATTAAGATGGCATGTTTTCTTAGTTTCTTCCTTGCTTGATGTATGATTTGGATGACGATCTTAGGAAAATAAAATTCTACAAAATTAATCAACTCAAAATTAAAAATAAATAACTCATAACCTCACCGAAAGCTTAAGCTAAAAATCAAGATAAAATAATTAGCAACCCATTAGTTGGATGTGTATTTATTTTCTAACATAATGCATAAAAGCATATTGTTTCACTATTGATTGGAGGGCTTCCACCTTTTCCAGAGAACTTAGCTTGACCTATGAGAGCCATGGTGGAAACACACCTTCTTATCTCACTGATTTTGGCCCATAATCTTATTTCTCTTGCATTAGGAATATGAATCATATAAGCCTGAGACAAATGATTGTCCATAAATGAAAGTAAAATGTAATATGTTTTGCATTAGATTTAGGTCATTTTTCATGCCCTTACATGATCTAGTCTCTTAGGGAGTGAGTTTAAGGACTTAGTCTCTTTCTAAAATAAACAATAACCTAGCTATCTTGCATAAAGCATATGACTTGCCTACATGAATTTAAAATCATAGGAGGAGTTATTGGCCCACCCGTGGTTGTAAGTCCAAGCAATGGTTTGTCCTCTCTTGTGAGAAAACCAAATACCCATCTTTTCCTTAGATTTAGGTGCCCCTGCCAAAGTTCCTTAGATTTAGGTTCTGAGATTGCTCCTCCCTTCTATGGGCCATAAGCATAAATCCTCACCTCTTAGGCATTTTTATAACCTTGTATTGTGGAATTATAAGCCCTACATTTCTAATAAAAATTTAACTCAAATAAATTAATTCAATTTAAAAAACATAAAGTCCAACCATAAGGTAGTTTGGGATGCTTACTAGGCTTCCTAGTATCTTAAGCATCCCCTACTTATTTCCATTTGACTTCGATAAGAACTCCCTCCTCTTGATCGGTCTCACTTGATTTGCTAAAAATAAACTAATCAATTAATAGTCCTACCTATTAAAATCTTTGTAGATAATAATCATTTACTTTAATCGAGAGTATTCCTAAGGAATCTCATTCCTTAGGATGTAATTAACTAACTTTGTGGGAACTTAATGAACCCAAATAAACGTACTTTACTTTTCCATGTAAAGTAGGGGAAGAATCTCTATTACATATGCAGACTCATTGTCCTTAGGGGTGTTTATTGAGGTGATTAGGTCCATTGTAGGGTGGTGACTTATATCTTTTGAGATAGTACACCTTTCCTCAATGTCATACCTGATCACCCTAATAAGAACATCTGTGAATCTACGGGATATCCAAAATACACAAAAGAGTATATTTTTATCTTCATTTTATTTCTGCATAGATTGAAGATGGAAGTATACATCTTTAGAAATTTTTAATATATTTCACCACAGGTGTATGTTTCGTAGACTGGATGTTAGGCCATGATTAGCCTAATCACATTTTTTGTAGGGGATTATGCTTAAAGGGACTGCTTAAAAATAAATATAAATGCTCTCTTTGCAAGTTTTTAAGCCCCTAAGCATAATCTAAGTTAGGAAAAATGGACTTGGTTATCATGTGCAGGGTGGTAAGTCCAAATTATAAATATAACTGCTTGGGTTGTATGTATGCTTAGCTAACATCTATTTTTCAGGTGCAGTTATATTTACTTTTCTTATTTTAATGTAATTTTACATTAGAGATTAGGATTAGTGTTACGGGGTGGAGATAAGGATGAGCATTGGCTAGAAGGCTTTGTCCTCGAAAGTCATGTGATACATTTGAAGTGGACAAACCAAATCAAAGAAGGAGGAAGATACATAAATATATGAATACTTGAAGAGTGAAGACCCCCATAACACTTATTCATTTATAAATTGCAATTATTTTTTTATGTACCGGGCAGTATAAAGGTAGAGCTCGACTACCCATCCTTTCCTTTTTCGGTGGTTCCTGACTACATCGGCCTTTTATTCTTTTACGCTAGTTATAAAATCATTTGATGTTATGTTTAACTTGTGCATTAGAAATTACATGCCTCTTCATAGTTTCTTTATGATTAGTGTTGTATGGCCTGGATGCGATTAGGCTCTTAGGAAAAAATAAATCTTGTTCCCAACTACAACTCATAACTAAAGTTTTAAATAATTCATAACTTCACAATAAAAGCCTAGGCATTAAATAAGATAGTTAAAAGATTTAGAAACCCCTCATTTGAATGTTGTATGTTTCACATAATGCATGCATATTCTTTCTCTCTTGAAAATAGGGGATTTTCATCTTTGCACGATAAAGGGAATGCTTGACCTATGAGGGCATCCCTTGTGGTGAAAAACACCCCTTCGTGCTAATTTAGCCAATAATCTAATTTCATCATGCTTATAGGCATACAAAATCCCAAAGCCTTTGTCAAAATGAAGTGTAAATAATCAAATAAAATTTAAAAAGATTTGCATTTATAGATTAAGTCATTAGTCATAATACTCATGCTCTAGTCTCTTTAGGGAGTGAGTTTAAAAACTTTAGTCTCTTTCCAAATAATAACAATCTAACTATCTTGCAAAATCTTATGACTTGCCTACATAATTTTAAAGCGTAGGAGGAGTTAGCTGGCTACCACTCTAGGAAGTTATAAGTCCAGTAGTTAGGTGGTTTATCCTCTCTTGTGGAGGTAAATCATATACCCATTTTGCTTAGATTTAGGTTGTGCTTCGGCTTATGTCAAAGCTCCCTAGATTTAGGATCTGAGGTGGTTATTTCCTTTGCTACAAGCATAAATCCTCACCTCTTAGGCATTCTCACAACCTTATGTTGGATTATAAGTCATAGTTTTTTAATAAAAATGTTAACTTTAATAAAATCAATCTCTTCAATTTCAAAAATATAAAGCCCAATCATAGGATAGGTTGAAGTGCTCATTAGGCTTCCTAGTATCATAAGCATTTCCTATGCATTTCCTTTGGCTTCTAAAATAAGTCTCTCCATTTGATCTATCCTTATTGATTTTCTAAATATAGTCAATCCTTTGATAGTCTAGCCTTGAAATCTTTGGAGACCTTAATTTCTACTTTAATAGAGAGTATTCTTAAGAGATTTCATCTCTTAGAATGTAATTAATTATTGGGGCTTGCCTTCATAGGGAACTAAACCAACCTAGCGTAAAATAAAACTTGCTTTACTTTTCATGTAAAGTAGGGGAAAAATCTTTGGTACATTCGAAGACCCATCATGCCTTAGGAGTCCTTATTAGGTGATTAGGTCTATTATACGGTGATGATTTTTATCTTTTGAGATAGTACATCATTCTTTAATATCGTACCCGATCACTTCAATAAGGACCCCTTAAGATTTGCATGGTGTCCCACATCTCAAAAATAAATACCACAGATTTTTCTGGTGAATCCACAAGGGAGGGTTCCTCTCTCCATCTCTAGTAGACAATTATTGTCTCCAAGCATCGATAGTGGTCTTATATTTTATATAAGCCCAAGACTATCTTTCTTTCTGTTGGTACTTAACTTATTTCATGCTTAAGCGAAGCTAGCAACATCATTTAAGGTTTTAGGACCTCTCTTCATGAAGGTCTTAAAACCCCTATTAGAACCCCCAATATGTAAAAATAAATAAATTAAACTAAAGGAGATGACTAAAAATTATTAGAACCTCTTTACCATCCTCTTAGTGAGGTAAAGTTCATCCTATAATAAATCCTTTGCAAAAATATTATTTTTAAAAAGCACTTTTCAAAATTAATCAAAATTCACACGATAAAAGATTTGCATAAAATTTTCAAAAATATTGAAAGATAAACAAACCATATTTAACAATGTCTACAAATGTTACATTGAGGTTCTTTCCAAAATCAAAATCAAATAATTTTTAAATCCCATTTTCAAAAGCACATTTTTAAAAATAGCTATCTCCATTTCAACATACCTAGGTTTGTTGGATGAAGATCTTATTTCCAAATGAAATCATGACATAAAATTGAAATTCCATTTAGCACATTCCACATGTGCTAAGTTAGAGTTTACCTTTTCAGAAGCAATAATCAAACATAAAAACCCAAGTTTTGAAAAATCAATAAATATAATTGAATTCCATTTAACATACCTAAATTTGTTAGGTGGAACTCCCCTTTTAAAAAAAATATCACCCTAAAAACAAAATCAAAACACATTTGAATTCCATTTGACACACCCAAATTTGTCAAATGAGAAATTCCATTTTCAAAATCAAAACAAATTGGACTCTACTTAGCATACCCACATTTGCTAAGTAGAGTTTCTTTTTTCAAAAAAATAAAAATAAAATCAAAACGCATTTGAATTCCATTTGACATACCCAAATTTGTCAAATGAGAATGCCCTTTTTCAAAAATCAAAATAAATTGGACTCTACTTAACATACTAATATTTGCTAAGTAGAGTTCTTTTTTTAAAATCACAAATAAATCAAACACATTTGAATTCCATTTGACATACCCAAATTTGTCAAATGAGAGTTCAATTTTTCAAAATTGAAAATAAATTGAACTCTATTTAACATACCACATTTGTTAAATATAAGTTCCCCTCTTTCAAAACAAAATAAAACAAACTCATTAAACACACTGGAGCCTTAATTAACATAGCTAAATTTGTTAAGTACCTCAATTTTTAGAACAAAATAAATACATCAAACAAACTTGAGCCTTATTTAACATGCCTAAATTTGTTAAGTAAAGGTCTCATTTTTTAAAACAAATCAAATTACATCAAACACATTTGTGCCTTACTTAACATACCTAAATTTGCTAAGTAAGGATCCCATTTTCAAATCAAATTCAACAAATTAAACACATAAAACACATCATCACAAACAAACAAAAATGTTTTCAAAAGTATTTTTTTGCAAGCACACACTTGAGTCTCATTTAGCATATCCAAATTTTCTAAGTGAAGATTCCAAACATCAAATAAAAAATTTTAAAGCAAAGGATAAACAAAATAAATACATCTCCAAAGTCTCTCAAAAATTGAATGAACCTCATTCAACATACTCAAATTTGTTGAATGAAGGTTCTAAATCAAAATCAAATTTCAATGGTAAAGACTCCCCTCAAATCTCTCCAATTTAATGAACCCCACTCAACATACTTGAATTTGTTATATGAGGGTTCAAAATTCCAAGTTAATACAATATATAAACTTTTGAAGACAAATATCAAAGCAAGGGTATGACTCAATTACCCTTCAACAAATGTAGAGATTTCAGCATAGTAAGTCTTTTCACCCTTCAGTCAGTGCAGTTATCATGGCCTCCGACAAGTTTGTTTTCTCTTTCCCCTCTGGTGTAGATCTAGCCTTACATCAGGCCAATCTCACCATGACTGCCACCACATCGATTTACTTTGGCACAATTTGAGAGTGAGTTACTAGGGCACCACAATAAGGTGGCTAGATGCCACTTATCCTCTTTGACATTCTGTCTTACTATGAGTTCCCCTTATTGAAGAGGAAGGTTGTCATGGTTCCCACCCTCCAATCAGATAATATTTGCTAAAAGCATGGGTTAGAATTGCCATAGCCAAGGAGAGCTCTACCTCCTCTTTGTCAAGACTATCTTGGCCTCATGTATAGTCTCTACCTTCAGGTAGTTTGCCTCATTCTGCTTGCTCACCCACACCCAATGCTACAACAAATAGAAGGTTAAGCATCATGAGAGGCGATTAAGATCGATAATGATTTTACATATGAGGAGGGTCCACATGAGGTCTCTTTGTAGACCCTCTCTAGTTGGAGAGGAAGTTTTTAGGATTATTGCTGCATCACCTCCACCACTAGCTCAATATGAATTCTGAGGGATGAGAAAGCTTATGTCTCATACCATCTCCATTGCTTATGACGCCAGTCTCTTGCACTATTTTATTTGAGGTCAATGATCCCCACAAGGTCCTTAGATCCACAATGAGAGGTAAGGCTCATAGCACCCATCAGAGAGATAGCAGTGATTCATGTTCATTGATTTTCTCGATGATCACCAAGAGATCATGTTGATAGTATAGTTCTCAACACAACCGCCATGAGGAGAGTTCTGAGAGGTAGTTGTCAGCACCATCACATTGCTCCACCTTGTCACATCACCCATTGTTTGATAGTTCCTCCAAGATCCAAAAAATGCATCTTGGGAGAGGAGATCCCCATTGGTAATCCATATGTGATCCCAATCTTTCCATTAGAGGTGTGAGATCATGCTCTCTATTCAACCTTCCACTTCAACTATCAAAGAGGGAGTGGCAACCCAAGTGTCATCGACACCACCTCCAAGTCAGAAGTAGGAAGGGAATGACAAAAACATTTTAGGTTGGACCCTCAGTAGAGTATCAACAAGAGGAATGTTAGATGCATAGATTCTATGAACACAACCTTCTATGTAGTCAAGGTGTTTGTGCCATGAGTAGAGACTTTCTTGACAACATCCTAGAGAATTACTATGGCCAAAAGAGAGAGATTCTTGGGAGTGACTATTTTGATCAGGAAGAGGTTATGATAGCCTTCAATCCCAATGAGCAATCTATTTGAGGACTAGTTCATATGGTGATACCCTGATCCTTCTTACCATCAGTGAAGGTATTATGGTTCAAGAGATGACACCGATTCAACCCAACACCTCCTCTAAAATAAATGGAGTAGGTTAGTAGAATTAAAAAAAGACATGTTAAGAGTTCAGCACTACAAAACCAAGCCTAATTTTATAGTCCATATGGAGGTGATGCTGAGCTCCATGTTTTAGATCCTCCCAAGAGTGCATCTCCTATGGATCAGGATAGTGAAAGGTTGCATAATAAGGTCATAGATAGTACTCTGTGCAGGAGAAGGACATCAAACAAAAGGTGGAACAACAAGTGAGGGAAGTGTTACAAGCTTGGGGTACTTCATCCGCTCAAGTGACAAGAAATTTGACAAGCCAGATCAAAGGGTTTGTGCACCTTCAAGATCTTTGATCGTGAAACCAGGTAGCATATTCACTTTTCTTGTAACCAAGGCAACATGCACTTCTTCTTGCTTATTCCCAAGACCTCATATGTATTCGAGGTATTAATCCAATTCTAAAGATATTTGTTTGTTAGAGAACTCTTATTAGAGGTTTTCAAGCTAGAAAGGTAATTGTCTAACCTTATTTACTAAAATTCAATGAGTCCTCATTGATTATTTTCTCGTGAAAAACTTGAGTATAAAATGAAACCACTATTTGAAGATGCCATAGAAATTCTTTTTAAGAATATTCATATTGCTTTCATGCTCAAGAGATTTCTATCAAAACCTTTGATAAACTAATCAAGGTGGCTAGTCTACAAGGGATGTCAAAAAGTTACCTTTTCGGCCATCCAAGTCAAATCAAAAGTTTTGAGAAAAGCATGAGTATCAGATGGGAAGAACCATTAGAGTTCAGAGAGATATTGAGCTCAGCCTCCACTTTCACCTTCTATCAGCCTACCATCATTTGTGACCATAATAGCCTCCATGGCCATTAGCCACTCCTACCATAATCTCAATAATCAGACATATATGATATTACCACCTGCTTTTTTTGGATAAACTAAATAAGCCTTATTCATTTAAGAGAGGTAATCAAGAAGACCTAAGAACCTCAAAGAAGCTTGATTTTAGCTACCAAACCTAAGAATCAGAGAGGAAGTGGGCAGAGTGATGATCCTAACTTTTGCCCCAACCAATTTTAGACCATGTTTGAGATTGCTTCAATTTCAGATCCAAAGTACAAGTCGAAATTATTTCAAAGGATTACTTATTAGAAAAACCAACTTGTTCTATTAGGGAAATCCTTGGGGATACATATGATCCTTTTAAGACAAAAGAAGATTAGAATATCTCCTTATCTCGAACTTCTAAGAAAATTATTTTTAAGATCAAGAAAGTCTCCTTGCAAGTGCCTGAGGTAGCTTAAACCTCCAACATCAAGAAAGTTTTGCAAGTTGCCAAAGACAACTTGAGGAAAGTGGGAGCTCAATCTCACTTATGGATAGACCAAGACACAACCAGATCAAATCTTTCCTTCCAGTGAATTACTATTGCTTCATCCAACTCTTCTAGAGATATTTATATCATGACCAGGAACTAAACCCTCGTACTCTTATTTACTTGATTTCTATCATGTACCTCCATAGAAAGAAATCAATGAAGAAAGTAGATTCTACATATATCACTTTTGATAGTCTTGTGATCTCATTTCAATTAAAGCTCTCAAGTTTAAATAATAATAATAACACAAATAATTCATCTTTTTTATGATTGAATCACTTTCCTTTTTCGAAATAAGATGAGATTCTAGTCATCTAATCTGAGGGTAAGAGAAGATAGGTCACCCAAATAGAACTTTCATCACCCACCAAGGACCAAAGTCAACCCAGAGACAAAGTTCTACCTCCTTTAGAAAAGATAAGGGTAAGCAAGTCATTATTACATGGGGAAGCCCCTCACAATGCTACCTATGGATTCTTATGGAGGATCAGTTGATTACAATGTCCTAAATTTCATTAGAAAGTGTAACAAGTTCATATAGGTCTTATTTATCAAAGAGTGAGAATCTAATGAAGTTATTGATCCCTAGATAAAGAAGTAGATCTATCAAGAGAGGTATGTGCTTCAAAGGACATCTAGAGTTACAATCATGATGATGAAGATTGCTTTATGATCACACAATTTCACTACATAAAGAAATATATTCTTATATCAAGAGTGTTGTTGATGCATCAAGAACATTATGGGTCTAAAACCCTTACCTACTTATGATCAACATCTCCAAACTTATTTAGAAAGGATGATGTTGAAAGTCTTAAATGAAAAGCAGAGATTTAAGCTATAGTTTATTAGGGATAGATGATTAAACCAAGCTAAGGTTCATATTATAGAGATACATCTATTGTAGAAAAATTTTATATATTCACAAATCTATGGTGAAAAATGAAATAATATAAAAAATTCATCTTTTAGATGCCAAATGCAGATAAAGCTTATGTGTGATTGGGTAAGCCATCATGAAAGTGTACCATCTCTCAGAGATAGAAGTCACTATTAATGGAAATCACCTCAATAAGTATCAAATGATGGGTCTGATATTAAAGATTTTTCACTTAATGAAAAGTAAAGCTTTTATTTTAAACTTATTTTTTTCTTTCGTCATAGTTAATTACATTCTAAGGAAGAGATTCTTATGAAAATGATTAATAAATGATCATTCTTCAAAATTTCACAAAAGGACTATCAAGATTGTTCATAAGATCAAATATTGATCAAAGAATAAGTTATTACACAAAATAAGATTAAATTACAATTAAAACTAAGCATCTCAAACTATCATATGATTCTTCTTTTTTCTGATTTAGTTTCTTCTTTGGTTGAATTTATTGTGGAAATTTAAGACTTATGATTCCTTAACACAAGATTAAGAAAAATTTCTAAAAAATTTCTTATACACAAAAAAATAAATCTATAACCTACAAATCTAGAGCTTTAAAAAGCATAATAAATCAAAAATGTATTTGGTTTGTTCACCCATGGAGATAAACCACCCTATTCTTGGATTATGCTAGGGTGGGTAGCAACTTTATGATTTAAATACATGTAGACAATCTTATGTTATGAAGATAGCTACTATTATTCATTTAGAAAGAGACTAATCTTAAACATTCTAAAGAGACTAGATCATAACATGCTTCAAATGACCTAAATCTAATGCACCAAATTTTATTTTTATTTTCATTTTTGGATAATTATTTTGATTTTAGTTCATATGTAATTCATGTTAAAATAAAATTATTAAATTATGATAAGGAAGAGAATTTTAATTTAAATAAGAATTTCTAAAATAGAATCCAACAAGAGTAAATAAGATATTTATATGATATTATAAAAGAAATACTTCACTATGATTGCTAATTCTTTTTAATTAATTTTAAACTTTTGATTAAATTTTTTTAATTTTAATTTTGATTATTAGATTTTAAAAATTTATTTTTTAAGATAATCCACATTCATACAAAAAACAAGAAAGAAATAAGAAGATGCATTTTAATGCAAAAGCTAAATAAATTATCAATCAATTTATGTTAATCACAAAATGATAAAGGTCATTGTATTGGGCACCATTTCACAAACTTGAAAGTAACAAATTGGGTACCTTTATTCTTATACAATACAAAAATGAAAATACAATTACAAGAAATTCATTAATGGGTTGCTTCATTTCTTTTTTTTCTTCTTTTGTTTATGGTTCCTTCTTATGTGTGATGCATATTTTAATGGACATAGATAAGATCTTATGAAATGTCATTTCTAAAAAATCATCTAAAACCACATCTTACCAAATTTATATACTAAAAAAGAAGGAGAATCTAACAACACCTACAAAATGAGCTTATAATTAAAACAATATAATAAACTTCATATATTTTGATTATTCATATATATGAAATAAATTTGAATTTATTGATTATGCTTATATAACAAAGCAAAAAAAGTATTTTATATTTTTACTATGATGCTTTGACAAAAGTAACAATCTCTTGTAGAAAATAATCAGACAATGAAAGACACATTCAAAGCATAATCAACATATAAAAACATATATAAAAACAAAACAAAATAAAAAAAATAAATCAAAGTTTATTTAATGTTTATTTGTATTTAGATTTTGTTTAGAATTTTTAATGAAATTTCAACTTAGAGGAGAATTTATTTTGTTTAATATTTTATTGATTTTATTTATGTTTTAATTAGGTTAATAATTTACAATTTATAGTTAAAAAGTAAATGAGAATGAGATGACATAACCCAAGAATTTAAAGTAGACCATAGAAATAAAAATAATTTTAATTAATTAATGGTTAATTAAGCTAAGGGATTTAACTTTAAGTAATTTCAAAACACCCCTCACATGTGAGGTGAGTCTTGATTTCCTTAATTGAACTTAGACTCTTGAACACCTAAGCATCTACCCAAGGTAGATTAATTAAGTTATAGAAGTTTTAGAATTTTTAGAAATTAATTAAGAGAGTAATTAATGAATTAACCTTTAATTAAGGGAGGATTAAGGAAATAAAGGGATTTAGGGAATATCTTAGGGGAAACACCCCAAAATTATTCCCTAAGCCTCCTATTCATTGGATCTAACCATAATCAACCTTAATAATGGATTAAAACACTAATCCAAATCTTAATTATCCTTAATTAAGTTAAGGGAGTAATTAAAACACATTTGTAATTCCCCCAATTAAGCCTTAAATGCATCCCAAGAAAATTAGGGGAGGTAGAGCTCATCCCCTAAAACATACCCAAGAAGTTTGGGATTAATCAGAAAATTAATTAAGAAGTAATTAGCAAAATGAGATTTCCAATAAAACCCAAAATTAGAGAAAAAGGATAATTCAAAATCTATTGAAATCATTTTAAAAATATTCTAGGTTGAATTATCTTTCCATAGAATTTACCTCATATTTTTATGAATTTTATTGAAGGAGATATGAATTTTTGAAGGTTAGAAGATTAATTAAATTTAATTAAATTCCTAACTAATCCCCTCAACTCACAACGTGACATGCGGCTGTGGCGGTTAGCGTGCTTTACACGTCGCACCGTGAGCTAGTTACTTAAACATATAGGGTGGCGACGAGTGGGATGCGGTTTGATTCTGTTTGATCAAGGATCAGCACCAGATCATCCACGGTTTATAAGGATAAATCATTTCTAAAACATGAGATTAATCTTGACTGTCCATCCAAAATGCGTGGATGGATGGCAAGGATCTCCCTAGTTCTTCCTCTAGCCTCAACAGAGACCGTCCATGATCTAAGGGAAGATCCAAACTTGATTGAGCTTGGATTGGAATGAGATTGTACCCACACCATCTAAAGCTAATGAGAAGCTATCCAACAGTGGATTTTACATGCCATGAAAATTGCTTTCACAATAGACCAACACCTCCTAAGCTAAGTGGTCAAAAAATTCCATACCTCGCCAGAGGTGATCACCGGTGCATGAGCTCAATGAGGTAGTTTCGTCTAGTGGAGACGAAGTCCTGTTGAAAGTTTCAAGCCTTGGGGTTGAGTAGATCTCCCTATGAATCAACACCACTTGCTCCCCTTTACAGCTTTGATCCAATTCACCTCCTCCTTGCTTTTGGAACTTGAGAGAATGCTTAGGTGCACTTGACTTGATCTCCAGAGGGAGTGTGCAAGAGGAATTGGAGTAAATTTGAGTGATGAGGAAGTTGAGGATCCAATGGAGCTCCCCTATTTTCCAAGGAAGAAACCAAGAATGCTCATTTCAAATCCCTCTTAGAAAGCTTGGGATTACTCTCTGAAGTTTTCTAACACTCACTAGGGTTCAATTGAATGTGGAATCATGAATTCAAATTGAATTAGGGGGAGTATATCTCCCCCTATGGAAATCAATGACCGAGCCTTAGCTTGCAGTTTTGATCCAATTAACCACATGGAAAGGTTTGTTTAGGCTGTTAGATCTTTGCACATGGTCAGTTTGAGGTCTTGAGTGGATTGGTGACCTCCCATGTGCATCAAATTAAGTGGAAGGAGGATTTTGAATGAGCCAATTTGAGCTAGGGGATCAGTTTTGGCCTTGGGTCCATTTGGGCTGACCCAAACCCATTGGGTTGGGTGCACCACACTTCATTGAGTCCACTTGAGCTATTAGGAAGGTATCAAGTTGATATGAAGAGGGTTTGACCAAATTACCCATCGAATGGTCCATAATTTGTTCTACTGCCTAGTGGTAGGATGATCTTTTGGCTGATTTTTAATTTGGATATGTTGGGTATGTGGAGAAAATAGGTTTGGCCAAGTTTCATGAGATTTGGAGTTCATTTGACAAGGTTTGGCTCATGTTGACCTATTTAGGTTTAAATGGGTCAACTTTGGGTCAAGTTGACCAATTGTTGAAATTGGGTCAAACCAAGGGTTGGTCAAGTTCTAATGACCATTTGAAATGTTTTGGTGGCTTTGATTTGATTTAATTTGGATTAGTTTTGGATTTGGCTCATATGACTTCAGTTAGGTCGAATGGGTCAATTTGACCAATTTGTCCTATTTGACCTATTTGAGTTAGGACAAGGGTGGGTTTAGGTTTGGTTAGTCATATGGAGTGGATTGGTATCTTTATTTCCAATCAATTTGGGTTAAGTTTGAATTTGGCTCTACATGACCCCTTTAGGTCAAGTTGGGCCTAAGGTCAATTAGGCTAGATGAGGTCTAGTTGGCCAATTGAGGCTTTGGTCAAGTTCAACAAGTGATTTGGAATGAACTTGACCCATTGGTTTGATTCAATTTGGCTTATATCAAGTTTTGACATATTTTGACTCTTTAGGTCAAGTTGGTTCAACTTGAGTTAAGTGACCAATTGGGCTAGGTTAGGCTCAAATGTTGACTTGGTCAAGTTCAAACATAGGGCATGAATGAACTTAGATCAATGATTTTAATTAATTTGGCCTATGGTAGATTTTGGCTATGTTAGGTTTTATTTTGGGCTAAGTGTTGACTTGGTCAACGCTTAAGTTTGACTTGGTTTGACCTAATTTGGTTGAGTGATCATCCCATGATGATTGTTGATCATGATGAGAGGCATAAAGTTTGGTTCAATTCAATTTGGTTAGGATTAGAATTTGGCTCATAAGGTACTTTAAGTCACTTTGGGTCAAGTGAGCCTAAGTCAGTCAAATGGCTTGGTCAAAGCTTGATTTGAGTTTGATTGAACTTGTATATGGACTTATGATTGAAATATAAATCCATTTCGAAGTGGTTTGAGGTCAAATGGGTTTTGACCCATTTGATAATTTCATATTCGAAGGAAGAATATGAAAGGATTTGGGGTTTGATTTTGAATTGTTTTTTGATTTGGTGATTGAAGCTTACATTTATATATGAATTCATGATTGTAGGGTTGATTGAATCATGAAGGAAAAATCAAGAGTTTGACTTGATTTGAAATTGATTTGGCTAAGTTCAAGATTTTGACTTGAAAGGCTTAGGTTGGATTTTGAGTGGATTTAAGTTTGATTTTTGAAATTGGTTTTGATTTTTTGAATTTATATTTTATTTATATATGTGAATATAAATGAGAATATAAATGGATCATGAGAAAATCTCAAGTATTTGAAGTGCTTTGATCATGATTTAGGCTAAGTCCATTAAAGGGAATTTAAAGGACTTAGGAAATTTTAGAGTTGGGAGTTTGAATTTTTGAAATTGGTTTGATTGATTTATATTTATATTTAATTTATATATATGAATATAAATGAGAATATAAATGAATTATGAGAAAATCTCATGAATTTGAATTGATTTGATCATGATATAGGCTAAGTCCATTAAAAGGAATTTAAAGGACTTAAGGAAAATTTTAGATTGGGAATTTAATTTTTGGATTTGATTTGATTTATTTATATTTATATTTCATTTATATATGTGAATATACATGAGAATATAAATGAGTTATGAGAAAATCTCAAGGATTTCAATTGGTTTAGATCATGATTTTGGTTAAGTCCATTAAAAGGAATTTATAGGACTTAAGGAAATTTCATGAATTGATTTCAAATTTTGAATTTAGTTTGATTGGTTTGAATTTATAATTCATTTATATATATGAATATAAATGAGAATATAAATGGATTATGGGAAAATATGAAGGATTTGATTTGGTTTTGATCATGATTTTGGTTAAGTCCTTAAGAGGAGATTAAGGACTTAAGAAAGATTTGGACTTAGGAATTTCATTAATGGTTTTCAAATATGGATTTCAATCACATGGAGTTGATTAGTTTGGAGAAAATGAAATAAAATTGAGTTGGAGTTTGACTTGATGGAAGGATGGTGAGGAATGGTTCAAGCTAGGGTAGACAAATTTTCCTAACACCCCTAAGGTATGCCCTATTCCCATGGCTAACTCTTCTAAGTCTCTAAGACTAGGTTGAGTGTCCACCTAATCACTAGATGTATCTTAAGACTAAAGAACTCTTAAAGTCTAAGAGAAGTCCTATGCTTAAGATGGAGGGGTTGAGAGCTCATCCTAAAATGAGGTCAACAACATCTTTCATTGCTTTGCTTGGGAGACAACGGATACATGAAAAAAACATGACCCCATCCTTTCTACATCTTATGAAGAGAGGTGGGATCGCAGTCAAGGAGATCTCAAGCTATTTATAGTTCAAGGTCGATATATGAGAATGTGGCCTACTACCTCCCTCAAAATCAATAACAAGTTTATTCTTGAACTTGACCAAAGTTCAAAAATAAAATAAAAAGAAAAGAAATAGAAAAAAAAATGAAAAGAAAATAAAAAAAGAAAGAGCAAGAAATAGGTTGGAGGAGGAAGTAGAGCCTGACATTAGATTCCACCCACAATTCATTATTGCATTCGAACACATGGGTAGGATGACTCGACCTCCACTAGGCAGAAGAAAGAGGATAGTTCAGAGGCGGCCCCAGAAATGGAAAGCCTCCTTATTGGCCACCCAATAAGAGGTATGTCCCAACCACCAGGAGTATGCCTGCTATCCATGACTTAGAATCTAATTCAGAGGATGAGTCTTATATGGTTAGCACACCAGTCAGCTCTTCTTAGCAGCTAGATTCTTTTTGACGTAACACTTGAGTCAGATAGTGATGAAGACCGAGCACCAAAGCAAAGCATGAATGTATCCAAGTCTATATGTGAAATAGTTAGATATCGTTGGGAACCTTAGCTAACCCACTTTCCTCAAAAAAAGTTGAGGGGGTAGTTAAGGAAGCCCCTAAGTCATCCACTGATGTGAAAATTTGGAGGTTCTTTCTGGGAGCATCATCGTCAAGTCAAGAAGTTAATGTAGAACTTGAAGATGATTCATATAAAGCTCTAATAGAATTAACTTTTGATTGGTACTCGTTGTGTGTTCTAAATTTAGCGAAGAAAGGATTGATTCCACATGCTTGGTTTAAACACAAGTTAGATTACTTCAAGAGGTTATGAGACAACAAATGCAGAAATTCTCAATCAAGACTAGACTGATTTGGTGCAATCTAGATGATGATGATTGCTTTCTTAATCATCACCAACCATCTGGAGTCTGATAGGTTCTTTTTAATTCACATTAACTCTTATGAGGAGATGTGCTTAGACACTTCAGATGATTCAGATGAGTTTCAAGTCAAAGATGCACTGCCAGAGTTCGAAGAGGAGATCAGTTCAACCATTGATGAGCTCAAGGAAATCAACTTAGGAATTAAAGACAATCCATGTCTGACATATATCAGTTCTTTATTTAATCAAACTAAAACCAATGACTTAGTCAGGCTGTTGATTGAGTTTAAGGATTGCTTAACATAGTGTTATAAAGAGATGTCTGGTTTATCTTCTGACGTAGCAATCCACAAACAAGCAATAGAGCCTAATGCTAACCTTGTCAAGCAAGCTGACACACATATGCATTAGACATTGAACAACATGTCATTTCTAAAGTCAAGAAATTGATCGATCCTGATTTTATCAGGGAACAAAAATATCCTACCTGGTTGGCCAGTGTCATCCCAATTAAGAAGAAGAATGACTCATGCATCAATTTTAGGGACTTAAATAAGGCATGTCCAAAAGATGAATTTCCACTACCAATCCCGATGGTTGACATTGCCTCATCTCATGTAATTTTCTCTTCATGGATGGCTCATGATGCACAACCAAATAAAGATGGCCCTGAAGATGAAAGAAACACTACTTTTCAAACTTTGATTGAACTTTATTGCTACTTCATGTCACCCAAAAGCTTGCTCGGTCCATACCTTTAGCCTTAAAAAATGCGTACACTACCAACCATGACTCAAATCTTTGACAAATTCATTCATCATCAAGTTGAATGTTACATCGATGATCTCATTGTAAAGAGCAAAGAAAAAAAAGACCAGCTCTTTGACTTGAGAGTAGTTTTCAAGCGATTAAGACAATATAACCTCAAAATGAATCTCCTGAAGGTGCATTCAAAGTAGCTTCAAGGAAGTTCCTTGGTTTGGACACCGTGAATAGAGATCGATCCGAGAAGATCAAAGTATATTAGAAATATTAAAGGCGTTGGCATATCTAAGATGTTTCATATCCAACTTATCAAAAAAGATGCCAAGTTCAAGTGGGATGATAAGTGTCAACATGCCTTTCAAGACATCAAGCACTATTTGATGATGCCTAGTAGTCCCTATCCCGTGAAAATTATCCTCTCTACACGCATGCATTCGATGACTCCTTCTATGCTTTGTTGGCCCAAGCCAATGACAAGAGGAAAGAGAATGCTCTCTACTATCTCAGTCATTATCTAATTCCTGCTAAAGCAAATTATCCACCCATTAAGAAACATTGCCTAGCTCTAATCTTTGCATCCCAAAAGCTACGACACTACATTCTTTCTCACAAGGTGAACTTGATCTCTATGATCAATCCACCACAATATCTCATGAAACGACTGACATTATCCAGATGGTTGGCACCTTGGTCTGTGATTTTATTATAATTTGATATTACTTTCATCTTCGTGGGTGAAATGACAAAACTAGCGATTTCTTAGCAAAGACACCCACTTCTCGCTCTCTTATGATGACCTCCCTAATGAATAAATCATGAACTTAGAGGACACTAGCATTTTCCACTGGGAGATGTACTTTGATGATGCAGCTTCCTCTCAAAGAGGAGAAGAACCACAATCTACTATCCCAGGAAAAGTAAGGGTAGGAGTAGTTCTCCTAACTTCAGACCGCGATGTGATAAGATTCTCATATCACCTGTTCAATCCATGCACCAACAACAAAACTGAATATGAGGTTTTGATTGCTAAGAGTGAGCAGTCACGCTATGCATCTAGAACATCAACATCTCCAAGGATTCTCAGTTAGTCATCAATCAAATCACTAGGTCCTACAAGGTTCTAAAGCCTATGCTCCATCACTACCATAAGTACACTATAGAGTTGTTAGCTCAAATCCTAGAGGTTACCATTTACAAGATTTCTCGAGGATAAAATGGTGTAGCTGATGCTTTAGCCAAACTTTCCAAGGAGTTGGCATGTCCGGAAGATGAGTCCATATAAATAAGGGTCAAAAATGGACAGGTCTTATCCCTTATTAATACAGAACTCATTGAAAAATACTCTCTTGAAGGGGAGATTGCCATTGCCAAAAGGATAATGAGTCAGATTAGAGGCAACCATTCATAGATTACCTAAATGTAAGCAGACTACCTCAAGAGAAGTCACTAGCACATTAAGTAAAGCAAAGAGCTCTTTCTTTTGCTCTCGTGGATGACACCTTATATCGGCAGTCCTTCAATCATATGTGGTTACATTATTTAGACAAACACAAAGCCCAGAAGAACATGACTGAGGTACACTCAGGTCTATGTGGAGCTCATCAATCCGGTCCGAAGATGAAAGCCAATATCAAGAGACTAGGATACTATTGGCCGTCAATGATTATAGATTGCATGGATATAGCTAGGTGATGCCACCAATATCAGGTGCATGGTGTAGTATTACACTAACCACCCAACATTGTACATTTAACATAAGCCTCATGGCCATTCAAGTGTTGGGGTATCACATATAGATTGATCCTCCTTCTTCTAAGGGTCATCAGTTCATCCTAGCTGCCACCGACTACTTTTCCAAGTGGGTGGAGGCAATTCCACTCAAAGAGATCACAGCTTAGCATGTGCTCTAATTTTTCAGGAAGCATATCTTCTATAGGTTTGGGGTGCCTCGATGAATTATATATGATAATGATACTGCATTGAAGAGCACCAAGATCAATAACTTTGATCGGAGACACAACATAGATTGGAGATACTCTACCATCTACTACTTAAGGGAAAATGGCTCGGCAGAAGCCTTCAACATAACTCTCATCCAAATATTGAAGAAAACATTTGATGATAATAAACGATAATGCACCACATACAGAACTCCAACTCAGTTTACTTCTTTTTCCTTAGTGTAAGGTTCGAACATGTCCTACCATTAGAAGTCCAACTCAGCTCACTAAGGATAGCTATGGGTAGCAAGATCAACAATGGAGTAGAATGCCAAGTTGTGGTTAGAGCTTGAAGGTTTGGAGGAGAGACTCCTACAAGCATGTTAGAATCTTGAGTTATACAAAGCTAAAATGATTTAAGCTCACAAAAAGTTGGTCCATCCTAGAGCTTTTCAAGTAGGAGAGTTTGTTTTAGTTTTAAGGAGACCAATTATTGCCCGTCTCAAGATGGGAGGCAAGTTGAACCCACTTGGGAAGGCCCTTTTTCTATAGAAAAGGCTTACTAAAGAGGATCATATTAGTTGATCAAGTATAAAGGAGAGCACCCGATTCTTCCAATCAATGAGCTTTACTTAAAGAAATATTATCCTTAAAGCAATGTTTGAAAATAATTATCATCAATAAAGATTCCATTTCCATTCATCAAATCTTTTCTTCATTAAAACATCTTTGTTTGGAAATCCGCCACAACACATGTTTAGGATAGGTGTAAGAGAACCAAAGTGGCATCCTATCCTTCATCAACACAAACACAAACTTCACACAAACACATATCAAACAAACATATCTTTTGTCTCAGGCTACTTTGATGTGGGATAATGCCGCATGTGGCACTCACTCATTTGCTGCTCTAGGGAAGGCTAACGTGTTACCTTGCTAGTGCATCACCCCAGTGGTTCCTCATTCAAGAAGATGTAAGTCTGCTACGCTTTCTTTCTTAATTTGACCACTGCACACCGATGAGCACCTTGGTGGGCCTTACTACACGGTTGGTAAGCTACCATCATGTTGCCTTCATTTAAGAGAATGTAAATCTACTATGCCTTCTTCTTAAACTAGCCATCGTGAACTAACTTGGTCGAGTTGAGGATTAGGGTAAGTCTCTTAGCAGCTCCTTTCCTCTTGACTACTTTAAGTCTAGGTCCAGTCCTTTTTTATGACTCCCAACTTAGTAGTTTCCCTTAGGTCGGGTTGATCTATTGCGCCGTCAATGGGTCACCCCAGTGGTTGATCCCTACTTTGGAAGATGTAAGACTCTTATGCTTTCTTCATAAGTATAGCCGTTGCACACTGATGGGTAGCCCTAAGTTGGATAGCACTTGTTGAGCCAATGATGGACTATCCCAACAATCAATTCAGCTTTAGGGAGATGTAAGTCTACATGCCTTCTTTCAGACTAATTATCGCAAATTGATAGGCACCTTATGTTGGTTGGTGTTCACTATGCTGATAGCGACCCACCCGATGGATACACCACTCTTGGCAGATGTAAGACTGCTATGCTTTGTCCTTGAGTTGGTAATCGTATACCTACAGGCATTATTTTCTTTAGGGATCAGCATAACGTCCCTAGTGGCACCTCCCCTATGATCACTCTACTTGAATCACGTTATGAATTTATTTAGACACCCGGGTTACTTTTGAATTGAGCAGTCCCCCTTTCTTAGTAATCATCCCTATGGTTGGAGATTCTATCCCACGAATGCGTAGATTCTCCCTTGGTCCAGTAAATCTGAGATAAGTCAAGGCCGATAGAACCCTTCTCGATGGTCCTTGCAAAACCAAGGTCTAAAATAAACAAACAAAATATAAGTTCTCTTATGGATTAAGAATTAAGACCCCCGATGACACCTTTCCCAACTAGAGATCCTATCTTTAGGGAAGTGTTAACAAAACTCCCATAGAATCGCTGACTACTCTTGAGTTGAGATAAGTCCCCCATGACACTCTCTTAGTAGTCGCCCTTAGGCTGGGTTCAATTTGTTCTACCACCAACAGGTTACCCCGGTGGTCATCCTTGCTTTGGAATATGTAAGTCTACTATGCATTCTTTCCAACATGACCATTGCAAAGTAGCCCTAGGTCAGGTTCAATTTGTTGCGCTTCCAACAGGTCACCCAAGTGGTTGTTCTTTGCTTTAGAGATGCAAGTCTGCCATGCTTTCTCTAGCACATCCATTGCAAACTGAAAGGAACCCCTTAGGTCGGATAGTCCTACCCTTCACCGGTGGACTACCCCTTTGATTGGTAAATCTGAGATAGGCCAAGGCTGACATAGCCCTTTCTCAGTGCGATCCATCACAAACCGACAAGATCCATCAAATGAAATTAAAAGAAATAAATTTTGACTACTTTGAGTTGATATAAGTCCTCTAGCAACATTCACTTAGAAGCCGCACTTAGGTTGGGTTGATCTGTTGCACCATCAACAGGTCGCCCCGCAGTGGTTGATCCCTACTTTGCAAGATGTAAGTCTGTTAGGCTTTTTTCCTAAGTATAGCCATTGCACACCGAAAGGCAACCCCTTAGGTCGAATAGTTTTATCATGTGGCTAGTAGACTACCCCCTTGGATCGGTAAATCTAAGATAGGCCGAGGCTGACATAGCCCCTTTTCAGTGCATTCCATTGCAAACTGACAGGGTCCATCTCAAATTCTAAAATTTAAAATTTAAAACAAATCAAATGAACCTCTCTAGTGGAGTAAAATTAAACATATCACACACCAAGCTCTCATCCATAGCGGATTCCTCCTTATGCCATTGGCATAAACCTCTCATATGTCATGCCTAATGCATGTGTGATCCCTTAGTGGATCTCCCTCCATATCCTTGATATGGAGTTCTTATCAAATTCCTTTGCTCTCTTATGCCCTTTGAATGAGTTGAATTGTATTGCACTAAGATCATGATTCTATCTACCTCTCAGGTTTAGGTATATATAATTTTCGTTAGTGTTAGCAATCTTTTGGATGTTGTTGATCATTTCGGTCAACACCAACATGTGCGGTGTGCCTCGTACCACACCTATCCACCTCACTTTTGGAGTGAGTTCTTAACCTCCTCTTCTTAGATTTAGGAGTCTTCTAGACACTAAGACTTTCTTAGTCATAACACACTTCTAGTGATTAGATGAACACTTAACCTAAGCCTAGAGACTTAGAAGGGTTAATCATAGGATTAGGCCATGCCTTAGGTACTTAGGACAATCACTAACCTATAGCATAAACCCAATATATGTACACCTTCTTAAATTCAATTCAAATTCAAATTTCTAACCAAACCTCAAACTCAATTTCAAATCCAAATCCAAATCCAAATTCCAAATCAAATGACTGAAGCCCTTGATCAAATCCTTCTTAAGCCCTATGATCTTATCCTTAGCCAAACTCAAATCAATCCAAATTCAATTGGTTTTCTCGAAGACCAATTCAACCCCTCAATCATGTACCAAATCCAAATCCAAATGCTAAACTAAATGATTGAAATCCATTATCAAATCCAAAATCAAAGTCCTCCTTAAAGTCTTATGATGTCCTTAGACTTAGCCAAATCTCCACTCAATTCAACCCAAATTTGATTGATCTCTTCATGAATTATTTATATATTCATTTATTATCACAAGTATAAATGAGATATAAACTCAAATAGCCAAAACTAAATCAAACTAAATCCAAATCCAACCAAGACCTCTCTTAAGACATATGGACCTACCTCCATGAGCTTAACACCATCTTAACCCAAGTCAAGTAAAAAATAATTGATTTCTTTATAAATAAATTAGTCATTCATTTATATTCACAAATATAAATGAAACCCCATCCCAATGATCAAAACTAAATCAATTTCCTATTTAATCCCTTTTCACCTACCTCCATAACTTTAATTAAATTTGCTTCCAAATGACTCCGAACTCAAGTGATTTTCTCATAAATCATTTGTATCTTCATTTATATTTACAAATATAAATGAAATATAAATTCACATGACCAAAATCAAGTCCAAAGTCAAGTCAAAACCCAATTCAATCCCTTTAAGCAAATTCCTTGAACTTGGCCATATCCTATCTAAATCAAATCAAAATCAATAGATTTTTTCTTGAATCAATCATTCCTTCAATCAGCTATCTAAATATAAATGAAACCAGTAATCATCAAGCCAAATTCAAGTCAATCAAAGTCAAGACCATTTTGGCTTGAAAATTCCAAATGAACGAAAACCTATCATAGCCCAAATTGCAGTTTGATTTATATTTCAATCATAAACTCATATATAAATCTAACTAAACCTTAATCAAACTAAAACCATTGATTGACCATTTAGGTCCACTTGACCCAAAGTGGCCTAAAGGACCTTTTTGAGTCGAGTTCTAATCCAACCCAAATTAGATTGAACCAAACCCATCCAAACCACATACCATGATCAACAATCACCCAAGAGTGATCAATTGCCTTGAATTGGGTCAAACTAAGTCAACCCTTAGCCCAAATGAAATCCAAACTAGCCAAATTATAACTTAAGCCAAATATCTTGAAACCAATGATTCATACCAATCCAAAATCAATACTTGAATATGACTTGACCTTCAATTTAGCCAAACCTAACCCAATTGGCCTTATTGACCCAAGTTGATCCAAATTGGCCTAAAAGGCCAAAATAGGTCAAATCATGGTCCAACCAAAATTGATTGCAACCAACAGTTCAAGTTCATTCCAAATTGATTATTGAACTTGACTAAAGTCATAACTGAGCCCAATTTGACCAATTGGTTAACCTAACCCAACATAGCCCAAATTGACCTAAAGGATCAAATTGGCCAAAATCCAAATTAAATCCAAATTGATTCAAACCAAAGCCTACAATCATTTTCAATCAACCAAGTGAACTTGAACCAACACCCAACCCAAGAAAATTTGGCCAATTTGGTCAAATTGGTCAACTTGATTCATTTGACCTATATGAATCCAAATGAGCCAAAATCAAACCTAGGCCAAATTGATTGAAACCAATTGAACTAGTGCACTCCAAATGGTCATGTAAACTTGACCTAACCCTTAGTTTGAAAAAATTTGACCAATTGGTCAACTTGACCCAACCTAACCCAATTTGACCTAAATAAGTCAAATTAAGCCAAATCACTTGAAATTTAGGCTAACCCAGTTTTGAATAATCTCAAATCTACCCAAATCAGTTCGATTGCCAAATGACCAAGATACCCTTGGGCTAAGGGTATCACATGAGGAAATTCACTTGGGGGGAATGGTCATTTATCTTCCTTGGCCCCTTGGCACTCATCAATGGCTCCACTTATGCACCTATGACATTGGCTAACCTGACCTAGGGGTTGGTTGGGTCAGCCATAACCCATGGGAGGTGAAATCACCTCCCCATTTCCATTAGAGCAAGTGGAAAGCAAGGACTCCCACTCCCCTTTCCTTGGTTGCATTCTCATACCCTCCTCCACTCAAGTGAAGCTAGCTAAGGTGATTCCCTACCCAATTTGAGATCCCCTTGGCAGCCATTTGATCAAAATGGCCAAACAAGGCTAGCCATTCATTCCAAGGAATGAGGGAGGTATACCCTCTTCATTCTTACTCAAATCCAGAGACTTGCACTTGATTCAACCCTAGCAGCTAGAGACGCACATCCCAAAACAATTTTCAAGGTTCTTGAGCTTCCCAAACTTTCTCTTTCTCTATTTTAGAAAAAAACTAAAATAGGGGAGGCCACCTACGATTCCCATTTGCTCAAACCTCCACCAAAGTGTAATTAACTTTGCACACACCTTCCTTAAACCTAGACGAGCAAGAACGAATTGCTTCCCATCACCTCTGATCATTGGAAGTGGGAGTTCGATCAGAGCCAATTACCTACACTTAGTGCATTGCCCTTCTGACAAAACTACACCACATCAAAGCTTGTGCTGTTCAACAGGGCTTTGTCTCTACTAGACAAAGCTTCCTTAATCATTGGAATCATTGGTCATTAGCTCTGATGAGGTATGTCATTAAAACTGATCCTTAGCTCAAAATGGTTTGGTCCTTTGTGAAGAAAAGCTGCATGTCATGATATTTCCACCATTGGATCTCTTAATTTTGCTTCCCCAATGGTGTGAGGTCGATTTGATCTTCATTCAAGCTCGTGAGCTCGATCTAGAGCAAATGATAAACCACCTCCATCTCTCTCGCGAAGAGACAGATCATGATCCATTCACGTGATTGGAATGGACGATCCTGATCAAATCACTTTAGATTAAATGGATTAATCCTATTAAACTACATCATTTATCATGGCTATCCGATCTTATATCAGATGACTCACATGAAAATGCATCATGCCGCCGGCTAAGTCAGTCGTGGATGTGACAACTTAAAGAATAAATCTTGTAGTGCCATGTGGAAAGTGCATCGTGTTAGTGCGCCACGTCACGTCAATGGGATTAAGGTTAATTAAGGCTAATTAAATGCATTTTAATCACTAAAATTTTATAAATTCATCATAAATTGTAGAAAATAAAAAAAATATAAATAAATACTCATTTTAAAGATATTAGGAGAATTTAATAAAATATTTTCAATTGATTTTGAGTAGTAATTTAGGCTTAATTTTGGTTTAATTAAAAATTTAATTAGCTTAGTTACTCTATAATTACACAAGTAATTAATTCCAAACTTTATGAGGTTGATTAATGAGATGAGCTCTGCCTCCCATAAATTTCTTGGGATTTATTACTTGGTTAATTAGGGAAATAGCTTATCTTAGACCTAATTACTTTCTTAATTAATTAGGTGATTAATTAACACTCTAAATAGCAAGAAAATCATTAATTAAGCTTGCTAATCATTGTGGAACAGTGAATGAGCATGGGGAATGAGATTGGGACCTCTTTTTTAATATTTCCCTAAGTTCATTTCACTTGACTTGAAACTAATTAATTTGGGATTAATTAATAGTTTAATTAATTAATTAATTAGCTTAATTAATTAAATTTAAATCATAATCACACGAGATGTCATCTAATTAAGTTTCATGGGTAGACTCTTAGGTGTTCAATAACCTAAGAGAATCCCAAGGCAATTCTAATTAGCCCATATGTGTGAAAGAATTATAAGAATACTTAATTAAGTCCCTTAGCTTAATTAAACATTAATTGTGAGTCAATTGCATTGGGACCATTTCATTTATTAGGATCATTATTGATTTAATTTCTAATGCTTATTTAAATCATGTTGGCTCACAATTACTTGGGTAAATATATTAGGGTGATATATGAAAGGGGTAATTAATGGACTTAACTCTTGTTGCAACCTAATTAAATTATAAAATCAACTTAATTTCTTTTCATTGAACCAAATTGATTAACCAATATGGAAATGGGTTTGGGGCAGCTAATGATTGAATCTCCTCTCTTCTTTAAATTAAATCAAACATCCAAACATAACTTAATAAGAAGCATTCATTTACATTAAATGATTGTATTTGATATGATTGTGCTTAGGAATTAGTTTGATTGAATGAAACATGTATTGTATGTCTTATTATTCCTTTTCAATCATATTAAATGATGTGTGCCATGTCATTCTATGCTTTCATGTTTTAAAAATGTTTAAACTTAAATGAATTTTCTTTATGTAAAGCTTCCATGTGTTGAATTAAATTTATAATATGTGTGGCTATTATCACTATTAAATCAAAATCTATTTTTAAAAATTTATAAATCAACTATAACATTTGGAGTAATTAATATCTATAAATATCTATAAGTTCGTACATGTCTACGGCTTTAAACATGTGATATGGAGTTCTCTTTCTCTAGTCTATATGGATATACATAATGTTTGAATGTTAACAAGTGTATAACTCATTTGAAAAGGGCACAACATTTGTTTGAACTCATTCCTATGTATTTCTACCTGAGAATTTAGATAGAACTTTAGCTCACATGTATAAAGAATTTAATGGAAGGAAATATAACATTTTGCTTGATTTTTCATTTTTGTAGTTACTTGTACATTCATGTGTATTCAAGAATAGTGAGTATATCTAGTCTAGACATTCAAGGGACGCAAGGCTTTAAGTAGACCCAAGGAGGTCTTTACCTCACTCGCCTGGTTAACAATGTCGAAGTATCCACTTAAAAATTTTAAACACTTGTATATGCATTTATCTAATAAATGAAAATCTTCTTTCCAACTTAATGAACTTTTTGCATGATTTTCTATTCTTATAGTCATTTGTACATTCATGTGTATTCAAGAATAGTGGATATATCTAATTTGGACATTTCGGAGATGCAAGGCTTTAAGTAACCCCAAAGATGTCTTTACCTCACTCCTATGGTTAACAATGGAAGTATCCACTTAAAACTTTTATACACTTATATATGCATTTAGCTAATGAATTAAAATCTTCATTCCAACTTAATGAACTTTTTGTATGATTTTATATTCTTGTATTCATTTGTACATTCATGAGTATTCAATAATAGTGGGTATATCTAGTCTGGACATTACGGGGATGCAAGACTTTAAGTAGCCCCAACGAGATCTTTACCTCACTCCCCTAGTTAACAATGGTGAAGTATTCACTTAAAACTTTTATACACTTGTATATGCATTTAACTAATGAATGAAAATAATCTTTCCAACTTAATGAACTATTTGCATGATTTTCTATTCTTGTAGTCATTTGTACATTCATTTGTATTCAAGAATAGTGGGTATATCTAGTCTGGATATTCTGGGGATGCAAGGCTTTAAGTAGCCCCAAAGAGGTCTTTACCTCACTCCCCTAGTTAACAATGGAAACGTATCACCTTAAAACTTGTATACACTTGTATATGCATTTAGCTAATGAATGAAAATATTTTTTTCCAACTTAATGAACTTTTACATGATTTTCTATTCTTGTAGTCATTTGTACATTCATGTGTATTCAAGAATAGTGGGTATATCTAGTCTGGACATTCCGGGGATGCAAGACATTAAGTAGCTCTAAGGAGGTCTTTACCTCACTCCCTTAGTTTAACAATGGCAAAGTACTTGCTTAAAACTTTATACACTTGAATGTGCATTTAGTTAATGAGTGAAAATCCCATTTTCTACAAAATAGACATATGCATCATTCATTTAAAGTGTGCTAAAAGAAATATGTTGCATGTATAGTTATACTTAGAATTAATTATGTTGCATGTATAGTTATACTTAGAATTATGTCATATGCATACTACATGTGATGAAAAGGAATAACTTGATATATATCATATGATAGTAATTCAATCAAATTAGTCTTAAGAAGTCTTTCATGTTGAATGTTATTATTTAAGGTGAACCTAAACTTAGGATTAATGTAAAATGTGTAATAAGCTATTCACTAAAAAGAACCAAATCAAATTAACATGCTTTAGAAAGTGGCTTAAGGTAGGGATGAAAGAGAGCAATCCTCTTTCTTCTTTTTATAACACTTAGTTGCTAAGTGTAATAATATGAAATAAAAGAAAACACAAATTAAAATTCTTAAATTAATTAAACAACTTCAAGTGAAACCAACCTTTCTTGTTAAATTAAACCTTTCTAAACTTAGAAAATACAACTCTATTGCTTAGCAAGACATACCACGCAGGCCTTAACACACACATTAAAATTAAGTCATTACTTCTAGCTTCATGTTAGGGTGGTGCTTCATTTGATGGATATTTTATTTTGTGATATAATATTTTAGACTGGATGTTAGGGTGTATGTTCCGCAGACTGGATATTAGGCTATGATTAGCCTAATTATATTTTTTGTAGAGGATTATGCTTAAAGGAGTCACGTAAAAATAAATATAAATGCTCTCTTTGCAGGTTACTTAAGTCCCTAAGCATAATCTAAGTTAGGATAGGTGGGCTTGATTACCCATGTGTTGGGTGCTAAGTGCAAATTATAAATATAACTACTTGGATTGTATATATGTTTAGCTAACCTCTATTTTGCATATGCAGTTAGATTTAATTTTCTTATTTTTAATGTAATTTTGCATTAGGGATTACGATTAGTGTTATCGAGGATAAGGATGAGCATTGGCTAGAAGGCTTTATTCTGGAAGGCCATGTAATGCCTTTGACGTGGAGCAAACCAAATCAAAGAGGGAGGAAGATACATAAAGACATGAAGACATGAAGAATGAACCCACCCCCCTCCCCTCCCTCGCCCCCATAGCACTTATTCATTTATAAATTTTAATTATTCTTTTATGTACCAGGTTGTATAAGGGTAAAACTCAGCTACTCATCCTTTATTTTTCAGTTTGTATGGCGGTACCCGACCGCACCGAACTTCTTTTTTTTGCACTAGTTATAAAATCATTTGATATTATGTTTAACTTGTGCATTAAAAATTACATGCCTCTTCATAGTTTTTTATGATTAGTGTTTGTTGTATGGCCTATATGTGATTAGGCTCTTAGAGAAAAATAAATCTTTTACCCAACTATAACTTATAACTAAAAGTTTTAAATAATTCATAACCTCACCATAAAAGCCTAGGTGATAAATAAGATAATTAAAAGATTTAGTAACCCCTTAGCTGAATATTATATGCTTCACATCATGCATGCATATTCTTTCTCTCTTGAAAATAAGGGATTTCTATCCTTGCACGATAAGGGACTGCTTGACTTGTGAGGGAATTCCTTGTGGTGGAAAACACCCCTTCTTGCTGATTTAGCTAATAATATAATTTAATCATGCATATAGACGTACAAAATCCCAAAGCCTTTATCAAAATGAAGCATCAAAAATCAAATAAAATTTGAAAAGATTTACATTTATAGATTAAGTCATTACATATACCACTCATGCTCTAGTCTCTTTAGGGAATGAGTTTAAGGACTTTAGTCTCTTTTTAAATAATAACAACCTAATTATCTTACAAAATCATATGACTTGCCAACATGATTTTAAAATATTGGAGGAGTTAGCTGGCTACCACTCCAGGCAGTTATAAGTCCAACAGTCGGGTGGTTTATCCTTTATTGTGGAGGTAAACCATATACCCATTTTTGCTTAGATTTAGTTCATGCTTTGGCTTATGCCAAAGCTCCCTAGATTTAAGATCAGAGGTGGCTATTTCCTTCAGGCTACAAGCATAAATCCTCACCTCTTAGGCATTCTCATAACCTTGTGTTGTTGGATTATAAGTCCTCGCTTCCTAACAAAAATGTCAACTTTAATAAAATCAATCTCTTCAATTTCAAACATATAAAGCCTAATCATAGGATAGGGTGCTCACTAGGCTTCCTAGTATCATGAGTATTTCCTACTCATTTCCTTTAGCTTCTAAAATAAGTCTTTTCATTTGATCTATCCCGATTGATTTTCCAAATATAGCTAATCCTTTGATAATCTAGCCTTGAAATCTTTTGAAGACCTTAATTTCTATTTTAATCAAGAGTATTCTTAAGAGATTTCATCTCTTAGACATAATTAACTATAGGGGCTTGCCTCCATAGGGAACTTAATGAACCTAGCTTAGAATAAACCCTGCTTCACTTTTCCATGTAAAGTAGGAGAAAAATCTCTTATACATTCGAAGGCCTATCATGCCTTAGAAGTCTTTATTAGGTGATTAGGTCCATTATAGGGTGATGATTTATGTCTTTCGAGATAGTACATCATTCCTTAATGTCGTACCCGATCACTTTAATAAGTACCCCCTAAGATCTGTGTGGTGTCCCACATCTCAAAAATAAACACCACACTACCATAAATGAGCCCTTGAGCTTATGAAGCAAATTCCAAACATCATTATAACATAGGTCTCTCAAGCCAGAAGTAGTAAAGTTGATTGCCTGGCTAAGCTAGGTAAAGAGATGGCAGGTATGGATGATGATGATTATGTGCTAATTGACATTTGTACTCGTCGAGTCCTAGAGGCAGCAAACCTAAATTTAAAAATCTCCGCTAGAAGAGGGGTCATCAAATACAAATCAGCAAGATGTAGTGCACGTTGCTCCTCACACTCCCTTATCAAGCACTTCTCAAAGGCAACATGACTAGCCTTAGACTATTCAGAAGAAAAGACCTCAATTTGATAAAGCACCAAATCCATGAAATGAAATCCTTACTATATAAGAGAAGGAAGGTTGGAGACAACCCTTCATCGACTATTTTATGGAAGAAAAATTACCAAATAATAAGTCGATGGCTGCATAACTTGAGAAAATTCTTCGACTATATGTTTATGTTGGCAATACCCTCTATTATAGATCATTCGAGTAGATGTAACTATGATGCTTGGAAATAGAAGAAGCCAACAAAGTGATTGTTGAGATCCATGAAGGACTATGTGGCACATACCAATCAGATCCCAAAATGGCTTTCAAAATAACAAGAATGAGATACTACTGGTCATCTATGATAAAAGATTATATTGATCTTGCTAAGAGATGCCATGAATGTCAGGCCTATGGCAACATCATTCATCAGCCTCCAAATCTGTTGCACCCAACAATAGCATCTTGGCCATTTGAGTGCTAGGGAACATATGTAATTCGACAAATTGATCCGCCATCATTAGCTGGCCATCGCTTCATCCTAATAGCCATTGATTATTTATGCATGTGAGCTGAAGCCATCCCATTCAAAGAAGCCCCACACGAGCATGTGACCAACTTCTTCACCCACAATATTGTCAATAGATTTGGTGTGCCGCACCGAATTATGTCAGACAATGGTCCAGCCTTCAAGAGAAATAAAATCTATAAATTTGCTAATTGACATAAGAGTGACTAGTGATGTTCATCGATTTATAATCCAAGAGCAAATGGTTTGACTGAGGCTTTCAACAAAATATTTGCCAAGTTTCTTAGAAAGATCCTTGCCAAAAATAAACGGAAGTGGCATACCAAACTCGTGGAAGCGTTCTAGGCTTACTTCACCACTTACAAGACACCCACAAAATCCACTCATTATGTGTTAGTGTTTGGGGCTGAAGTAGTTCTACCACTCGAAGTTAAACTACTTTCCCTCCGAGTAGCCATTCAACACGATCTTATCCAATATAAGAATGCCCATCTACAGATGGAAGAGCTTGATGCAATTAACAAAATCAGGCTCCAAGTTCAGCAAAATTTTGAAGTCTACCAAGCAAGGATGTCCAAAGCATTTGATCATACAGTACTCTCTCGAGCTTTTCAAGATGGAAATTAGTCCTAGTATTGAGAAGACCAATTATTCCTCATTATAAAATTAGCGATAAATTTCAGCCTAATTGGGAAGGACCCTTCATCATTGAAAAAGTATATCAGGGAGCCTATACTTGTTGATTTCAAAGGTGAAAGACCAATGTTGCCAATCAATAGTCAATATCTAAAGAAGTTTCATACATGAAAGTATAATCAAATGAATATCGTACCTAAATCTTTTGTAAGTTTTACATGAAAATTTTCTTATGATACAAGAATGTATTTCTGAAATAAAGCAAACATCCACCTGTTAGACAGGGAGACTTTTTTAAATTTTATAGCTTAATGTTAGGCTTTCCTCTATAAGATAGGAGGTCTCCTTTTATATCTGGGTTGACATCGTGCCTAAGGCTGAGATCCCCATATACACATTCAAATTATGTATTCAAAATTTACAAGTTTTAAAGTCTTACTAACCAAAATGAGAAATTTTCAAATCTATGAACTTTAACAAATCAAGTTGGAGACACATCATCCCTGTATACCTCAAATTTAGGGCTTGAGTTGGTGCATAAGGTCAGACTCAACAAGCCCAAATATGGCCAAGTCGTTGACAAGTCTGCTTAGTCAACACACTACAAAGGCCGCAGTAAGAGATCCCCCATATCATCAGCCTGATGATAAAATCCTCCATCAATTACTTCAGCCCAACATTCAAGGGGGTGCATAAGGCCAGACTCAACCCACCCATATATGGCCGAGTCACTGACAGGTTTGCTTACTCAACGTGCCATAAAGGCCGCAATAAGGGATCCTCCTACTTCATTAGTTCAAAGATAAGAGCACCTAAATCTCCAAATCCCTCCAACTTGGTGAGTTCAAGTGGCCCAGACTGTGAGATCATCTTCAATGGTCGTAATATCATTATCAAAATCCAACAAAAATATCCTTACTCAAGAAGACACTAAGCCGAGTTTGGTATCAATATTAAATGTAAAATCTCAACTACTTCAATAAGTTTGTTAAATCATAAAGCAAAGACCAAAGGAAACTCTTCTTCAGTAAGTCCAACCAAGCAAAAAGCAAAGGACCGAAGAAGTCATCCCAATGCTCATACAAAGTTAAAGGCTGAACTAAGGGAGTCATGTCATCAATATGTCTATTACACACAAAACATAGGACTCTTCTCCATTGACCCAACATAAGCTCTGAGGGCTAGGTCACTGGCAGACATCCTTCTATAAGCCCACGAAAGCAAAAAGCTAGGGCAGAAGGTAATTTCGTGTCACCTGACAAGTCTTCAAGACAATCTAGGATTTTCCTCCGTAAAGTCCGTTAAGGCACGAAGGCAGGATATATTGAATCTTCAATAAGTTTTTTAAAGCACAAAGCATAGGATCGAAGATATTCATATCTTGTCAACAAGTCATCAACTCCATGAAGTCCACCAAGGCACAAAGCTAAGACAGGAAAAAAATATAAATTTCAAACTCTCAGGAGGAAGTCTTTAACAAGTTTGAGAGCACAAAGCATTGGACCAAATACATTCCAAATTCTTTCAATAGTTACTATGAAAGCCCTCATGTTAGATAGGGGGCATTTTTAATGGTCAAAATTATTCAATCCACTTAACAAGAGGTCTTCTTGTGTATATATTCATTGACATGACATCAATTCTTGAATATATCTATAACTATTATTGTTAAAATTGTAGGCTCTTGTAAGAGCAAAAATAATCTACATTAACGCACAAAAAGACAGCCCTAAATCTCAAAAGTTTCTCTCCAAGATTTGTCAAAATTTGAAAAATTAAGTTAGAAGAACTCCCAATTTTGGAATCTTTAATCAGCTAAGTTGGAAAAGCATCAACCTCTACACATTCAAGTCTAAGACATTAACGGGTTCTAAAGGTCGAACTCTTTTTTTTTTTTTATTTTTTTTTTTATTTTTTTTGTTTTTTTTTTTTTAAGGAAACCCCATGATATTATTTTACACAAAAATAAGGTTACAAGATCCTTAAAAGGGGTTACACTCCAGAACTACTGCTCAAAGAGCTACAATCAACCTAAGGAGAAAAACCCCAATCTAAATACATCTAAAATCCAAAGAAAGCATTAAAATAATTAAAAGTAAAATAGTAACTGGAGCAAACTTGCAAAATAATAAGAGAGCGACAAAAGATATAGCAGTTAAGGTAATGCGACAATAAGTGGAGGAAAACACCATAAAATGAGAATGATATTAAGGAAATGTGATAGGCTAGCTCAATCAATCCTCGATGGGGCGAGCAAGTATGAGCATCCGAACTTGTGAAGGGTTACATCACAGAGCAACTACCAACCAATAGGAAGTGAGATCGTCACCGCCATCATAGCCAACAAACACGAGAAGGCAACATCCGGTTGTTGATAGATAAGTGAGCTTTATAACGCAAACCTAATCAAGCTCATCTCGAGATTAACACCATCCCAATAGAATATATCGGTAAAAGTCCGTGAAACCCTCCCCTTATAAATGACCTTGGGATAGCGGTGGTAAAGCATTGTATTTCAGCACAGGGCATGACATACAAACATCCAAAATACGCATCTAGTAATTGCATTTAGAGCAGTAATACCAATAGCAGCATTCAGGGGTGCCATATAGGTAATTCAGTTCATGAAACGAACCAGAAAAGAGAACAGTTAGTAATCCAGTGAGAATATCATAATCAGCTGATGGGATCGTCAACCACAAGCAGCAAATAGGGGAAGAGCTATTCACGGCCAAGACGGCTTTTTCCAACCGAAAGATGAGAAGGCAGCATAACCAACATATTAAAGAAATGAAAGCCCAATTTAACCCAGCAATCATGCGAAGTGACAAAATGCAGCAAGGTAATATACGGCAAATGTAACAACTAACCAAAGTATACACCCTCTTGAGCAGCAATTCCCATATGATAGCGGGAGCACAAGTTTCGAGAAAAATTGTTTAGATCTGCAGTTCCAAGCAGATTTGCGATAAGTAAAAATGAAAGCCCAACTCAACCCAAAGAATCATGCGTGACAAAATGCGAAGGTAATATGTGCAAATAAATGTAACAACTAACCAAAGTATAAACCCAGCAAATGCACTTAGAGCTGCAATTCCCATATGAACATTCAGTTAGTAGGAACAGCAGCCACAAGTTTCCAGGAAAATCGTTTAGATCTGCAGTTCCAAGCAGATTCGTAGCCATAAGCAGAAAAATTTTCTAGATAATTCATATCAGAAATCGATCCAGATAAAAGGACAATATAAGCACCATAATCACCAAAGAAGAATTGCATCCAAGGAAACTTTTCCAAATGTGGGATTAGAAAATAGAAAAACCAATGCATGATGAAAGTAGGGGCCGAAAACAATCCAATCTTTCGCGGTGAAAAGGCGCAAGGCTGCGCATCATCCAGTTGTAACAAACAACCCAAAAAATTATCCAAAAATCATTTAGAGTAGCGGTTCCAAGCGGCAGATAGAGTCATATACAGTAATCGGATCCGTGCAAATACAGATATTCCCCTGTCGTGACGATAACATCAAACACAAACAGTTTCCATAAATCGAGATATTCACAGCCAGGGCCAACAACCCAGCAGATCTTCTGAATGAAAAGAGGCAACAATGCTTAATGGGGGACCGAATCCAGTAGATCAACAATAACATAAAGCAGATAGGGTGCTTCAGCATTCAGAAAAATATGAAGACAAGATGCAAAGTCTGCCGAAAATGTCATGATCTAATGTAAGGCAAACCCGTCTTGTCCAGGTTAACCAATCCTTGTAAGTGTTTAAGAATAGAATGGTTATCAAAATTAGTGGGCTCATTCAATCTAGTTCCTAAGTTAGCAAGGTAATCACAAGCATTTCCTTCCCTCCATATATGAGTGATTTTGTAATAAAATTGATTGAGCGTAATTTTAGTTTGCTTGATTAAATAATATAATTCCACATTGCCATTTTTTTTTGGATTGCGAGATCAATTAGTAGTAAGGCATCCACTTCAAGCCGGATATTAAGTCAACCTTTACGTAATGCAATGTTAAGAGCATTATATACGCCATAAGTTGAAAAGGCGAGTTAGTAATAATGGGATTAGCAAAGGCCATGAGAACATCACCCTTGAAATTTCTAAAGATGCCACCACAACCAGAAGCATTATGGGATACAGCTCCATCGGTGTTAATTTTGATAACATTATCATGTGGTTTGGCCCAATAAAGTATTTTGGCTTGATTAGAGGTGTTGTATCGCAAATGCAAACCCAATTTAGAGGCGACAAATTTACACCCTTTTAAGTATTTATATTTAATAAGGTTGGCTTTAAATAGATCAGATTTTGAATTTAGTTTTGGCAATTATTTTGGAATGATTCATAGAAATATCATTATGCTTAGCATCATTTCTAGCCATCCAAATGAACCGAGAATAATGATCAGATTAATTTTAATATGACCTTTTATATTGTTTTCAAAATATATCTCGAGGAGTTGATAAATAGAAAGCGAGCCGTTATATTTGTCAATGGAGAAAAGATTATCGCCAAATCCAAAGTTTGGATGCAATCGCTCCACTCACAATTGGTGATTTACATTTTCAATATGGGAGCAACAATGACATTTTGATGGGAGATAAAACCTTTACCCCACATCAATCAATAGGGACAAAGCTTTTAAGATCAAGTGAGTATGGAATATGAAGTGGGAATATTATTATGCCAAAGTCGAGCATACACTTTGGAATAATCCGAGGTTCTTTGATCATAAGCCAAACATTTTTAAAAGCTGAATTCGCCATTGTGAGAGAGTTTAAAAGAATCGGTCTTTTATTGGATGTAATGTTTATGTTATTGAGTTTGTCTAAAAGGATGAAGGGATATAATCAATGAGCACGGAAAAGTTCCATTTATTATTATTCCGGAAAGATTTGACTTTGATGGTATCAATAGAACATGAGGAAATTAATTCATCAAAAGAGTTATTTCCAAGCCGCTTATCTTGCCGTAAGAAAGAGTTGCGAGTTAATGCCCCAAAAAATTAAAGATTCGCCTTCCATTTGATTTTACAAAGTCTTTTCCAAATAGGAGAAGAATTAGTTTATAAGAAGCGGTTCAATGGGTGCTTAGATAGGCAATATTTGTTTGTCATGAAGTTAGCCCAAAGGCTATTGTTGCTTCTAAAATTTCACCAAAGTTTATAAGAGAATGCGTTGATGGTGTCTTTGATAGATTTGCAGTCCAGACCACCTTCCTCAGAGATGCCACAGATTTTGTGCCAAGAGGACCAGTGTATTTTTGAGGAAGAGGTATTAGACCCCCAAAAAAATTTATTAATTAGCCTCTCAATTCTATTAATACAAAAATTGGTTGGAACGATAGTTTGAATAAGATAAAGAGGCATCGAATTAAGGGTACTCGAGTTAACCTCCCTCAAAGGATAGAAAATGATATTCCCAAGAGGAGATACGGTTGGATATTTTGTGAATTAAATCGTCAAAAAGGTAAGATCGTTTATGTCCTTTGAAAAGAGGAGTGCCTAGATAATTGATCGGAAGATAATGTTGATGAAAGTTAGTGATCCTCGTTATCTAATTAATCCTATTATTGTTGATTTTATTAGCGGTTATGAAGCAACATTTATTTTTGTTAAGGAGGAGACCGCTTTCTTTGCCAAATTTTTTAAAGAATTTCATAATAGTTTTGACGTGCGGTATAGAAGCATTGCAGAAAACGATAAAATCGTCAGCAAAGCAAAGATGAGAAATGGGAAATCCACCTTGAGTTTTGTAAATCATACTTGGCTTATTATAGAAAAGATCGCTCGTGCTCACGGATAAATAATCTATAGCTATAAAAAAGCAATGGCGATAATGGATCTCCTTGGTAGCCGTGTTTAAGTGAAGAAACCATCGATTCTCCATTAACGATAACCGAGAACCAAACATTAGTGAGTTTTAATGATACGAATAAATTCGTTTGAGAATCGAAAAGTTGGAGTATAGAAGAGGAATTTCCAAGAGAGATTGTCAAAGGCTTTAGAAATGTCGGTTTGAAAGCAATGTTACCTCTAATAGGAACATCAATATCATGAATCATTTCTTGTGCTAAAAGGATATTATCGCCTATGGTTCTCCTTTAATGAAACTAGTTTGATTCGGGAGATAATGTTGCAACGAGGGTTGATCGGTTGATTATTTTGGATATTAGCTTGTTAAAAAAGGTGCATGACTAATCCTAAAGTCATTCCATGTTTCGGATGGTTTTTTAGGGATAAGTATTATGGAGGTGCTAGAGAAGAATCTAGGAAGGGGTTGCCATTGAAAAGTCAATAACGGCTTCAATTAAATCGACTTAATAATGGACCAACACTTGGAAGAATATAGTAAACCATCCCGAATCAATCAATTCATGCTTTGGAGAACATTACTAATTTCAGAATCCGTCGGACACCTACAAAGAGAGATGTTTTGATCAGAAGTAATTTTTGAGGGAATCAGATGAGGGTTAGCAATAGGTTCCATGTTAATGTTGTTGTTTAACAAATTTTGGAAATGATGGATAACCGAGTCTTTAATATCATTTTTATCCGATATCCAATTATCATTATTGTTTTTAATTTTCTTAATCGAGTTTATAACTTTTCTTTTGTTGAAAAGAGCGTGGAAATATTTTGTGTTTCTACATTAAGCAATATGTTTAGTAGCTTTTTTGCCGCCAATAAGTTTCCTCCATGTTTTGATATTTAATCAAGTTATCTCTACCGTTGAGTTCATCATTTTTTATTAAACGCGCTTCTTCAAGAGAGCAAACAAGATCTTCCATAGTTTTAAGATTTGCAAAAATGTTTTTAAAATGATGTTTATTCCACCAGTTCAGAGTTTGTTTTAATCTTTTAAGTTTAAGCCAAAAATGGATCATGCCTTTAATGGAGTTATCGAGTGAATAGGGTCAGTTAGTAAAACAAGACATAAAAGTCATTATGTTGCAACCACATATTTTGGAAACGAAAGGGGACTAGTGTGGGTATTGAAGAAGGAAGTGTTTTCACAGTGATCAGAAGAGGAGCGTGATCAGACAGTGTTCTACTTAAGTGTTCTACTAAGGTATTAGGCCATTGATCAATCCAAAGGTGGTTAACAATGATCGGTGACGCAAAGTCTAGAATTGTTCCATATGTAGTTGGAACACGAGAACCCTATATCGGTCAGTAATCATATTAGCAAATCTTCCATAGAATTAATATTAGAGATGACCCTCCCTTCTTTCGTAGAGAGGATGGTGTTGAAATCTCCACCAACCATCCAGGGTTGAGTGACAGAGGAAGCTAAAGATCTTAAGTTATTCCATAGAATGTTCCTACCGGCTCTATTACAAGATGCATAAATAAAAGAGCACATCACGGTGAAAACACCCACAAAAATATGAGCATTAATCAATTGTTGTTGGTTGTCAAGGATATTTATGCTGATAGAATTATTCCAAAACAACCAAATTTTGTTGTTAATGTTGTGAGAAAAATTAGGGAAACCTAGTGTTCTAGCGGTGCAATCTTAAAGAGTGGATAAGTGGTTGTGATAGTAAGGAGAGATATGTTATGAATGCGTAGGCTTCTAACGCGATTGCGAACTAGAGTAGTCCCAATACCACGAATGTTCAAAATGATGAAATTAATCATAATTGTTGGAATGGAAAAATTGATTGGATGAGAATGAAGAGAAAGGAAATTAATGTTGATGTAGGGTTGATGAAGATCTTGTGATGCTTGCATTTTAAATTTGTTTTGGATTTGAATGATTTTTTTTGTTTATAACAGTTTGAAAGGGTCCATGTCCAAGGTATCTCGCCGAAAAAGAGTAGTTAGTGTGATCCAAAGTTTCATTATTAAGCAAAGGAATCGTGATGGTAATTTCCTTCTTCCATATCGAGAATGACCGATTACTTATGCTATCATTTTGTCCATTCAAAGTGTTGGGGATGTAGGAATAGTTTCATCTTCTTTTTCTAGATTAATGGTTTGTTTTATTTTATTTTGTTGCTGATCCAAACTAAGATTTACAGTCGAGGTGATGTTCCCAAGCCTAAGTTCATCAGAATTTCTTTGTTTTGGGTCATTAGTTATAAGGGCCTGCATGTTACCAATGGGAATAGTAGTAGGCATATTTTCTAAGTTTCCAAAACCAACTATGTCATCAATGTCATTGTTCAACACCTGATTAGCCTCCTTTTGCAAGTTTCTAGGTAAGAGTGATTTTGTGGAGGATGATTATTTTGGTTAGCTTTTGGCACATATGCCATTTTAGTTGGTTGTTCCTTAGTCACCGAAATAGTAGGAATAGGAAGATTGTTTTTTTTGAGATGTGGATGTAAGATAAAACAATCTGTGTGTTCATGCCCATGAATTTTGCAGTGTGTACAGAAAGAGGGAAAGTTTTCAAATTCAACCTTTTGATTATAACCCAATAAGCTTATAAATGTTTGAGTTGTTGATGCTCTCCTCACTCAACAAGCTTAAAGAAAAGGTCACAGTGAAAGAGCCCCCATTCTTTAATCTGATGACCAAACCACTACTCCATCATAGCTTAAGTTGAAGACTTGAGTAGATTTTAAAGGTCAGACTCAACAAGCCCACAAATGGCTGAGTCGTTGACGCTCTCCTCACTCAACAAGCCATATGAAAAGGCCGTAGTGAAAAAGCCCCTGCTCGTTAGTCCAATGATGATAGATGTTCAATCTCAAACCAAATTCAGCTTAGTGATTACAAGCAACTATAATTCAAGAGGTCTATCTACTTAATCAATGGACCAAGACAATCTGAGAAAACTCTCAAGTTAGAGCTGTCTCAAATAAATATCTATATTGTCTGCAAGGTGATATTTTAGTCTCTTTCAAATGATTTGATCAAGCACAAAGCACAAATCAAAACCAATTTTCTCATCAAGTTAGTCAAAATAGAAAGCATAGGACCGCGGAAGAAATTCCATAGTTCATACAAAGCTGATGGCCAAACTAAAGAATTCCATGGTTATTCTGTCTGTTAAAGTACACATTACTAGACTGATAACTCAACATTATAGACCTAATATAAGCCAGAAGGTTGGGTCATCTGTATGCACTCTTCAACGAGTCTGTCAAAGCAGCAAGCATAGGACTGAAGACATATGTGCACTTCCTAACAAGTAAATATGGACAAATTTGGTCAATTCTTCATCAAGTCTATCAAGCTTAAAGCTAGGACAAAAGGAATTTCAAATTTCAAAGTAAACAAACCATCTTCATCTATATAAAAAAGGAATAAAAAAATAGCAATACGTAATCTTTAAAGACACAAAAGAAAGAGATCTTCAGCAAACCCATTAAATTAGAGAGTAGATGGTGGAAGAAGCACTTATCCATCCAACAAGTCAAATAAGAAAAATCAGTCAATCATGTCATTTTGATCATCCAAACATAATGCATTATACTAATGACATATTCCATCAAAGCTCCATAAGCTATTAAAAATGAAACTCAAGTTATTCAAGATCCATGGCCAGCCCAAAGGGTCAATCAATTTTCAACAAACATGACTCGCTCCATGCATGAATCACATTTATTTGGAGGCATTTGTTGACCTCCATGCATGCTGCATCAATCGAGTCAAGCTCACAAGACAAATTCGACGGACTTCGAATGTGACAGTGCACAAATTAGAGCTGAAATACACTCGACGTCATCAAAAATCAATCGAAATGGCCTTCGATCGATGAACAGACTATGTCATTGCATTTAGAACATTGAAATTGACTAAAATATAAATATTACAATCCGACGGTCGACCGATAAAGAAGAAAATCCATCAATGTGCTTATGCACATATCGAGATCGGGAGGCTACGTGATGCCTAGACCTCCGTTCGTAAAAATTGACTACATCATTAGTATTGAAACATCGAAATCTATCAAATGAGATTGTTCGTGCTCAATTTGGACGAGTCTACACAAACATCGAATGGTTGGAAGCGATAATGTGCATTTTTGAACTAAAATGACCCAAACTTGATCCAAACGAAAACAACTATGATCGATCCAAAATATTGAAATTACTTAGGATGGACATCCAATTTGACTAATATTATTATGCTTAAAATTTAGTTAAAATTAACACAAATTTTGAGATAGAATCTATCTAATTCTTCTTAACTCGCAGGCGCCCATCCTTACACCTCCACCTCCCATTCAACCAATAATAAACCACTGCATCATCCGTCTCATACCTTATCCTGTCCCTGCTACAAGCCAAACAGACAAAAAATGGAGTGAAACCTCCCTCCCTCGGGGGTTTCAAGGATCGCAAAAGCAAGAACACCTTCGCTCCCTCATGATCTCTTCGTCTCGACTAGCTGAACACTCTACCTCCTGTTCTCTCTCCCATGACTCCACACGCAAGCGCAAGCCTAGACGATCCATTTTGTCCTTCCCTCCAGTCGAAGTCTAAGCCTAATTTTCTCCTCTGACGGTTCGACTCTCCCATTCGAACTCCCAGCCGAAGCTGAACGAACCATTTTTTTCTCCCTTGCGATCGACCTCACAGTGGCAAGCTAGTTCAGGTTGCGATAAGTGGGGAGCAGCATAAAGAGGGGGTATCCGGATGAACCCGAAAAAAGGTAAGAGCTGGGAAATTAACACGGGAATCATCGGCAGCACAGACAACAACAACGGAGAGGAAGATGGTGACGCCAAGAGAAAAGTGACGATTCATTCTGTTGTCGCGGTTGAAGTCTCTTCCTCTAGTGGTACCGCCAAACTCCATTTGATCTCTTGCAATAGCAGTTCATTGAGAGACGATAATTCAAAAAGTGATGATGAGAAGAAAAAAGAAAGCCCTTGGATTCAAGGCTGTAATTCGACCGGGTGCCGCCACAGTCGATTTGTATGCATAATGCGTGGGGATGCTCAAGAAGCTGATACTTGCACGGGCGCAATAATTCTTCTTCAAGAAGGTTATCATGGATTCAAAAAACGTGTTGGCTGGTCCTCCTTTAAGTAGCCATTTTGAGCGGACATGGATCTCTCATGTGCAGTTGAAGCAAACACAGTATCATGTAGAGGCTTGTTATAGATATGCTTTGGAGTTGCATGACAAAGAAAACATTTCAGAGGAGATTGCAAGGCTTAGGGTTGGTTTGAGTGCTCTAATTGATACCAAGAAATCTTTTAAGGGTGTCACTGCACCTCTTCTTGATGCTACCTCCAAACTAGAAAGAAAGATGAATCTTAGCCTAAAAAGTGATGTGAAAGAGTATGATAGGGTTTATCTCATACAGGTACCTGCTTTCTGTGCTTATTCTTTTAGGAAGAGGCAAGAAGGAATGACGATAAAAGAAATACATATCCTCGCTTCATCAACCAAGATCCAAAGAACACTTTATTGTTATCCTGATCAGAGGTTTGATAAAGCATTTCTATCAATTCAGAAGAAATATAGAGGTTGGAAAGGTCGAAAAGATTTCCTAACATTTCTTCAAAGTGTTGTGAAAATTCAGGCTCATGTGAGAAGTCATCAAACCAGAAAGAAGTACAAGGAAATTAAAAGAAGTACAAGGAAATTATTTGGGCAATTAGCCTGCTTGAAAAGCTTATCCTAAGTATGCAACACATTTGACGGGACGAGAGAAACCCGTAGGCGCTCTTTGTAGCACGACAAGGAAAATTCGTAGGTGACACTCGGGATGCAACAAAAAGATATGATTTCTTTTATGCAGGTAACCTATACACTCTCTTTGTAGTGTGGTAGGTAAAATGAAGACTTAGACTGTGGTTTATACCACTCATAAGCTTTTTTGGATTAATGAGTGACTCTGGATACCATACATGGATGACATGGAGATGAAATTCAAACTGATAGGAGACTTAAACAGGATCAAATAAAAGCATTAATAAGCTTAAACTAAACTTAGATAACGAAAAAAAAATCAAAATTAAACTTACATACAAAACTCTAAAACTATTTAAATAGGAGCGAATTTATAGGAGACTCGACAATTTATTGAAGATTATAATTAGAACTTTCAATGTATTTAAAGATGTCTCCTAACAAGAACAAAGTTTAGAGAAAACTTTCACGAAACACATAATGAATCTAATGGTAAATATAATCTTTCAAAGAATATTCAGACTATCATATTTTGCTCTTTAAACATAAAACTAATACATATAAAATTTGAAATGCAATGAGATGCTTGCTTCGAAGCCAAAATAAAACTCTAAATATAATTCACAAGGGACCTTCCAATAAGCTCACATGATTCCAATGGCTATCCATGAATATGGAAGCAACTCTTTGGAGAATATTTGCTTTGCCACTTCTTGCATTTAAATGTAGAACTGAGATACAATGAATTTGTAATACAATTGAATGCTAGATGTTAAATGAGAGGGGTATTCAAAATCAATCCCTATGGAATCCACAACAAAGCTTAGATGCACACCAACAAGCATAAATATGGTCTTCTAATGAACAATATAATCAACATATGATTTAACAAGTGAACTAAAAGAGAAAAAAAAGAAAACTTATAGTACATTTGAAGTCTCATACATAAACATGAACACAATCCTTTGCTAGAATTATAAAGATTCAACTGATTGAAGATCAAGTGTAGACAACCAAAATATTTGTGCAAAAGTGTGATCGAACGCCACAGGATTCACAACGCATTGTATAAGTGAATAAAGATGTTAATCAAGGCTTCAAATGAACTCTTGCATGCATTATGAAGTAAGCTTATGATTAAATTCATCATCCCAAAATGTGTGCAAACAATTAAAGTTTTCAATGAAACAAAGAGCATATGCAACATGAGGCAATCAATGCATTCAAATTTATAGTATCGAGATGCATGTGAATAAACTAAAGGGACGAGCTTTGCATAAATCATGAAGTTTGATTAAAATTCAAATTCAATGCTTCAAAAGTGTACATATATTCTTAATACCCGCATACCCAAATAATGCTTAAACTTAGTCTCGAGAACGCTACGTTGATTTTGGTTTATATGATAAAAGGATTAACAAAAACCTAAAATACAATTATTTATATAGAGTTCTAAATATTTATCATTGTAATGACAATTGTTGATTATGATATTATATTCAATATTCTCAAATTCAAAGTTCTTAAAATATAGATCTAGATCTGATCTTCTATTATTAAATTAATAGAGTTAACATGATCTAGAACAATAAATGATTAAATATATATACGTGATGATGTGTTGAATGAATTTCAACTTAGGGATATTACCATCCAAAATATATTTAATATTCTAAAATTAAATTAAACTGAATTAAATGCAAAAATCCAATAAGTTACTAAGCTTAAAATGACTAAATAAAATTCAATTTATCAAAACTTAAAGCAAACTCCACTCAACTGCCTTCCATAACTATTTATTGAAGGTGATAAATTAAGAAAACTCTAGCTTACAAAGTAGCCAAAATTTAGATTCATAGTCTATTGATCAAACTCATGTAGGACATGACTTGTTGCATAGTTTGACCATAGTTCTATATATGATATAGTAATAGAGTCCTCTAATTGTGGGCGAAATGATACCATTATATTATGATCACGAATGTAGCCCGTATGTTCTCCAATGGCTCTACCCTTTGAGATGTGAACCATAGGGTGCACCTGATAGAGTAAAAAGCCCTATGTTAGCTAAGTTGGACTTAAGATTGTCTCTTTAGATAAACACCACCTCAGGTCTACAAAGTTCCCTTGGATGATGTAACCCATGGCTACTGATAAGGATCCTTTGGTTAGGTTGGGTCAACTATCTCCTTTGATTAAGTAGACTAGGGACCACGATAGCCCAGGATGATGGAACCATGAGATCTTGATCAGGCGCATCATCATTCCCTCCAACATCTGCTTTAAGTTAATATGATGAATTTCATAAGCATAAATTTTAAACTCCACATATTGCTACTATACGCTACGCATTTAGTGATCTAACGACTAGCCTTAATTGAAAGTTCTCTCTCAGCATTGAGAGGGATAATTAACTATAAGTGCTTGTGCTTATAGGAAACCTGCAACAAGATCTAAAGTCTTCACAAAATGAGGACGAAATCTATGGGTAGTGTCTTATATGTTATTCCATCTGCCTTCTGAAAATTTAATTGATATTTAATTCATACTCTCTTCATCGAGAGGTCGGTGGCAAAATTTTGAAGCCCACATATGGTTTTCCTATAGATTGGACATTATCTCTAGTATCTATAGAGTAAATTTGTGGTAGAAAAGTCTATGATGTGTATAGTATTTTTGGCTTACTTCAATCAATTTTTATAAACACTACAAAATATTTTTCTTAGGTTATTACTTCATCTACTTCTATCAAAATCCATCATAAGTGACTCCAAAGATTTTAGAAAAAATAAGTAGTTTTAATAATTATGAAGAAGTTATTAAAATCTTGATTTATTCATAATCTTATTTGGGAACTCTACCTAGGATATATATGAAATTGGTTTTTAAATATTAACTTTAATCGATATATATCATCAATAATGTTTGTCATTGCCATAAAATCAATAATTATTCAAAGAATATACATGTTGATATCACTTTTGATCAAACTCATACCCTCTTAAATTTATCTAATTTTATTCACTTGGGCATTACAAATCTAGATCAAAAGCCTACTTGGCCTTAATATGATTATGTAGCAAACACACTTTCTTTGGTGAGAAAACCTGGTTGAATTAAATTGTGCATATAGCTTGATCAACCCTATAATAAATCCCTATATTTTTATTGTGGAAACATCAAATTACTTTAGCTAAGCTAGTATCAAATGTGCCACCAGACTTAGCCAATTCATCTAAGCCTAACTTCACCTAAACTATATTAAGCTTGAAACTTTCAATTTTTTATAATAATCATAATATTCATCTATATGAGGGTTAATTTATGTTTTCTGTAAGGATGATTGTTGGTTAACAACACACATCAATGTTGATCAATGTTGGGCTTTGAAGCCAATTGATATAGACATCAAATGATATATGATGGTAGACAATGACATTTGCCAATAATCAATAATGAATTGTGGCAGGCCAATAATTATTCTCTCCTAAATATGTTGAAATATAACCTATGTATATATTTTACAAATATTTATTTTGTCAATTTTACTTAGAAACTAAGATGTTATCAAACATTGAATTCATCTCCTTTGATCTATAATTTATTAGGTTATTCTTATTATGATGATTGTTTTGATTATATGCTCATGAAATATGGAGGACATTTAGGCCTCAAATGTCCTAAAAAAAATATTATTATGCTTTTAAATAATTGATTTAACTATATAGACAAGGACCTAGATATTCTTGAAAATGTTAGGTTTATCTCTATATATTGACTTGTCTTTTGGAATCAATTAATGAAGATTATTCTCAAATATCTAGGTTTTGTGAGATTTAAAAATAGCATTAAAAATTATGCTTAATGAGATGAATTATCTAACAATTTATGAATATAACTCAATATACAATAAGATGGCACAACATATGTTCACTTGTATAAAATAAATAGAAATATTATATCAGATGAACATTTGCTTAATAAATGACCACTTTTGTATCAATAAAAAAAATAACCTAACAAAGTGAATCAAATGAGAACACAAGATTATATAATCAAAAAGTAAGGCTCTAGAAGTATTCATTTGTTAGTTCTTGCTATGATAGTATTATCTTCTATAACTAGTCTGTGCCCCACGTAAACCTCCAACGTATTATTTCACAGTATCCTCTAATTATTTAGTCATATTTGAATTTTTAGCGATATAAATATAAATATAATTATAAAATTAGAATAATCAATTTTAAAAGATAATTGAGATTTATCTGTTGACTTGCATTTCGGTCAAATAGAAAATAAAAAAATATAAAATATAAAATGAGAATCATCAATTAAAGAAAGATTTAGGATTATCAACTCATTTCAGCACAAATTTAACTTGTTTATTAATTAACATCCTAGTTAAAAATTAAAATTTATGATTATTAACTAACTAAGAACTTATTTATGTCCAATTTGATATCAACTAAGTTTAGTCAAGTTATATATTACTCCGAACTAAGCTCACCCTTACATTAAGCCTTGGTAGGGAATTTTACTTGACTCCAAGTCTTGCCGATATAATTTTGGGTCTCCTATACTTTTTCGTTATGAGCCAATAGAATTTTCAAGAAGACTGTAATATAATCAAATCAATCAAATTAAGCTGAATTTACTATTACATTAATGAAAATTGAGTTATATATATATATATATAGAGAGAGAGAGAGAGAGAGAGAGAGAGAGAGAGCAATATGTCAACAAAATCAGCATCTAGAAGTATTCCGTAGGTAAGGCTATGAAGGCTATCAGCGAGGATGAAACTCTCTTTCAATAAGAAGACTATTAAGGCTCATCATTGTCTTGAGACTGATGAGTCATGCCAGCTTTACAGTCTAATTTGTTAGCCTTCGCCCAACGTAAACGTCCGACGACTTAAACATGAACATCATTTTTCACACCTTCACCATCATGTCTTTCAATAATTAATCGAATAGTTTCAACCAGAGCTGAGTGTATTAAACATTAAGAATATATATATATATATATATATACTAAAAATCATATTTGTTATTCAGTTCAAGTAGATGCTGAAAAATAGTGCATATATTGCCAATAAATCATACTTGAAAACAATAAATGATTAAAATTAATAATATAATTGGGGAGTTTACAAAGAATATTAAATATTAAGTATTGTTAATACATTTAAAAATATTAACTATGTAAGCTTTCTATTTGAATCTCTTCATTTTAAAAACAAAATATTAAATTGAAAATATTTTAAAAGAAGAAATACTGTTTATTTTATATTTTTTTTCCTTTTGGATCAATTTTTTTTAAAATTCAATCAATATACATTTTACACATATAATTAATATATCTCAGCCATTAGATGATGCCAAAGTCGAGCAAATAATAGTATTTTTCATAAAATATAATATTATTCTTAAAACGATGTTAAAATATAATGCACATATTGATTTTGTTCTACCACTTTTCAAGCTGCCATACTTCAAAGCATTATCTGATTGAAAACAAAAAATATATAATGCTCAACTCTTTATTTTTTTACACTAGATTTTATTATAATAATCTTCAGTATTTACATATTTATTTGTTGATTTTTTCCATGGCTCTTCTTTACAATAAAAATGTTCTCTTGAAATAATAAAATTATATATGCCAATTAACTGACTCTCAACTTTCATTTTGGAAGCAAAATAATACATAAAAAAGTTAAAAACTTTAAGACTGATTTTTTTTTTCTTCCATACGTAAACGACCGACGACAACTTTGAACGTCATATTCCACATGGGGATTTACATACATACCACACAATTCTTATGAATTTACGTATATCACATCCAAACTTTAATTTTTATTTAAATAACATCTAAATCTTTATTATTACATCAAAAATACCACCATTATTACTTTTTTTTCGTGAAATGACTTTTGATGCGAAAAGTGGAGAATATTCAAGTTTGAGAAAATATATAAATGTAAGAATTGTATGTATGTAAATTTTCCTAATTTTAAATTCTTTTTCCTCGCCATTGGGTTGCCAATAAATTGAACCTGAAAACTGAAAAGCAAGTTCTGAATTGAAATAAAAAATATAACTGGCTTACATTTTACTAAAATATTAAGTATTATTAATACATTAAAATGATTAATTATATATGCTTACTAACTGAATCTCTTCATCTAACTATTTCAGAAGCAAATTAATAAATAAAAAAAAATTAATAAAATAAAAGACTGTCAACTCACATTTCTATTTTATTTTTTCATTCTGATTATTTTTTAAGTCCATCAACATACATTTTACAGATATAATAAATATATCTCAGCCATTAGAGCCCTCCTAAGTCGAGCAAATTTGAAGTTGATCTCACTGCTAACCACCCTTTGTTGTCGAGAACACAGACCACAATAGCTTGTTCCTTGGCCCCTGATGCTACACCAATCCTATTTATTGGTCTCTACTGAACCTTAAGCAAGAACAAAACTCCATCGCCGTGTATTTCACAAAATTGAAGACGCTTTGGGAAGAATTGAACAACTTTTGACACATGTGTTCATGCGGAGGATGCACATGTGGCGGTGTCAAACAACTTCTCTCACACCACCAAGCAGAATACTCCATGTTATTTCTTATGGGACTGAACGACTCTTATACTCAGGTGCGTGAACAAATCCATCTGATGGAACCAATTCCACCAATCAATAAAGTCTTTTCTTTAGTATCCCAAGAAGAAAGGCAGCGAGGTATTGGGCAACAAACTACCAATTCCAACAACACCTCCGATAATATGGCTTTTGCTATCAAAAGTGGTACAATAATGATATGAATAATAAAAGGGATCGCCCATACTGCACATATTGTAAATTTCTTGGACACAATAAGGACAAGTGTTATAAACTGCATGGATATCCACCAGGATTTCACAATAAAACTCGAACTCAACCACCCACCACGAACATGACTGCTACTACCACAGCCGAACAAGACTCCATCACAGATCAAACACTGCACATACTTCCAACAACTTCCTACAGAACCTCGACAAGAAACAATGCCAACAACTCATTGCAATGTTTTCCCAACAATTGCAAGATAATAAACTTACTACTGATCCATCTCCTTCTTCATAGGTACGTGATTCGTTGTTTCTCCTATCTCATCCAAACAACAAACCCGCCTTTGGATAATAGACTCTGGAGCATCTGTCACATATGTTCTAACATCAAATCTTTTATTACCTAAACCCCACTAACAACTGCATTGTCACTCTTCCAAATCAAACGAGCATTTCTGTTCACCACGTTGGGACTTTAAAAACTCACTCCCAACATAACACTTCATAATGTCTTACATATATCTGATTTCTTCTTTAATCTCCTTTATGTAAGTGCTCTCATGACAGATAAAAGACTCACGGTGACGTTCTTCAATGATTCCTTCCTGATTCAGGAAACCGAGAGCAAGAGGATGATTGGCAAGGGTAAAAGATTTGGAGACTTGTACATCCTCAACAAGGAAAACCAACATTCCAACTCCCATCTAAACATTGTTTCCATCCATACTTGGCATAATAGATTTGGACATCCATCAAATAAACAACTACATTGTATCAAAGATCATTTGCATTACAAGATTTCAAAGGATATAGATACAAAACCTTGTCTCATATGTCCTTTAGCCAAGCAACATCGGCTTCCTTTTGTTTCTCATAATAAAAGATCCCCCAATCCTTTTGATTTAGTCCATTGTGATGTATGGGGTACATTCCATGTTACCTCCCATTTTGGACATCGATATTTTCTCACCTTGTACTAGATTCACATGGACGTTTTTACTCAAGCATAAATCTGATGTTTCTTGCATCATTCCAAAATTCATTAACATTGTGGATACCCAATTCAATAGCAAAATTGAACATTTTAGATCTGATAATGCTAAAGAACTTAGGTTCAGTGAATTATTTGACAGATACGACATTATTCATCAATACTCCTGTGTGGAAAGACCACAACAGAACTCTGTCGTTAAAAGAAAACATGAACATTAATTGAATGTCGCTGGAGCTTTATATTTTCATTCTAGAATACCTATAACATTCTGGAATGAATGTATTTTAACTACTACATTCCTCATAAATAGAACACCCTCAAGGTTTCTGAATAACAAATCCCCGTATGAACTATTATACAGTTGTTCTGCTGATTGCTCTATTTTCAGGGTTTTTGGATGCCTTGCCTTCGCATCCACCTTATCAGCTCAACGAACAAAGTTCCAGCCCAAAGCTAGTCTATGCTTGTTCATGGGTTATCTGCAAGGTATTAAAGGATACAAATTATATGGTGTTGAACAAAAGTATTTTAATTTCCAGAGATGTTATTTTTTATGAGGAACATTTCCCTTTTTCCTCCATCGCTAAAAAGGAAAGCACCATAGATCCATTTCCTAATGACGTTTTACCTAAACCTTCCGGTGAATTTGACACTTCTTTAACCACTAACCATGAAAACTTCAACATTCCCATTAACATCCCAGAAACTAAATCGCATATTGACCCACAGGTACAGAGCATGGACACTAATCCCAGAAGGTCCTCTCACCTCCCCAAGATGCCATCCAATTAAAGGATTATCACTACAACCTCCTTTTATAGGAAAATGAGGGTCACCCTTTGTTTTTTGATGAAACATATTATTTTCTTCCACTATCTAAATTCCTATCTTATAATTCACTCTCAATGAATTATAAAACATTTATCTTAAATATATCTTCTCATTTTGAATCATAATTTTATCATTAAACTGTTTCTATATTAGAATGGAAGAAAGCCATGGACATTGAATTAAATGCTCTTGAAGCAAATAATACTTGGTCTATAGTCACGTTGCGAGCTGGAAAAACATATTGTACGTTGCAAATGGACCTACAAAATTAAATACAACTCTGATGGTTCTATTAACAAATACAAAGCTCGCCTAGTTGCAAAAGGATATACACAACAAGAGGGTGTTGACTACTTGGAAACATTCTCCCCCGTTGCTAAAATGGTTACTATTAAAACTCTTCTGGCTTTAGCCTTAAGTCACGGTTGGATCCTTGCCCTACTTGAAATTAATAATGCTTTCCTTTATGGAGATTTGTTTGAAGAAGTTTACATGGACCTTCCCCCTGGCTATACCAAAAGGAGGAAGGTTATCACTACAAATGACGCCATGGTTTGCAAATTACATAAATCAATTTACGACCCTAAACATGCTTCTTGACAGTGCTACTCAAAATTCTCAACTTTCCTAATTTACCTTGGGTTTACTCAATCCAAGGCAGACTACTCCTTATTTACTAAAGGAAGTGGATCCACTTTTATAGCTCTTTTGGTCTACGTTGACGATATCATCGTCACTGGACCATCACAGAGTACTATTGACTCTTTGAAAACTCTTTTACATGCACATTTCAAACTGATTGGCTTGGGCGTTTTGAGATACTTCTTAGTCCTTGAGATTGCGCGATCAGCCTCAGGTATTCTTCTCACTCAACGCCATTATACATTACAACTGTTGGAAGACACAGGTATCCTCGACAGTAAACCAAGCAAAACTCCAATGGATCCCAACATTCACTTAAATGATATTGAAGGGGAACTGTTACCTTTTGCATCCACGTATCTACGCTTAATCTGACGGGTCATGACCTAACATAACTTTTGCAGTACATAAATTAAGTCAATTCATTGCCAAGCCACGATCACCTCATCTCACCGCTACGTACCATCTTCTCCGATACCAGAAGTCGACGCCAGGACAAGGTATATTCTTTCCCGTATCTTTTTCTATGCACCTAAAGGCCTTCTCTGATGTAGATTGGGGCGCTTGCCAAAGCACGAGAAAATCTGTCACTGGATACTGCATCTTCCTAGGGGACTCCCTAATCCCTTGGAAGGCTAAGAAGCAAAATACAATCTCTAGATCATCATCTAAAGCTGAATATCGTGTGTTAGCCGCTACAGTCAGTGAACTTATCTGGGTCAATCAATTACTACGTGACTTCAAGACTCAACTCTCCTCTCCCACTGTTATATTCTGCGACAATCAAGCTGTCATTCACATAGCCAGAAATCCTACTTTCCATGGGCGTACTATGCACATTGAGATTGACTTGCACTTCGTCCGTGATCGCATTAAAGAGGGCTACGTTAAGCATAGTAAATTTTTTCATTCATTGTAAAACAAGAATGTAAATAGTAAATTTTTAGTATGAAATATATAATTTATAATGTTTTAAAAGCAATTTATAAAAATCTTTCTAAATATTAATAAATATTTATTTATTAGATAACTTTAAATTGTTTAATTTTGTCCTCGAGATGAGCTCAATCATATCTCATATTTGGTGCATAGTTTACTTTAATTGACTCAAATTTCTCCTCAAAAAAAAATTATTATTATTATTATTATCCCAATCTATTTAAACTAAATGCTTCTTATTATTATTATTATTATTATTTTAAAATTATAAAAAATTGTAAAAAATATGTGGTTTAAATTTACAATGTGAAAATCAATTATTTTTATTTTATTTTTATGTAAGTGCTGATATCTATATAAAACATATATATATTTCTTTCTAAACTATTTTAAGATAAATTAGTATTCTTTTACAAAACAATATTTTTAATAAAAATAAAATTATAATTGAAATGATGCTGAAAACATGTTTACAAAGTGAGCAGAATAATATGTATCTGTTAAAAAAATGTTTATTAGCTAAATAAAATCTAAGAAAGAAGATAGCTTAATGAGTTGAATATATACATTTTTTTTCATCGTTAACCCTAATTATTAAATAATATTTCTTCACCAGAGTATTCCTTAGCAAAGATTCTTTCTCAAATCATTTCCTCAATTCATAACTCATATAAGACTTATCAAAATGCTTTCCCAACTACCAAACAATAAGATTAAGAACTATTTTTACATCAATTTACAGAATTACTCAAAAATAACAATTCATGAGGCGCTGAATTTTAAAGAAAACCTATAAGAAATATCATAAGATGATGAGTTTAATACTTTCAAATTAGGGGTGTGAGTCAAACGGACTAGTGAATAGGCTCAAGTTTGGCTCGATAAATGGCTCATGAGTTGAGATCGATGTGCTAGCAAGCCAAGCTCAAACCAGCCCCGACTCGACTCATTAGGTCACGAGTTGGCTTGATTAATAAATATTAATATAAAATAAACTTAAAATATATTATAATTTAATAGTTTATGTATAAAATTATTAAAATATTTAAAAATTATATCTCATTTTCTTATATTAAATTAGTTCTTGCTATTTTTATTCTAATTTCATAAATTTTTATTATTTTCATCATAATAATTGCTTGAATTAGAATTATTTTATTTCTTTCATAGTAAATGAGCTGGCTCATGAACTGAACTCAAATAAATAAAGCTCAAGCTCGAGCTCAAACTTGATAAATTAATCAAGCTCAAGCTCATGCCGAGGGTGGCTCAAGCTAGACTTGACTCGTTTACACCCCTAAATTTCTAATTAATTCATAATGCACTAATCTTATACTCTTGAGGAAAAAGTTGGTAATATCCATAGATCTTCCCTCTTAGTTTCTTATTTTGAATTTGAGCGTATTGCAAAATGTTTTTTAGGGGTAGTGCGGTAGTAAGTTGGATTTAAGTTAAGTATGACCAAGTAAATTCTATAAATATAGATTTAATTAATTTCTATGTGCCGGTTCCTAAGTCCCGGATGTGAAAAGTGGGTGGTTGTGATAGACAATCGACAGCCAAGTAAAACTTTTCGAAATAATCATGACATGAATCTTTTAAAATATTGTGTTAATGCTAGAGCATCCCTTGGAAGTGATGCGATGTATGGCGTGAATACAATGAAAGTGTGCAAGGGCCACTGCATTGGCGCTCGGGTGCAGTGTAAAGTAAGCAAGGGGTCCCACATTATGGACGGATGGGGATAAAGAAGTTAGTCCATGAAACTAAAATTAGATTAGGACCTTGGAATATAGGTACTCTTACATTGTAAATTAATGAAATTAATAGATATTCTGATTCATAGTAAGATAAATATTTTATGTATTCAAGAAACTAAATGAGTTGGGGAGAAGGCCAAGGAAATTGATAGTTTAAGTTTTAAACTTTGGTATTCAGGTAGAAGTCGAATTAGAAATGGAGTATATGTGATTATAGATAAAAGTTTGAAGAATAATGTTATAAATATTAATAGTATTGGAGATAGAATTATAGCTTTAAAGATTATTGTTGATACTAAGATATCAATATTATAAATGTTTATGCTCCTCAAGTAGGTTTGGATGTAGATTCAAAAAAAATTATGTAATGAATTATAAGGATTAATACAAAAGATACCTTTTGAAGAAATCTTATTTATTAGAAAAGATTTAAATAGACATGTTGGTAGAGTGGTATAAGATTTTAAAAGTATTCATGGTGGCTATGGATTTTGGAGCATAAAAAGAAGGTAGGAATATATTAGATTTTACTTTAGCATATGATTTTGTAGTTACTTTATCTAAGAAAAGTGATGAGAATATTATTACTTATAAAGATAGATATAGTAAAATACAGATTGATTATTTTCTGATAGGAAAAATAGATTGTTTAGATTGTAAAGATTGTAAGGTCATTCCGAGTGAAAGTTTAAGTACCCAGCATCGACTGTTAATTTTAGATTTTAAGATGAAGGATTCAAAGATAAAAATAAATCAAATTATTATCCTAGGATTAGATGAGGTACTTAAAGAACACTAATAAAAATATTTTTAAGAGCAAGTTACATGAGCTTAGAATTTGGGATGTTTATAAGAAAGATAATATTATGTGAGAAAAAATAGCAAGTGAAATTAAGCAAGTTGTAAAAAATATGTTTGGAGAATCAAAAGAGAAAGCTTCTTTTAATAAAAAATAGTTGGTAATGGAGTCAAAATATGCATAAAAAAAGATAAAAAAAAAGGAAGCATTATTATAAAACTTGGTTTAGATGTAAAAACTCAAACAATTAGGAAAGATATAAAGTAGACCATAGAGATTCTAAGAAAGTAATATATGATGTAAAAAATTTAGTTTTTAGTAATTTATACAATAGATTAGATATCAAAGAAGGTGAAAGATGTATGTATAAGTTTGTCAACCAAAGAGATTGGAGAAGTAAAAATTTAATTCAAGTGAGGTGTATTAAGAATGAAAATTATAAAATATTTTCTTAGAAAAGGATATTGAAAATAGGTGGATGGGATATTTTGATAAATTTTTTAATGAATGATCGAAAAATGATTGATTTCAACAATCTTAATACCCTAAACAAAAATAGAGAATTTTTTTTATTGTGGTATTAGTAAATTTAAAATTGGAGAAGCTTTAAAGAAAATGAAATTTGGAAAAATAGTAGGACCTGATGATATTTCAATAGAAGTGTGAAAATATTTAGGAGATCAACGAATTTCTTGGCTTATAAATATTTTTAATGTTATTTTAAAGATTGAAAAGATGTCAGATGAGTGGAGAAAGAGTTTGTTGGTTCCTATATTTAAGAATAAAGGTGATGCACAAGAGTGTGCAAATTATAGAGGAATTAAATTAATGTCTCATACATTAAAATTATAGGAGAGAGTAATTGAGCATAGGTTACGATGTGATATGAAAGTTTCTCAAAATCAGTTTGGTTTCATGCTAGGTAGACCTACTATGGATGATATACATTTGTTAAGAGGTTTGATTGAGAAGTATAGAGAAAGTAAGGAGGATCTACATATGATATTTGTTGATTTAGAGAAAGCTTATGATAAAGTTTCAAGAGATGTTCTTTGGAGAGTTCTAGAAAAGAAAGGAGTTAATATTGGCTATATTCAAGTTATTAAGGATATGTATACTAGAGTTGTTACTTGTGTCCAAACACAAGGAGGATTGACAAAATATTTTCCTATTTTAATTGAATTACTTCAAGGATTGACTTTAAGCTCTTATCTTTTTTACTTTAGTTATGGAAGTTCTTACTAGGCATATACAGGAAGATGTACCTTGGTGTATGCTTTTTGTTGATGACATTATTTTTGTTGATAAGACTAGAGAGGGAGTCCAAGAGAAACTTGAATTATGGTGGTTAACCTTAGAGTCTAAAGGTTTTTATTTTAGTAGATCTAAAACTGAATATATGGAGTATAATTTTAGTTGTAGAAGTTCTAGTGGTGATGTTTTTGTGGGCTCCAAAATTCTCCACCAACCTCTCGATGAAGAGAGTATATTAAATATTAGTCAAAATTTTAGAAGGCAGATTGCGCCCTCATTTAGTGAGGACTTTAGTTCTAATTCCAGGTTTCCTATAGACCCAAGCACCTATAGTTAATTACCCCTCCCAATACTGAGAGAGAACTTTCGATTAAGGCTAGTCGTTAGATTGCTAAATACGTAGTGTATAGTAGCATCATGTGGAGTTTTGAGATTGCTTGATAATTTAGTTTATTATTTCAAATCTTATTGACTCTATTAATTTAATAATAGAGGATCATATCTACTTGTCATATGACAGAATTAGCTTCTCAGATGTTTCACTAAGTTGAATTTCTTATAATATTATTATTAGATTTTTAGGTTTATTAACCTGAATTCGGTCCTAAGACCCAACCATAAATTAACCCGCATAGCATCCTTAGACACTAAGTTTAAGCATTCAACATAGTGTCGGGGCCCATGCAGGTGATTTAAAATACTTTTATGAATTTGGAAATATCAAATTGAATTGAAGGTTGTTTTATATTTTGGACAAGAATTCATCTCTTTCAAATGATTGCACAAATTCTGAAGCACTTGAATTGTGTGATAGTTGGCTCCATAATTTATGCAAAATTAATATATTGGAAGTCTATTTAGAATTTAAGCCAACGTCGTATGTTTGCTAGCATTAATATGGTGCAAATCCGGTGGCGTGTGTTGTAGGTTTCATTCATATTTGATTTTAACTCTTTGGAATGTTTCATTGCACAGTGGAATTCTTATTCATTCAAGCAATTTGCTTACATTAGATAGACATCTAATTTGTTGTAGACTACTGTCAGTTAGATGATTGTACAATCTTGTCACAGATATAGTCTTGTGGCTCGAAAATTTCCACCGACCTCTCGATGATTTTTTGATATTGAATTGAAGAGAGTATGATTTGAAGGTGTCGGTGTAATTTTTAGAAGGCAGATGAAATAGTAGATAAGATACTACCCAGAGATTTTGCCCTCGTTTGGTGAGGACTTTAGATGTTCCGGGTTTCCTATAGGCATGCCCCCTATATTACCCTCCCAGTAAGTGAGAGAGAACTTTCGATTAAGGCTAGTCATTAGATCGTTGAATGCGTAGCGTATAGTAGCAGCATATAGAGTTTCAGAATTTAGATTATGATTTCAGGTTAAACTAGATGGTTGGGGGAATGATGACGTGCCCGATCTAGATCTCATGATTCCGTCATCCCGGGCTGTCGCGGTTCCTAGTCTACTTAGTCAGAGGAGGTAGTCGACCCAACCTAACAGAAAGATCTTTGTCAGCAGTCATGGGTTGCGTCGTTCAAGGGACCCTTGTAGATCTGGGGTGGTGTTTGTCTAAGGAGACAAGCTTAAGTCTATCTTACCTAACAGAATGTTTTTTGCCCTATCAAGTATACATTATGGTTCACAACTCAAAGGTCAGAGCCATTGGGGAGCATACGGGCTACAGTTGTGAATGTGATATAGTATATTCATTTGACGACAACCACCCAATCAGAGGACTCTGATCATAACTGTATCATGTGGAGCCTACTGGCCAAGCCACGCAGTCAGAGGACACGGGCCATGTCCTTGCTGGCATGAGATTATTTAAGAGTAAACATAGTTGTGTACTTGATTTAACTTTGGCTCCTTTGTGAGCTAGAATTTTCTTAATTTTTCGCCTCCAACAAACAATTACGGAAGGCGAGTTGAATTTTTAGCTTTAAGTTTTTTTTAATATTTAATTTCACTTAGACATTTATAGCTCAATGATATTTTAAATTCTGCATTTAGATTGATTTTCAACTTAAGTTAATTTGCTTTGAAATTGTAATCATATTTTGATGGAAGTATCCCCTATGGTTAAAATTTTCATTCAACACAACCATCATCGGGGTGGTTTATTATTTCACTATTTCAGATCTTATCGACTCTATTAATTTAATAATAGATGATCATATTTGCTGTCATATGACAGAATTAGCTTCATAAATATTTTACTAAGTTCAAATTCTTATAATAGATTTTTAGGTTTTATTAACCCGGACCCAGTCCTAAGACTAAACCGGGAATCAACCCGCATAGCATCCTCAGACACTAAATTTAAGCATTCAGCTTAATGTCGGGGCTCATGTGGGTTCTTTAGAATACTTGCAATTCATCTTAGTTTCTTAATGTTGAATTTTTGTTGACCATTTTTTTGGAAAACCTTCACAAATTTAACTCTTAATTTAGGCAAGATTGATAACATGTGATCATTGACTTGTGTAACATTGATGTTGATATGAGTTTTGAATATTTATAACAAGATCAATGTCACAATTGTCTATTTCAAAACATCATTTCAAATTGCATCTTCCCCCAAGGCCATCTTGATTCTTCGACAGAAATTACATATTCGATAATTCATTAATCTTTTGTATCCCTTTATAGAGATTGTAGTGCAGAGTTTGATTGAGAATTTAGGAGTTGGACTACACAAAGAAGTCCTCCAATGCAACTTAACAACATCCCTAAATGTTTTGTATAATATCGGTATAGAATGATTTCCTTGGATTAACATCCTATGATGAGTGTAGGAATTCAAATTTCTGATGAAGCAATTTTGAGTTTGAAACCACTTCGAAATAAGTGTTACTCTTCTCTTAGGGTAATCCTAGAAATTACCAAATGTTTAAATTAAGCATAGTGTCACTTTGTGATATCCGCAGAATTTCATTTGAAGAACCTGTTAACTTAATTATGATTAATCCGTAGATCTATTTGACTCTTACATTTAGTTATAAATTAATATTGTCTAAAATTAGCACGTGAAGATCATGCTTTGAATTTTTTAAAATAATTCTTCCTTGTAGCACATAGGTAGTTGGACGATTTTAATAATAAATCTATTCACCACACCTTATCTCGCATTTGTTTAATGCTCGTGGGCGTCAATTTTTGTTTTCGTATATTTTGAATATTACATGATTGGCCCCATGAGGATTCCATGTTCAGCTATAAATATGGGGCATGGTTCAGTTTATTTTCATTCAGATTTATTCAGCTCCTCTAGGTGTTTTGAAAGTTGTAGTTGCGAGGTGTTTCTGCTCGAAGTTTGAGAGGAGATTCTTCTAAGTCGCCAGGTGTTTTGGTAAGTACTTTGATTTTGAATTTGGCAATTTTAATTTATATATTATTTTTTATATACTTAAACTACTTATATTTTAGCTTTAATTTCTTATTGAACATTTAGTTCAAATTTATGTACAGTTTAAATCTAATTTAAGTATCATATCAATTTGAATTTCGTCAGCCTCCTGGCATCGTCCCCGCGTAGGGAGCTGTATCGAGGACTACCTTGACCAACCCGTCACGCTCTTCTACGCAGCGGTCGATGTCTTGTGACACCGTAGTCATAGTCTTCAACCCCACTGCGCTCTTCTAAGCGCAGTGGGGTCTTCAAATATACTTGCACAATATGAAACATATACACATATATTCATGTATATACACATCACATTATACTTTTTCAAAGGATAACAAAAGACAATGAAATATGACAACTCTCTTTTGAATAGAATTAAATAAAAAAAATTTATTATTTTTTTGGATTTGTAGAAGTGGCTCAGGTAGAGAGAGAAAGAGATAGAGAGAGAGAGAGAGAAGGAGAGAGAGGGAGAGAGAGAGAGAACAACTTTTTTTCTTTTTTTTTTGTTTCCTCTAAATCACAAAGGGAGAGAGACAGAGACAAAGAGAAAGAGAGAGAGAGAGAGAGAGAGAGAGAGAGAGACGGCAACTCTCTTCTTCTTTTTTCCTTTTTTTGGTTTTTTTTCTGTAGATCACAAAGAGAGAGATAGAGAGAGAGAGAGAGAGAGAGGGAGAGAAAGATAGCAACTTTTTTCTTTTCTTTTTTTAGTTTCCTGTAGATCACAAAGACTGCTGTTGCAGAACGTGAAAGAAACACACACAAGAAAAATAGTTTTCTGAATAATAAAGTAAATTATGGTTCTGTTGGAAACGTTCCTTCTTAACCTTTTGATTGCCTTTTAAACTAAAAATATGAACCACTACAAAAGAGAACATGGCTTTAACCACATACTTACTTGGCCACGATCCACTATTCGTGTGCTAACCCACTAATTAATATAACTAACTTCTAATGACTTGGTCATACTAATTTGTTAAAAAAACAAACCTAATAATAATAAATCCACGTGTACGAGATTAACTAACAAATCACCCCCGTAAGCTCGTTACACCACATCAATCTGCTCAATGCTGAGCTTCTGTCGCATCTCGATGAACTTGTTCCGTGCTAGTGCCTTTGTTAGAATATCAGCTAGCTGGCCATCAGTACCAACATGGTCGACGTCCATCTTACCGCATCAATGCACTCCCAAATATAATGAAATTTGGTATCGATGTACTTGCTCCTCCCATGTTGCACTGGATTTTTGCAAAGAGCAATGGCCGACTTGTTATCCACCAGCAACTTGAACTTCAATTCTTCACGCCAGACCAACTCGCCGATGAGGCGACTAAGCCAGACACCTTGGCATGCCGCGGTCACCGCCATAGCGTACTCGCAGCGGGAGGATAAAGCAACGATCTTCTCGCGGAGCTCCATGATGCTACCTCCAACGAAGAAAGCTATCCCGAAATGCTTTTCGATCATCGACATCGCCGACAAATTGCTGTCGTAACCAACCAATGAATGTAGCTTCTCCTCCTCTCGACTTGTAGCAACACCCATAGCTAAGCGTACCTTGTATGTACCTGAGAATCTGCTTGATTGCAGTCCAATGCTGCATGCTAGGTGCTTCCATATACCGGCTGGCGATGCCCACCGCGTGAGCGATGTCCGGCCGCGTGTTGACCAAGTAGCGAAGGCTACCGATCACGCTCCGATACTTCGATGTGTTCACAGCTGCGCTCCCGTCTGCTTGCTCAGTCGGAGTCGGTTCTCCATCGGCATGTGACACGGGTTGCAGCCACTCATGCCCGCATGCTCCAACATCTTTGCCGCGTATGCTCCTTGGCAAATTGTAATCTCACCATCACCTTGACAAACCTCGATTCCCAAGAAATAACTAAGGAGACCGAGGTCACTCATCTTGAACATCCGCAGTATCTGTGCCTTGAACTTGATGATTTCTTGAACACTGCACTGATGATCAAATCATCCACATAGACGCCCACAAGTAAGAAAGAGTGAGAATCACCTCTCCGATAGACAGCATGCTCTAGCGTGCATCGCGTGAACCCGAGTGAAGCAAGGGAGGCATCGAGCTTCGAGTTCCACGCTCGCGGTGCTTGTCGGAGCCCGTACAGTGCCTTTCGTAGTCTAAGAACTTTGTGTTCATTGTCTTTGTCGACAAAGCCTGGTGGTTGTTGGACATAAACCTCCTCCACGAGATCACCGTTCAAAAATGCCGACTTCACGTCCATGTGGTGCACCTCCCACTTGCCTTGCGCGGCGAGTGCAAGTAACAGACGCACAGTCTCCATCCTCGCCACAGGAGCAAAGACTTCCTCGAAGTCCACCCCTTGGCGTTGCATGTAACCTTTGGCGATGAGTCTCGCTTTGTGTTTCACAACATTACCGGCTAGGTCCCTTTTTACCTTGAATACCCACTTAAGCCAATGGCACGGTGGTCGGCTGGAAGTGACGCGAACTCCCACGTCTTGTTGTCGATGATCGACTTCATCTCATCCTTCATAGCGTTCCTCCAGGACATGTCGGCAAGTGCTTCGCCCGCTAGCGGTTCCTCAATGACCAAGCGAGTCGCTCTCTTCAAGCGTCGGTGACTTCGCCGGTGGCATTGTACCGCGTCCTCGATATGTCGGTAGCGCGAGGACTTGAGTCGGTGTCGGTTGTCGTCTTCGCGTGGGTGGTGGCCCAATGAGTCCAGGCACGGTGCGTGTTTGGCTTCGGCTTCCGGTGTGATGGGTTCAATCGTCGGTGTAGTGAGGTCGCCCCGCGACTAGTCTGGTAGACCACGGTGAACGCTGATGTGGTTGTAGTCTGCGGCCCGATGTCTCCCAACTCTGGCACAACGCTCCTCAAGACGACATCTCTTGTTATGTAAAGTCCTATCGGATCAGAACCCGGTAGCTCGACCTTCCTCGATCCCACAAACACCCCTAGCTGCCGAGATCCGCAAGTGTGCATGCTCCCCGAGGTTCTTAACGCGTAACGTAGCCAAAAGTCCTCGATGGTGCACGCCGGCTTCTTGTGCACGCATGCCATAGCCACGCCTTGTCGCGACGGTTGAGGAGGTACATTTCTCTTTCATCCTAACATCCCCGATAGCCATCGACTTCATGAGACAGCGCCATTTGATCACCGTCTGCGTCTCTACCACGCCGTTTGTTGCGGTGAGTAAGGGGCCGTGGTATTGTGCTTAATGCCATTCTCCTCGCAAAATTCCACGAATGCATCGGAGTTGAACTCGCCACCGCGGTCAGAACGAAACGCGAGCAGTTTGCACTCGCACTCGCACTCGCTTTAGCTGCGGCTTTGATCTTCTTGAAATATCGAAATGCCTCGTCCTTCGATCTAAGCACCTCGACCTACATAAATCGACTAAAGTCATCGACTATGAGTAGGAAATACCTCTTGCCACCTACGGTAGTCGGCGTGATTGGGCCACACAATCGGTATGCACCTTCTAGTGGGTGTCGCTCGAAATGTCGTGGTTTCGGAAACGGGCTTCTGCTTCAGAGTGAACAACCGTCACATAATTCCTCCACGCGTTCGATGTAGGGAAGGCCTCGTGCCATCTCCTTACGCGAAAGGTTGTGTAAAGCTCGAAAGTGTAGATGCCCGGCGAGCGCCACGCCTGCACGCCGTCCTTCTTCATTAGTAAACTCACCGCACCGGTTCGTTCAGTATAGTCGATTTCGTGTTCGTGATACTCGTGCGAGCACCTTGTGTGTACGATTGAGGATGCATAGTACCCCTCCTTCGATGATGATCTTGCAACCATTTTCGCCAAGCTGCCCAAGGGATATGATGTTGTTCCGCAGACTTGGGATATAGTAGACATCGGAGAGGACACGGTGGTCGCTGGTGAGACATTGGAACATGATCGTGCCCCTTCCGCATATGTTTACCACCGAGCCGTCTCCGAAGCGCACTGTGTCGTGCACGCTCTCGTCGAGGGTTGTGAACGCCTTCTTGTCACCGGTCATGGATCGCTAGCCGGTGTCGGTACCAGCCGCCCGCATCCAGGAACCACCTTCTCTCGTACACCGCTTGGGGTGCTCCGTTTACTAATGGACTAAACTCCGCCATGAGCAGAGCCTTCCTCATCTTCCTCTCTTCCGCATGCACGATTGGCTTGTTCTTGTTGCTCCTGGTCACGCTTTGCCTTGCGGCACTCTTTAGCCCAATGGCCGGGGATGCCGCAATATCGATAATTTCCCTTCTTGCGTCCTCCGTTGCCGCTACCGCTTGATGACGAATTGCCTTGTCCCCGATCGGTGACTTTGCTTTTGCCGAAGTCTTGCTCTTGTTGTCGCCGGAGGCCGCATGGCGTTGTCGCCGCTAGCTTGCCACCCTTCCTCCGGAGAAGTAAGCCCGGTAGAGTTTGTCGAGTTCGCCAGCGCCTCTACGACTAGGAGCTGACCTGTGAGCTCGATGGACAAAGTCTTGAGATCCACTAACTCAATTTCCATGGCCATCTGTTTATATGCCCGTGGCACACTGCGAAGGAACTTGAGCACGCTTTGCGGTCACCGGATCGCCAACATTTCAAGGTCGTGATCGCGAGTGTCGAAGGACTCCACCTTCGCCGTCTTTGAACGCGAGTTTTGAATTCCGTCCTTAACGCCTTGGCCTCTCGACAGTTCGACACCGACCATGGTCTTGAGTGTGTCCCAAGCTTCTTTGGCTGCCTGCTTGCTGCAAGTGTATGCCGGAACTCGAGCGTCATGGCCCGGTCTTCTTCGCTGATCACCCGGACTGTCTTCAACAACTTCCCACAAGCCTTGCACTTGCAATTGTACCTTCATGAGGATCGCCCAATCCGGATAATTCGATGAGAGAGACGGAAAGTGCATTGCACCGTAGGTATCCGACGACGATATGCTCCACAATGTAGCTCACCGGTGCCATTACTCGCTTTTGTTCTTGCTTTCTATTTCTTTTCTTTGCTCTGCCATTGCCGGAAAGGTTCGAACACCGATCGGCTGCCTAAGTTTGGATCGAACACCAACTCGGCTCTGATACCACTTGCTGTTGCAGAACGTGAAAGAAACACACACAAGAAAAATAATTTTCTGAATAATAAAGTAAATTATGGTTCTGTTGGAAACGTTCCTTCTTAACCTTTTGATTGCCTTTTAAACTAAAAATATGAACCACAACAAAAGAGAACATGGCTTTAACCACATACTTACTTGGCCACGATTCACTATTCGTGTGCTAACCCACTAATTAATATAACTAACTTCTACTGACTTGGTCATACTAATTTATTAAAAAAAACAAACCTAATAATAATAAATTCACGTGTACAGTCCACGTGTACGAGATTAACTAACAAAGACAGAGAGCTGGGAACTTAGAAGATATGATGTCAATTGTGCTAAGTAGGAAAGAGGAATGCAGGTTGAGTGGTGTTGAGGGACGTGAGGCCTGCTGCTATAAGGATAGTGGGTCGGACTCCTTATACATAAGTGTTGCAGAGAATTTTAAGATGAGATCTGAGAATCAAAATTATCCAACACACAGATATGAACAGGTTATAGTAGAAAACCCATGGAAAACCACGCCTGCCTCAGAACTTACTATGTGTTCAAAGATACGTGCTTTAAGAAGAAGGTGGAAACAAGAAAAATATACACATCTCAACTCGGCTGAGAGTTTCAAAAGCAGGAATCCATCTTCGAGAACCTCGATCGGGAGAGAAAGGCAACCTGGGTCTTTTCTTCCTGGGCGATCTCAAGAGCTCGATCTTCGTGACTACGCATGAGTGGATAGATCGTCGGCTGGTCGACTTTCTCGAGCTCTCTTCAAATCGATTCGGCCCTCTAAGAATGAAGTTTCATTTATAGATTTTATACCAGAATTGGAAAACTCCAACCACCCCATCTGACGGCCTGAGATCCCGATCGGAGATTTTGATGATGCGCCTAATGATGTCGAGGATCTTGATTCGGATTCGTTCGACGACCGATCCGACTATAAATGAACATTTGGATCGTGATCCATTACGCCCGATACTGATCCAGTCGATTCGAAATGGATCAATTACGCTGACATGTCTTCTTATCGAGTACGGCCATAAAGCCATAAATCTAGATCAAAACATTACTTAAAAAATGCAGATTCGGCTGATCGATTAATTTTCTCGAGGATGTATCACAAGAGGTAGATAGAAGGAGCTGCTGTAACGGGTGAATCTGAGCCGAAGAGGGAGAGAAGAGCAAGGTATTTTGGTTTAGGAGAGCAGAAAGCAAAACCGAAATGGAGGAGGGAGAGTTTGGTGCTTACGAGTTGCTTCGTGTGTAAGGACGGAAGTGTCGCGAGGGGAGAGCTGGAGCAAAACGAGCGAAAGAAGAAAAAAAAAAAAAGGAAATGCCTGTGTTCAGTCGAGAGCAGAAAGAAAGAAAAAAAAATCGACAGGACCAAGAGACGGATAGCTGTGCAAGATATTTTAGTTTAATGGTTGATAATTTTAGTTTTCAATCAAGAATTCTTAGATTCAAATTCTTATATATGTATTATATGTATAAATTTATGATTAAATTCGCTCAAATATTTCAAAAAAAAAAAAAGAGACGGATAGCTTCTCCTTTAAAAAAATTTGTTTCAGCTGGCCGATTTAGAATAGATTAAAATAATATTAAAATTATTATTTTATAAATTAAAATTATTTTTTCTTATAATCCTCACGTGAATATGGGAGAAGAGGTATGGAACATTTCTATTGGCTAAGGAGGAGGTGAGAGGTGTGGGCATTAATTGTTTAGCAGGGATAAGAAGAGAAATTTTTTTTTTTTAATCTTTTATTTTAATAAAATTTGGGCGGATGATGATATCAAATGGGTTTATTTATGTATTTTGTACTCATATAAATATGTATTTAATATATACAAATTTGCTAATATTTATCATATGATTTTTTTATATTTTTTAAAAACATATGTATTTACATAATTTTAAATAAATTACTTATATCTTTAAATTATTAAAATAAGATAAATTTTATATATTTTATTATTATTTTTTTAATGATAAAATGATTAACATAATTGATTAACATAATTGATTGGGAGAAATATTTTTATCATCATTTTTTTGCTACAGAGCAAGTAGAAAAGTTGGTAAATAAAGGTTGTCCGACTATGATCGGTCATACCCAAAGGCTATTCAGGCAAGTTCAATACATTGATCAACGGTAACCTAAGCGACTTGCAGCTTCAAAGCGACCTGTGGTAATATTGGAGGCAACGATGTATTGTTATTTTGTCAGTTCATTAGTAATTTAACTTTAACTGCTTTTGAATGGTACGCTGAATTACCAAATGACTTGGTCAAGACTTTTACTGAGTTAAAAATAATATTTATCAAAAGATTCACCAGTGCTGTCAAAAAGATAACTATTGCTAACCTCGCCTTAGAGAAAAGAAGAAAGGATGAGTCAAGAATATATTACGGCGCATAATATGAGCATGAGGTGTGAACAACAGTTGGAGGAAGAGCATGAAATCTAATTATTGATGGGAAATATTGATGATAAGATGACATCATATCTTTGCATAGCTTTTGTCACTACTTTTCAAGAGCTACTCGATTGAGTATCAAAATTTGAAAAATTAAATTTTTCTAAGTCTAAGAGTCAATTAGATAAAGTAAAGAGAAGTAAGCCTTCAGACTTAAAAAGGAGTGAATCGCACACTGCTTCTTATAGTATGGGTAAAGGGAAATGAATAGCCTACAATATCGATAAAGGAAATAACCCATTTATGTTGAAGAAAGGACCAAATAGGCAGTCAATCCTCAGCCCAAGCTTATCCTTGGAGGCAATGATAGACCTCAAAACTCCTCAGGTGGTGGAGAGCGCCCAAGACAAACAATGAGAGACACATAACACATACAACCATCTCTCAAAGAAAGGATGAGCAAAGAATACACTTTTAAAAGAGAAAGTGTGGTAAAATTATTTCGCCAAGCTCTTAAGGCAGGGATGGAATTACTAGAATGCAAAAGATTAGAAGAATCAAATCAAACTGATAACCCAAACTATTGCCCATATCATTGAGTGGTTAGCCACTCAATTGAAGATTGTTATGTATTCAAAGACTGTCTAGAAAGAAAATATAAGAGAGGTGAATTCACACTGTTCAATAGTATTCTTATTCACCCAAAGAAAGAAGCTGCAATGGGGATCACATCCTCTTCGCGGCCTCCATTGAGAACAATGAAAGAAAATGATGGAGTCGAAAGACATGTCCAGAGCGAGCACATCAGCTTCTCAAAACATTCTAACTATAACACTCTATTGTGGCATAAGAAAGAGCCTATCAAACACAAATCATGTATATCAAAGAAGTCAGGTAAAAAGAAGAAGAAGATTAAAAAGAGAACTATAGTTCAAAAGATCATTAATAATCTAGAAGAGTATCATCAGCCGATGAGACAACCTATCAAGCTTGCTGACTTCATGACTGGACTCCAAATTATTGAACCAAATAAAGAAGGTGATGAATCACTTCTTAGAGAAACGTGTCTACTTATTTCAGTATCATAAAATGCTTCTCGATGAAGCTTGTGCCCTTATGATATTTATTGCCAGATAGCCTCAATGTATGCAAAATGTTTAAATAAACTTAGAGGGTTTTCCTCAACTAGAAGAAGGATGATTGAAAATAAAGCACTCAGGTTTTGCTTAATGGCAAGACATACAGATGATAGTTCAAAGGAAGATTTATGCTTCCCCGAGGGAAATGACTCAGAATCATCAATGAAAACTTGCATGGAATGCTTAAAATTAGGCAGTGACTCAGAAGATTTAGGAGTAAATGCTGATCTTGAAGGGATTACCTCTTCAGAAGAGTCTGAGCCAAATAGAGAGGCCCGAGTGCAACTAAGAGGTGGCAAAGTGCTACCACCGCCACTAAGGAAAGGGCCACTAAATAAAGACAAAGATAAAAATATTAAAATTAATGAAAGCATCATTTCTAAAGAGCCAATAAGAAGTTTTACCCAAGTAAGGAAATTGACTACAATGTCCTGTCGCATTTGAGGAAGATCCCTGCATAATTGAGTGTGTACGAGGCCATCTTAATGTCGAAGGATCTCTATGAAACCTTAATTCAAGCTCTAAATAATCCGAAGAAGTTCAAAGCATATTTTGCAAAATGAGTGTATGACTAAAGTCCTGCAATCTCAAGATCTCCCAACAATCAGTTTTTCTGAAGAAGATCTTATGCTGGGAACATCAGAGCATAAACGCCCATTGTATGTCAGTACAGAGAGCAATGGTGTTATGATAAACCAAATCTTGATCGATCCAGGCTCATCGGTTAACCTCATGAGTCTACGAGCACTGAGGGGGTTATCCCTTGACATTCAACATCTTGGGCGGGATAAGTTGATGATTCACGGCTTTAATGAAAAAGGATAAAAGACCCTCGGGTCCTTCATTTTACTACTCAATTTTGGAGAGCTATACACTGAAGCCAATTCCATGTGATAGATTCGATACTTCATTCGTGGTGTTATTGGGACGCCCCTGCTCCATGAATATGGAATGGTGTCGTCCGCCTTGCATCAATGCATAAAATACTTTAATGATGGAGAGGAGCACAAAATCCTTGGCAATTTTTAACCATTTACAGTTCATGAGGCTAAGATCTATGAAGATGCAAAATATTTTCTCCCAAAAGAGCCCAAGCCTCAACAGTCTATAGCATCAACTTCAAAGACTACAAGACCATTGAAAGAAGATATAAAACTAAAAGGAAGAAAGAAAGCAATGTCAATTCTTCCTGAAATTCCTGGAGTACCATCCAAGCTAAAGAGGTTAGTTCCTCACTTGGGTAGTGATACGGAAGATGATGATAAAATTCTTGTCAAGCCCAAGAAGACTTGTGAATCTTCTAAGAAAGCAAAGGAGAAAGTAGAATACTCTGATTCAGATTATGAGTTTGAATCGATCTATGAAGGTCAAGTACAATACACCTCAACAATAAGGGAAGCAAACTTACTAATATCAGAAGATTCATTTGTGATCAATCTAGTCCCTTCTCAATACTTCAAAGAAATTACTCCGCATGAAGTTCACATTATCGAAGAGTTAAAGACTTTCTATGTACCTCCTTCACTTGAAAGTGATGAGCATGGAATCTCATTTTACAAATCTGAAGAGTGTTATCACTAAGATCCTGATTGGCTCATGCAATTCAATGAATCTAATGATATGGTGCCAACTAGAATGCCAAAATACTATCCTTTGAGAATGTAAGATGATGCACAAATTAGGGGTTGATGTCGGAACTAATAAATGGTGAGCTCACCCTTTTGACACCCTCTGGAATTTAAAGAGTCCATGAGACCTAAAAATGTGATAATCATCAATCTAAAGGTCTTGGATACATCCAACGTAAGATTCATCGAAAAGCTTGTTACAAAATAATAAGAAATAAAGTTGAGGTTGTAATTCAAAATGAAGATGACCTTTATGAGGTATAGTCAACAAATGATGAAGAGGTGGGAGCCAAGCTTGCACTTGAAGAGCTTGAAGATGATGGACAAGTAGCTACCAAGGATGAACTGAAAGAAATCAACTTGGAGACACAAGATGATCTCCGTCTGACCTTCATTAGTGCCCTTCTGCCTGATGAAAAGGTTGAAGAAATGAAAGCCTTGTTATGTGAATTTAGGGACTGCTTTGCTTGGACATATTCTAAAATGCCAGGCTTATCCCCTAATATGGTAGTTCATAGATTAGCCATTATGCTAGATGCAATACCAGTTAAACAAGCTCCTAGGCGAATGAGGTTGGAGATTGAAGAACAGGTAATTACAGAAACTAAAAAGCTCATCGAAGCTGGCTTCATCCGAGAGGAGAAGTATGCAGATTGGATAGCCAACATTATCCCAGTTAGAAGAAGAACGCTCAGATCCGCATCCGCATTGACGAGATCTAAATAAGGCTTTCCTAAAAGATGACTTTCCGCTTTCAATATCAGAACTATTGGTGGACAACACCTCCAGTTATGACATATTTTCATTCATGGACGGATCGTCAGGGTATAATCAAATCAAGATGGCGGCTAAAGATGAGAAACACACATCATTCAAAATGTCAATCGACATTTATTGTTACACAATCATGCCCTTCGGATTGAAGAATGTCGGAGCTACATACCAGAGGGCTATGACTCATGTTTTTGACGAGTTGATCTATCAAAAAGTGGAATGCTATGTTGATGATCTCGTCATTAAAAGCATGAATCACAAGGATCATCTTAATGATCTAAGGATTATATTTAGAAGAATAAGAAAATATAATCTCAAGATGAATCTCCTCAAATATGCTTTTGGTGTTTCCTCAGGAAAATTTCTTGGATATTGTAAGGAACAGAGGAATTGAGATTGACCCCAACAAAATCAAGGCAATTGTTGACATGCCACCACCGAAGAGTTTGCATCAGCTCCGCTCGTTACAAGGACAATCGTATTTATTCGATATTTTATATCAAAACTATCTGGCAGATGCCAACCCTTCTCAAAGTTGATGAAAAGGAATGCTCCATTCCAGTGGGATAAGAAGTGTCAAGAAGCTTTCGATAGCATCAAAAAAATACCTTTTAAATCCACCAATTCTTTCAGCACCAATTCCAGGGAAGCCCCTTATTTTGTATACAGATGTATTAGAAGAGTCTCTTGGAGCATTATTGGCACAACACAATGAAGAAGGCAAAGAAAATATGATGTATTATATCAGTCGAAGATTGATAGGAGCAGAAGCAAGATACTCTTCAATCTAGAGGCACTGTCTAGCATTGATTTTTGTGATCCAAAAGCTCTGCCACTACATGTTGTCTCACAAGATAACACCCATCTTAAAGATCGATCCATTGAAGTTCTTGATGATGAGATCAACATTGACAGGTCATTTAACTAGATGGGCAGTTTTACTTCTACAGTTTGATATTACATATATTTCTCAAAAAGCTGTAAAAGGGCAAATACTAGTAGATTTTCTTGCGGCACATCCTATCCCAACAGACTCTCCACTTAATGATGATTTTCCATATGAGCAAATCTTGCTCATTCATGAAAGAGAGAAGTTGCAAATATGGGAGATGTATTTTGATAGAGCATCATCAATCAAGCCTGCTCACTAATAATGAGACACTCGTATGGACTGACTGAACCTCGAACTAATAATGAAGCTAAGTATGAAGCATTAGTAGCAGGACTTGAAGAAGTTGTTGCCATTGGTATAAAGAATTTATAAGTTTTTGGAGATTCTCAATTGGTCTTCAATCAAGTCTTGGGTATTTATAAGATCAATAAGCTTGAGTTGGCCTATTATCACAAACGACGCTCGAGTGATGAAAGAGATTCCAAGCATCACACTGACCCGAGTCTCTCAATCTAAGAATAACAAGGCAGATTGCCTAGCAAAGTTGGCAAAAGAAATGGCTAGCATGAATGATGACTACGTGATGATTAATGTCTTCACTCGTCGAGTTTTACAACCTACAAACCCATATTCCCCATAAGTAGAGCGGACATCAAACTCAAGCCAGTAGGAAGCAATTCAAATTGCTCCTCACTCTCCCAAAGAACAATAAATACAAGAGAGAGAATAACTCAAGAGTGCTACAAAAAAATCATGTGAAGCTTTCATAGTGGAGGAGCTTGATGATTGGAGACAACCTTTCATCAATTATTTCAAGGAAAGCAAATTGTCGAGCAATAAATCACTAGCCACACAGATTACCAAAAGAATCCTATGATATGCTTATGTCAATGACACATTGTACTGTAGATCCTTTGAATAAATATGGTTGTGATATTTGGGGATGGATGAAGCTAACAAGATAATGTCCAAAATTCATGAAGGACTTTGTGGAGCACATCAATCAGGTCCCAAAATGGCAACAAGAATAAAAAAGATGGGATACTATTGGCCATCAATGGTGAAAGACTGCATAGATCATGCGAGAAAATGGCATGAATGCCAAGTCCACGAGGATCTCATTCATCAACCTCTGAATCCTCTACACCCAACAATAGCGTCCTGGCCATTCGAAAGTTAGGGCACAGATATAATCGGCCCGATCGATCCTCCATCATCAGCCGGACATCGATTCATTTTAGCAGCTACTGATTACTTCTCCAAATGGGCAGAAGCTGCTCCATTCAAAGAAGTCACTGCTGATCAAGTCATTGACTTCTTCACCAACAATGTTGTCCATAGATTCGGGGTGTCATGATGATTCATTTCAGACAACAACCCAGCTTTCATGAGTGCGAAGATATACAGATTCATCGACACAAAATTGATTATCGGTACTCATCAATCTACAATTCAAGGGCTAATGGTTTGGCGGAGGCTTTCAATAAAACCCTAATGAAGTTGCTCAAAAAGTTTCTAATGAAGAATAAAAGGGAGTGGCACACTAAAATGATGGAAGAACTCTAGGCATATAGAACAACTTACAAAATGCCAACCAAGGCCACTTCTTATGCTCTAACATTTGGAGTTGAAGCCGTTCTACCATTAGAAGTTGAGCTACCATCACTTCGAGTAACCGTCCAATTTAATCTTACTCAAGTTGAGAATGCTCGAATGGAAGAATTGGATGCTTGATTGAATTAGACTCCAAGCTCAATAAAGTCTAGAAATTTATAAAGGATGTCAAAGCATTCAATACCGATGCCTCATTCCGAAAAGGCAAATTAGTTTTGGTGTTGAGAAGGCCAATCATCCCTCATCGCAAGATCGGTGGTAAATTCACATCTAATTGGGAAGGTCCTTATGTCATAGAGAAGGTGTATGAAGGAGGAGCCTACCAGCTTATTGACAAGAATGGTCAACGGCCAATGCCACCAATCAATGGTCGATATATCAAGAAAAATCACAACTAACTGCGGATGAGTATATAAATACTTAAGTGAATCTTGCACTAGTGAGGCTTTCATGCCAAATACATATGTAATGTCACTTGAAGATTCTCTCGTTACTGCTAAAGCCTCCCCCAGCTAGACAGGGGACATTTTTATATATATAGCTAAGTTGATATCGTGCTTCAAGCTGAGATCCTTAGATAAATATATATCATAATTAAAATGAGCTCCATTTATTTATATTAAGGAAGTTCAAACTTTGTAATGCATTTCTAAACTAGTCTGTAATCCCTGTGTTAGATAGGGGGCATTTTTTTTAGTTTTTATAGAACAAAATTGTTCAATCATTCCCTGTAAAACAGAAGAGCTTCTTGTACATGCATTCAGGTTGACATCGAGCTTTATGCCGAAATCTCTGAATATATCTATAACTATTATTGTTAAAGTTGCAGGTCTTACAAGAACCAAAAGAATCTACTTCGATGCATGAAAGACAATCCTAAATGTCAAAAGTTTTCCTCCAAGATTTGTCAAATGTTGAAGATCAAGTCAGAAGAACTCTCAATTTTGGAAGCTTCAATCAGCTAAGTTGGAAAAACATCAAGCCATCTGATTAAGTCAAAACTTGAGTAGTTCTAAAGGTCAAACTCAACAAGCCCATAAATGGCTAAGTTGCTGATGCTCTCCTCACTTAACAAGCCGTAAGAAAAGGCCACAGTGAAAGAGCCCCTTCTCGTCAGTCCAATGATGATAGTTGTCCAATCTCAAACCAAATCCAACTTAGTGACTACAAGCACCCAAAATCCAAGAGATATTTCCACTAAATCGACCAAGACAAAGAAAACTTTCAATGAGCGCCTCAAATCAATCTACATATTGCAGGTGATATTCAAATATCTTTTCAAATGATCTGATCAAGCACAAAGCATAGATCAAAGCTAATTTCCTCATAAAGTCCACAAAAGTAGAAAGCATAGATCGAGAATCGATTCCATAGTTCACAAGGCAATGGTAACTAAAGGAATTTCATGGTTATTCAATCTATTAAAGCACAATGCTAGATTGATAACTCACAATTTAATAAGAGCTGGGTCAACTATATGCACCCTTCAATGAGTCCATCAAAGCAGCAATCATAGGATTCAGGGCGTGTAAACACTTCCTGACAAGTCAACATGGACAAATCAGGTCAATCCTTCATCAGGTCCCCTAAGCAAAAGTTACAGATGAGCTATAAACCTCAAAATAATCAAAACTCAACCCTACACTATGCTCGATTAATTAAGCATATGGTGCCTCGATTTCATCTAACAAGTCAACCAAGACATCCTCCATCAAAGTCTACTAAGACTAAAACCAAGATAAGAGGAATTTCAAAACTTCAAATCCACCAGAAACACAATAGTCATCAAGTCCAATACTCATGAAGCACATGGCTAGTAACTCCCATTCCTCACTAATTAAGTTGTTACAATGACACTAAAACAACTGGCATGATGAAAAGAGAATAGAGATCAACATTCAATTAATAAATATTATCAAGTGCTACAACAAAAGGGGAATAAATATCAGACTCCAAGGAATAAAACATCTCACTAATATGAAAAAATAAATACGCATATATGAAAGTACATCAAAGGAGGCGACTCTGTATATCCTGAAGCCGTGCAACAAGTGTGGTGAGTGTCTGGTATTCAGCCTCTTCAATTTGTAGCTCCTCTACTGCACGAGCTAAGGCAGCATCGGCATCTGTCATGGCACAGTGTTGAATCTGGTATCGGCGTTGCTCTATTTCTATGAATCGAGCTCTTCTGTCCTGCTGCACCTGAAGTTCAGACTTACAGGACATCATACCTGCGAGGTCCCTCCATAAACCTCTGATCTTGTTTGAGAGCATGGTCATCTCAGTCCTGGCATCAACTAATCTTTGTCAGAGCTATCTCAAAGCCTGAGCACTGCTTTCAAACTCATCATGACCTAAGTCAGCAGCCTCCCATCGCATCCTGATGAACTAATGAAGCTCTGGTAGTGAAGCTTGAGTCCTCACAATGGAAAGCGACCACATTTGCTTAACTAGGGACTCAACCTCCCTACATAAGCTCTCCTAGAATCTTAACTCCATATCCTCCAAGCTAAAGTGAGCAAGAAAATCTAGAAGCATGTTGGCATATGAGGTAAAGTGTTGTAGTGACTCAGGTGACCCAGGATCCAGCTGTGAAAGCAAATCTCGCAAGAACACTAAGTTGTTATCTTGCATCGATTCCTGTCAGGTCGAGGAATGATAGTAAATCTTGGATTGGTAGTCCACTCCAGTAGGCACTATGCAAAGAAAGCAAAAAAAAAACCATTATTATCTGAATAAAAAAACATCACTAGTAATAAAATTAAAGAATGTATACAAAAGAATGAAAATCACACCTGAAGAAGGTGACCAAGGATGACCAAACTGTTCATTCGACAATGATGGTTGTGGCACTCCTATGAAATCAAAAATTGAGGAAGGGTATCTTTGGAATAATCGGTCGGTAAAGCCCAACTCTCCAGCATAAGAGGTCTCCTTAGGCCAATAAGCAATAGAAGAAGGTCCAGGAAGTGGAGGGGCATCCATCTGAGGTGTCTCCTTCTCTAGAGTAGTGGACTTTGTAGTAAGAGTACTAAACACTCCCTCCTCTGTATCCTCAAAGATTGTGGGCTCAACTCCGACCGATAGTCTAGGCCTTGAGGGCACCTCATCTGGTGTAAGTAGTTGTCTTGAAGCTGGGCTTGCTGACCAATCTGTAGAGGCTCTAGGGGCTCCATTTGGTGAACTCTTTTACGTCTTCGAGATGAAGAGGGTACCTCTTTGTGGCTGGGGAATGACTCTTTAGGTCGCACTCTAGATGGAGAAGTTGTTTCCTCCATCATGGTTGAGTCATTTCTACCCTTATCAATCAAAATAGAAATATAAAAAGATATATATAAATATGTCAAGAGAACATATTCAAGTTGATAAAACAAAAGGTAGTGAAAGAAAAGGGCTTTGTCATTACCTGCTATGTCACCAAGTCTTGAAGAGTTATGCCGAGGCCTTTGCCCACGAGGAACACCAAGTAATCTCATTTGACGCTCATATTTTCTAGAACCATGCTACTAAAAAGGGTCTAAAAGATAGGCGTACCCAAGTAAGGTGGGTATAACTGACCCTTGTATTACTGTAAGGAGGAGCCAATCAAAGATGAGAGCCTATTCCAAGTCTCACCAAGTGCAACCATACAATAGAAGCGACATAATAACGAGTCTTAACTGGTATGATCTTGGTATTCCTAGTGTCCACAATACCTAGGATGAATGGTCTACCATCATATGCAGTCACTTGGGAATATCCAAACTGACGAGCTACTTGATTAGGCTGGTAGCCCTCCAAAATAATCAACTCATCAAAACGATAGCATAACCAGCATCTTGAAGTACTCACCCTTAATCCTGAATAGTAATGCATATCTACCCCTCTCATCCAAGCCATCAACAATATCAATCTCCATTAGATGAGGTGGTAAACCGACCATCTCCGACTGGTGAATCAAAGAGAATCGATCAGTGACTAAATGGGGAGCAAGAAGAACAGACAAATTCATTCTCATTCTAAAGTAGATGCGATATAATTGGATGACTGTGGGGTATCCTCTTTCCAGAAAATATGATGGACACTCGAAGCAAGCAAAAGCTCCATGTATATGTAGGTGCACCCAAGCATATAAGTATTGCCAAGGCAGTATGACATCACGCAACTCGAGAGAATCAGCCTCAGAGATCACTGCAAAAATTCTATAAATTCTAGCTAACACAGCAGGAGCCAAAGAAATACGCTCTCCCGGAGAAATTCTACTAGCTGCTAATAAAACACCAGGATCCACAAACCCTTCTCTGATAGGAAGGACGAAGATGCAGAGCCAAGTGGCTATAAATCTTGCTAAAAATAAATATTCATCTATACCTTCTGTAGCAGGAGACCCATGTCCTACTGACAAAACAGGCTCATCAGTTTCTTGAAACAAATAACCATCATGTGATGCGGCTAACTCAAAATGATCATTTGGTGATATTGTCTCATGTGATAAAGCATCATCTTGCAAGAAACTTTGAATCCAAGTGCTTACAGAAAGAGTACCTCGTGATCACATCGTGCGACCTGATGCCCTGAAAGTCCGATGATAGTGGCTCAGGAGTTCAATGTAAGCGGGTGGCATAACTAGCTCTCCTGTCGGGACCCATCTGCTGAAGGACGTCTACGAAATAGCTCCACATCAGGAGGGATGCACTCTTCGTAGCGACAACCAAATATTGGGATCACGACCACGACTTGTAGTTCCCATAAAGAAATCGTAAGTTCCTCTGGGCCTATCCAATAGGTGTTGCTTCGTGAATCCCAAAACTCTACCACTCCATGAGCCCAAGAAGGAGGGATGCTTCCAAAGTCAAACATAGACACATAAATCGCCTCATAAATACTAGTTTTCCATGAGTATATGCTTGCAAAATATATTTTGCCATGTATACCCATTTGGAGGACTAGAAGAAATTCGATCAATCCAAGAATATGATTGTAGTTGGCGATGGCGTAGATGACTTGTCCCTTTGTTCAATGCTATTAGCGTCGACACAGAATGTCGGTCCATAGGCGTCGGTCTGTGTTTTCTAAAGGATTATACTCTCCGCATCTCAATTTAATAGTACTCACCCATTGAGCAGGATCCTCAAAAGAGATTGAATCTAAAGCACAGCCTAAAAGCATGGGGGAACGTGAAAAAAAACCTCGATATGCATCACGATCCTTCAACATATCTATATGCTGCTCAAGCCTGTCTCTAATGTCAGCATTTTCTTGTGAGTCATATCTATCGATGGCATCCCAAATATACTCCTCAGTAGGCTCAGCAGATGCCATATTTGCAGACCTCCTCCAATTGAACATCGCTTGCAGAAATAAGAAAATAAGAGGCTTATCAATACAAACAAAAAGTAAAAAAAAAAATAAAGAGAAATGCGCAAATATACAACTAAGCCGAAAGGACAACAAACATAATCCGCTTTAGACGCGAATCATGTTTGTTGGAGGGCATTTGTTGACCCTACATTTAATCCAAGACTCAAGTTAAGTGAACACGACCAAATCGATGAGTTATAAATGAGATATCATACGAATTAAGTTAATATTAACTTGGATACTTTTAAATTTGCTCGAATATCATTTACGTATAAAACAAATATTGCAAATTAATTTAAAATTTCAAATTCATCCAAAAAATAAACACTAATAATATTATTTGAGTCATGACATAAAATAAAATAAAATAAAAATATTTAGACAAAGATGTGAATTCGATTGAGTGACCAACAAAAAATAATGAGTGAGGAATAAAATGCATGTTATTTTCAATCTGATCTTAAACTTCAAGATGAATAACATGCATTTTATTCCTCACTCATTATTTTTTGTTGGTCACTCAATCGAATTCACATCTTTGTCTAAATATTTTTTTAAATTTTATTTTATGTCATGACTCAAATAATATTATTAGTGTTTATTTTTTGGATGAATTTGAAATTTTAAATTAATTTGCAATATTTGTTTTATACTAAATGATATTTGAGCAAATTTAAAAGTATCCAAGTTAATATTATTAGTATGATATCTCATTTATAACTCATCGAGTGTTCACTTGAGTCTTGGATTAAATGTAGGGTCAACAAATGCCCTCCAACAAACATGATTCGCGTCTAAAGCGGATTATGTTTGTTGTCCCTTCGGCTTAGTTGTATATTTGCGCATTTCTCTTTATTTTTTTTACTTTTTGTTTGTATTGATAAGCCTCTTATTTTCTTGCTTTGCGGCGATGTTCAATTGGAGGAGGTGCAAATATGGCATCTGAGCCTAAAGGAGTATATCTGGGATGCCATCGACAGACATGACTCACAAGAAAATGCTGATATTGAGCGACATATAGATATGTTGAAGGATCGTGATACATATCGAGGTTTTTTTTTCACGTTCCCCCATGCTTTTAGGCTGTGCTTTAGATTCAATCTCTTTTGAGATCCTCAATGGGTGAGTACTATTAAATGCGAGAGTATAATCCTTTAGGTAGATGGGCGGATTGGACCTCATTGTTAGCCGACTAATAGCATTGAACAAAAGGGACAGTGTCATCTACTACGTCATCGTATTCATTGGATTGACTCAGATTCATTCGATGACTTCTAGTCCTCCAAATGGGTACGTTACATGGGCAAAATATATTTTGCAAGCATATAAAGATACTCTGCGGAAAACTAGTATTTATGAGGCGATTTATGTGTCTATGTTTGACTTTGGAAGCATCCCTCCTTCTTGGGCTCATGGAGTGGTAGAGTTTTGGGATTCATGAAGCAACACCTATTGGATAGGCCCAGAGGAACTTACGATTTCTTTATGGGAACTACAAGCTGTGTCAGGGATCCCAATATTTGGTTGTCGCTACGAAGAGTGCATCCCTCCTGATGTGGAGCTATTTCATGGTCCTTGACGGTGAGAGCTGTTATGCCACCCGTTTACATTGAACTATCATCGAACTTTGGGGCATCGGGTTGCGATGTGATCGAGGTACTCTTTGTAAGCACTTGGATTCAAAGTTTCTTGCAAGATGATGCTTTATCACATGAGACAATATCACCAAATGATCATTTTGAGTTAGCCGCATCACATGATGGTTATTTGTTTCAAGAAACTGATGAGCCTGTTTTGTCAGTAGGACATGGGACTCCTGCTACAGAAGGTATAGATGAATATTTATTTTTAGCAAGATTTATAGCCACTTGGCTCTGCATCTTCGTCCTTCCTATCAGAGAAGGGTTTGTGGTAGCAGCTAGTAGAATTTCTCCGGGAGAGTGTATTTCTTTGGCTCCTGCTGTGTTAGCTAGAATTTATAGAATTTTGCGATGATCTCCTGGTGATTCTCGAGTTGCGTGATGTCATACTGCCTTGGCAATACTTATATGCTTGGGTGCACCTACATATACATGGAGCTTTTGCTTGCTTCGAGTGTCCATCATATTTTCGGAAAGAGGATCATCCAATTACTTTAGAATGAGAATGAATTTGTCTGTTCTTCTTTGCTCCCCATTTAGTCACTGATCGATTCTCTTTGATTCACCCGGAGATACCTCATCTAATGGATATTGTTGGATGAGAGGGGTAGATATGCATTACTATTCAAGGGCGACATTAAGGGTGGTAGTACTTCTTCGATATCGCCCAGTTGGTTATGCTATCGCTTTTGATGACATTTTGGAGGGCTACCGACCTAATCAGTAGCTTCGGTTTGGATATTCCCAAGTGATGATGGTAGACCATTCATCCTAGGTATTGTGGACACTAGGAATACCAAGATCATACCAGTTAAGACTCGTTATTATGTCACTTCTATTGTATGGTTGCACTTGGTGAGACTTGGAATAGGCTCTCATCTTGTGGCTCCTCCTCCTGATACAAGGGTCGTTATACCCACCTTACTTGGAATGCTATCTTTTAGACCCTTTTAGTGCATGGTTCTAGAAAATACGTCAAATGAGATGTTCCTCGTGGGCAAAGGCCTCGCATAACTTGGTGACATAGCAGGTAATGACAAAGCCCTTTTCTTTCACTACCTTTTGTTTTATCAACTTGAATATGTTCTCTTGACATATTTATATATATCTTTTTATATTTCTATTTTGATAGATAAATGTAGAAATGACTCAACCATGATGGAGGAAACAACTTCTCCATCTAGAGTGCGACCTAAAGAGCCATTCCCCAGCCACACAGAGGTACCCTCTTCATCTCGAAGACGTAGAAGAGTTCACCAAATGGAGCCTAGAGCCTCTGATTGGTGACAAGCCCGACTTCAAGACAACTACACCGGATGAGGTGCCCTCAAGGCCTAGACTCGGTGGGGTTGAGCCCATAATCTTTGAGGATAGGAGGAGAGTGTTTAGTACTCTTACTACAAAGTCCACTACTCTAGAGAAGGAGACACCTCAGATGGATGCCCCTCCACTTCCTAGACCTTCTTCTATTGTTTATTGGCCTAAGGAGACCTCTTATGCTGGAGAGTTGGGCTTTACTACTGCACTGATTATTCCAGTATACCCTTCCTCAATTTTTGATTTCATAGGAGTGCCACAACCATCATTGTCGGATGAACAGTTTGGTCATCCTGGGTCACCTTCTTCAGGTGTGATTTTCATTCTTTTGTATACATTTTTTAATTTTATTACTAGTGATGTTTTTTTATTCAGATAACAATGGTTTTTGTTTGCTTTCTTTGCATAGTGCCTGCTGGAGTGGACTACCAATCCAAGATTTACTATCGACGCTCCTCTGATTTTGACCTGAGGAATCTAGCGATGCAAGATAACAACTTAGTGTTCTTGCGAGATTAGCTTTCACAGCTGGATCCTGGGTCACCTGAGTCACTACAACACTTTACCTCATATGCCAACATGCTTCTAGATTTTCTTGCTCACTTTAGCTTGGAGGTTAAGATTCTAGGAGAGCTTATGTAGGGAGGTTGAGTCCCTAGTTAAGCAAATGTGGTCGCTTTCCATTGTGAGGACTCAAGCTTCACTACCAGAGCTTCATTAGTTCATCAGGATGCGATGGGAGGCTCCTGACTTAGGTCATGATGAGTTTGAAAGCGTGCTCAGGCTTTGAGATAGCTCTGACAAAGATTAGTTGATGCCGGGAGAGATGCTCTCAAACAAGAGGTTTATGGAGGGACCGGGTATGATGTCCGTAAGTCAACTTGTGCAGACGTAAGAGCTCGATTCATAGAAATAGAAACCGATACATTCAACGCGTGCCATGTGATGCCGATGTCGCCTTAGCTCGTGCAGTAGAGGAGCTACAAATTGAAGAGGCTGAATACCAGACACTCACCACACTTGTTGCACCGTGATATGAGTCGCCTCCTTTGATATACTTTCATATATGCGTATTTATTTTTTCATATTAGTGAGATGTTTTATTCCTTGGAGTCTGATATTTATTCCCCTTTTGTTGTAGCACTTGATAATATTTATTAATTGAATGTTGATCTCTATTTTCTTTTCATCATGCCAATTATTTTAGCATCATCGTAACAGCTTAATTAGTGAAGAATGGGAGTTACTAGCCATGTGCTTCATGCGTATTGGACTTGATGACTATTATGTTTCTAGTGGATTTGAAGTTTTGAAACTCCTCTTATCTTGGTTTTAGTCTTAGTAGACTTTGATGGAGGATGTCTTGGTTGACTTGTTAGATGAAATCGAGGCACCTTTTGCCATATGCTTAATGCTTTATCGAGCATAGTGTAGGGTTGAGTTTTGATTATTTTGAGGTTTATAGCTCCTTCTGTCGTAACTTTTGCTTAGGGGACTTGATGAAGGATTGACCTGATTTGTCCATGTTGACTTGTCAGGAAGTGTTTACACGACCTGAATCCTATGCTTGCTGCTTTGATGGACTCATTGAAGGGTGCATATAGTTGACCCAGCCTTCCGGCTGATATTAGGTCAGTGTTGAGTTATCAATCTAGTGTGTGCTTTAATAGATTGAATAACCATGAAATTCCTTTAGTTCAGCCATTGCCTTCGTGTGAACTATGGAATCGATTCCTCGATCCTGTGCTTTCTACTTTTGTGGACTTTATGAGGAAATTAGCTTTGATCTATGCTTTGTGCTTGATCAGATCATTTGAAAAGATATTTGAATATCACCTTGCAGGCAATATGTAGATTGATTTGAGGCAGCTCTGAATTGAAAGTTTTCTCAGATTGTCTTGGTCCGTCGATTTAGTGGAAATATCTCTTGGATTTTGGGTGCTTGTAGTCACTAAGTTGGATTTGGTTTGAGATTGGACAACTATCATCATTGGACTGACGAGAAGGGGCTCTTTCACTGTGGCCTTTTCTTACGGCTTGTTAAGTGAGGAGAGCATCAGCAACTCGGCCATTTGTGGGCTTGTTGAGTCTGACCTTTAGAACCTACTCAAGTTTTTGACTTAATCTGTGATGGCTTGATGTTTTTCCAACTTAGCTGATTGAAGCTTCCAAAATCGAGAGTTCTTCTGACTTGATCTTCAACATTTGACAAATCTTGGAGGAAAACTTTTGACATTTAGGATTGTCTTTCATGCATCGAAGTAGATTCTTTTGGTTCTTGTAAGACCTGCAACTTTAACAATAATAGTTATAGATATATTGAGATTTGCATAAAATGTCGATGTCAACAAGAAGCTCTTCTTTTCTGAGGAATGATTGAACAATTTTGTTCTATAAAAACTAAAAAAATGCCCCCTATCTAAGACGGGGATTGCAAACTTGTTTAGAAATGCATTACAAAGTTTGAACTTCCTTAATATAAATAAATGGAGCTCATTTTAATTATGATATATATTTATCTAAGGATCTTTGAATATCAACTTAGCTATATATATAAAAATGTCCCCTATTGGGGAGGCTTTACATGCGAGAATCTTCAAGTGACATTACATATGTATTTGGCATGAAAGCCTCACTAGTGCAAGATTCACTAAGTATTTATATACTCATGATTAGTTGTGATTTTTTCTTGATATATCGACCATTGATTGGTGGCATTGGCCGTTGACCATTCTTGTCAATAAGCTGGTAGGCTCCTCCTTCATACACCTTCTCTATGACATAAGGACCTTCCCAATTAGATGTGAATTTACCACCGATCTTGCGATGAGGGATGATTGGCCTTCTCAACACCAAAACTAATTTGCCTTTCTGGAATGTCTGAGGGCGTACTGAGGTATTGAATGCTTTAGACATCCTTGCTCGATAAATTTCTAGACTTTATTGAGCTTGGAGTCTAATTCAATCAAGCGCATCCAATTCTTCCATTCGCAGTGAGCATTCTCAACTTGAGTAAGATTAAATTGGACGGTTACTCAAGTGATGGTAGCTCAACTTCTAATGGTAGAACGGCTTCAACTCCAAATGTTAGAGCATAAGAAGTGGCCTTGGTTGGCATTTTGTAAGTTGTTCTATATGCCTAGAGTTCTTCCATCATTTTAGTGTGCCACTCCCTTTTATTCTTCATCAAAACTTTTTGAGAAACTTCATTAGGGTTTTATTGAAAGCCTCCGCCAAACCATTAGCCCTTGAATTGTAGATTGATGAGTACCGATAATCAATTTTGTGTCGATCAGTGAATCTGTATATCTTCGCACTCATGAAAGCTGGGTTGTTGTATGAAATGAATCGTCATGACACCTCAATCTATGGACAACATTGTTGGTGAAGAAGTCGATGATGCCGTGACTTCTTTGAATAGGCACTTTGGAATGTCGCTAAAATGAATCAATGTCCGTGATGATGGAGGATCGAGACGATTATATCTGTTTCTTTGAATGGCCGTGACGCCTATTGTTTGGGTGTAGAGGATCTGGGGTTGATGAATGAGATCATGCCATTTTCTTGCATGATCTTTTCTTGCATGATCTATGCGCCTTTCACCATTGATGGCCAATAGTATCCCATCTTTTGATTCTTGTTGCCATATTGATTGATGTGCTCCACAAAGTCCTTCATGAATTTTGGACATTATCTTGTTAGCTTCATCCATCCCCAAATATCACAACCATATTTATTCAAAGGATCTACAAGACAATGTGTCATTGACATAAGCATATCATAGATTCTTTTGGTAATCTTGTGGCTAGTGATTTATTGCTATAATTTGCTTTCCTTGAAATAATTGATGAAAGGTTGTCTCCAATCATCAGGCTCCTCCACTATGAAAGCTTCACATGATTTTTTTGTAGCACTCTTGAGTTATTCTCTCTCTTGTATTTATTGTTCTTTGGGAGAGTGAGGAGCAATTTGAATTGCTTCTTACTGGCTTGAGTTTGATGTCCGCTCTACCTGTGGGGAATATGGGTTTGTAGGTTGTAAAACTCGATGAGTGAAGACATTAATCATCACGTAGTCATCATTCATGCTATCCATTTATTTTGCCAACTTTGCTAGGCAATCTGCCTTGTTATTCTTATATTGAGAGACTCGGGTCAGTGTGATGCTTGGAATCTCTTTCATCAACTCGAGCGCTCGTTTGTGATAATAGGCCAACTTAAGCTTATTGATCTTATAAATACCCAAGACTTGATTGAAAACCAATTGAGAATCTCCAAAAACTTGTAAATTCTTTATACCAATGGCAACAACTTCTTCAAGTCCTGCTACTAATGCTTCATACTTAGCTTCATTATTAGTTCGAGGTTCCTACCCAAACGAAAGTGTCTCATTATTATGAGCAGCTTGATTGATGATGCTCTATCAAAATACATCTCCCATATTTGCAACTTCTCTCTTTCATGAATGAGCAAGATTTGCTCATATGGAAAATCATCATTAAGTGGAGAGTCTGCTGGGATAGGATGTGCCGCAAGAAAATATACTAGTATTTGTATTTTTACAGCTTTTTGAGGAATATATGTAATATCAAACTGTAGAAGTAAAACTGCCCATCTAGTTAAATGACCTGTCAATGTTGATCTCATCATCAAGAACTTCAATGGATCGATCTTTAAGATGGTGTTATCTTGTGAGACAACATGTAGTAAGCTTTTGGATCACAAAATCAATGCTGATGGCCTCTAGATTGAAGAGTATCCTTCGCTCCTATCAATCTTCGACTGATATAATACATCATATTTTCTTTGCCTTCTTCATTGTGTTGTGCCAATAATGCTCCAAGAGACTCTTCTAATACATCTGTATACAAAATAAGGGGCTTCCCTGGAATTGGTGCTGAAAGAATTGGTGGATTTAAAAGGTATTTCTTGATGCTATCGAAAGCTTCTTGACACTTCTTATCCCACTGGAATGGAGCATTCCTTTTCATCAACCTTGAGAAGGGTTGGCATCTGCCAGATAGTTTTGATATAAAATCAATAAATAATGATTGTCCTTAACGCGGAGCTAATGCAAACTCTTCTGGTGGCATGTCAACAATTGCCTTGATTTTGTTGGGTCAATCTCACCCTCGTTCTTACAACATATCCAAGAAATTTTCCTGAGGAAACACCAAAAGCATATTTGAGGAGATTCATCTTAAGATTATATTTTCTTATTCTTCTAAATATAATCCTTGGATCATTAAGATGATCCTTGTGATTCATGCTTTTAATGACGAGATCATCAACATAGCATTCCACTTTTGATGATCAACTCATGAGTCATAGCCCTCGGTATGTATTTACATTCTTCAAGGGCATGATAACAAATGTCGACGACATTTTGAATGATGTGTGTTTCTCATCTTTAGCCGCCATCTTGATTTGATTATACCCTGACGATCCGTCCATGAATGAAAATATGTCATAACCGAGGTGTTGTCCACCAACGCTCGATATTGAAAGAAAGTCATCTTTTGGAAAGCCTTATTTAGATCTCTAAGTCAATACGATGCGATCTGATCGTTCTTCTAATCGATAATGTTGGCTATCCAATCGCATACTTCTCCTCTGGATGAAGCTTTCGATGAGCTTTTAGTTTTGTAATTACCGTTTCTTCAATCTCCAACCTCATTCGCCTAGGATCTTGTCTGTATCTAGCATAATGGCTAATCTATGAACTACCATATTAGGGGATAAGCCTGGCATTTCTGAATATGTCCAAGCAAAGCAGTCCCTAAATTCACATAACAAGGCTTTCATTTCTTTAACGTTTTCATCAATGTATACTAATGAAGGTCGACGGAGATCATCTTGTGTCTCCAAGTTGATTTCAGTTCATCCATGGTAGCTACTTGTCCATCATCTTCAAGCTCTTCAGCAAGCTTGGCTCCCTCTTCATCATTTGTTGACTATACCTCATAAAGGTCATCTTCATTTTGAATTACAACCTCAACTTTATTTCTTATTATTTTGTAACAAGCTTTTCGATGAATCTTACGTTGGATGTATCCAAGACCTTTAGATTGATGATTATCACATTTTCGTGAGGTCTGTGGACTCTTTAAATTCCAGAGGGTGTCAAAAGGGTGAGCTCACCATTTATTAGTTCCGACATCAACCCCTAATTTGTGCATCATCTTACGGATTCTCAAAGGATAGTATTTTGGCATTCTAGTTGGCACCATATCATTAGATTCATCGAATTGCATGAGCCAATCAGAATCTTAGTGATAACACTCTTCAGATTTGTAAAATGAGATTCCATGCTCATCACTTTCAAGTGAAGGAGGTACATAGAAAGTCTTTAACTCTTCGATAATGTGAACTTCATGCGGAGTAATTTCTTTGAAGTATTGAGAAGGGACTAGATTGATCACAAATGAATCTTCTGATATTATTAAGTTTGCTTCCCTTATTGTTGAGGTGTATTGTACCTGACCTTCATAGATCGATTCAAACTCATAATCTGAATCAGAGTATTCTACTTTCTCCTTTGCTTTCTTAGAAGATTCACAAGTCTCCTTGGGCTTGATAAGAATTTTATCATCATCTTCCGTATCACTACCCAAGTGAGGAACTAACCTCTTTAGCTTGGATGGTACTGTGAATTTAGGAAGAATTGACATTGCTTTCTTTCTTCCTTTAGTTTTATATCTTCTTTCAATGGTCTTGTAGTCTTTGAAGTTGATGCTATAGACGCTGAGGCTTGGGCTCTTTTGGGAGAAAATATTTTGCATCTTCATGATCTTAGCCTCATGAACTGTAAATGGTTAAAAATTGCCAAGGATTTTGTGCTCCTCTCCATCATTAAAGTATTTTATGCATTGATGCAAGGTGGATGACACCATTCCATATTCATGGAGCCAGGGACGTCCCAATAACACCCTGAATGAAGTATCAGAATCTATCACATGGAATTGGCTTCAGTGTATAGCTCTCCAAACTTGAGTAGTAAAATGAAGGACCCGAGGGTCTTTTGTCCTTTTTCATTAAAGCCGTGTTAAAGCCGTGAATCATCAACTTATCCTCAGTGCTCGTAGACTCATGAGGTTAACCGATGAGCCTGGATCGATCAAGATTTGGTTTATCATAACACCATCGCTCTCTCGTGACACATACGGGCGTATGCTTAGATGTTCCCAGCATAAGGTCTTCTTCAGAAAAACTGATTGTTGGGAGATCTTGAGATTGCAGGACTTTAGTCATACACTCATTTTGCAAAATATGCTTTGAACTTCTTCGGATTATTTAGAGCTTGAATTAAGGTTTTATAGAGATCCTTGACATTAAGATGGCCTCATTACACACTCAACTATGCAGATCTTCCTCAAATGCTGACAGACATTGTAGTCAATTTCCTTACTTGGGTCAAACTTCATTGGCTCTTTAGAAATGATGCTTTCATTAATTTTTAATATTTTATCTTTATCTTTATTTAGTGGCCCTTTCCTTAGTGGCGGTGGTAGCACTTTGCCACCTCTTTGCACTGGCCTCTATTTGGCTCAGACTCTTCTGAAGAGGCAATCCCTTCAAGATCAACATTTACTCCTAAATCTTCCGAGTCACTGCCTAGTTTTAAGCTGCCCATGCAAGTTTTCATTGATGATTCAGTCATTTTCTGGGAAGCATAAATCTTCCTTGAACTATCATCAGATGTCTTGCCATTAAGCAAAACCGAGTGCTTTATTTTCAATCATCCTTCTTCTAGCTGAGGAAAACCCTCTAAGTTTATTTAAACATTTTGCATACATTGAGGCTATCTGGCAATAAATATCATAAGGGCACAAGCTTCATCGAGAAGTGTTTTATGATACTGAAATAAGTAGACACGTTTCTCTAAGAAGTGATTCATCACCTTCTTTATTTGGTTCAATAATTTGGAGTCCAACATGAAGTCGAAAGCTTGATAGGTTGTCTCATGATGATACTCTTCTAGATTATTAATGATCTTTTGAACTATAGTTCTCTTTTAATCTTCTTCTTCTTTTTACCTGACTTCTTTGATATACATGATTTATGTTTGATAGGCTCTTTCTTATGCCACAATAGAGTGTTATAGTTAGAATGTTTTGAGAAGCTGATGTGCTCGCTCTGGACATGTCTTTCGACTCCAACATTGGTTCAATTGGTGATTTCCACTTGATCCCAGGAACACCTTCCAGCTGCTTCAACATTTTGATAGTTTTCTTGGAGACTGCAGTCTCCCATTGTCCTTCTTGTACTTCATTTTCTTTCACATTGTTCTCAATCGCAAGCACGAAAGAGGATGTGATCCCCATTGCAGCTTCTTTCTTTGGGTGAATAAGAATACTATTGGACAGTGTGAATTCATCTCTTATATTTTCTTTCTAGCCTTTGAATACATAACATCTTCAATTGAGTGGCTAACCACCAATGATATGGGCAATAGTTTGGGTAAGCTTGATTTGATTCTTCTAATCTTTTGCATTCTAGTAATTCCATCCCCGCCTTAAGAGCTTGGCAAATAATTTTACCACACTTTCTCTTTAAAAGTGTATTCTTTGCTCATCCTTTCTTTGAGAGATGGTTGTATGTGTTATGTGTCTCTCATTGCTTGGGCCTCCACCACCGAGGAGTTTTGAGGTCTATCATTGCCTCCAAGGATGGCCAGGATTGATATTTGGTCCTTTCTTCAACATAAATGGGTTATTTCCTTTATCGATATTGTATAGCTATTCATTTCCCTTTACCCATACTATAAGAAGCAAGCGATTCACTCCTTTTAAGTCTCAAGGCTTACTTCTCTTTACTTTATCGATTGACTTAAAAAATTTAATTTTTCAAATTTTGATACTCAATCGAGTAGCTCTTGAAAAGTAGTGACAAAAGCCATGCAAAGATATGATGCCATCTTATCATCAATATTTCCCATCAATAATTAGATTTCATGCTCTTCCTCCAACTGTTGTTCACACCTCATGCTCATATTACGCCAGCGTGTAATATATTTAGTTATCGACTTTCTTTCTTCTTTCTCTAAGCGAGGTTAGCAATAGTTATCTTTTGACAAAGACGAATCTTTTGATAAATATTATTTTAACTCAAGAAAGTCTTGACCAAGTCATTTGGTAATTCAGCGTACCATTCAAAAGCAGTTAAAGTTAAATTACTAATGAATTGATAAAATAACAATACATCGTTGCCTCCAGTATTACCATAGGTCGCTTTGAACTGCGCCAAGTGCTGCTTAGGGTTACCGTTGTGATCAAATGTATTGAACTTCGGCACTGAATAGCCTTTTGGGTATGACACCTGATCATAGTCGGCTGGGTACGGACAACCTTTATTTACCAACTTTTCTACTTGCTCTGCAGCAATAACAGCTTTAATCTTCTCATTTAAAATAGTTTCCAACTGAGAAACTATCACGTGCTCTGATGTACTAGGAAAGTTTTGAGGAGTTGGCTGGGAAGCCAACTGAATTGATTTCTCCCCTCATGAGCACTATGAGCTCTAGAAGTTTGAGGTGTTGGCTCCACTAGTGGGTTGGTAGAGATGATATTAGCTGTTTGAGGATTAATGTGTAGAACGGATAGTGGCACTGTCACTGCATTTCTCTGCATTATATGCATCATGAGATTCATCTGAGCCATCATCTCATTCATTTTAGTGTTAATCTGCTCAATTTCTTTATCTTTTGTCCTCATCTGGCACAATATGTGCCTCTACACTTGGGCTAGTGTGGCAGTGTCAGTGAACACAGGATTCTCTTCTCTTTCTGACTCTTCTCTTCGCTCATCATCTAAGGAAGAACCTAAGTGCTCTTCTTCTTCTTGTCTTTCAGGAGGAGCAGTGGGTAGGATGGTACGTCAATGTTGATTATAGAATCGAGTACTGGGCTGATCATCACCTTGACCTACCATATAGACCACTTCTATTCCCATGGTCTCATCATCATCATCATCATCATCTTCTTCTTCTTCTTCTTGTAGCCTCACTTCTGAGCATCACCTCCAATAGATCTCAGGCTTGGGTTGCGACATGAACATTCCTTCAATTGGGCTTCAATCAATTGAACTATCTTCGAGGAGAAGGAGCTATGATGGGATTCCTGGAGGATTCTCCGGGTGTCCACCATCCATTGGCTTATTAATGGTAATCTTCTTTTGGGACCCACCCATTCTGCCCTATCACTCGATCTTGGGAATACAAGCCGATATCACTTTGTTCTTCCACAAGTGATTTCTTCTCGAGGCTTTGGCCTCCAGATTTGTTTCCCTTTCTATCGGGACCTTTTGGCAGTGGATTCTTGGACATGCGATCCAAGTGTCACACCCCGATGCTCACCATACAGGGCTTGTTTGTAATGCTCTTGAGTTCTTACTACCACTTATGGTAGTCTCTGCAGTAGAGCATTATTGGTTTCTCTGATAATTGGCTTCTAATAACTCTTTTTCATAAGACCTTTTTCTTTGACAACTTTTAGTACTTTGTGGACTCTAGAGGATAGAGTCTCGGGATGCCTCCTTTGTGTGATTGGAGCTTAGTATCGTTGCTCCTAGAATGATGCTTAATATTACTAGTAGAGGTGTTCTTTTTCACCCACTTGAGATTTTCAAACATCTTGTGGGTGGGAACACTCAGTTCTAGTGTAAGGTTGGCTGTGTAATAGAGGGCCATGTGAGAGCTGATGGGATCGCAGCTCAGGATTCCTTCTTCTCCTCTGCCTTATAGTTAGCTTTCCTCTATATGTGGAAGCTTCAGCATCATGTCTGTCTTCCGCAAAGGGCAAGGTCGGCAGGGAAGTAGCATTTGCATGCACCATTGAAATCGTTTGCCCAGTGATAATTCTTTTCATGGCCGGAGCTTCGGTATATCCCAACCTTTCAAATACCGAGGCCCTCTTTCGGGGAGCCTCAACAAGAGTAATGACAGAGCTTTAGTAGACTTGGCTCACATGGGTTGATATGCAAGCATGATTGTCTAGGGCTAGCATTGAGCAAAGAATCGTTGAGAAATCTATACTACCAAATTGTATAGTAGCTCTAGCGTCCCCGGTGTTGATGATAGCATTAGCCAGATGGATGTTGGCTCTGCGGCCCAGCTGCAAAGTGAAGAGTGTGTTCTAAAGATCCATCTGTGAAATGAAAGATGGGGATCAGTAATTGATATATCATCCCACACTTTCATGATGCAGAGATATAATAGAACAAACACGATAAAAAGTGAAAATAAGTTATGAATAAGAAATGATTTTCAAAACTTTAGAATTATGTTCATTATACAAATAATTTTGAGTTTCAACAAATTTAACATTATGAATAATTTTAAGTTTTCATTTTACTATACTCCGCTGTTATCATAGCTTTGATTCGACTAACCAAAGATGGAAAAAGAAACGAGAGAAACGTGTCCCCAGCGGAGTCACCAGAAATCTCTGGGCTCCAAAAATTTGCCACCGACCTCTCGATAATTTTTTGATATTGAATTGAAGAGAGTATGATGTGAAGGTGTCAGTATAATTTTCAGAAGGCAGATGGAATAGTAGATAAGACACTAACCAGAGATTTCACCTTCATTTGGTGATGACTTTAGATGGTTCCGTGTCTATAAAGCAAGCCCATAGTTAATTACCCCTAGTAAGTGAGAGAGAACTTTCGATTAAGCTGAGTCATTAGATCACCGAATGCGTAGTGTAAGAAGAAAGATATAGTTTCATAATTTAGATTATGAAATTCATCATTTAACTTAAACTGATGGTTGGGGAATGATGACTGCCCATCTAGATCCCATGTTTCATCCCGCTACCATGCCCTAGTCTACTTAGTCGAGGAGGTAATGACCCAACCCACGAAGGATCCTGTCGCCACAGTTGTGTCGTTCAAAGGAGCCTTGTAGACCTAGTGTGGTGTTTGTCTAAGGAGACAAGCTTAAGTCTACCTTAGCTAACAGGGGGTTTTTTGCCCTATCAAGTATACCCTATGGTTCACAACTCAAAGGGCAGAGCCATTGGGAGCATACGGGCTACAGTCGTGACCATGATATAGTGGAATCATTTGGCGACAACCACCCGATCAGAGGACTCTGATCGTAACTACATCATGTGGAGCCTATTAGCCAAGCCATACAGTCAAAGGACACGGGCCACGTCCTTGCTGGCATGAGATTATTTGAGAGTAAACATAGTTGTGTACTTGATTTGACTTTGGCTCCTTTGTGAGCTAGGATTTTCTTAATTTGTCACCTCTGACAAATAATTGCGGAAGATGAGTTAAATTTTTAGCTTTAAGTTTTTTATTTAATATTGAATTTCACTTAAACATTTATAGCTCAATGATATTTTAAATTCTGTATTTAGATTGAGATTCAATTTAAGTTAATTTACTTTGAAATTGTAATCATAGTTTGATGGATGTATTCTCTCAGCAAAATTTTCATTCAACACAACCATCATCGGGGTGATTTATTGTTTCACTGTTTCAGATCCTATCAACTCTATTAATTTAATAATAGAAGATCAGATCTGCTGTCATATGACAGAATTAGCTTCTTAAATGTTTTACTAAGTTGAAATTCTTATAATAGATTTTTAGATTATGTTAACCCGGACACCCAAGACTAAACGAATCAACCCGCAAAGATCCTTAGACACTAAATTTAAGCATTCAGCATAATGTCGGGGCCCATGCGAGTTCTTTAGAAGACTTGCAATTCATCTTAGTTTCTTAATGTTGAAGTTTTGTTGACCATTTTTTTGGAAAATCTTCACTAATTTAACTCTTAATTTAGGCAAGATTGATAACATGTGATCATTAACTTGTGTAACATTGATGTTGATATGAGTTTTGAACATTTATAACATAAGATCAATGTCACAATTGTCTATTTCAAAACATCATTTCAAATTGCATCTTCCCCAAGGCGCCTTGATTCTTCAACGTAAATTACATATTCGATAATTCATTAATCTTTCGTATCCCTTTGTAGAGATCATAGTGCAGAGTTTGATTGAGAATTTACGAGTTGGACAACACAAAGAAGTCCTCCAATGCAACTTAACAACATCCCTAAATGTTTTGTAAAATATCGGTATAGAATGATTTCCTTGGATTAACATCCTATGATGAGTGTAGGAATTCAAATTTTCGATGAAGTAATTTTGAGTTTGAAACCACTTCGAAATAAGTGTGACTCTTCTCTTAGGGTAATCATAGAAATTACCAAATATTTAAATTAAGCATAGTGCCACTTTGTGATATCCGCAGAATTTCGTTCGAAGCACCTGTTAACTTAATTATGATTAATTCATAGATCTATTTGACTTACATTTAATTATATATTAGGATGCTTATATTGTTTAAAATTAGCATGTGAAGATCATGCATTGAATTTTTTAGAATAATTCCTCCTTGTAGATGCACATGGGCAGGTGGACAATTTCAATAATAAATCTATTCACCACACCTTATCTCACATTTGTTTAATACTCGTGGGCGGCAATTTTTGTTTTCGTATAATTTGAATATTATCCGATTGGCCTCACGAGGATTCCATGTTCAGCTATAAATATGGGGCATGATCAATTTATTTTCATTCAAATTTATTTTCTGCTCGTAGTTTGAGAAGACATTCTTCTAAGGCGCCAGGTGTTTTGGTAAGTACTTTAATTTTGAATTTAGAAATTTTAATTTATATATTATTTTTAATATACTCAAACTACTTATATTTTAGCTTTAACTTTTTATTGAACATTTAGTTCAAATTTATGTCCAGTTTAAATCTAATGTAAGTATCATATCGAATTTCTCAACCTTCATCCTCAGAGTGGTCGCATCGGGACCGCCACCTATCACGCTTTCTATAATGACGGTGTCTCGATCATCGTAGTCTTCAACCCCACTGCGCTCTTCTAAGCGCAATGACATCTTCAAATATACCTGCATAATATGAAACACATACACACATATATTCATGTATATACACATCACATTATACTTTTTCAAAGGATAATACAAGATAATGAAATATGACAACTCTCTTTTGAATAGATTTAGAGAGAACAACTTTTTTTTTCTTTTTTTTGTTTCCACTAAATCACAAAGGGAGAGAGAAGACAAAGAGAGAGAGAGAGAGAGAGAGAGAGAGAGAGTAAGAGAGAGAGACGGCAACTCTCTTCTTTTTTTTCCTTTTTTTTGGTTTGTTTTCTATAGATCACAGAGAGAGAGAGAGAGAGAGAGAGAGAGAGAGAGAGAGAAAGATAGCAACTTTTTGCTTTTCTTTTTTTAGTTTCCTGTAGATCACAAAGAGAGAGAGCTGGGAACTTAGAAGATATGATGTTAATTGTGCTAAGTTGGAAAGAGGAGTGGTGTTGAGGGACATGAGGCCTGCTATTAGGATAGTGGGTCGGACCCCTTATACATAAGAGGAAGATAGAAGGAGCTGCTGTAACGGGTGAATCTTGCGAGCCGAAGAGGGAGAGAAGAGCAAGGTATTTCGGTTTAGAAGAGCAGAAAGCAAAACCGAAATGGAGGAGGGAGAGTTTGGTGCTTACGAGTTGCTTCGTGTGAGGACGGAAGTGTCGCGGGGGGAGAGCTGGAGCAAAACGAGCGAAAGAAGAAAAAAAAAAGTGGGAAGATAGATATCTAATATTTTATTATGCTTAAAAAAAAGTGTATTTTATTTAAAATAAAGTGAATAAAATAATATTTTTGATGTGATATTAAAAATTAAGATATTATATATATAAAAATTGAAAAAAAAATGTCTGTGTTCGATCGAGAGCAAAAAGAAAGAAAAAAAAACCGACAGGCCGAAGAGAGCTTCTCCTTTAAAAAAATTTGTTTTATCTAACTAATTTAGAATAATTTATCATCTTACCAGTGTTGAAAAAGATGATCAAAACCTCTCGATCGGTTTCGATTTCTTTCGGACAGATGATCCAAAAAATCAAGAGACATTACGTGGGTAATAAATATGAACCAGATAATATAATAATATTCTCACCTATAAGATTAGTGAGGTGTTGGGTGAATACATTAAAAAAAACTAATTTAGAATAGATTAAAAAAATATATTAAAATTATTATTTTATAAATTAAAATTATTTTTTCTTATAATCCTCACGTGAACGAAGTATGGGGGAAGAGGTATGGAACATTTCTATTGGCTAAGGAGGAGGTGAGAAGTGTGCGCATTAATTGTTTAGCACGGATAAGAAGAGAAAAAATGTTTTTTTTTTCTTTTATTTTAATAAAATTTGGGCGGATGATGATATCAAATGGGTTTATTTATGTATTTTGTACTCATATAAGTATGTATTAAATATATACAAATTTGTTAATATTTATCATATGATTTTTTTTACTTTTTTTAAAACATATGTATTTACATAATTTTAAATAAATTACTTATATCTTTAAATTATTAAAATAAGATAAATTTTATTTATTTATTATTACTATTTTTTAATGATAAAATGATTAACATAATTGATTAGGAGAAATATTTTTATCATCATTTTTTTGTTGCTTGATTTTATTAAAAGAGATGAAGCAAAAATTATAAATATAAATTTTATTTAGATGATATCATCAACTAAAATGCAGTCTGTTATCTCATTTAGATGAAACACTTTACTTTTGCATATATATATATATATATACGTCAGAGAATTTTATTTAGATCTTCGTCAGAAATTTCAAAAATTATCCAACACACAAGCGGGGATATGAACACAGGGTTAGGCGAAACCCGTAAGGAAAACCACTCTTTCACCAGAACTTTCACTATGTGTTCAAAGATACGCGCCTTCGTTAGTTCGAGAAGATCTGAAACAATATTCGAAACAATATATTAACTCCAACCCAAGAAGTTTCCCAAAAGCAGTGAATCCGATCTTCCCGGAGCAACCTCTTGATTTTCGGGGAGAAAGGGAACCTGGTCTTTCTCCCTGAGGCGATCTCCAAGCTCCCGATCTTGACCTATGACTATGATGATGATCATGCGTCGACCAATTTCGGTTTCTCCACTGAATCGATTCGGCCCTTCTAAGGTAAGAATGAAGCTCATTTATAGATTTTGGAGTGGCAGAATTGTGCTCCAACCACCTCCCAACTGCGATCCCTCGACCGACGGTGTATTTTGATGATCCGGTGCCTTAATGATGTGGAATTGGGTGATCTTGGATTGGATTCGCTCTTGAAGCCGCCGACCGACTATAAATATGTCCATTTTGTGACCATTTGGCTCATGATTCATTTTCATGCGATAGCTCGATCCGAGTCGATTCGAGCTCGACGACTATGTTGATGTTGTTATGTTCGTCATCGGCCGCTTGATGTTTTGAAATCGGTGATTAGATCAAGCAAAAATGCCCGAGATTCGTGTTTGATCGATTAATTTTCGATATGTATCGTCTTATTTTTTGTGACGATCTCCATCCAAAAATATATGTCAAATACTTGAAAATAGCAAATGAAAATTGAGAGTCCATCAGCATTTTGAGAAACAAATCTTCATAACAAAGACAATATTATAACTTTGAAGTCGATGGTCGCAAATGCGATAAGTATGTGATGAGTGATATTTTTGAGTGCGGGACACTTCTCATGAAGTTCAGGAACGAGCGCTGTTTACGGGCGACGCATATAAGGCTACCATGGAGGTCTCCTCCGCGAACGGGTCAATGTGCGGTCGACAGCGGTCGCTGTGTCGGTTATGCACATCGCATACATGCCACGTGATGGGTCTAAGCCTCTCATGGGCCACGAGCGTTTGGGCCATAACACGCCTTCAGGCGGACGTGATGGCTCAAGCCACAATATGCAGCCACGCTGATGTACGAAGTACGCCAAGTAAGGCGAGATCTGTCGAGGAAGCGGCGAAGCACATGAGCGGGTTAGCCTACCATGGGTTCGGCTGCTATTCAGGCTGCTACCATGTCCGACTGAACCCGACCGGGCTTCATGGGTTTTGAATGCCTTTTTTGGGTTTTTTTAGGGTTTTACCCTTTTAACCCTATGGGGGTCTATAAAAACCCCCCTAGGGTAAGAAGAAAAGGCAACTTCAGCTCCTCTCCTCTTCTCCTTAGAGTGAGTCAGGCACTCTTGATCAACCTCTACCTCCTCATCTCCACTCCAGTGTAGTAGCCTCCCCACGTGGGAGAGCACTCTTGGATCAACTCCATACATCCTCGTAAAATTACCGATCAATCTCGGCATTTTCGAAATGCGATCTAATCACCGATTCAGCTTACAAATAAACCGACTGCTCGAGACAACATACAAGAACATCAAGTCGACTCCAAATCAAGCTATAGCATGAAATGGATCTGATCCGCCAAATGGTCACCAAAGACATATTTATAGATCGAAGCGCTTGCCAAGACGAATCCAACGAATCCAAGATCACCCAATTTGACATCATTAAGGCACCCGGATCATCAAAATACATCTCGACGAGGATCGATCGCCGTCCGATGGGAGTGGTCGAGTTTTCCACGAATTCTGAGGCCGCCACTCCCAAAAATCTATAAATAGAGCTTCATTCTCACCTGAGGAATCGATTTGAAGACCGAGAGCTCGAGAACCACCCGGTCTGACGCGACTATCACTCCACCAAGACACCAAGATCGTGAGAGAGCTCGCCTGAGACGCCCAGAGGACTGGGGCCTGCCTTTCTCCTCAAGATCAAGAGGTTCCCCCTAAGATGCCCGCTTTTGGGAAACTTCTCCCTTGGGTTGAGTTGACATTGTGTTTTTCTACACTCTAATATTGTTTCAAAAACACCTTCTTCTCCGAACTAACGAGAAGCGGACTCAGATCTTTGAACACATAGTGAAAGTTCTACAAAGGGCCCCGTGGTTTTTCCCTTAACGGATTTTCCACGATAACCCCTGGTTCATATCCCGCTTGTTGGATAATTTTGGCTACTAAGAGATCTACCTAATAAAATTCTCAAGACGCATTTAGCGCCGTCAGGATCAGCTCCATTGCTATATCTCCAATATGGTAAACGGATTTTGCGCCCAACGCCTCCTCCTCGTGATCAAGACACCTCCAACACCTCTACATGCACCCCGTGTGGTCCGTGCCCTCTTTGGAAGATCGCGTCAAAGGATGGAGGATTCCCGAGCGAAATTCTTCGACTCTCAGAGGACCAAAAAACGCTCCAACCAAGAGCCAAGTTCCGACGATAATCCGATTTTCTTCACGAGAATGGTAAAATGCAAACCTCGATGATGGCGATCATCTCGGGATGGGGAAACCAATCCCAAGGCCAAACTCATCTCATAAGTGGTGAAATACCCATGGAGATTGGGCTCTATCGACTTCTGACACTTAAGAACCAAATCATTCGAAAATAATATTTTTCAAGATCACAATGTGTCTCCGTAATTTCCCACGAACCTTCCCTCCCATTTTAGAAGCTTCCTCGCCACCGCTTACAAGGGTGACGGGTGTCCCTTTCTCACCCATCTACAAACACGCAACTCCTACGAGAGGAAAATTATTCCAAGGAGAGTGCCCAAACTCCCACCTGGGGAGGGCTATGCACTAACGAGAAGCACATGTATCTTTGAACATTGAAACTAGTAGTGGTTCATGAGTTTTCCACGACTTCGGTGTTATTTTAGTGGAGTTTTGATTTATTCTAGCACGAAAACTGCTATGGAGAATTTTATTCTAGATGCGAGATCTTCGAAAGCCCAAAAAATTATTCAACACAGATATGAACATGTTATAAATATACGGAAACCCAAGGAAAACCACGCCTTGCCCAAACTTTGGAACTCGGCTCTCGAAATCCTGCAAATCGATCCCTTCTAAGGTAAGAATGAAGCTCTATTTATAGATTTTGGGAGTGGCGAGCTTGTAAATTGCGGAAAACTCCAACCACTTCCATCTGACGCTGCATCCCTCGACCGATGTATTTTGATGATCCGTGCCAATGATGCTAATTAATCTTGGATTCTTGGATTTGTCTTGACGAGCCGATCTAACTATAAATATGTCCGCTTTGTGACCATTTGATGGATCGTGATCCATTTTATGCTCGATATTTGATCCAGACCGAGCTCGCATCGCATCATGTTTGATGTTGTTATGTTCGCCTCATCGAGATCAGCCAGTTTGTAAAATCGTGATTAGATCGAAGCAAAGTCCAAAATGCCCGAGATTCGCCGATCGACATTAATTTTCTGAGAATGTATCAATATATATATATATATATATATATATATATATATATATATATATATATATATATATATATATATATATATATATATATATATATATATATATATATATATATATATATATTTTCAATCTGATCTTAAACTTTAAGATGAATAACATGTATTTTATTCCTCGCTCATTATTTTTTATTGGTCACTCAATCGAATTCACATCTTTGTCTAAACATTTTTTTAATTTTATTTTATGCCATGACTCAAATAATATTATTAGTGTTTATTTTTTGGATGAATTTGAAATTTTAAATTAATTTGCAATATTTGTTTTATACATAAATGATATTCGAGCAAATTTAAAAGTATCCAAGTTACTATTAACTTAATTCGTATAATATCTCATTTATAACTCATCGATTTGGTCGTGTTCACTTAACTTGAGTCTTGGATTAAATGCAGGGTCAACAAGTATATTGTATTTAGTTTAATTATTGATCTTATTACTCGTTTAGGCTTCAAATATTATTCTTTAATTATTTTATTATCAATTTTTATTTTGATGAAATTTCGGCAGTCTCTCAGCGTCGTCCCCCACATAGGGGGCTACTTTGAGAGAGCTAGATCCTTCCTACCATGCTTAAAAAGCATGCATAGTCACTGTCTTGCGACACTACGGCTTAGAGAATTTTCTAAACCCACTACGCTTAAAAAAAGTGTGCATAGGCCTTCAAATACCTGCAATTTCAATTCATATTTTAATTTTGAACTTAGAATTCATTTTGCATTAAATTGATTAAGTCCTCTATCAGTCCGAATTTCGGCAGCCTTCCGATGTCTTCCTCATATAGGAGGCTACACCGGGAGTGCTATAGCTTTCTTACCATGATTAAAATAGTATGCATAGTCAGTGTCTTGCGACACTGCGGCTTAAAGAGTCTTCCAAACCCACCATGCTTAAAAAAGCATGCATAGGCCTTCAAATACTTGTAATTTCAATTCATATTTTAATTTTGAACTTAGAATTCATTTTATGCTAAATTAAAGTCTATGCGCCCAGTCTGAAGCCTCCTGTCTTCCCCTGCAGGTCATCGGGAGTGCTGGAGCCTTCCTACCATACTTAAAAAATACATGCATAGTGTCTTCATGACTTGGGAGAGTCTTCTAAACCCACGATGCTTAAAAAGCGTGCACTGGCCTTCAATAGCTGTGTAAAAGGCATCCTGGTTACTTCTTCGTACTAAAGCAACATACACGAGTTCTTGGGTCTAGCAAATATTTGTAATTACGAAGCAATCATAAATATGAGGTTAGGAATCTCATGTGAAGAAAAGATATAAATCAACGAACTGATGGCATTTTGAAGGGTGCTTGCAGTTCATCATCTAGACATCCTAGACAACCACCTATCCAATCACTAAGAAGAGCAATCACACGTGTGAGTTTTGTTGATAAACTAATCCAGGATGTCACAACATAGGCTATATAAAAGGAGGCTTGTCTTGGCATATAAACAACTAGTCTCCAAGGAATATCCATTGGTTCAAAGAATATTTGAGGTTGGCTTGTAATAGATCCAAAGAGAACATTTGCAGAGAATGCATTCCATATCGTAAACCAAAGCATTTTACTGCATGCACTCTTCTCAATCCTACTATGGGAGATATTTCCTTGCATTGTAGAGAAAATATTTATGATTGGAGCCCAATGAAAAATAAATAAATGAAGAATAAGGCTAAGAAGATATCCTGCTGTTACTTGACTAACAATAGATATCTCAAGTAAGTTTTTTTAGAAAAGGTAACAATGTCTCTAACTGATCCAAATTGGTAAGACCTTGGACAATGCAACTGGAAGAAGATATAAAATTGTCAAGGTTATTGACGCCACTATGACTAATACCCTGGAAATCCATCTCAATATGAATGATGAAGAAAAAAGAGACCAATACACATCATGAGGTTCTGGGGCTTGCTCAGTTACCCATTCAGTGGGACTGACAGATAGTTGGAAGCGGAGTATAGCTGAAGCACCATAACGTGAATTAAATTAGACAAATGCAGCTGAAACTTCCTTTGCAACCTCTTCTTTAGCTGCCGAGGATAGAGAGAAAAGACCAGATGAGTGGGGTGAAAGTTTGGCTGCTAGAGGCGGTGGGAGCAGTAGCCAGACAGAACGATCGAGCGGCTCAATTTTGTGAGGATTAAGTGCTATTCGGACAGACGAATGTGAGAGAGAGGGTTCGATTTGGCTGACGCTAGAAGCTGGAGTAGCTTACTTGGCTGCTATAGAGGAGACGGAAGAAAGAGAGGGATTCCTCTTTAGCTGCTCAGCTTGCACGGATGAGACGAGGGAAATTGAGAGTGTCGCTCGGCTACTGCTTGGCTGGAGAACGGGAAGCTCCTTTATTTTTGCATGTGTTTTTTTGCCAGAGAGGGACAAAGGAGGGCTTCGACTGGCTTCTTATTGAGGCATCACTGTGCGGCGCAAAAATGAGAGTATCGGTCCGTGAATAGGAGAGTGTTATACCATTTCAGGGTTAGATATAAAGAGTATTTATAAGTGCTTCTTTTATTTAAGTGATTAATTAACCATTGTGGTATTTATTTTTGAGATGTGGGACACCATGCAGATCTTAGGGGGTACTTATTGAAGTGATCGGGTATGACATTAAGGAATGATGTACTATCTCGAGAGATAGAAATCACCACCCTTTAATGGACCAAATCACCTAATAAGGACTCCTAAGACATGATGGGTCTTCGAATGTACCAGAGATCTTTCCCCTACTTTACATGAAAAAGTAAAGTAGGGTTTATTTTAAGCTGGGTTCGTTAAGTTTCCTATGGGGGTAAGCCCCCATAATCAATTACATCCTAAGGAAAGGCATTCCTTAAGAACACTCTCAATTAAAGTAGACAATCATGATCTTCAAAGATTTCAAGGTAAGACTATCAAAGGATTGGCTATGTTAGAAAATCAAATGGGATAGATCAAAAGGAGAGACTTATTTTGGGAGCCAAAGGAGATGAGTAGGGAATGCTCATGATACTAGGAAGCTTAGTGAGCAATCCAATCTATCTTATGATTAGGCTTTATATTTTTGAAATTGAAGAGAGTTAATTATTTGAGTTGACATTTTATTAGAATATTAGGACTTATAATCCCACAACATAAGATTATGGAAGTGCATAAGAGGTGAGAATTTATGCTTGTAGCCCAAAGAGAAACAACAATCTCAGATCCTAAATCTAGGGAGCTTTGATGAGGGTCAAAGAACGACTTAAATCTAAGGTGAAAATGGGTATATGGTTTACCTCCACAAGAGAGAATAAATCACATCTATTATTACCAGGGTGCTAACTCCTCCTACACTTTAAATCCATGTAGGCAAGTCTTAAGAGATGGAAGTTGTTGCTTATTTAGAAAGGAGACTAAGTCCTTAAACTCACTCCCTAAGAGACTAGAGCATGAGTGGTATGAATTAATGACTTAATCTAATACAAATTTTATCAAATTTATTTGATTCTTTTGGACTCTTTATTTTGACACAAGCTACGAAATTTTGTATGCCTAAATGCATGAGAACTTGATTATGGGTCAAATCAAGAGAGAAAGGGGTGTTCTTCCATCAAAAGTCTCACAGGTTAAGCCTTTATTCTCTAGCACAGATGGAAGCCCCCTCTTAACAAGAGGGAAGAATATGACATGCATGATGTTATACATTCATTCATCTAGCTAAGGGGTTGCTAAAAATTTTATTATCTAGATTTAATTTTTAGGCTTTTATGTGAGGTTATGAATTATTTTAAAGTTTTAATTATGAGTTGTTAATTGTGTTAGAAAAATTAATTTCATCGTAAGAGCCTATTGCATCCAGGCTACACATTCAAACATCAAAAATGAAAAAACTAGTAAAAGCATGCAATTCTAGTGTGCAATCTAAACACAACATCAAACAATTTTATAGAATACCATAAAAAAATAAAAGGATAGGGTTGGGTTCTAAGAAAAGAAAAAAAGATGGAAAGCTCTACCCTTATACAACATCGATTACAAAAATAATGTTATGGGGGTCTTCTTTTCTTCATTTCTTCCTTCTCTTCCTTTTGATTTAATTTGGTCCACAGGCATCACAGAGCACCCCAGGGACTAAGCTTTTTGGCCACTGCTCATCCTAATCCCCCATAACACTAATCCTAATTCCTAATATAAAATCACATTAAAAATAGAAAAAGTAAATCTAGCTACACCTGCAAGACAAATATTAGCTAAAAATACCATACAACCTAAGTAGTTATATGAATAATTTGGACTTAGCACCCCACACATGGGTAACCAAGGCCACCTGTCATAATGTGAGTTATGCTTAGGGGCTAAGCAACCTGCACAACAAACACATTTATATTTTTATTACAGCAGCCCCTTAAGCACAACCCCTGCAGAAAATATGATTCGGCTAATCATGGCCTACCATCCAGTCTACGAGGCATACACCCTAACAACCAATCTAAAATATTACTTCACAAAAACAAAACACAACATCATACATACAATTCCTGAACTTAGCACTAGAAGCGGTAACTTAGTATTCTAATGTGTGTGCTTAAGGCTTGTGTGACAAGACTTTCCTAAGCTTTAGTTTAAGTTTCAATTTGAGTTTGAATTTGTTTACCTTGGGTGATTTCAATTTAAATGATTTAATGATTTATTTTTTATTTTTATTTCACTTTTATTTGGTTAAAATGATGTTTAAGTTTTCAAGAATGAAGAGTAGAGTGAATTCCATTTGTAAACAGAACTCACCCTATTCTACATCCTAACTCCTAAAGAGTCTAACTAAGGTCCATAAATATCTGAATTAGCCCATTTGAATTTGCGTAATTCATTTGATTTGATTTATTTGATTTAATTTAGATTTTAGAATTTGAGTTTGTTTAATCTTCATGTATTTGATTAATTTTGATTAAATGTTGGATTATTTAATTAAATTAAAATCTTGATAATTCAATATCCTTAATCTCTAATGAAGTTTAAGTTTGTTTAAAATCATGTATTTTTTATTGATTAATTTTAGATTAAATATTCTGATTCAATTAAATCTTGATAATTCAACATCCTTTATCTCTAATGAAGTTTAAGTTTGTTTAAATCTGTGTTTTTTTATTGATTAATTTTAGATTAAATGTACTGATTTAATTAAATTTTGATAATTCAATATCCTTAATCTCTAATGAAGTTTAAGTTTGTTTAAATCCATGTGTTTTTGATTTATTAATTTTAGATTAAACATGTTGATTTAATTAAATCTTGATATTTCAATATCCTTTTAAATTAATATCTAATTCTTTTCTTTGATTATGGTTATGTGACTTAATTTTATGTTTATTTGCCTTGATTATGGTTCATTTATTTGTAGTTTGATCGAATTAGATTAATTGATATTTTATTTTGATTTTAATTGAGTTTGATTCTTTGTTATTAGGATTTTATTTTTAATCTCATCAATTTGTCATGTTTATCAAAGTTTATTTTGTATTTTGATTTCATACATTGGATATTTAATTAGTTTATCTTATTTAAGTAGATTGAATGAGATTTGATTTGATGACATATTAAATTGATGTGAGTCTTTCTTAATTTAGTTTAATTTGATTTAATTTGATTTGATTAGCTTTATTAGTGTATGGGTTTTCTTAGGTTTAATGTGATTATGTAGTTAGTTTAATTAAAAAGTGTATTTATGTTAATTATAAAGATTTGTTTAATTTTCAACTTGATTTCATATTTGTTTAGGTTGATGATGTAATTAATGACCAAATAATTTAGATTTAATTTAGGATTTGATTGGCATTTAATTGTATTTTAATTTTGTTTAAATTTATGTTTGCCTAAGCTTAAGTTTAATATGATTAATTTGATTAACTTAATTAGTCAATTTAAGAGGTGTGATTAAATTAAATAAAGATTTGCTTAATTTTTAATTTTATTTCATATTTATTTAGGTTAACGATGTAATTAATGATTTAATGATTTAAGTTTAAATTAGGATTTGATTGGCATTTAATTGGATTTTATGTTTGATTAAGCTTAAGTTTAATATGATTAATTTGATTAACTTAATTAGCTTGTTTAAGAGGTATGATCAAATTAATTAGTAGATTAATTAGTGTTTGATTTGAATTAATTTTAATGTGATTTATAAAGTTAATTGGTTCATTAAGATGATGGATTAATTCATTAAGTTCACATTAATTAAATATTTAATTAATTAAGTTTGATTAAGGGTAATTAAATTTTTAAATCATCAGATTAATTAAAGGTTTGTCTAATTAGAAATTAATTACTTAATTACCCATATATGTCTTATTTGATTTGATAGTTTTAATTAAGCATTTACCTAAATTTTATTAATTAAAGGGTTATCATTGTTATTATCATTTGATTAGAAGTGATTTAATTATATTTTTTTTCAATTAAACTTGATTATTAATAATCATAGGTTTGATTTTCTTCATTTATTATGTTCATTAGATTTCATTCATGTTTGATTTAGTTATTAGGTTTATGTATTAATGGCTAATTAATCATCTTATTCCAAATAGATTGATTTTAAATGTGATTTAATCATATCTTAGATAAGTTTAATTTAGCTTTATTTGGTTTAATTTGATTAATTTCAAATGATTATGTTGAGTTGGTTTATTAATCAATTTTATTTTTAGTTTATTTAATAATTAATTAATATTTAATTTGTTTTAATTTGTTAAGTAGTTTCATATTATTAAGATTCAATGTTTGGTATAGGTTTGACAAGATTAGTTTAGTTTTATAGCAAAGTTTCATTGATTTATTCAATTATGAGTTTGATTCAAAGATCTCATCATTTAACTAAATTTCATTAACTCAATTATGTTTAGTTAACTTTAATTTCATTTGTGTGATATATGATATTTTTCTGATTTATAATTTGATTACCAATCATTTGCGTATTATATCATTTCTGTTTTGATTTGGTATTTAAATTACTTTTAGATTATATTTTAATTAATTCCTTAATTGATTGAACTTTAATCTTAAGTATTTGTTTATGGTTAATTAGGCTTTAGAAAATCACATTATTTTCTTAAGTGTCCTAGATGTTAACTGAGGTGATTTAAGTTATTGTTGAAGATTTTTCTATAATTTTATGGATTTTTATTTGATTTGTTCTATTAAAATAGACAATATAAACTTTAAAATTTAATTTCTCTCAATCCGAAAGTCCTTTTAATTTGAGAGTTTTATGGTAGATGTGTTTTAACATTTATTTTAATCTCTGAAAATTTCAATTCAATCAGACTTGTATTTTTAGAGTAATTAATGAAATTTGATTTTCAGTAAAACTTAAATTAAGCTCAAACCATTCATTATAAATTGGAAATTTTTGGTTCGTTGGATTCCCCTCAGAAAGACAGATTCAACGGGCCCTTATTTATAATTGTTTGCTAAATATTTTATTTTTTTTAAATTTTTAAAGTTTTAGGATACTTAAATAATTTTTTAAATAAAAAATAGGCATTTTCCCACTTAACCCGATGATGCATATGCCGGGCAACACGATGCCACATGGCAATCAGACATGTATGCCATCGCTCGATGGCGCAATCGCGATTGTCCCTCGGGATGCCTTATCAGCTGAACGAGCGGGAATGTACCTCGACGGTTTCACAAATGAAGGGTCCTATGGCCGTACTACGGTTTGGAAAAATTTACCTAGCCGGGGATGGTTTTCGGCGGAGGCGAAGATCCGAGCGAGCCCTTATGTGCAAGAGGAAGCTTTGGAATGAGTGTAGCCTTCGCCTTCACTTCAGAATGATGTGTCTTCCGGTGCTTGCCATTTCCTCACCGAAATCAACCCAGTTTTGGTGTTTCTAGCCTATGAGAGATGGGAAAATGATTGTTGGTTGTTTTAGGGAGTACTTGGGGTTGAATAGTGGTAGGAGGAAGAGGAATAAAGCCTCATTTCCCCCTCCTTCAATAGTGGCAGAAAATCCTCATTTTTTAAAAATTTTTGGCTCCAAAAGTGTTGTCATTTTGCTTGGGGTGGTTGGGATGGATGATGGATTGATTGAGGACTTTGGATTTTTTTCTCCAAAGTCCTCTTTTGCCGCCATATGATCATTGAATGCCATGGATGGGGGGGGGGGGGAGGTGGAGTTGAATGCATGTGATGGGGAGAATTAAATGAAGTTGGGTGGAATCCTATGTGAGGAAGGATCCATGAGGAATTTAATTAGGTTTGGTTGATTTTGGTCTTATTGCAAATGGGTTTGGGTTGGGTTTGATCAGCCCTCAACGTTTCATGGTTTGGTTTCAAGGGATTTGGCTCAATTTGGGTCATATGGGTCACATTGGGTCATATCAGGTTAGGCTGGCAAATGAGTCAAATTGGGTCAAACAAGCTTATGTTAGGTTCAAATGATAATTTGAAGAGTTTTGGTATGATCAACTTGATTTAATTTAGCTTAGAATTGATTTTGGCTCATTTCGAATCAAATGGGTCAAATGGGTCAAGTTGACAAATTTGACCAAAATTGGCCAAATCGACTTGGGTTATGGGTTGATTCATGTTCAATTAGCTAATTGAAGATGAATGTGGTCATTTTTTTGAATCAATTTATATTTAGGCCAAACTGATCCTTTAGGACAATTTAGGGTAAATGGCTCAATTGGGATCGATTGATCAAATTGGGTTTAATTATGGCTTTGGTCAAATTCAATAATCAATTTGGAATGAACTTGAGCCATTTGTTACAATCAATTTGGGTTAGATCATGATTTGACTCAATTTGGTCCTTTAGGCCAATTTGGGTCAACTTGGATTGAATGACCAATTGGGCTTAGTTTGGCTCAATTGGTGGTCAAGTCATATTTAAATATTGATTTTGGTTTGATTCAAATCATTGGTTTCAATCAATTTGATGTATGATGAGTTTTGGCTAGTTTTGGTTCATTTGGGCTAAGCGTTGACTTGGCCAAATGACTAAGTTGACTTGGTTTGCCCCAATTGATTGCAATTGATAATCTTAGGGTGATCAACAATTATGGTGCAAGGTTTTGGTGAGCTTGGTTCAATCCAATTTGGGTTGGATTAGAAGTTAGCTTAAATTGGTCCTTTAGGTCACTTTAGGTCAAGTGGACCTAAGTGGGTCAATTGGTTTGGCTTTGGTTTGATTCGAGTTTAGTTGAACTTATATATGAGCCCTAGATTAAAATATAAATTCAACAACAATCAATTTAGAGTCTATGGGATTTTTGGCTCATTTGAAATTTTCAAGTCAAAAAGGCTAGGTTGGGTTTGACTTGGGTTGGCTTCGATTTGATTTGATGATTGTAGGTTTCATTTATATTTGGGTACATAATTGAATGAATGATTGATTCAAGAGAAAATCTATTAGTTTCGAGTTGATTTGGATAGGATTTGGCTAAGTCCATGAAATTAGCTTAAGGGTTTGGATTTAGGTTTCGATCATGGTTTGAAGTTGACTTTAAGTTTGAATTTGATAAATTGATCGAGGGGTTGAATTGATCTTTGAAAAAAATTAATTAAATTAGGATTGATTTGGATTTGGCAAAGGCTAAATCCATAAGATAAATCATAGGGCTTAGGAAGAATTTTGATTTGACTTGATTTTGGGTTTCAAACATTTGGAGTCAAATTTGGAATTAGATTTGAAATTTGAATTTGAATTTGAAGTTTAGTTTGAGATTTGAATCTGGGTTTGATTTTAGAAGGTGCATATGGAGTAGGTTTAGGCTATAGAGTAGGTGATTTCCTTAAGTCCTAAGGTATGGCCTAATTCTATAATTAATTCATCTAAGTCTCTAGGATTAGGTTAAGGGTTCACCTAATCATTAGATGTATCTTATGACTAAGAAAATCTTAGTGTCTAGAAGAGCCCTAAGTCTAAGAAGAGGAGGTTGAGAGCTCACTCCAAAAGTGAGGTCAACAACCATAATTTGAAAATTTATGATGACATAATCATATAATTAATATATATCAATCTTATGTTATTTTGATACTTCGGATGCAACAGCGTAGTTCATTTTGAGATTGGAGGCCATTTGGTTCGAGTAGGCATCAATCGGGCTAATTTTAGTTCAAAATTATGTGTTGTCACTTCTGATCGCTCGATATTCACGTAGACTCATCTGAATTGAGTGTGGATAGTCTCATTTGATAGGTTTTGATATTTCAATGCTAACAACATGTCAATTTCATGAATGGAGGTCATTTTGGCACCATCACATCCTCCCAATTTTGATATGCATCGATGATGAATCTTGTCTTGATCAATCGACCGTCAAATTATGCTATATGTATATTCTGATCAATTTTGATGTTCTGAACATGATGGCAAAGTCTATTCATCGATCAATGATCATTTCAGCAAATTTCAATGTCCAATGCATTTCAGCTTGGTTTGAGCACATTGTAAGTCCATCAATTCGCCGGAGCTTCCTTGACTGATGGAGCATGCATGGAGGTCAACAAATGCCCCCTAATAAATGTGATTCATGCATAGAGCGAGTCATGTTTATTGAAATCTGGTTGACCCATTGGGCTAGTCACGGATCTTAGATCACTTCAACTTCAATTTTAATAGCTTATGAAGCTTTGATAGGATTTGTCATTAGTACAATGCCTTGTGTTTGGATGAGGTAAATGACATGATTGATTGATTTGTTCTGATTGACTTGTCAGATGGATAAGAGCTTCTTCGACCATCTACTCTCTACTTCAATGGGTTTGCTGAAAATCTCTTTCTTTTGTATTTTTATAGATTTGGATTTCCTCCGACCCTAGCTTCATACTTGATTGGATTGGATGGAGGAATTAGTTTGTTTGCTTTGAGATTTTAAATTCTTTTTATCCTATCTTTAAGCTTGATAGACTTGATGAAGGATTAACCTGATTTGTCCATATTAACATGTCAGGAAGTGTATGTATGCCCTAAATCCTGTGCTTGCTACTTTGACAGACTCGTTGAAGGGTGAATACAAATGAATCAACCTTCCGACTTATATTAGGTCTATAATGTTGAGTTATTTGTCTAGCAATGGGTGCTGTAATAAACTTAATAACCACAAAATTCCTTTAGTTTGGCCATTGACTTTGTATGAACTATGGAATTACTTTCTCATTCTTGTTCTTTCTGCTTTAACAGACTTGATGAGAAATTGACTTTGTTTTGTGCTTGGTGCTTGATCAGACTTTTGAAAAGAGATTGAAGTATCACCTTGTATGCAATATAGAGATTGATTTGAGGCTGCTCTAAATTGAGAGTTGTTTCCTCAGATTATCTTGGTCTATCGATCAAGTAGAAAAATCTCTTAGACTTTAGCTGCTTATAATCACTAAACTGAATTTGGATTGAGATTGAACAACTGTCATCATTGGACTGACGAGCAGGGGCACTTTCACTGTGGCCTTTTCTTATGGTTGTTGAGTGAGGAGAGCGTCAGAGACTCAGTCATTTATGGGCTTGTTGAGTTTGACCTTTAGAACTCATCCGTGTCCTATACTTGAACATGTAGAGGTTGATGTTTTTCCAACTTAGTCGATTGAAGCTTCCAAAATTGTGAGTTCTTCTAACTTGATCTTCAGAATTTGATAAATCTAGGAGACAAACTTTTGATATTTATGGTTGTCTTTCATGCATAGAAATAGATTCTTTTTATTCTTGCAAGACCTGCAACTTTAACAATAGCAGTTATAGATATATTTAGGTATCTCAACATAAAGCTCAATATCAACCTAAATATATATACAAGAAGACCTCCATTTCACTAGAGAGGGTTTAACAACCTTGATCATAAAAAAGGGCTCTTGTCTAACAGGGGGATTGCAAATTAGTTCAAAAATATATTACGAAGATTGATTTCCTTTAATACGAAATAGACATGATATGTTTTTCAATCTTAATATGTATCTATCTAAGGATCACGGCTTAAAGTGCAATATCTACTTAGATAAATATATAAAAATGCCACATGTCTAACAAGGGGTTTCACAATAATTGTTGAGAGGATTTAGAATGTCTTTAATACTATGATTTGTGTTATTGGACTTGTCGAAGACTTCATCCCGAGAGTTTGAAATTTGTATTTTTCTCCTGTCCTGGCTTCGTGCCTTAGTGGACTTGATGGAGTTGATGACTTGTTGGCGATATGAGAATATCTTCGGTCCTATGCTTTGTGCTTTGACGGACTTATTGAAGATTCAATCTCAAGATTTGAAATATGTATTTTCCTCCTGTCCTGGCTCGGTGCCTTAGTGGAATTGATGGAGTTGATGACTTGTTGGCAAGATGAGAACATCTTCAGTCCCATGCATAGTGCTTTGACGGACTTGTTGAAGACTAAATCTCAGAGTTTCGTATCTTATATTTTCTTCTATCCCTGGTTCGTGCCTTGCTGGACATGATTGAGGAAAATTTTGGATTGTCTTGAAGACTTGTCAGGTGATATGAAATTACCTTCTGCCCTAGCTCTCTACTTTTGTGGGCTTATAGAAGGATGTCTACTAATACTAGCCCTCAGAGCTTGTGTTGGGTCAATGGCGAAGAGTCATTAGTTCTATGCTTTATGCGTAACAGACATATTGATGAAATGACTTTCTTAGTTTAGCCTTTAGCTTTGTACGAACATTGGGATGACTTCTTCGATCATTTGCTTTCTGCTTGGTTAGACTTACTGAAAAAGAGTTTCCTATGGTCTTTGCTTTCTGCTTTAACAGACTTGTTGAAAGAGTTGAGATTTCACATTTGATATTGATACCAAACTCGACTTAGTGCCTTCTTGAGCGAGGATATTTTTTTATTGGATTTTGGAAAATGACCTTACGATCATTGTAGATGATCTCGTAGTCTGGGCCACTTAAACTCACCAAGTTGGAAGGATTTGAAGATTTAGATGCTCTTATCTTTGAACTAACAAAGTGGAAGGATTCCTTACTACGGCCTTTGTGGCATGTTGAGTAAGCATATCTGTCAGTGACTCAGCCATATTTGCTGAAAAGATGCATTTGCATTGATAAAGAAAAAGACTGGTTACAAGTTATAAAAGTTGCAAAAGAAAGCAAAACTAGCTAACAAGATGTTTCCTCCTCCAAAAGCACAAAAAATTGGAGGAATAGTGTGGTTATCTGTTATGCCATACAAAATCAAAGCAAGTAGCTATATCGCATAAAAGTAAGCTATTGTTAGATCTTTGTGTGTAAGCAAAAATAACTTGGTGGAAGTTCTTCAAAAAGCTTATGTCAGGAGCCTCAGGAGGCCGGTTCTGCCATATCTCACTCTGAAGAGAGAGCTTGAGGTGGTCCACCACCCCGATGTTGTCCCCTTCAATGACTATGCCTCAGACCACATCCAAGGCTCCATGACGTTCTGAATGTAGAGCATGGCCGCTAATTCCACTGTCGTGCTGTCCCAATGTTGGAAATAATGACCCATAGCTTTGATGAAGTTTCCATTGTCATCCCTTAAGACCACAACAATACCGGCCGACCCATTAGAAAGCAAGGATCCATCCACGTTCGCCTTGATCCAACCAGGAGGGGGAGGACACCACATAGTAGGTTTGATCAGCCCATAGGGATGGGTGATGTCCCATTATTTCTGGAAGGGGAATGAGGAAGCGTGGGTGATGGATTCAAGAATTGAGGCAGTAATAATTTTGGGGGTGCCATGGCCATGCTAGCATACGGGCCTCACTTGGTAGATGATACAAGAAGCATTTAGCCCAACAGATCATACTTGGTTGCACATTTTGAATGGCTTGAAGGAGATCAATTAAGTTGCTGAAAATAGGAATTGAGAACCCCCATTTTGCAAGAATCTAAATTATAGTAAGGTGCAATGGACAACAATATGCTCAATATCTTCCTCTTGCATCCCCAAGGGCACATAGTGTTTTGTTAAGACGGTGAGCCAACCAACAATTGGTTGGTATAGCATGTTGGATGAGCCTCCACCGAAAAATTCTTTCCTGGGGAAGTTTCAGCTTTGCAATTGGAAATGATGTTTCTTTTTCAGAAAGATACCTTGGTAAACTATAGAGGTGATGGTGGTTCCCAATGGGTTCTTGATTTAGCTCAGTTGATCCCGATGTTGGTTGGTCCAGATTTGTATTTTGGAGGTGCGATCCATAAGGTTGCCAAACAACACTACTTTCTCCAAATTCCAACATTTGTTGGTCGTAATTAGGTTGGCAATGCTCCAATCTGTAGAATTTTAAATGTTAAGGAAGGTAGGCCATTTGGCCAGCGGTTGGTCAGCGATCCATGCAGCATTTGTGAAGTCAATGTCCTCACCATTGGCAATTTTCCAACACAAATTCTCACAGATTTTTTGCCCCATCGGTGATGATTTTCCGTCATGGAGTCACTCCTTTTGTGTTTTGCCAAATATTCTTTCCATATCTTTCCAAAAGACACTTGTGTAGCGTGTTTGGTTTGTTAAGAAACTCTAAGCTAACTGGATCGGAGAGGTCCATGCCACCTCTCTACTGAATGCAGCCAAGTCGCCATTTCTGGGTGTGCAGATTTTTCCCAAGCAATGTAGTGTAAGCCATGTTGGTTGGGCCCCTACCAAAGGAAACACCGAGCAAGTTTCTCTATCTCATTGGTGATGCTTTTGGGTACCAAGGTGTGAGTAACTTGATACATGGAAATCCGAGTAAAGAAGACTTGATTAGTTAATTCGCCATAGATAAATGTCGAATACCCTAATGGCTTATCCTTTCTCTTGCCTTCTTGGTTAGCGAGGATATTTTTTTATTGGATTTTGGAAAATGACCTTACGATCATTGTAGATGATCTCCTAGTCTGGGCCACTTAAACTCACCAAGTTGGAAGGATTTGGAGATTTAGATGCTCTTGTCTTTGAACTAATGAAGTGAAAGGATTCTTTACTATGACCTTTGTGGCATGTTGAGTAAGCATATCTGTCAGTGACTCGGCCATATTTGGGTGTGTTGAGTCCGACTTTATGCATCCACTTGAGTCTTAGACTTGAGTAATTGATGGAGGGTTTTATCACCAGGCTAACGAGGTGAGGGATCTCTTACTATGGCCTTTATGATGTGTTGAGAAATTAGACCTCTCAATGATTCAGCCATATTTGATGTGTTGAGTCCGACCTTATGCATCTACTTGAGCCTTTGGATGTATGGATGGAAGATGTATCTTCAACTTGATTTGTTAAAGTTTACAGACTTCAAAATTTCACTTTTTGGTCAGTAAGACTTTGAAACTTGTGAGTTTAAATATGTAATTTGAACATGTATATGGGGATCTCGGCCTTAGGCGTGATATCAACCCAAATATAAAAGGAGGCCCCCTGCCTTACAGGAAAAGCTTAATATTTTGCTATAAAATTTAAAAATGCCCCTATCTAATAAGGGGATTTCTATTTTATTTCGAAAATACATTCTTGTATCACAAGAGAATTTCTATGTTAAACTTACGAAAGCTTTAAGTACAATATTTATTTGATTATACTTTCATGTATAATACTTCTTTAGATATCGACTATATTGGAGGCATTGATATTTCACCTTTGAAATTGATAAGTAGGTAGGCTCCTCCCTAATATGCCTTTTCAATGGCGAAGGGCTCTTTTCAATTAGGCTTAAATTTATCACCAATTTTATAGTGAGGATTAATTGGTCTTCTCATCACCAAGACCGATTCCCCTTCTTGAAGGATTTAAGGGTGCACTGTATGATCAAATGCTTTGGACATCCTCACTTAGTAGACTTTTAAATTTTGCTATGCTTAGAGCTTAACTTCATCAAGCACATCAAGCTCTTTCATCCATAGAAGGGCATTCTCATCTTGAGTGAGATTGTGTTAAATGGCTACTCAGAGTGAAGGTAGTTCAACTTCAAGTAGCAAGACTACTTCTGCTCCAAATACTAGCGCATAAGGAGTGAATTTTGTGAGAGTACAATTCAGATGTCATGTCATTATATTTCTTTAAGGCAGTTTCACTTCGAGGCTTTGGCCTCCAAAATTGCTTATCTTTTTGCCGAGACCTCTCAATGGCTAATTCTTGGACCTATGGTCCAAGTGTCATGCCTCGATGCTCACCATGCGAGACTTGAATTGGTTGACATCTTTCCATGGTTGTAGAAGGAGGTCTCCTTGGAGGAGCAACTATAGCCTCCCTAATGATAGAACTTTATTATTTTCTTTTCATCAGTCCTTTCTCCTTAACAACTTTGAGGACCCGATGCACTCTTGCATATACAATTTTGACTTTTCTCACTGGAGAAGTTGGAACCTAATGTTGTCGGGTCTAAAAGGACTGTTTGATTTGACCAGTAGAGCTATTTTATTTTGCCCATTTTATGTTGTCAAACCTGTTATGGGTTAGAACACTCGCTTCTGGTTCCACGGTTAGTTGTACAACTTTATGCTTCAATAATGGCAGTTGAGCACATAGTTTCAGCATTTCTCTTTCTCCACTACCTCTAGGTTAGCTTGCATCCAAATGAAAAAGTTTCTGCGTTGCTACTTTTTCTCAAGGCTTTGATCTCCATATTTCCTTTTCCTTCTATCGGGACCTTTCAGTAGTGGATTCCTGAACATACGATTCAGATGTCATGCCCCGATGTTCACCGTGCAGGACTTATTTATAATGGTCTTGAGCATTACCCACTGAGAGTAGCCTTTTTAGTGAAGCTTTCTCATTTTCTATGGTAATCAGGATTTAATACTTTTTCTTCATAAGACCCTTCTCCTTGACAACTTTCAAAGACCCCTATGCACTCACTGGGACGAGTCTCGGATGCCTCTTTGTGGGATTATAGCTTGGTCGCCGCCCTAGAATGATTATTTATTATCACCAGTAGAGCTGTTTCTTTTCACCCACTTGAGATTTTCAAATTTGTTGTGAGTGGAAACACTCACTTGTGACATCAAGTTTAGTCGCATGACTAATGATTTAGGCAGTAATTGCTGAGCTCGCAGTTCAACATTTCTTCTCCTTCTTTGGCTTTTGCATAAATTTTCTCCAGAAAAGGAGCCTTCAGCATCATGCCTTCCTACTGCGAAAGGTTCCATTGATAGTAATAGAGTGGTTGCATTCACAGGTGTGACTGAAACTTTCTACCCAATGATGGTTCTTTTCATGAGTGGCATCTTAGAATGACCCAATCTTTCAAATGTAAATGCTCTCTTTCAAGGAACCTTAGTAGTAGTAGTGGCTTTTCCAATTGTTCTCTTCCCATGCATAGCTTGGTGTGTATAATATGCAGGTACTTCAATTAGAGAATTGTTTATAGCAGCGATGGTTGGGATGTCTACACTGCTAAATAGAATAGTAGCTCCATCATCCCCAATATTGATAACAACATTAGCTAGATAGATGTTAGCTTTGTGATCTAGCTGCATGATGAACGGTGTGTTCTGAAGATCCATCGATGTAAAGAACAAGCAAATTAGTCATAAATACATAATTGGCTTAGACTTAGTTTCATTGATAATCGATTCTCTTTTTTCTTTTCTTTTTTAAAATTTTAATTTTTTTATTGTACTCCACTATTACTATAGCTCGTATTCGACTAGCCAATGAGAGAAAGAGAAACCTATCCCTAGTGGAGTGGCCAGAAATCTGTGAGCTCCAAAAATTCATCACTGGCCTCTCAATTAAGAGAGTTAATTTGATGTCAGTAAAATTTTCAGAAAGCAGATGGAATAGTAGATAAGACAATGCCCAGAGATTTCACTCTCATTTTGTGAGGACTTTAGATATGGTTTCAAGTTTCTTATACATGTAAGCACTTATGGTTAATTACCCCTCCCAATACTGAGAGAGAACTTTCGGTTAAGGCTAGTCGTTAGATCGATAAACACATAGCATATTGTAGCAGCATGTATAATTTTAAAATTTAGATTTATGAAATTCATTATCTTAACTTAAAAAGGATGGTTGGGGGAATGATGATGGGCCGATCGAGATCCCATGGTTCCATCATCCAAGGCTGTCGTGGTCTCTAGTCTACTTAGTTGGAGGAGGTAGTTGACCCAACCTGACCGAAGGATCCTTATCAGCATCCATGGGTTGCATCGTCCAAGTAAACCTTGTAGACTTGGGGTGGTGTTTGTCTAAGGAGACAAGCTTAAGTCTACCTTAGCTAATAGAGGGCATTTTTTCCTATCAGGTGCATCTTATGGTTTACAACTCAAGGTATAAAAAGGAGCATACGGGCTACAATCCTGATCATAATATAATGATAACATTTGGTCGCAGCCACCTGATCAGAGGACTATGGTCATAACCGCATCATATGTGGAGCCTACTGGACAAACCACGTGGTTAGAGGACACGGGCCACATCCTTACTAGCATGAGATTGATTGAGAGTGAACATAGTGGAACACTTGATTTGACTTTGGCTCCTTTGTGAGCTAAAATTTTCTTAATTTTTCACCTCCTACAAACAGTTGCGGAAGGTGGATGAATTGAGTTTTGCTTTAAGTTTCTAGATTGAATATTATTTAGACATTTATAGCTTAGTAATTTATCTAGTTTTTCTAATTATATTGATACTTGATTTTGATTAATTTGATTTAAACTTGAAAGCACATTTTCATGTAAATATCCCCCTCCGGTTGAAATCTTAATTCAACACAATAATCATCGAGGTAGATGAATTATTTTGCTATTCCAGATTCTGTAGACTCTATTAATTTAATAATAGAGGATTAGATCTACTATTATATGATAGAATTAGCTTCTCAAATATTTTGCAAAGTTGAAATTCTTATAACATTATTATTACATTTTTAGATTTTGTTACCTCGGACTTCGTCCTAAGACCCAACTTGGGATTCAATCTCTAATAATTTAATAAGAGGATCATATACATATTTATATTTTGTGAATTTAGAATTTAAGAATATTGAATATAAATATCTTAAATATTTTTGATAATGATGACCCCTCTGGTTGATATATTCAATCAACTCAATCATTATTGGGGAGTTAACCACTTAGTTTATTATTTCAGATCATGTCGACTCTATTAATTTAATAATAGAGGATCAAATCTACTATCATATGATAGAATCAGCTTCTCAAAGATTTTATTAGATTAGAAATATTATAATATAATTATTAGATTATTTAGATTTTGTTAACCTAGACCCCGTCCTAAGACATTAAGTATAAACATTCGGCATAGTGTCGGAGCCCATGTGACAAATTTAGATTATTTGTACGAATTTTATAAAGATCTGGTTGTATTTAAGATTATTTTATATTTTATGCAAAGTCTCATCTCTTTCAATGGTTGTACAAATTCTAAAGTACTTGAATTGAGTGGTAGTTGACTCCATAATCTGTGCAAGATTGATATATTTGAAGTTCACTTAGAAGTTAAATCAATGCCTTCTTTCTTCTTCTAAATTTGTATTATAGATTCAATGGCGTTAGTTGTATGTTTCATTCATATCTAACTTTAAATCTTTTGAATGTTTTATAGCACATTGTATTTCTTATTCATGCAAATATTTTTCTTGCATTGGATAGATATCTAATTTGTTGTAGACTATTATCAGTCAGATGATTATAGCTTAATCTTATCTTAGTAGCTTAATCATTGTATTTAGTTTAATTATTGATCTTATTACTCATTTAAGCTTCAAAATATTTTGTTATCAAGCAGGTCCGCCCTAGATATTTTTAAGTAGGAGAACTTATTTTAGTTCTAAGGAGACCAATTGTTGCCCGTCGAAAGATGGGAGGCAAGTTTGAACCCACTTGGGAAGGCCCTTTTATCATAAAGAAGGCCTACCAAGGAGGATCTTATCAACTTATTAAGGGGAACACTCGATGCTTCCAAATAATGGACTCTATTTGAAGAAATACTACCCATAAAATCATGCTTGAAAATAATTATGTTCAAAAACTCTATTCCAATTCATCAAAATATTCTCTTCATTCAAAACATTATTTGCTTATTTGCGAATCTGCCATGACGTGTTTAGGATAGGTGTAAGAGAATTCAAGAGGCATCCTATCCTTCTTTCACAACACGAACACAAATTAAACATGATTCCCTAGCGCTACTGGAGTAGGTGTAAGAAAACCCAAGAGACATCCTATTTCGGCTAACACGACTAAGTTAGGTGTAAGAGAACTCAAGTGGCATCCTTTCTTAGTGGGATTATAACTGCCATTCTTGGCACCATTTCATCAACTTTTAAATGTGTTTTAGGATAGGTGTGAGATAATCCAAGTGGTATCCTATCCTCTTCAAACACAAACACGATCATAAACACAAATACAAAAATATATCTTTTGTCTCAGGCTATTTTGATGTGGGAACAAGCCACCTGTGGAACTCACTCATTAGCTACTCTAGGTCAGGCTGACATGCTACCTTACTAGTGTGTAACCCCAGTGGTCACCTATTTGAAAGATGTGAGTCTTTGTGCTTTCTTCCTGACTTGACCATTGCAAACTAATGAGCACCTTATTAGTTTGGTAGGCCTCATTGCTCAGCCAGTAAGCTACTTCATGTCAAATTTATTTAAGAAGATGTAAGTCTATTTTTCTTTCTTCTTGGACTAGCCATCATGAGTTGACTAGGTCGAATATAATTAGGGTTTAGGATAAGTCCCCTTGTGGCTCCTTTCCTCTTGACTACTTTTGAGTTGATATAAGTCTCCCATTCACTCAAGAGCCCTAGGTTGGATAGCACGATGACTATCCCACATAGTAGGATGTGAGTCCCCAATGCTTTCTTCCTAGGCTGGTTTTTGCAAACTGATGAGCACTTTAGGTTTGTTGATGTTCTCTATGCTGACAACGACTCACCCGGTGGATATACCACTCTTAGTAGATGTGAGTCCCCGTTCTTTCTTCTTGAGCTGGCCACCGAATACCTATAGATATTATCTTCTCTAGGGTTTTGGATAAAGCCCTTAACAGACCCTCCCCTATGGACACTTTACTTGGATCATGTCCTTTGCGACCCCATTTAGACACTACCCGGGTTACTCTTGGATTGGACAGTTCCTCTTTCTTAGTAACCACCCCTGTGGTTGGAGAATTTGTTCAGCGGATACATAGATTCTCCCTTGGTTCAATAAATCTAAGATAGGTCTAGGATGATATAAGCTCCTTCTCAGTATGATCCATCGCAAACCAAGAGGGTCCACGATAAACAAATAAATAAATAAATAAACATATTTATTCACTTGTGGATTAGGAATTGAAGCCCCCAGCGGCCCCTTTCCCAAGTAGGCATCCTATCTTTAGGCGGTCGAAAACTCCTATAGGAATTGCGACTATGTTTGAGTTGAGATAAGTCCCCAGACTCTCAGTAGTCTCCCTTAGGTTCAATCTATTTTGCCACAAACAGCCCCACTCATTTGCTTTGAAGATGTAAGTCTAGTACGCATTCTTTCTAGCATGACTGTTGCAATTGATGGACAACCTTAGGTCAGGTTGACATGTTACCTTACTAATGTGTTGACCTAGTGGTCTCTTACTCAGGAAAGATGTGAGTCCCCATGCTTTCTTCCCTAAATTGGCCGCTGCAAACCAAAAGACACCCCATTGGTTGGATAGTTCTCCCCTCGACCGAGAAGCTACTCCCTTTGGATCAGTAAATCTGAATGCAGCCAAGGCCAACATGGCCCCTACGCAATGCAGTCCATCGCAAATCGATGGGATCTATCAAAAATAATTAAAAATAAAATTAATTTTGGCTATATTTAAGTCCTCCAGCAGCATTCACTCAGTAGTCAGCCTAAGGTTGGGTTCAATCCGTTGCCTTGCCAACAGATCACCCCATTGACTGATCCCTACTTTTGAAGGATGTAAGTCTACTATGCTTTCTTTCTAGTACAACTGCTGCACACCGAAAGGCAACCCCTTTGGTTGGATAGTCTTATTATGTGGTTGGTAAACTACCTCTTTGGATTGGTAAATCTGAAATAGGATAAGGCCAACACGACCCTTACTCAGTGCAGTCCATCGCATACCGACAAGGTCTATCTCAAAATTTAAAATTTAAAATTTAAAATAAAATCAACCAACCTCCCCTAGTGGAGTCAAATCAATATCAAATCAATTAGCTTCTCCTCAGTGAGATGCAAATCTTTCCAATCTCCCTAGTGGAGTCAATTCAATCCAACCCGAACTTACTCCCTTACGGGAAGGTTTACATCTTTTATGTCCAATGGATTCCAAATTTAAATCCCTCACTGATTTCACAAACTCTCATCCCCCAGTGGATGACTTGAGCCTTTTCCCCCAGTGGAAAGCTCACATACTCAATCCCTAGTGGATTCCTCCTCTGCTATTTTATATTTTTGACATAAGTAGAGCCGCATTGAACTAAGATTTTGATTCCTTCTACACCTCGAGTTTAGGAGTAGATCATTTCTGTTAGTGCTTGTGATCGTTCGAATGCTATTAATCATCTCGGTTAACACCAATACGTGTGGTATGCCTTGTCAGTCACACCACACCTATTAGGCACCCTTTGTTGACCTCACTTTTGGAGTGAGCTTTCAACTTTTTCATCTTAGACATGGGACTCCTCTAGTCACTAAGAGTTTCTTTATTTTAAGATACTTCTAGTGATTAGGTGAACACTAATCCTAACCCTAGAGACTTAGAAGAGTTAACCATATGAATAGGTTATGCCTTAAGGGTATTAGGAGGACTTGCCTACCCTATAGCTTGAACCCAATCCTTACTTCCTTCTTTCGAACCAAACTTCAAACTCAAATCTTAAATTAATACCAACTCAATTTATTTTCTTAAATCATAAATGAATTCCAAAACTCAAATCATGAATCAATTCCAAATAATAGAAACCCATAATCAATTAATTCCAAAATCTTTCCTAAGCCCTTTTGATTTCATCTTACGGACTTAGCCCAAATCAAATCCAAATCATTCCAAACTCAAAAGATTATCTCATAACCCATTTATATTCTCATTTATATTCACAAATATAAATAAAATATAAATTCAAATAACCAAAACTAAATTCAAAACTCAAATCCAAACCTAACTTAAATCTAACTTATACTCTTTCAAGTTAAATCATTGAACTTAGCCAAATCATTCTCAAATTAAGCCAAACCCTTGGATTTTCTCTTCAAATAATCACTTCTTCAATCACATACCCAAATATAAACATAAACTTCAATCATTAAACCAAAAAAATCAAACTAACCTAAATCAAACTCATGTTTATCTTTTGAACTTCAAATTATCAAATGAATCAAAACCCATTTGACTCCAAATCACATGCAATTGGATTTATATTTTAATCATAACTCCATATGTGAGTTCAATCAAACTTGAATCAAGCTTTGATCAAGCCAATTGACGCACTTAACCCAAAGTGACCTAAAAGACCTTTTTGAGCCAAATTCTAATCAAACCCAAATTGGATTGAACTAAGCCCATTAAAGCCTCACATTATGAGCAGCAATTATCCTAGGATGATCAATCACTCAAATTGGGTCAAACCAAGTCAAACCTAGCATTTGACCAAGTCAACACTTAGCCCAAATGAAACCTAAACTAGCCAAAATCCACCATATGATAAATTGATTGAAACCATTGATCTAAACTAATTCATAAATAATGATTGAACTTGACCAAGCCATCAATTAAGCCAAACCAAGCCTAATTGGCCACTTGATCTAAGTTGACCCAAGTTGACCTAAAAAGTCAAAATGGGTCAAATCTTGATCTAAGCCAAACTGATTGCAACCAATGGGTCAAACGCATTCTAAATTGATTGTTTAACTTGGCCAAAGCTTCAATTGGCCAACTAGATCCAACCTAGCCTAATTGACCATGAACCCAACTTGACTTAAAAGGTCAAATCAACTTGAAATCAAACCAAACCAAAATTGGTTGAAACCAAAGCTTGCAAAATATTTCAAATGATCAGCCAAGCCTAAACCAACCCATGACCTAAGCCAATTGGGTCAAATGAGTCAAATTGGTCAACTTGACCCATTTGACCTAAATGAACCTAAACCAAATATATACCAAATTTGAACCAAACCAGTGATACCCATATGCTTCAAATGATCATTTGAACTTGACCTAACCCATGGTTTGATCAAATTTGACCAATTGGTCAACCTAACCCAATTTGATCCAACTTGACCTAAATGGGTCAAATTGAACCAATTCAAACCAAATGAACTCCAAATCACTTAAAATTTGGCCAACCCATTTTTAAATCATTTCAAATATGCCCAAATCAAAATCAAGGCCAAATGACCACTTAGGGGTCAAAGGGTATCCTATGACCAAAATCACTTGGAATTTGGTCATATTCTTTCTCAATGCCACTTGGCATCCTTCTAGTGGTCCACTTAGACACCAAGGAGGGTGGTGAACATGACCCAATGTCCTTGGGTCGGCCATGACCCAACCCAAGGCCAAACCTACCCTCCAATGAAAATTGAACACTTGGATCACTCAATACACTCATCTAGCACATGGGCACTCACTCTCCTCCACTCCTCTGCCTAAAATGAATCACATGGAGTGTCTAATAGCCTAAACCAACCAACCAATCTCCTCCATTGAGCTAAAATGACATTTCTGGTCTTCACCGTCTAAGCCAAGGAGGGGGAGATATACTCCCCCCTCATTCCCACTCAAGTGAGAGGAATTGCATTCAATTTGAGCTCTAGGAATCAAAACCAAGCTTCTCCAAGCCTTGTCAAGCATTCCCAAGCTCCCCCCATTGTCTCCTTCTTGGTTTTGCTCAAGGCCGAAATAGGGGAGGCCAATCCAAATTCCAACTCACTCAATTCTCCATCAAATCCAAATTACTCTTGCGAGAACCATCAAGGGAAGGAGGACTTCGATCAAAGCTGATTTCCATTGAAGGGGAGCTTGGTCAACCGAGCCATCCACTTCAAATCAAGGCGTGATACCTTCAAGAGGGCTTCGTATCTACTAGACAAAACTACCTCCTTCATTGGAAGTGCCAATGATAGCCTCTTGCGAGGTATTGCTCAAAATCATAGACATAGAAATTTTTGCTTGTGTTGACCTCCATGTATATCACATCAGTCGAGTCAAGTTCACAAGATGAAGTCAATCAATTTTGGATGCAACAATGCACAAATCAAAGTTGAAATACACTCGACATCACTGAAATTGGTTGAAATAACCTCTGATCGATGAACGAACTTCACCGTCGTGTTCAGAATGTCTAAATTGATCAGAATATACATATTACACAATTCAACGGTTGATCAATCAAGAAAGAAGTTCATCGATGCGTTGACACGCATATCAAGGTTAGTAGTAATGATGATGTCCAAATGACCTTTATTTGTAAAATTGATTACATCGTTAGTTTAAAAATGATGAAACCTATTAAATAAGACTATTTGCACTCAATTCGGATGAGTCTGTACGAATATCGAGCGAACAAAAGCGACGATGCATAAATTTGAACTGAAATTGACCCCAATTTGACGTCGATTTGAACCAAACTGCCTCCTATCGTAAAACAGACTACGTCGTTGCGTCAAGAACATCAGAGTAACCTAAAATTGACATATATATTTCATATATGATAATGTCAGTGCATAATTCCAAATTATGCCTAATTAAAAAATAAAAAATATTTCTATAAATACTCTCTTTTATTCCCTAACCCTAGGATTTTTTCCCACTCTCCCACAGCCGACCTCTCCACCCCTTGCTATGTCTCCTCCTGCAGAAGAATCCACTGCAAAACCACCTTGTGCTTCTATCTACTTCCCAGCCTCCCCGCTCCTCCAAGGACAGCACGCAGCTCTTGAGCCCATCATTCAGTTCATAAAAGAGGTTGTTTTGGTAGAGAAGGGTGGGAGAAAAGCGAGCCCTAGCTATTTTTTCCTAAATCTGAAGATAACTCCCACTCTATCGGAGTCAGGCGAACTTCTTCCCACATGGCTCAGCTGCAGGCCCTTTCTTCACGCTCTGTTCCTCAAATTTCCTTCCATGGAATCAAGAAATCACAGGGGATCCAGAGCTGTGAAAGTTATTGCCTAAAAACACCCAAAATTTATCAGAAGATAGGTTTTATATCCAGTGGCTTCTGTGGACATCCAATCGTTCAACATGTTCCATGCCAAAATCCAATCCTCAGTACAAGTCATCCAGAGTATGTTGGCAGATGAAAATGGAAGTCTATCAGGAACTATTAAAGATTTTGTTTTGGCTAGTGAGAAGGAGAAATTGTCTAGAAAGACTGATGCTTGTGGTAGCCCCAATGGAAGTGGAAAGTGTGGAAAATTGAACAAAGTTGTTTTGGCCTATAGTGGTGGCATGGATACTTCAATCATAGTACCATGGCTAAGAGAAAATTATGGATGTAAGGTTGTCTGCTTTACTACAGATGTTGGTCATGGTTTAGTGGAGATGGATGGATTAAAAAAAAAAGGCAAAAGTAAGTGGTGCAAGATAACTTATTATTAAGGATTTGAAGGAGAAATTTGTTTGAGAATACATATTCCCTTGCTTGTGGGCTGGTGCAGTATATGAAAGAAAGTATTTTCTCTGCACTTTAATGGATCGTCCTATAATTTCCAAGGCAATGGTTGATGTTGCTTAAGATTTTGGTGCAGATGCTATGTCACATGGATGCACATGGAAAGGAAATGATCAGGTTTGATTTGAGTTTACTTTCTTTGGCCTGAATCCTAAATTAAAAGTTGTGGAAACTTTGAGGGCGTGGGAATTTCAAGGAAGAGATGATGCTATTGAATATGCAAAGAAACACAACATTCTTGTTCCTATTTCAAAAAAATTTAATTTATAGTAGATATCGTAACCTATGGAACATCAGCCATGAAGTGTTGAAGGCATATGCACGTTTTTTTAACCGTGGTGGGTTTAGAAGACTTCTTTAGCCACAGTATCACAATACATTGATTATGCACACTTTTTTTAAGCGTGGTAGGAAGGCTCTAGCACTCCCAAAGTAGCCCCCTATATAGGGACTGCGCCGGAATGCTGTCAAACTTCACACCATAGGGTGACCTACACAGCTTGAAATAAAATCATGCTGTAATATAAAATTATTATTTAAACTAACATTGTAGGTGTATAAGTACCCGTACACACCTTTCTTGGCATGGCAGGAAAATCTGTATTTGCTTATTGACTATAAGTACTCGTACACTCCTTTCTTAGCATGGCAGGGAAACCTGTACTTGCTTGCAAGTCAATAAGTACCTGTACACATCTTTCTTGGCATGGCAGGAAATTCTATTTCAGTAGGTACCTTAGAGACCCATACATGCCTTTCTTGGCATGGTGGGAAGATGCATTCAGGCCGCAGTTTATACGGCCCATACACACCTTTCTTGGTGTGGTGGGCAGGCCCAACATACCCGAAGTAGCCCCCTATATGGGGACGATGCCGGGATACTATCGAAATGTTGCCAAATTTTTACATTGACATGATTCATAAACTGCTTAATGAAAATTCAACAATAAAGTTAAAATTAATATTTTAACTTGATATTACAAATATATAAGTATCTGTACACGCCTTTCTTAGTGTGGCAGGAAAATATACGCTTTGTATAAGTACTTTAGAGACCCATACATGTCTTTCTTGACATGTTGGGATGACATATTCGATTGTGGTGTTTACACAACCCATACATACCTTTCTTGACATGGTGGGCAGGCCCAACCCATTGTTGCCCCCTATGTGGGGATGAATCCGGGAGGCTGCCGAAATGCTTTCAAAATTTTATCTAAAAATTTATACTTGTAATGAAATTCAATTAAAACAAGTAATATTATACAAATCCCTTAGTTTTAAATTAATGTTGAATCAAATATACTTGCATGGGCCTCGACACTATGCTGAATGCTTAAACTTAGTGTCTAAGGATGCTGTGCGGGTTGATTCCCGGTTGGATCTTAGGATCGGGTCCTGGTTAACAAAACCTAAAAAATCTAATGATGTTATTTTAATATCTTTAACCTAATAAAATATATGAGAAGCTAATTTTATCATATGATAGTAGATCTGATCCTCTACTATTAAATTAATAGAGTTGACAGGATCTGAAATAGTGAAATAATGAACCACCCGACGATGGCTGTGTTGAATGAAGATTTCAACCAGAGGGGATACTTACCATAAAAATGTGCTTGCAACCTAAAATTGAATTATTCAAAATCAAGTATCAATGCAAATGTAAAATCAAATAAATCATCAAATTATAAATGCTAAAATAAAAATCAAATTTTAAAGAACTTAAAGCTAAAAATGAATCCACCTTTCGCAATTGTTGCTGAAGGTGATAAATTAAGAAAAATCTAGCTCACAAAGGAGCTAAAGTCAAATTAAGTACACAACTATGTTTACTTTCAAACAATCTCATGCCAGCAAGGACGTGGCCCATGTCCTTTGACTACGTGGCTTGGCAAGTAGGCTCCACATGATGCAGTTACGATCAGAGTCCTTTGATCGGGTGGTTGTCGCCAAATGACCCCACTATATCACGGTCACGACTGTAGCTCATATGTTCCCCAATGGCTCTGTCTTTTGAGTTGTGAACCATAGGGTATACTTGATTGGGCAAAAAATCCTCTATTAGCTAAGGTAGACTTAAGCTTGTCTCTTTAGACAAACACCACCCTAAGTCTACAAGGATTTCTTGGACAATGCAATCCATGGCTGCTAATAAGGTTCCTTCTATTAGGTTGACTACTTGGACTTAGTGGATGACGGATGATGAAATTATGGGATCTAGATCAGGTGCATCATTTTTCTCCCAAACATCCACTTTAAGTTAAATATAATGAATTTCATAAATCTAAATTCCAAAACTTTACATGTTGTTTCTATACACTACACACTAAGCGACTTAACGACTAGCCTTAATCGAAAGTTCTCTCTCAACATTGAGAAGGATAATTAACTATGGGTGCTTGTGCCTATAAGAAACCTGGAACCAAATCTAAAGTCCTCACAAAATAAGGGCAAAATATCTGGGTAGTGTTTTATCTACTGTTCCATCTACCTTTCGAAAATAACACCTACACTTTAAATCACTGTCTTCATTGAGAGATCGGTGGTAAATTTTCAGAGCCCACAAATTTTTGTCGACTCCGTTGGGGATAGGTATCTCTTTCCATCTTTGGCTAGTCGAATTTGAGCTATAGTAGTTGTGGAGCATGATAAAAATTGAAATTTAAAATCAATTATCAATGAAATTAAATTTAAATCAACCATATTCTTATGACTAACTTGTTTGTTCTCTATATTAGTTCGCTCTATATATATATGCATTATTAAAGTGTGGGGTGATACATCAACTATTGATTATTAATCCCTATCTTTCATTTGCAAAGTTGGATCTTCAGAACACACAATTCATCATGCAACTAGGTCATGGAGCTAACATCTGTTTGGCTAATGATGTAATCAGTACTGGAGATGTTGGAGCTACCATCCAATTTAGTAGTGTAGACTTTCCAGCAATCGCTGCTGCAAATAATCCTCTACCTGAAGTACCTACATATTGTACACACCAACTTATGTAAGGGAGGAGGACAACTAGAATGACCACTACTAGTATTGAGGTTCCTTGAAAGAGAGCATTTGTATTCAAAAGATTGAGTTATTTTGAGGCGCTAGTCATGAAAAAAACCGTCACTGGGCAGAAAGTTTCAATCATACATGTGAATGCGACCACTCTTCCAGTTGAATCTTTCGCACTAAGAAGACATGATGTTGAAGCCTCCTCTTCTAGAGGAAAAATAACTAGAAAGTAGAGGAGAAGATTGAATACTGAGTTGTGAGCTTATCAACTCTCACATGGGTCATCTATTACACAATCGGCCTTATAATCAGAAGCGAGTATTCCTATCCACAATAAATTTGGAAATTTTGAGATGGGTGAAATGGAATAGCTCTACTGGTGATGTTAAATAATCTTTTTGGGGCTCAACAACAGTTAAATCCAACCCTTCAGAAGAAATAACCTAAAACTCTATCTACTCGAGTACATAGAGTCCTAAAGGTTATAAAAGAAAAGGTCTTATGAATAAAAAATATCACATGATAATTATCAGAGAAGCTGAGAATGCTCCACTACAAAAGCTACCATCAGTGGTAGTAAGAACTCAAGATCATTCTAAATAAGCCCTGCATGGTGAGCATCGAGGCATGACACTTGGACCAAATGTCCATGAATCCATCGTCGAAAGGTCCCAACAAAAAAGGTAAGCAAATTTGGAGGCTAAAGCCTCGAAGTGAAACTTCCTTAATGAAAGATAATGATGTGACATCTATATTGTACTCCTAGAAAATCCACGCCTTACGTGTTAGTATTTGGAGCTGAAGCAATATTGGCACTTGAAGTTGAACTACATTCACTCCGAGTAGCCATTCAACATGATTTTACCTAAGATAAGAATGCCTGTCTACAGATGAAAGAGCTTGATGCGCTTGACTAGGTAAGGCTCCGAGCTTAGAAAAATTTAGAAGTTTATCGAGCAAAGATTTTCAAAGCATTCAATCATATGGCACACCCTTGAATTTTTTAAGAAAGAGAATTGGTCATGGTGTTGAGAATACTAATTATTCTTCACTGTCATTATATGTGTAAGTTTTGCCTGGAAATTCTCTTGTAATACAAGAATGCATTTTTGAAATGAAATAAAAATCTCCTTGTCAGACAAGGGGCATTTTTTTAAATTTTACAGCAAAATGTCAGGCTCTCCCTGTGAAACAGGGGGCCTTTCTGTTATATTTGGGTTGACATCGCGCCTAAGGCCGAGATCCCCATACACGTATTCAAATCATGTATTCAAAATTCACAAGTCTCAAAGTCTTACCGACCAAAAAGGGAAATTTTCAAGTATGTAAACTACAACAAATAGAGTTGGAAACACATCTTCCATCCATACATCAAATCTAGGCCTCAAGTGGGTGTGTAAGGTTAAACCCAATAAACCCATATATGGCCAAGTTCCTGACAAGACTTCTTACTCAACGTGCCACGAAGGTCGTACTAAGAGATCCCCCATCTTATTATCCCGATGATAAAATCCTCCAACAATTGCTCAAGCCCAAGACTCAAGTGGGTGCATAAGGTCAGACTCAACATGCCCAAATATGGCCGAGTCGCTGATAGGTTCGGTTACTCAACATGCCATAAATGCCCCAGTAAGGGATCCTCCTACTTCAGTAGTTCAAAGACAAGAGCATCCAAAAACCCTCAAATCCTTCCAACTTGTTGAGTTCAAGTGACCCAGACTGGGAGATCATCCCCAATGGTCATAAAATCATTTTTTTTTCAAAATCCAACAAAAAGATCGTCACTCGAGAAGGCACTAAGCCGAGTTTGGTATCAATATCAAATGAGAAATGTCAACTCCTTCAATAAGTCTACTACGTAGAAAGCAAAGATCAAAGGAAACTCTTCTTTATCAAGGTCAATCAAGCAGAAAGAAAGGGACTGAAGAAGTCATCCTAATGTTCATACAAAGCCAAAGGCTAAACTAAGGGAGTTATGTTATCAACGTGTCCATTACACGTAAAGCGTAGGACTGATGACTCTTCACCATTGACCTAACACAAGCTCTGAAGGTTAGGTCACAGGAAGACATCCTTCTATAAGCCCACATAAAGCCGGCGGCGTAAGGTATCACACGCCTTTAAGATAATTCAAGAAATTCCTTTGCCAAATCCGTTAAGGAATAATGCCAGGATAGAAGGAAATATGAACTACAAAATTTTGAGATTGAATCTTCAACAAGCCCGTCAAAGCACAAAGTATAGGACCGAAGATGTTCTCATCTCGCCAACAAGTCATCAACTCCATTAAGTCCACCCAAGGCACAAAGCCAGGATAGGAGAAAAATATAAATTTCAAACTCTCAAGATGAAATCTTCAATAAGTCCGAAAGCACAAATCATAGGACTAAAGATATTCCAAATTCTCTCAATAGTTAGTACGAAAGCCCCCTTATTAGACATGGGGCATTTTTATATATTTGTCTAAGTCGACATTGTGCTTTAAGCAAGATCCTTAGATAGATACATATTATGATTGAAAAACATATCATATCTATTTTGCAGTAAAGGAAATCAAATCTTGTAATATATTTCTAAACTAATCTGCAATCCCCCTGTTAGATAGGAGCCTTTTTCTTAATGATCAAGGTTGTTCAACCCTCTCCTGCAAAATAAGAGGTCTTCTTGCATATATTTAGGTTGACATCAAGCTTTATGCTGAGATCCCTGAATATATCTATAACTGTTATGGTCAAAGTTGTAGGCTCTTGAGAACTAAAAGAATATATTTCTACGCATGAAAAGATAGCCATAAATATCAAAAGTTTGTCTCCCATGATTCGTCAAATTCTAAAGATCGAGTTAGAAGAATTCTCAATTTTGGAAGCTTCGATCAGCTAAGTTGGAAAAACATCAACCCTTACATTTTCAAGTCTAGGACACAAATGGGTTCTAAAGGTCAAACTCAACAAGCCCACATGTGGCCAAGTTGCTGACGCTCTTCTCACTCAACAAGTTGCAAGAAAAGGCCGCAGTGAAAGAGCCCCCATTCATCAGTCTAATGAAAAGACCGCCAAGCCATCACAGCTTAAGTAAAAAAACTCGAGTAGGTTCTAAATGTCGGACTCAACAAGCCCATAAATGGCCGAGTTGTGACGCTCTCCTCACTCAACAAGCTGCAAGAAAAGGCCGTAGTGAAAGAGCCCCTGCTCATCAGTCTAATGATAATATATGTTCAACATCAAACCCGATCTAGCTTAGTGACTACAAGAAACCAAAATCCAAGAGATCTTTCCACTCAATCGATGGACCAAGACAACTTGAAGAAACTTTCAATTCAGAGCTACCTCAAATTAATCTATATTTTGCCTGCAAGCTGATATTCAAATCTATTTCAAATGATCTGATCAAGCACAAAGCACAGATCTAAGTTAATTTCCTCATCGAGTCTGCAAAAGTAGAAATCACAGAATTGAGGAAGCAATTCCATAGTTTACACAAAGACAATGGCCGAACTAAAGGAATTTCATGATTATTCAGTCTATTAAAGCACACAGTGCTAGACTGATAATTCAACATTGACCTAATATGAGCCAAAATGCTAGGTCAACTATATGCACCCATCAACGAGTCTGTCAAAGCAGTAAGCATAGGACTTAGGGCATACATACACTTCTTGGCAAGTCAATATAGACAAATCAGGTCAATCCTTCATCAAAGTCTATCAAGCTTAAAGCTAGGATAGAAAGAACTTCAAATCTAAAAGCGAACAAACTAATTCCTCCATCAAACCTGATCAAGCATGAAGCTAGGGACAGAGAAAATTCAAGTTTACAACAACACAAGAGAAAGAGGTCTTCAGCAAGCCCATTGAACCAAAGAGTAGATGGAGAAGAGCTCTTATTCACCGACAAGTCGATCTTGAAAAATCTGTCAATCCCATCATCTAGCATGTCTAAAATAAAGCATCATATTATTGACAAATCTTGTTAAAGCTCCATAAGCCACTGAAATCAAAGCTAAAGTGATCCAAGATCTGTGACCTGCCCAAAGGGTCAACCAATTTTCAACAAACATGACTCGCTCCATGAGCAAATTATATTTGTTGGGGGATATTTGTTGACCTCCATGTATGACACATTAGTCAAGTCAAGTTCACAAGATAAAGTCAATCAATTTCAGATGCAATGATGCACAAATTGAAGTTGAAATATACTCGACATCACCAAAATTAGTTACAACAACCATCTATCAACAAACAACTTCACCGTCATATTCAGAATATTGAAATTGATCAGAATATACATATTGCACAATTCAGTGGTCGATCGATCAAGAAAGAAGTTTGTCGATGCGTTGACATGCATATCGAGGTTGAGAAGCCACGATGATGCCTGAACGACCTTCATTTATAAAATTGATTATGAAGTTAGTGTCAAAATGCCAAAACTTATTAAATAAGACTATCCATGCTCAATTCGGACGAGTCTGCATGAATATCGAGCGATCAAAAGTGATGACGCATAATTTTGAACTGAAATTGATCCCAATTTGACGTCGATTTGAACCAAACTGCCTTTGATCACAAAACAGACTATGATGTTGCATTCGAAACATCAGAGTAACCTAAAATTAACATATATAATGTATATATGATAATGTCGGTGTAGAAATCCAAATTATGCCTAATTAAAAAATAGAAAAATATTTCTATAAATACTCCTTATTATTCCCTAACCATAGGATTTTTTTTCCCACTCTCCCACAGCTGACCTCTCCGCCCCTTGCTATTTCTCCTCCCGTAGAAGAAACCACTGCAAAACCACCTTGTGCTTCTATCTACTTCCTAGCCTCCCTGCTCCTCCAGGGACGTAGCACGCAGCTCTTGAACCCATCATTCAGTTCATAAAAGAGGTTATTTTGGTAGAGAAGGGTGGGAGAAAAGCGAGCCCTGGCTATTTTTTCCTAAATCTGAAGATAACTCCCGCTCTATCGGAGCCAGGAAGACATCTTCCCACATGGCTCAGCTGCGGGCTCTTTCTTCATGCTCCGTTCCTCAAATTTCCTTCCATGGAATCAAGAAATCGTAGGGGATCTAGAGCTATGAAAGTTATCGCCTAAAAACACCCAAAATTTGTTAGAAGATAGGTTTTATATCCAATGGCTTCTGTGGACATCCAATCGTTCAACATGTTCCATGCCAAAAATCTAATTCTCAGGTACAAGTTATCTAGAGTATGCTGGCGGATGAAAATGGAAGTCCATTAGGAACTGTTACATATTTTATTTTGGCTAGTGAGAAGGCAAAATTGTCTGGAAAGATTGATGCTTATGGTAGCACCAATGGAAGTGGAAAGCACAAAAAATTGAACAAAGTTGTTTTGGCCTATAGTGGTGGCTTGGATACTACCATAGAGCTAAGATATAAGGTTGTCTACTTTACTGCAGATGTTGGTCAGGGTTTAGTGGAGATGGATGGATTGAAAAAAAAAGGCAAAAGCAAGTGGTGCAAGCCAACTTATTATCAGGGATTTGAAGGAGGAATTTGTTAGAGAATACATATTCTCTTGCTTGCGTGCTGGTGCAATACATGAAAGAAAGTATTTTCTCGGCACTTCAATGGCTTGTCCTATAATTTCCAAGGCAATGGTTGATGTTGCTAAAGATTTTATTACAGATGTTGTGTCACATGGATGCACAGGGAAAGGAAATGATCAGGTTCGATTTGAGCTTACTTTCTTTGTCCTGAATCCTGAATTAAAAGTTGTGGCACCATGGAGGGAGTGGAAAATTCAAGGAAGATAGGATGCTATTGAATATGCAAAGAAACACAACATTCCTATTTCTATTTCAAAAGAAAGTCAATTTATAGTAGAGATCTTAACCTATGGCACCTCAGTCATGAAGTGTTGAAGGTTTATGCACGCTTTTTTAAGAGTGATGGGTTTAAAAGATTTCTTAAGCCATAGTGTCATAATACACTGACTATGCACACTTTTTTAAGTGTGGTAGGAAAGCTCAAGCACTCCCGTAACAGCCCCATGTATAGGGATGACGCTGGAATTCTGCCAAACTTCACACCAACAGGGGGACCTACACAACATGACATAAAACCATGCCACAATATAAAATTGTTATTTAAACTAACATTGTAGGTGTATAATTACACGCATATTTTCTTGCATGGGAAATCAGATTTTGCTTGTTGACTATAAGTATCGATGTACTTTCTTTGCATGGAAAAGACTTGCTTGCATGTCTATAAATACATGTACATACCTTTTTAGCATGGCGGGAAATTCTATTTCAGCAGGTACCTTAGAGACCCATACATGCCTTTCTTAGCATGGTGAAAAAATGCATTCAGGCCATGGTTTATATCGCCTATACACACCTTTCTTGGCGTGGTGGGTAGGCCTAGCATACCCAAAGTTGACCCTTAGAATGACTCGATGAAATGTCGCCAAATTTTACATTGACATGATTCATAAACTGCTTAATGAAAATTCAATAATAAAATTAAAATTAATATTTTAACTTGATATTGCAAATATATAAGTACTTTTACACGCCTTTCTTGGCATGGCAAGAAAATATGTGCTTCATACATGTACTTCAGAGACTCATACATCACTTTCTTGACATGGTGAGATGATGCATTCGGCCGTGATGTTTACACAACCCATACATGTATTTTTTGGCATGGTGGGCAGGCCTAGCCCCCGTTGTAGCCTCCGATGTGGGGACGACGCTGGGAGACTGTCAAATGCTATCAAAATTTTATCTAAAAATTTATACTTGCAATAAAATTCAGTTAAAACAAGTAATATTATATACAAATCTCTTAGCTTTAAATTAATGCTAAATCAAATACACCCGCATGGGCCCCGACACTATGTTGAATGCTTAAATTTAGTGTCTGAGGATGTGCAGGTTGATTCCCGGTTGGGTCTTAAGACCCAGTTTGGGTTAACAAAACCTAAAAAAATCTAATGATGTTATTATAATATTTTCAACCTAGTAAAACATCTAAGAAGCTAATTCTATCATATGATAGTAGATCTGATCATCTATTATTAAATTAATAGAGTTGATAGGATCTAAAATAAAGAAATAATAAACCACCCAATGATGGCTCTATTGAATGAAGATTTCAACCGGAGGGGATACTTACCATGAAAATGTGCTTGCAACCTCAATTTGAATTAATCAAACTCAAGTATCAATGCAAATATAAAATTAAATAAATCATCAAATTATAAATGCTTAAGTGAAATTCAAATTTTAAAGAACTTAAAGATAAAAATCAATCCACCTTTCGCAATTATTTGCTGAAGGTGACAGATTAGGAAAACTCTAGCTCATAAAGGAGCTAAAGTAAAATTAAGTATACAACTATGTTTACACTCATACAATCTCATGCCAGCAAGGATGTGGCCCATGTCCTCTGACTACGTGGCTTGGCTAGTAGGCTCCGCATGATGCAGTTACGACCATAGTCCTTTGATCGGGTGGTTATCACCAAATGACTCCACTATATCACGTTCACGATTGTAGCCCATATGATCCCCAATGGCTCTGTCTTTTGAGTTGTGAACCATAGGGTATACTTGATTGAGTAAAAAACCCTTTGTTAGTTAAGGTAGACTTAAGCTTGTCTCCTTAGACAAACACCATCGCAGGTCTTCAAGGATTTCTTGGATGATGCAACCCATGGTTGCTTACTGTGGATCCTTACGTCGGGTGACTACCTCCTCAACTAAGTAGACTAGACCATGATGGATGATGGAACCATGGGATCTAGATCGAGCGTGTCATCATTCTCCCAACCATCTGCTTTAAGTTAAATATAATAAATTTCATAAATCTAAATTCTAAAACTCCACATTCTGCTACTATATGCTACGCACTAAGTGACTTAACGACTAGCCTTAATCGAAAGTTCTCTCTCAGCATTGAGAGGGAAAATTAACTATGGGTGCTTGCGCCTATAGAAAACCTATAACCATAACTAAAGTCCTCACAAAATGAGGGTGAAATCTTTAGGTAGTGTCTTATCTACTATTCCATCTGCCTTCTGAAAATTACACCGACACTTTAAATCACTCTCTTCTTTGAGAGGTCGATGGAAAATTTTTGAAGCCTATAACTTGGTCATTTGTGAAGGGAATTGTAATTCCATTAGATCTTTGCCAATGGATTCATTGCTTGTGCTTCACCGAAGGTGTGGGGTGAGTTTGAACTCCATCCAAGCTCGGTTGAGCTTGGATCGAGCAATGATCGATGTACGACATCCGTCTCTTGCCGCTCGGGAGGAGACAGATCACACTCCATCCATTCAACTTGGTTAGAATGGATGATTGTGATTAACTCACGATAGATCTCCATCTGATTTAAGCCTAAATTATGGTATTAATCGTGACCATCCGATCTTAGAATGGACGGCCCATGGAGAAAGCATGTCCACCACCGGCTGACTCAGCCATGGATGTGATAACTTAAATAACCTATCCTGTTATGCCATGTGGAAAGTGCACCGTGTCAGCCGCCACCTGGCCCGACAAGATTAGGGGGTTAATTAGTCATAATTAATTTGATCAAAATCATGGAACTTCCAAAGTTCATAATTAATTGTAGAAAAATCCAAAAAATACAAACTCAACTTCTTTTTAAAGATAATTCAATAAGGAATAATATAAATTTAAAGTCAATTGATTTTGAATAGTTAATTTATTTAATGTTTGATTTTGTTTTGTGATGTAAATTTTAAATTGGATTAGGGTGTATGTCCATAGACTGGATGATAGGGCGATCTTAGCCTAATCATGTTTTTTGCAGGGTGTTGTTCATAAGAGGCTATGTAATAAAAACATAAATGGTTTTGCTGTGCATGTTGCCTATACCGCTAAGCATAACCCAAACTAGGATATGTGGACTTGGTTACCCATGTGTGGGGTGCTAAGTCCAAATTATTCATATAATTGTTTGGGATGTGTGGTGTGTTTAGTTAATCTCTATTTTGCAGGTTTAGTTAGATTTATCTTTCCCATTTTGATTTAAATTTTGTAATTAAGATTTGGAATGAATGTTATGGAGGATTAGGATGAATATTGGTTATAAGACCATGTCTTATGTACCATGTGAAGCCTTGGAGCAAACTGCATCTAAGTCAAACCAAAAGAAAGAAGGAAATGAAGAAGAAGGAAATGAAGAAAGAAAGAAATGAAGAAAGGAAGAAATAAAGATTGAAGACCCCCTAACATGAATTTCTTCTAAATTATAATTATTCATTTGTAATCCAGATTGTATAAGGGTAGAGCTCGGCTACCCACATTTCTTTTTGGGTTGTATGGTGGTATCCGACCGCATCGGTCTTTGATCCTTTTGCGCTAATTTTATATATTGATTGATGTTCTATTTATGATTGTGCAATTAGGATGACATGATTTTCCTAGTTTCTTAATTGCTTGATGGTTGTTGAATGGCCTGATGCGATTAGACTCTTAGGAAAAAATAAATTTTCTATCCAATTAATCAACTCAAAATTAAATTAAACAACTCATAACTTCGCTTAAAGCCTATGACATAAATCAAGATAATGAAAGATTTAACAACCCCTTAGCTGGATGTTATATGTCTCACATCATGCAAAAAAATATATTTCTTCACTCTTTCTAATGGAGGGCTTCCACCTTTGCTAGAAAAAATATCTTGAACTTTGAGAGCCATGGTGGAAACACTCCTCATTTTTTTTGATTTTGGCCCATAACCAATCTTCTCATTCATTAGGCATATGAAATCCTATGGCTGTGTCAAATAAAAATGTCCAAAAATGAAAATAAAACTTAACAAAATTTGCATCAGATTAAGTCATTTATTCATGCCCTTTATGATCTAGTCTCTTAAGGAGTGTGTTTAAGGACTTAGCCTCTTTTCTAAACAAATAATAGCTTAGCAATCTTGCAATGCATAAGACTTGTCTACATGTAGTTAAAATCGTAGGAGGAGTTAGTTGGCGGCTACCCGCAGCAGTTGCAAGTCCAACAGTCGGGTAGTTTATCCTCTCTTATGGAGGTAAACCATATACCCATTTTACCCTAGATTTAGGTCATGCCTTGGCCCTCATCAAAGCTCTCTAGATTTGGGATTCGAGGTTGTTGTTTCCCTTTGCAGGCTGCAAGCATAAATCCTCATCTCTTAGGCATTTCCATGATCTCGTGTTGTGAAATTGTAAGGCCTAGATTTCTAATAAAAATTCAGCTCAAACATATAATCCTCTTCAAAATTTCAAAAAAATAAAGCCAAACCATAGGATAGTTTGGGATGCTCTCTAGGTTTCCTAGCATCGTGAGCATCTCCTACTCATTTCCCTTTAGTTTTAATATTAACTCTCTCCTTTTGATCAATCTCATTTGATTCTCCAAAAATAACCAATTTATTGATAGTCCTATCTTTGAAATCTTTGGAGACAACAATCATTTATCTTAATCAAGAGTATTCTTAAGGAACGTCATTCCTTAAGATGTAATTAATTATGGGGGCTTGCCTCCATATGGAACTTAATGAATTTGGTTTAAATAAACCCTACTTTACTTTTCCATGTAAAGTAGGGGAAAGATCTCTGGTACATTCGAGGACCCATTGTCCTTAGGAGTCCTCATTAGGTGATTAGGTCCATTATAGGATGGTGATTTCTATCTCTTGAGATAGTACATCATTCCTCAATGTCGCACCCGATTATCCTAATGCGTACATTTATGGATCTACGTGGTGTCCCAACAACATACCATTTATTTTTCAAATTCCAAGTTTGGGAAATAAACATCACAGATTTTTCTAATGACTCTGTTGGGGTGGTTCCTCTCTCTATCTTTGGTAAATGACCATTGTCTTGAAGTATCGATAGTGGATTTGTGTCTCATATGAGTCTGAGACTATCCTTCTTTTTCGTTGGCACTTAGCTCATTTTGTTCTTATGCTAAGCTATCCAACATCCTTTAGGTTTCAGGACCTCACTCCGTGTAGGTCTTAAAACCCCTATTTAGTCCCCTGATAGGTGAAACTAAAATTTAAACAAAATAAATGACTAAAACTTTTGTTGAACTTCCCTTTACATTTCTATGGTAAGGTAAGGTTCATTCTACACATAAGAAAAATAAATCTTTCATAAAAATTTCACTCTTCAAAAGCACTTTCCAAAAAGTTAAATACTTGCACAAAAATTTTCATAACTCAACCTCATCTAACAATCTTCAAGATTGTTACATGTAGGATCTTTTCAAAAATCAAAGCTAAGAATCATCTTTCAAAAAACACAAATGAACATTCTCATTCAATATACCTAAAGTTATTGAATGAAAATTTCATTTCAAGATAAAATTAAAATCATCTTTCAAAAAGCACATATGAATATTCTTATTCAATATACCCAAATTTATTGAATGAAGATTTCATTTTCAAATAAAATCAAAATCATCTTCCAAAAAGCAAAAATGAACATCTTCATTCAATATACCCAAATTTATTGAATGAAGATTTCATTTCCAAATAAAATCAACATCATCTTTCAAAAAGCACAAATGAACATCCTTATTCAACATACCCAAATTTATTGAATGAAGATTTCATTTCAAAAAGAAAATCAAAAACAAACTTTCAAAAAGCACATATGAACATCCTCATTCAATATATCTAAATTTATTGGATGAAGATTTCATTTCAAAAATAAAATCAAAATCAATTTTTTTCAAAAAGCACAAATGAACATCCTCATTCAATATGCCCAAATTTATTGAATGAAGCTTTCATTTCCAAATAAAATCAAAATCATCTTTCAAAAAGCACATATTTGAAAATGAACATCCTCTTTCAATATACCCAAATTTATTGAATGAAGATTTCATTTCTTAATAAAATCATATCATAAAATTGAAATTCCATTTCAATATATTTCACATATGTTGACGTTGGAGTTTCTTCCTTTTCAAAAAGTTTCAAATTTGAAGATAACCTCTTCATTCAATATATCCAAATTTGTTGAATGGAGTTTCATTTTCAAAACAAAATCACACTATTTGAAATTCCACTCAACACATTGCCCATGTGTTAAGTTGGAATTTCCTTCTTTTCAAAAAAAAAAAAAAACAATAATCACACACAAAAATTTTCGTCTTTGAAAAAGAAAACATGATTGACTCCCATTTGACATACCCAAATTTATAATAAAATTGGATATTTTATTTAGCATACCCAAATTTGTTAAGCAAAGATCCTCTTTTCAAAATAAAAAAACATCAAAATCAAACACATTTGAACCTTATTTAGCATACACAAATTTGCTAAGTAAAGTTCTCTTTTTCAAAAATCAAAACATCAAAACCAAAAACACATTTGGGCTTTATTTAACATACCCGAATTTGCTAAGTAAAGATCCCTCTTTTCAAAATCAAAACATCAAAATCAAACACATTTGAGCTTTATTTAACATACACAAATTTGCTAAGTAGAGTTCTCATTTTAAAAAAAAATTCAAAACAAAAATCAAACACATTTGGACTTTATTTAGCATACCCAAATTTGCTAAGTAAAGATCCTCTTTTTAAAATCACAAAAATCAAACACATTTGGATTCTTTATTTAGCAAACCCAAATTTACTAAGTAAAGATCCTCTTTTCAAAATCACAAAAATCAAACACATTTAGATTCTTTACTTAGCATACCCAAATTTCCTAAGTAAAGGTTTCATTTTTCAAAAATCAAAAATCAAACACATTTAGCCTTTATTTAGCATACACAAATTTGCTAAGTAAAGACCTCATTTTCAAAAAAAAAAAAAAAAAACAAAGAATCAAATATATTTGGACTTTATTTAGCATACACAAATTTGCTAAGTAAAGATTCCACATCCAAATTCACACATGATTCACATCATGGGCAAACAAGTAAAAGAAAAAAGTTATTTTCAAACAACTCATTTAGCATACCCAAATTTGCTAAATGAGTAATCTCAAACAAAATCAATTTACCCTCTATTTAACATACTCAAATTTATTAAATAAGGATCCCCAATCATAAAATCAAATTCAAATATGAACTAATGGAAGCATCAAAAATCTCTTCAAAATATTTGAACCTATTTTCAACATACACAAATTTGTTGAAAATGAATTCTAAACTCAAAATCTCTTTTCTAATTCATTCAAAATCTCTCTCCAAAATTTAATGAACCCCACTTAGCATATTCAAATTATTGAGTGTGGGTTCAAATTCTAAATCAAATTCAAAAAAATCGACAGAATATCAAAATAGAAAATCTGATTTGAGTTTGTTCAACAATTGCAGACTTCCAGTTCAGTCTTAGTCAATTTTTTTTTCAAGATCAATGTAATGCAAATGGATGCTCAGAAGTATGTGTTCACTTTCCCCTTTGGGATGGACATAGCCTTGGATTGGGCCAACCTCCCACAAACTAAATTTTCTCATCTGATACACTTTGGCGAGGATTCTGAGGGGCCAAGATCACTTGTGAGGGGGCAACCCTCACCACCGTCAGTAGGAATGTGGTGACTGGGTAGAAGCCAACCATTCATGTTGAGATGCCTTCAAATTCTAAATTTCCTCCACTGAAGAGGAAGGCCATGGAAGTTCCAGCAGTAGCCAAAGCTCTAGTGCAATACGTTCAGTTGTTCCCATTACTGCCTCAGTACGGGCTAGTACCCACTCAGTGGCTTCCTCCAAGGGGAAGGATACCCTAGCTTCAGGGATAGTCTCCCCTACCTTTGAGATAGGGTATAGTTCCCGCATTGTTCCACCCAGCAGAACTCAACGCCGCAAGATCAAGAGGAATCATGTGTGCATTGGCAAGGAGATGGAGGCAGTCTCTCAAGTTGTAGTAGAGGAGTCACCCAGGGTAATTTCTCCTCTTATTACATAGAACAAGTTCCATCCTCTTTCCAGATCTGATGGAGAGTAAGATGTTAGGAGGTTTATAATGTCACCTTCACCTGCAGTACAGTATAAGGCACCTACTAGAGATAGGAGGAGGTTGTATGCCAGCCTGAGGACAGTTCTGCACCAAGTTGGCAGGGCTTACGGATGGTTAGAGTCCAGTGTCCAATTTGATCTACGATCAGTCATCCCTCGCAGTGTAAGCAAGCATATCTGACAGGAGAGGGATAGAGAGAGGCCCGCATATTAGATCATGTTATTAGCAGAGAGAGGCGAAGGTGTGCCAGGTAGTCGGTAGCCTCCGTCCTCATAGATTTTCTCGATCGACAGGCTACCCATGCCGGTCACATTGACAGTATTCTATTGACTAGTACTACCCATCACAGGAGGGGAGCTCCTGCACAGAGAGAGTCAATGTTGTCTCCATCACACCGCTCCACTCCACGTCGGACATCGCCAGTGCAGGTCCTATCTTCCACAGTTCCATCTAAAGCCATGTAGGCAACATCAGAGGAAAAGAAAGCCCCACTGGTGATCCAACTATGGCTAAGTTATCTCAATTTATCTACACCACCGACTGAGGTGAGGCCGAGCTCTCCTGCTCGACCTCCTACTTCAGTTGCGGTGAAGAGGGAGTGGTGACCTCATAGCATCATAATCATGCCATCACCACCACCACCTCAGTAGATCATGGATGCAGCAGTAACAGAGGGAGAAGAAGATAGTTATATTTTTCCTATGGAGATAGATCCCCCCAAGAGTAGCACTCCACCTAGAGCAGTTGACAGTCATGAGCATGTTTCCTCTAATGAGAGTAGCCCTCATAGGGTTAGCTCTCCAGTAGTAGGGGAGGTCAGATGCATCTCCATTCATGAGCATGATCTCACCACCATTAATTTAAAGCATTTGTGCAGGACTCACGGATGATATCATAGTGCATTATCTCATTGAGAAGAAGTAATTCCTAGGGTATGACTGGTCTGGCCTAGAGGAATAGAAGGTTAGCTTTGATCCAAATGAAGATTATTTGTTGGAAGACTCAGTCGAGGTGCATATGGTTGATACCAGGGGTTCCCTCCTTCGGGATCACCAGAGTTTGGAAGGTGTTGCGACTGAACAGGATGACACATCCTACTCTACCCAACACCTCCTTCAATAACTCAAATAGAAGGATGAGCAGATTGAAAAGATGGGAAAGAGGCTTGAAGATTTGTTAGTGGCAGTTCTAGCACTTCAGAATCAAGCCCCAGCAACACATCCTACTATTTTGGAGACTAGACAGCCTGAGTTACTGCATGTCTTGGATCAACCTAAGAGTTCAACTCAGGTAGAGTACGGCTGCACTAGTTTGTATAGGAAGGTAGTGGACAGTACCTCCATACAAGAAAAAGATATCAAGTTCATGGTTGAACAACAAGTGAGAGAAGCGCAAGCCCGAGGTGGTTCATTAATTCCAAAGGGTAGACCCTACCCAGAGGAATTTGATGCTATCCAGTATCCTAAGGGTTTTGTGCCTCCTTCTTTCAAGAGTTTTGATCAATGAGCATATAGCGCACTTCGTGGTTACAATGTACAATGGTGGCATCGATGCACTATTTTTCTATCTCTTTATCAGCAACCTAGCGGATATAGCCTTTGATTGTTATATTGAACTCCCCAACGATTCAGTGAAGACTTTTTCTGAGTTGGAGCAAATCTTTATTAAGATGTTTGCTAGAGCTCAACAAAAGGTAACTGTATACGACCTCATTGTGGCTCAACAACACCCTAGTGAGTCTCTCGTTGATTATATTCTTAAATGGCATAATTTAAGAATGAAATATGAACTGCAGCTGTCTGAACAATATGCTATTGAAATTCTACTAATGAATATTCATGGCCAGGTTCCCTTCATGCTTAAAGGTTATACCATCAAGACATTTAAGAAGCTAATCAATAAGGTAGCTAGCTATAAGGAGAGACCAAACAGTTGCTTTTTCAAGATCAGTCATCAAAACCAAAGCCGTAGAAGGTCTATGAAAAGAAGCCAGGGGTAATAGCATCATTAGATATGGGGAAGCAACTAGCCAGAGATCAATATGAGAGACCTCGAGCTCTACAGCCGTAGCTTCCACCTCCTCTGCCACCACCTAGGTCATCCTATTAGCCACTGCAGTAGCCTCCATGGCCTTTACTACCTCCTCCTTAGCCATACTCATAGTAGCGGTACACATAATCGCCCCCAAGTAGCTATTATTCACCTACTATTTTGGATAAACTAAACAAGCCTTATTCATTTAAGAGGGAAGTTCAAAAAAATCTTTAAGAACCTTTAAAGAAACTTAATTTTTAGCTACCGAGCCTAGGAAGCCAGAGGAAGTAGGCAGGAACAACGATCCTAACTTTTGCCCCTACCACCACATGCTAGTCCATATTTTGGAGGATTTCTTCACATTTAAGGACTGACTTGAGCATAGCTACAAGTCAGGTGCTATAGTTATCCTTAAGAAATATTTAGTGGAACAATCATCCAGTTCTATTAGAGTAATCTTTGGGGATACATGTGATCCTCTCAAAATAATAGAAGGTTGGGATATCTATCTATCCCAAACCTCTAAAAATATTATTTCTAAAATCAAGAAACTTTTCTTATAGGTGCCTGAGGCAGCTCAAACCTCCAACATCAAGGAAGGTTCGCAAGTTGCCAAAGGAAACTTGGGGATAGTAGGAGCTCAGCAGGAGCAGTAGCAACATCCCATACTTGCCCGGGATAGCCAAGTAGCACAACCATCAATCAAGCCCAACCTCCATTCCACCGTTGCAGTTACTACTTCAGCCGTCACTTCTACTTCAACTAGCTATTCTTCTAGTACACATCTTGTATCGATAGATTAGGGCATCAAATCCCTCACCCCACTCACTTTACTAAATTTCTACTATGTACCTCCTTTTAAATCCAAGAAATCGAGGGATAAAGCTAGTTTGAATTACATCTGTGTCACTCCTGATGGGTTATCTAATTTTACTCTTTTAGAAAACTCTTCAAGTTTAAATAATTATAACAACTCTGATCATCCTCTTTCTAATTCAGAGATGGACTTTCCTTCTTTGAATAATACGGGTTCACCTCTTGAGATAGACTTGGAATCACGACTGAGGGTCCTATAGAGAAGTCAGAGGTGAACTGATGTGCAGAACTTTCACCAAACCATCACAAGAAGTCATCGAAGTCAACCTTCATAGTGGAAAAGTTCTACCTCTTAGGGTAGCACCTCAATATAAGGAAAAATAAGTCATTCGTACCAACGAACAAGAAGCCCCTCCACAAGATGCTCCACCCATGGATATGCTTATGGAGGATCAACCCAAAGTTGATTACAATGTCCTCGCTCACCTAAGAAAGTTTCCAACTAAACTAAGCATATATGATTCCCTCATCTTATCTAAAGAGACGAGGGAATCATCAATCGAGGCTCTTGTCTATTCAGAAATATGCTTAGCTCAGCTGACTATTGTTGGAGAGGAGGCACATTATTCAAGAGAAGCCCAGGGAGTCACACTCACTCACGAAGACCTTCTTTTAGGAGATATGGAGCACAACCATCCCCTCTTCATTACAGTGCATAGGGAAGATTTAGAATTTCTAGGGTTTTAGTTAATCAAAGTGCATCAGTGAACATTATAAGTCTAAAGACTCTTGCCTATTTGAAGATTGACATCTCTGCACTTTGAGGAGATCGGATGATGTTTAGAGGATTTAATGAACAGGGAAAGAGGGCTTTAGGCTCCATATCATCACCTTTGGAAATAGGTGAATGGAAGATTGAAGCCAAGTTCTATATAATTGATTTGAATACATCATTTATTGCTTTACTCGGCAGGCCTTGGATACACTAGAATAAGATGGTTCCATCCTTCTTCATCAGTGCATCAAATTTTAAAGAGATGGAATTGAATACTGTGTCAAAGGAGATGAAAAGTTATTTTTAGTTAGAGAAGTCGAGATATATGAAGATGCGACCTACTATCTTCCTCAAAATCAAAATCTCTATTCTCATGAATTTGGCCAAAATTCAAATACAAAAGAAAAAGAAAAGAAGAAAAAGAAACAGAAAAAGAAAAAAAAAAGAAAAGAAAAAAGAAGGTACAAATGACCGAGAAAGGGACAACGAGGAAGAGGAAGAGCCGCATGTTACGTTCCACCCATAGTTTGTTCCACCATATAAACATATGGGTAGAACAACTTGACCTCCACTAGGTAGAGGCAGAGGCAGATATAGAGGCAGTTCTAGAGGTGGAATACCCCCTGGTTGGCAACCAGCCAATAGGGGCCATGTTCTAGTTCACAGGAGTACCCCTGCTATTCACATAGACTTAGAATCCATCTTAGAGGATGAGTCTCATGTGATTAACACACTAGCCAACCCCTCTCACTGGGTTTCATTGTAGGTGACACTCGAGCCAGACAGTGAAAAAGATTAGGCCTCCAAGCAAAGTACAATTGTATTCGAATAAAAATTATGTAAAACTATTAGGCAGTAGTTGGGAACTTTAGCTCTAACTTCACTTTCTTCTAAAAAAATTGAAGGTTTAGTAGTTAAGGAAGCCCTTACATCTTCCATGAATGTCAACCAAAGAGATTCCTATTGCGATCATCATCCTCAAGTCCAGAAGCTGATGTAGAACTTGAGGATAACTCATATAAAGATTTAATGGAATTACCTTTTGATTGGTACTCACATTGTGTTCATAATCTTGCAAAGAAAGGTTTGATTCATTATACATTGTCCATGCACAGGCCAGAGTATTTCGAGAAGCTGTGGAACAATAAAGGTAGGGATGCACAATCAAGATGAGGATATGGATTCGGTACAGTGGGTTCAATCGATGATGATGATTACTGCTTAGTTGTCACCAATCATCTAGAGTCTGATAGGTTCTTCTCAAACTATGCTAACTCTTATGAGGATGTGTGTTTAGAAACTTCAGATGATCCAGATGATCTTCAAATCAAAGATGCACCTCCATAATTTGAAGAAGAAACTCATTCAACCATTGACAAGCTCAAAGAAATCAACCTCGGGATACAAGAAAATACATGCCCCATATACATCAGTTCTCTGCTAAATGAAGAAGAAATTTATGACTTAGTTAGGATATTGGTTGAGTTTAAGGAATTCTTTGCATGGAGCTATGAAGAGATGCCTAGATTATCTCTTAACGTAGCAGTCCACAAACTAGCAATAGACCCTAATGCTAACCCTATCAAGCAAGCTCCTAGATGCATGTGATTAGAAATTGAATAATAAGTCATTTCTGAAGTCAAGAAACTAATCGATGCTAGCTTTATTAGAGAATAAAAATACCCTACTTGGTTAGCCAGTGTCATGCCAGTTAAGAAAAAGAATGATCAAATTCACATATGCGTCAATTTCAGGGACTTAAACAAGGCATGTCCTAAGGATGAATTTATACTTCCTATACCAGAATTAATGGTGGACATTGCCTCGTCTAATGAAATATTCTCCTTCATAGATGGGTTATCTGGCTATAACCAAATCAAGATAGCCTCCGAGGATGAAAGAAATACTATTTTTTGAATCCCAATTGGAATATATTATTATAAGGTCATGCTTTTCGACCTTAAAAATGCCAGTGCTACATACCAACGGGGCATGACTCAGATCTTCAATGAACTCATTCATCAACAAGTTGAATGCTATGTTGATGATCTAGTAGTCAAAAGCAAAGAAAAGGAAAACCATCTCTTTGACTTGAGAGTAGTTTTCGAACGGCTAAGATAATACAACTTCAAAATGAACCCCTTGAAGTGTGCATTCGGAGTAGCTTTAGGTAAGTTTCTTGGGTTTTTTGTTTGACACCGGGGAATAGAGATAGACTCAAAAGATTAAGGCTATCTTAGAAATGCCACCCCCTAAGAGTTTAACTCAACTCAGATCATTCCAAAGGCGGTTGGTATATCTAAGACACTTTATCTTCAATCTATCGGAGAGATGAAAGCTATTTTCAGCACATGTCAAAAAGGATGCTAAGTTCAAGTGGGATGACAAGTACCATCATGCTTTTGAAGATAACAAACAGTATTTGGTGAAGCAGCCAGTTCTAGCAGCCCCTTTCCCGAGCAAGCCCCTTATCCACTACACTACTGGATTGGATGACTCCTTTGGCATGTTGTTGGCTCAAACCAATGATGAAGGGAAAGAGAAAGCTCTCTACTACCTCAGCCATCATTTGATCCCTGTTGAGCAAACTCCCAACCTATTGAGAAACATTACCTAGCTCTCATCTTTGCATCCCAAAAGCTATGACACTATATGCTTTCTCATAAGGTAAACTTGATTTCAAGAATCAATCCACAATAGTATTTCATGACATGGCCGATATTATCTAGACGGTTGTCATAAGGTAAACTCAATCATAGCAGTATTTCCCAAAAGGTAAACTCACCAAGGAATTGGCATGTCCGTAATATGAGTCCATTCTAATAAAGGTCCAAAATAGATAAGTCCTATCCCTTATTGATGCTGAACTCATCGAGAGACTTTCTCTTGAAGAGGAGGCTATCGTTGCCAATAAAGATGAGGAGTTGGATTGGAGGCAACAATTCATAGATTACTTGAACACAGGCAAACTACCCCAAGAGATATCACAAGCCCATCAGATGAAGCAGAGAGCTCTCTCCTATGTTCTCGTGGATGACACCTTACTGTCTATTGACCAAATGTGGTTAGGCTGTTTAGAAAAACATGAAGCCCAAGATCATGACTGAGGTACATTCAGGTCTATGAGGAGTGCATCAATCTGGTTCAAAGATGAAAGCAAAGATCAAAAGACTAAGATACTACTGACCTTCGATGATTACAGACTACATGGATGTAACTAGGAGATGCCACCAATGTCAAGTACACAGAGTGGGCTTGCAGCAACCACCCAACATTCCACATTCTACATTGGCCTCATGGCAATTTGAGTGTTAGGGTACCGACATAGTGGGTCCTATCGATCATCCTTCTTCCAAGGGTCATCGATTCATCTTAGCTACCACGGACTACTTTTCTAAGTGGGCGGAGGCAATCCCACTCAGAGAGGTCACATCTCAGCATGTGCTCCAGTTTTTCAAGAACCATATCGTATATAGGTTCGGGTGCCTCGATGAATTATATCTTATAATGGTATTGCATTCAATAGCACCAAGATCAATAGCTTTGCTAGGAGACATAATATATATTGGAGATACTCCACCATCTACTATCCCAGGGAAAATGGCCTAGCAAAAGTATTCAACAAAACTCTCATCTAGATACTAAAGAAGACACTCGACAACTACAAGTGATAGTGGCATGAGCATCTAGTTGAAGCTTGATAGGCATACCACATCACATAAAGAACTCCATCTTAATCTACCCCGTTCCTTAGTGTACGGATCCAAAGCCATTCTACCATTAGAAGTTCAACTCCCATCACTGAGGATAGCAATGGGTAGTAAAATCACTACATTGTAGAATGCCAAGTTGCGGTTAGAAGAGCTTGAAGATTTGGAGGAGAGATGCCTATGTGCATGCTAGAACCTCGAGTTATATAAAGCCAAGATGATTCAAGCTCACAACAAGCTGGTTTGCCTTAGAGCTTTTCAAGTAGTAGAACTTATTTTAGTTCTAAGGAGACCAATTGTTTCCTATTGAAAGATGGGATGCAAGTTTGAACTCACTTGAGAAGGCCCTTTTGTCAAAGAGAAGGCCTACCAAGGAGGATCTTATCAAATTATTGCTTGTAAAGGGGAACACCCGATGCTTCCAATTAATGGGTTCTATTTGAAGAAATACTACCCATAAAATCATACTTGAAAATAATTATCTTTAATAATTATATTCTAATTCATCAAAATATTCTCTTCATTCGAAATATTATTTGCTTATTTGTGAATCCACCACGACCTGTTAGGGTAGGTGTAAGAGTACCCAAGAGGCATCCTATCCTTCTTTCACAACATGAACACAAATTAAACATGATTCCCTAGGAGTACTAGAGTAGGTGTAAGAGAACCCAAGAGACATCCTATTTTGACAAGCATGATTAAGTTAGGTGTAAGAGAACCCAAGTAGCATCCTTTCTTAGTTGGATCACAATTGCCATTCGTGGCACCATTTCATCAACTTTTAAATGTCTTTTAGGATAGGTGTGAGATAACCCAAGCGACATCCCGTCCTCTCCAAACACAAACACAAACATAAACAAAAACACAAACACAAAAACATTTCTTTAATCTCCAATAATTTTGATGTGGGAGCCCCTTGTGGCACTCACTCATTAGCTGCTCTAGGTCAGGCCAACATGCTACCTTGCTAGTGTGTCACCCCAGTGGTCACCTACTTGGAAGAAGTGAGTCCCCATGCTTTCTTCCTGACTTGACCATTGCAAACTAATGAGTACCTTGATAGTTTGGTAGGCCTCACTACCTAGCCAGTAAGCTACCTCATATCGACTTTATTTAAGAAGATGTAAGTATATACGCTTTCTTCTTGAACTAGCCATCATGAGCTGACTAGGTCAAATATATCTGAGATTTAGGATAAGTCCCCTAATGGCTCCTTTTCTATTGACTACTTTTGAGTTGATATAAGTCCCCCAATGACATTCACTCAGTAGTCATCCTAGGTCAGATAACACCTATCGAGCTGAAGATAGATTATCCCGGCAATCAGTTCCGCTGCAAGAAGATGTGAGTCCTAGATGCTTTCTTCCTAGGCTGATTGTTGCAAACCGAAGGGCACTTTAGTTTAGTTGATGTTTGCTATGCTAACATCGACTCACTCGGTGAATACACCACTCTTGGTAGATGTGAGTCCCCATGATTTCTCCTTGAGTTGGCCACCAATTACCTATAGATATTATCTTCTCCTGGGTTTTGGATAAACATCATAAGGGGCACTCTACTTGAATCACATCCCTATTTAGATAATACTCTTACACTTGGACAGCTCCCTTTCCTAGTAGCCACCCCTCGTGTTTGGAGAATTTGTTCGGATGCAATGATTCTCCTTAGTTCAGTAAATTTGAGATAAGTCTAGGCTGATATAAGCTTATTCTCAGTATGATCCATCACAAACCAACAGAGTCCATGATAAACAAACAAACAAACAAAAAAACAAATTTATTCGCTTGTGGATTAGGAATTCAAGCCCCCAGCGGCCCCTTTCCCAAGCAGGAATCCTATCTTTAGGCGTGTCAAAACTCTATAATAACTACGCTTTGAGTTGAGATAAGTCCAAGTCAAGACTCTTTCTATAGCCTAGGTTCAATCTATTTTGCCACAAACAGGATGCCCCGACAGTCATTTCGCTTTTGAAGATGTAAGTCTACTACGCATTCTTTCTAGCATGACTGCCGCAAACTGACGGGCAGCCCAAGGTCAGGTTGACAAGTTACATTGCTAATGTATCTCCGTAGTGGTCCCTTACTTAGGAAAGATGTGAGTCCCCGTGCTTTCTTCCCTAAATTGGCTACAAACCAAAAGGCACCACTTTGGTTAGATAGTTCCCCCCTCGACTGGGAAGATACCCTCTTTGGATCAATAAATCTGAATGTAGGTCAAGGCCAACACATCCCCTACCATCGTGAAACTAATGGGATCCATCAAAACTAATTTAAAATGAAATTAATTTGACTATCTTTGAGTGATTTAAGCCCCAGTGGCATTCACTCAATAGTCATCCTAAGGTTGGGTTCAATCCATTGCCTCACTAATAGATCACCCCAGCGACTAATCCCTACTTTGGAGGATGTAAGTCTACTACACTTTCTTCCTAGTATAGCCGCTGCACACCAAAAGCCAACCCTTTTGGTTGGATAGTCTTACTATGTGGTTGGTTGACTAACCCTGATTGGTAAATTAAGGGCCAACACCCCTACCATGGTCCATCACAAATCAGTGGTCCATCTCAAAATTAAAAATTAAAAATCTGAAATAAAATCAACCAACCTCCCCCAGTGGAGTCAAATCAAATCAATCAGCTTCTCCTCAGTGAGATGTAAATATTTTCAATCTCCCTAGTGTAGTCAATTCAATCCAACCTGAACTTACTCCCTTAGTGGAAGGTTCACATCTTTTATCCCCAGTGGATTCCAAATTTTAATCCCTCAGTAGATTTCACAACCTTTCATCCCCCAATGGATGACTTGAGCTTTTTCCCCCAATGGAAAGCTCACATACTCAATCCCTAGAGGATTCCTCCTCTGCTCTCTTATGTTTTTGACATAAGTAGAGTCACATTGCACTAATATTTTGATTCTTTATGCACCTCAAGTTTAGGAGTAGATCTTTTCTATTAGTTCTTGTGATCTTTCGATGTTGTTGATCATCTCGGTCAACACAAATACGTGCGGTATGCCTTGTCAGTCACACCACACCTATTGGGCGCTCTTTGTTGACCTCACTTTTGGAGTGAGCTTTCAAATTCTTCATCTTAGACATAGGACTCCTCTAGTCACTAAGAGTTCCTTAGTCTTAAGATACTTCTAGTGATTAGGTGAACACTTAATCTAACCTTAGAGACTTAGAAGGGTTAGCCATAGGAATATGTTATGCGTTAGGGGTATTAGGAGGACTTGCCTACCCTATAGCTTGAACCCAATCCTTGCTTCCTTCTTTCAAACCAAACTTCAAACTCAAATCTTAAATCAATTCTATCTCAATTGATTTTCTTAAATCATAAATCAATTCCAAAACTCAAATCATGAATCAATTCCAAATAATTAAAACTCATAATCAATTCGAAATCCAAAATCTTTCCTAAGCCCTTTTGATTTCATCTTATGGACTTAGCCCAAATCATTCTGAACTCAAAAGATTCTCTCATAACCCATTTATATTCTCATTTATATTCACAAATATAAAAGAAATATAAATTCAAATAAACAAAACTAAATTAAAAACTCAAATCCAAATCCAACTTAAATCCAACTTATACTCTTTCAAGTCAAATCCTTGAACTTAGCCAAATCATTCTCAAATCAATCCACACAATTGGATTTTCTTTTGAAACAATCACTTCTTCAATCACATACCCAAATATAAACATAAACTTAAATCATCAAACCAAAAAATCAAACTAACCCAAATCAAGCCCATGTTCATCTTTTGAACTTGAAATTGTCAAATGAATCGAAACCCATTTTACTCCAAATCAATTGCAATTGAATTTATATTTCAATCATAAGTCAATATGTGAGTTCAACCAAACTTGAATCATGCTTTGATCAAGCCAATTGACTCACTTAGGCTCACTTGACCCAATGTGAAAGACCTTTTTGAGCCAAATTCTAATCCAACCCAAATTGGATTGAACTAAGCACATCTAAACCTCACATTATGAGAAACAATCATCCTAGGATGATTAATCACTCAAATTGGGTCAAACCAAGTCAAACATAGCCTTTGACCAAGTCAACACTTAGCCCAAATGAAACTTAAATTAGCCAAAATCCATCATATGACAAATTGATTGAAACTATTGATCTAAACTAATTCATAAACAATGATTGATCTTGACCAGGCCATCAATTGAGCCAAACTAAGCCTAATTGGTCACTTGACCTAAGTTGACCCAAGTTGACCTAAAAAGTCAAAATGGGTCAAATCTTGATCTAAGCCAAATTGATTGCAACTAATGGGTCAAACCCATTCTAAATTGATTGTTGAACTTGACCAATGTTTTAATTGGCCAACTAGACCCAACCTAGCCCAATTGACCATGAACCCAACTTGACCTAAAAGGCCAAATCAAGTTGAAATCAAACCAAATAAAAATTGATTGAAACCAAAGCTTACAAAACTTTTCAAATCATCAACCAAACCTAAACCAACCCACGACTTAACCCAATTGGGTCAAATGGGTCAAATTAGTTAACTCGACCCATTTGAACTAAATAAACCAAAACTAAATATAAATCAAATTGAACCAAACCAATGATACCCATAGGCTCTAAATGATCATTTGTACTTGACCTAACCCATGATTTTACCCAATTTGACCTAACTTGACCTAAATGGGTCAAATTGAACCAATTCAAACCAAATGAACTCCAAATCACTTGAAATTTGGCCCAACCCATTTTTGAATCATTTCAAATCTGGCCAAATCAAAATCAAGGCCAAATGACCACTTTTTCCCTAGGTCAAAGGGTATCCTATGACCAAATTCACTTGGAATTTGGCCATATTCTTTCTCACGACCACTTGGCATCCTTTTAGTTGTCCACTTGGACACCAAGGAGGGTGGTGAACATGACCCAATGTCCTTGGGTTAGCCATGACCCAACACAAGTCCAAACCGACACCTCTAATGAAAATTGAACACTTGGATCACTCAATACACTCACCTAGCACATGGGCAATCACTCTCCTCCACTCCTCTACCTAAATCGAATCACATGGAGTGTCTAATAGCCTAAATCAATCAACCAATCTCCTCCATTGAGCTAAAATAGAATTTCTAATCTTTACCGTCAGATCCAAGGAGGGGCTCAAGTGAGAGGCATTGCATTCAATTTGAGCTCTAAAAATCGAAACCAAGCTTCTCCAAGCCTTGGCAAGCATTCTCGATCTCCCCCCCATTTTCTTCTTCTCGATTTTGCTCAAGGCCAAAATAGGGGAGGCCAATCCAAATTCCAACTCACTCAATTCTCCATCAAATTCAAATTACTCTTGCAAACACCATCAATGGACCTCGTCGAGCTCAATCAATTTATTTCTCAAGTCACCAAGCCACGAGAAGGAGGACATCGATCAAAGCCAATTTCCATTGAAGGGGAGCTTGATCAACCGAGCCATCCACTACAAATCAAGGCTTGATACCTTCAACAGAGCTTCATCTCTATTAGACGAAGTTACCACCTCCGTTGGAAGCATCGGTGATAGCCTTCGGTGAGGTATTCCTCTAAACCATAGACATAGGAATTTTTTCTTGGTCCTTTATGAAGGGAATTGTAATCCCATTAGATCTTGGCCATTGGATTCATTGCTTGTGCTTCCCCAAAGGTGTGGGGTGATTTGAACTCCATCTGGGCTCGGGTGAGCTCGGATCGAGCAACGATTGACGTAGGACATCTGTCTCTCGCTGCTCGAGAGAACACAGATCACACACCGTCCATTCTGCGTGATTGGAATGGACAATTGTGATTAAATCATGATAGATGTCCCTATGATTTAAGACTAAACCATGGGATTAATCACAGTCGTTCGATCTTAGATCGGACGGCCCGTGGAGAAAGTGCTTCCGCCGTCGGCTGAGTCAGTCACAGATGTGATAACTTAAATAACCTATCCCATCGTGCCACGTGGAAAGCGCACCGCATCAACCGACACGTGGCCCGACAGGATGAGGGGTTAATTAGCTTAATTAATCCAGTTTTAATCATCAAATTTCCAAAATTCATAACTAATTGTAGAAAAATATAAATAATACAAACTCAACTTCATTTTAAAGATAATTCAGTAAGGAATTATATAGAATTAAAATCAATTGATTTTGAATAGTGACTTTCACTCAAATTGGGTTTTATTGGAAATATAATTAGGCTAATTACTCCTTAATTACTTCAGTGATTAATTCCAAACTTCCTAAGGTTGATTAGTGGGATGACCTCGCCTCCCATGATTTTCTTAAAATTTATTGTTAGATTAATTAGGAGAATTTCTTGTTTCATCTCTAATTACTTTCTTAATTAATTAAATAATTAATTAACCTATTAAAGAGTATAAACTCATTGATTAAGCTTGCTAATCATCATAAAATTGTGAATTGACTTAGGGAATGAGATTAGGATTTTTTTTTCTAATCTTTTCCACTAAGTTTATTTTATTTGGATAAAGACTTAATTAATTTGCAAATTGATTAATGATTTAATCTCTTCATTAAATGGTTTAATTAACTAAACTCAAAATCAAATCACTCCAAAATTTAATCACTTAAATTCTTGGGTAGATTCTTAGGTGTTCAATAACCTAAGAGGCTTCAAAGGAAACTATAATCAAACTACATGTGTAGGATGGTTATGAAAGTACTTAATTAAACCTTTTAGCTTAATTAATCAATAATTGTGAGCCAATTGCATTAGGCCCCTTTATTTATTAGGTGCATTGCTTATTTAAATTTCATGTGGTTGCATATCATATGTTGGCTCATAATTACTTGTTTAATTAAGTTAAAGTGGTGTAGGTAAGGGTAATTAATGAATTTAATTGACACCTTAACCTAAACAAAACATAAAATAAACCTAATTGTTCTAAAATTAACCTAAACCAATCCACACATGGGGAAATGGGTTAGGACCAGCAAACTCTTTTCACATTTCCTAAGTCAAATCAAATTCAAAAATAAAAATCTCTTTAAAGAATTTTGATTCATTTTAAATGATCTATTCTATAGGATTGTCCTTAGGTAGTAATTAGGGTGAATAAAGTCATATGCTTACATTCCTTTATTTCTTTCCAAGCATGCTAAATATTGTTTGCAATATGAAATCATGCATTCATTTCTTTTGAAAAAATCAATTAAATAAAATATTTCATTTATGTCAAATTGCATGTTTTGGCTAAAGTAAGAATATGATACTTATAAGCTTGCATGTGATTATAGCATAAGATGTGTTTTATGTTATCTTCTTCTCTTCTCTTAACATGGATTTGAATAGGATTTGCAAAGTGTATAGTTCATTTGAAAAGAGCACAACACTTGCTTAAATCTATTCCTATGCATTTCTATGTTATGACTTAAGAAGGATCCTCACATTTTCACATGTAAATTCTACAACCAAATCAAATAAAGATCTTTTGCATGATTCTTCATTCATTTATTTCTTTTTGTACATCTACATGTATTTAAGAAAAGTTGTATATTAGTCTGGACATCTCGAGATCTGAGGATTTAAGTAGCCCTAAGTAGGTCTTGTTCCTTATGCCCCTAGTGTAGAAAACAATGGTGTCGTACTCACTTATGTCTTTTATACATATGAATGTGCATTATGTTAAAGGATAAAGAAGTACTCTTTTCTACATAAAAAAGACATGCATTCATGGAATATCCAAATTTCCAAATCATATCACTTATCATTCATCATCAAAGTGTGCTAAAATTTGCATTGCATGTATATGTATGCTTAGGATTTATTCATATGCATGGTATACATGGCGAGAAGAAATAATAGTTATGTGTTATGTGATAGTAATTCACCTTAATTAATCTTAAGATGCCTTTCTTATTGAATAGGACTATTTAGAGCAAATCTAAACTTAGGGTTAATTAAAACACATAATAAAATATTCACTAAAAAAATCATTAATGAATCTACCTTAGAAATTACTTAAGGTAGGGATGAAAGAGAAGTTTTCTTCTCTTTTCTTCTCTTTACAATATTTAGTAACTAAGTGTTGGTTCATTCAAACTAAATCAAATCACCAACTAAAATTGAAAAATCAACTAAATCACTTAAAATGAAATCACCCTCTAAATTGAATCATTCACACTTAGAAGATTCTAACCTTAAAGCCTAGCTAAGACATGCCACACAAGTCTTAAATGACACACATATTAGGCTAAGTCACCATTTCTAGCTCTATGTTAGGGTGGTGCATGGTTTGATGCCTGATTTTATTTTATGATGTAATATTTTAGACTGGATGTTAGGGTGTACGTGTGTAGACTGGATGATAGGGCGATCTTAGCCTAATCATATTTTCTGCAAGGGGTTATGCTTAAGGGGTGCGGTAATACAAAATATAATTTCTTTTACTATGCAGGTTGCTTATACCCCTAAGCATAACCCAAATTAGGACAGGTGGACTTGGTTACCCATGTGTGGGGCGCTAAGTCCAAATTATTCATATAACTGCTTCGGTTGTGTGGTGTGTTTAGCTAATCTCTATTTGGTAGGTTTAGTTAGATTTATCTTTCCCATTTTGATGTAAATTTTGTAATTAAGATTTGGAATGAATGTTATGGGAGGATTAGGATGAACATTAGTTATAAGACCATATCCTATGTACCATGTGAAGCCTTGGAGCAAACTACATCCTTGAAGAAAGGAATAAATGAAGAAATGAAGAATGAAGACCTCCATAACATGAATTCCTTCTAAATTGTAATTATTCATTTGTAATCCAAGTTATATAAGGGTAGAGCTCGACTACCTACATTTTTTTTTTGGGTTGTACGGTGGTACCCGACCGCACCAGCCTTTGATCCTTTTGCACTAATTTTATAAATTGATTGATGTTCTATTTATGATTGTGCAATTAGGATGTCATGATTTTCCTAGTTTATTAATTGCTTGATGGTTGTTGAATGGCCTGCATGCGATTAGAATCTTAGGGAAAAATAAATTTTCTATCCAATTAATCAACTCAAAGTTAAATTAAACAACTCATAACTTCACTTAAAGCCTTGGACATAAATAAAGATAATAAAAGATTTAGTAGCCCTTAGCTGGATGTTGTATATTGCACAGTATGCATAAAAACATATTGCTTCACTCTTGCTAATGGAGGGCTTCCGCCTTTGCAAGAGAAAATGGCTTGACCTTTGAGAGTCATGGTGGAAACACACCTCCTCCTTTCTGATTTTGGCCGATAACCAATCTTCTCATGCATTAGGCATATGAAATCCCATAGCCAATGTCAAATAAAAATGTCCAAAAATGAAAATAAAACTTAACAAAATTTGCATTAGACTAAGTCATTTATTTATGCCCTTCATGATCTAGTCTCTTAAGGAGTGTGTTTAAGGACTTAGTCTCCTTTCTAAACAAACAACAACTTAACTATCTTGCAAAGCATAAGACTTGCCTACATATATTTTAAATCGTAGGAGGAGTTAGTTGACGGCCACCCACAGGTAGTTGATAGTCCAACAGTCGGGTAGTTTATCCTCTCTTGTGGAGTTAAACCATATACACATTTTTACCTTAGATTTAGGTCGGGCCTTGGCCCTCACCAAAGCTCCCAAGATTTAGGATCCGAGGTTACTATTTTCCTTTGCGGGCTACAAGCATAATCCTTATCTCTTAGGCATTTCCACGATCTCGTATTGTGGAATTGTAAGCCCTAGATTTCTAGTAAAAATTCAACTCAAACATATAATCCTCTTAAAATTTCAAAATATATAAAGCCCAACCATAGGATTGTTTAGGATGCTCGCTAGGTTTCCCAGCTTCATGAGCATCCCCTACTCATTTCCCATTAGTTTCAATAATAACTCCCTCCTTTTGATCAATCCCATTTGATTTTCAAAAAATAACTAATTTATTGATAGTCCTATCTTCAAATCTTTGAAGATAATGATCATTTATCTTAATCGAGAGTATTATTAAGGAATCTCATTCCTTAAGATGTAATTAACTACGGGTGCTTGCCTCGATAGGGAACTTAATGAACTCAATTTAAATAAACCCTACTTTACTTTTCCATGTAAAGTAGGGGAAAGATCTCTGGTACATTCAAAGACCTTATTATTCTTAGAAGTTTTCATTAGGTGATTAGGTCCATTGTAGGATGATGACTTCTGTCTCTCGAGATAGTACATCATTTCTCAATATCGCACCCGATCATCCTAATGAGTTCATATGCGGATCTACGTGATGTCCCAACAACATACCATTGATTTTTCAAATTCCATGTTTGAGAAATAAACACCATAATAGGCCTTCAAATACCTGTGATTTCAATTTAGATTTTAATTTTGAGCTTAGGGTTCATTTTGGGTTAAATTAATTAATTCATCTGTCAGTATGAATTTTGGCAATCTCACTGCATCTTCCCCATGCAGGGGGTTGTATCAGGAGTGTTATAGCCTTCCTATCATGCTTAAAAAAGCATGCATAGTAAATATCTTGTGACACTACAGCTTAGAGAGTTTTCCAAGCCCACAACGCTTAAAAAAGTGTGCATAGGCCTTTAAATACTTGCAATTTTAATTCAGATTTTTATTTTGAGCTTAAAGTTTATTTTGCATTAAATTAATTAAGTCATATGTTAGTACAAATTTCGGCAACCTCCTGTCATCTTTCCCGTATAGGGGCGCTGCATCAAGAGTGCTAGAGCCTTCCACAACCCTTAAAAAAACATGTATAGTTAGTGTCATGCAACACTATGGCTTAGAGAGTCTTCTAAACCCACATCGCTTAAAAAATGTGCATAGGCCTTCAACACCTATAATTTCAATTCATATTTTAATTTTGAACTTAGAATTCATTTTGTGTTAAATTAATTAAGTCTTCTGTCGGTCCGAATTTTGTCAGCCTCCCGACGTCTTTTCCATGAAGGGGGCTGCATCGAGAGTGCTATAGCCTTCTTATCATACTTAAAAAAGCATGCATAATCAGTGTCTTGCGACACTATAACTTAGAGAGTCTTTTAAACCCACCACTTTTAAAAAGGTGCGCATAGGCCTTCAACACCTGCAATTTCAATTCATATTTTAATTTTGAACTTAGAATTCATTTTGCGTTAAATTAATTAAGTCCTCTATCAGTCCAAATTTTGGCAGCCTCTCTGCATCTTCCCCGTGCAGGGGGCTGCATCGGGAGTACTATATCCTTCCTACCATGCTTAAAAAAGCATGCATAATCAGTGTCTTATGACACTACGGCTTAGAAAGTCATCCAATCCCATCACGCTTAAAAAAGCATGTATAGGCCTTCAATACCTTCGTAAGAGATATCCCGGTTTTTCCGCTGTGCTGAAGCAGCATACACGAGTACTTATATCTGTCAAATTTCTCCACCGTGTTGAAATAATCACGAGTGGGTACTTAAAATTACAACATTTCTTATAATTTTATTTTCATGAATACATAGAGGTGAGGAAATCACGATACAAGTGGAATAACACATCCCATCACAACCCTATCATTATTTTGCTCATCTTTTGACTATTTGGATTAGCCTGATCATAATGCCAACTATATATCACTAACGAATCTAACTCCATTTCATCCTCCTCATGCCAAGCAACATAGTTCTATTGCTTTCCCAAATGAAACAAAAGTTCAACAATGAAACATCACATTTTAGTTATGTATAGAATGAAGAGAGCAACCTTAGTTAGCAACATGTTAGGGTTGCCGGTGGCTGGATGAAAAGAAGTGGATCGATTGCTGTTCTGATAAGTGAACAGGAAAAATGGGCTTGGGTTTTACTGTTGTGACCGGATGGACGGGTTCTGTAGCAGAACGGACAGGAGCAAGGATTTGTCCATTCGTGGTAGGGACCGACCGGACGAAGTGTTCGGCTCACGTAATGCTCGAGTTGGATGACTTTGGAAGCTCGGTCGCTCAGCTTGCAATAGGGACGGACAAAACGAGCAGGAAGCTCGTTCGGCTTGCATGTGGCTCAATATCATGAGAGAGAGGGAGGACGGGCAACTGTGTGTGCGGGAAGAGGGAGCGGCTCGGGAGGAGGGAACATACGCGAAGTGTTCGGCTGCTCGAGGGAGACGGACGACATGCGAGAGACCGAACGAGACAAGAGGGAAGAATGTCGTGGGATTTTTGCGGCGCTCCAAAGGGAGTTAGGGCTGTTGGGAGGGTGTTATATAGTCTTTGGGTTAGATATAAAGAAGGATTTATGAATGTCTCTTTTATTTGAGTATTCAATTAACTATAATATGGATTTTATAGCAGCATTAATATATGGACAATATAGATATTAATTTTAGGTTATTATAATGTTCCGAATGCAACGACCTAGTCTATTTCACGATCAAAAGCCGTTAGGTTCTAGTCAGCGTCAAATCGGATCAATTTCAGCTCAAAAAATGTGCATTATCACTTCCAACGGCTCCACATTCGCACATACTTATCCGAATTGAGCACAGTCTCAATTGATAGGTTTTGATGTTTCAACACTAATGACATAATTTCAAATGGAGTTCGCTGCATCATCACTCCCAACCTCGATATATGTAACCGCTGATGGCTAATTCGCTGATTAGTTGACTGTCGGATTATGTAAGATGTATATTTTGATCAATTTTGACGTTCTGAACACGATCGCAAGTCCGTTCGTCAATCAGAGATCATTTCGGCTAGTTTCAGTGACATCGAGTGTATTTCAACTTCGATTTGTGCGTTGTTGTATCTGAAGCCAATCGACTTCGTCTTGTGAACCCGATTCGACTGATGTGATATACATGGAGGTCAAGAATTGTGACATTGGGTGACCAAGTTAATAAAAAGAGTGAGCAATTCAGATATTTAGGCTCTATTGTTCAAAATGCTGGTGAAATAGATGGAGATGTTATTAGTTGAATTCAGGTTGGATGGTTGAACTGGAGGAATGCATCTTGCCAGCTATGTGGTAGAGATGTACCGCTTAGACTTAAGGGAAAATTTTATAAGATGATGGTAAGACCTGTAATGATTTATGGTGCAGAATATTGGCCAATAAAAGAGAAGCATAATAGGACACAATGGAGAAGAAGGATTCATGTAGCCTACCCCTTATAGTGGGATAAAGGTTTGTTGTTGGTGTTGTTGTTGTATGTGGATTAATTCTTAAAGATTATTTAGTATGATAGCTGTTAAATCTAGTTAAAATTAGATAAACTATTTAACTTTTTGTTTCAAGATTTAAGAATTTATATGATTAACACTTTTTATTATATTTAATTTATTTATATCAACCCTAAATAAACAATAAATCATAATTATTTTAATATAATACCTTTAGTAATATTTAATTAGTAATTTAATAAGCTATAAGTAATAACTTATTTGTATTAATGAAATCAAAACGAAAAATAATAATAATATCATTTAACTTAGGTTATTAATATTAATTAAATTTCTTAAATTAACATATTTATATCAAATTTGTTTGATTGATTACTAATAAATTTTTTTATCAATTTTAATTATAATAATTAAATTATAATTAGCAAAAATTACTATTCTAAACAATCATTAAATAGCACTTGATAGAGATAATTAAATATAATAAATTCTATTTAATCAAATTAAATCTCATATAATATTTGTTGCGTGCTAGAAAAACAGTCGCGGTAGAGTGAAAGTTTATGCCTTAGTCTTGTTGTGAAGTCCAGCACACACACAGGTAATCAAAGAGCGAATAAGAGACACTCCAAAATTTTTAACGTGGAAAACTTTAAAAGAGGGAAAACCACGGGCTTAGCCCAAGAAAAGCTTCCACTGTATCTTGAGTACGAGTCTTTCCGACAAGATTCAGTGCATATGAGGGAGGAAAAAAATGTAACAACGATCGTTGTAATGGTTGGGTAGTGGAGATGTAGGGACAATTGGTGATGAAAGTGGTTGATGACAGAGAAGTGGTGTGACCTTTGGAGGATCTTCAAGCTGAGCTTCTTCTTCCTCCTTGCTTAGGCTTTTTCTTCTTGTTTGGATTCTTCCTCTTCTTCCTTTGGATTCTTCCTCTTCTTCCTTGCTCGGACTCTTCCGCTTCTTCCTTGCTCGGACTCTTCCGCTTCTTCCTTGCTCGGACTCTTCCTCTTCTTTCTTGCTCGGGCACCTCCTCTTCTTCACTTGTTTCAGCTCCTCTTCTTCTTCACTTCACTTCACTTCACTTGACCCCTTTCATGTGAGGAATGAAGGCCTATTTATAGATGGGAGGAGGGGCATTCTTGGAAATTCATGTAAGGCCCATACCACTCCCCTCGATCGGACGGCTCAGGATGATTCCTTCGATCATTTGATGTATTTTGAGCATTTGGATGCCCAAATGAAGTCATAATTATGAGATCTTAGGCTCGTTAGATCCGGCCGGCCGAGACCGATTTGACTATAAACACTCCATATTTGAGCTTTTGGGATTTAATTGATGTCCCAAAGATTCCAATGATATTGATCTCGACGGTTTGACTCAAAATCATATCGCCGACATCAAGATTTGTGCTTTGACTAGTCATATTTTGAGAGCCATATCAGTTGCCCCCCTATTTTTGGATGACATTAGCTTAATCATCCAAAAATATACGTGTCAAATGCTCGAAAATAACGAATTCTTCAACGAAACGTGCGGGCCCATGAATCATACATTTTGAGAGAATAAATCATCATAAAAATACAATATTATGATTATAGAAGTAGATGTGTAGCCGTAGGCATGAGATTTTGAGGTTACGGATTATTTGGATACTTACGGAAGTTTTCGTGCATTTTGGGATCGGCGGTGTGGCGATCGGGCGCCATGTATCCGCGTCGCCGCGCGTATACGGCTGGCGTGGTCGCCGCGACGACGAAGGCTAATGGTGCCCACGGTCGATTGCGGTCGCGGTCGATGCGGTCGGGTTGGTTCGGGTCACACGGTCGGTCGCTGACGGTCGCGCTGACGGTCCGGTCGACGACATCCTGAACGGCTAAGGCGAGCGGTAAGGCATGCGCGATGGCCACAGCATAGCATGCTGCTATGCACTCGCCCACTGCAGAGTTTTGAGCCATTTTGAGGGGTTTTAGCCGCTTTTTCCATTTTTGAGCCGTTTTGTGCCATTTTTGAGCCATTTTGAGCCATTTTGTGCCATTTTTGAGCCATTTTTTGAGAGGTTTTTACCCTTTTGCCCCTGTGGGGGGCTATAAATACCCCCCTAGGGTAGGAGGGAGAGGCACACCTTTCCCCTTTCCCTTTCTTCTTGAGTGAGGGTCCTTTGGAGGCGATCAAGAGGGCGATCAAGAGGCGATCAGGGAGGCGATCAAGGCTCACGCGACGTCAGGTTCCAGCCACCTCCTGGTTTCCGCCCCGTTTGACCGTCTGTTAGGCGATCAAGGCCCACTTTCGACGTTGGGTTCCCACCGTCCTGCATCGTCGGATCATCGGTTGGGAGGCGATCAAGGCCCACGACGTGTGGGTTCCGCTTCCGCCCCATCGTCCGCCGGATCGTCTAAGGCGATCAAGGCCCACGCACATCGTGGTTCGCTTCCTACTCGTCCGATCGGTCCCGCCGGATCTTCGGGTTAGAGGCGATCAAGGCCCATGACGTCGTGGTTCCGCTTCCGCCGTCCGATGCATCGTCCCGGTGGATCGTCAAGGTGGCGATCAAGGCCCACGCATGGTTCCGCTTCCGCCTCCCGTATCGTCCCGCTGGATCGTCGGAAGTTAGAGGCGATCAAGGCCAGTACGTCGTGGTTCCGGTTCCGCCTCGTCCGGCACCGTCCCGTCGCCTGAGTTGGGAGGCGATCAAGGCCCACGATGTGGTTCCGCTTCGCCTCGCCCCGGCATCGTCGCTGATCGGTTAGGCCAGGTACGTCAGGGGTTCCAGCTTCTACCGCCCGCATCGCCCGCCGGATCGCCCGTTAGAGGTCAAGGCCCACGACGTCGGTTCCGCCTCGTCGCATCGTCCCGCCTGATCATCGGCGATCAAGGCCCACGGACGTGGGTTCCGCTTCGCCTCATCCGCTTATCGTCCCGGATCGTTTGGTTAGCGTCAAGGCCCACTGCACGTCATGGTTTCGCTTTCGGCCTCGTCCGGATCGCCCGGTTGAGAGGAGGCGATCAAGGCCCACGTGACGTCGTGGCACCGCCTCGCCCGATTAGCCCGTGACCGCCCGTTGTGAGAAGGCCTACGGTATGTCGTGTTTCCGCCTTATCCGTTTACTAGCCGCCGGATCGTCGGTGAGGCATCAAGGCCTACGACGTCGTGTTCCGCTTTCGTCGCCCATCGTCCGCCGGATCGGGGTTAGAGCATCAAAACCCACGCATCTACTTTCTTTTCTTGTAGAAAATTGGTATTCTTTCAACTTTGATGGTGCGCGGTTGAAAATCGCCAAGACGACGGGAAGCATCGCTAGGGAACCATCGTCCGTGATAACGTAAAGTTTGGTAGCATTATTGAGGGGATAACTTCTTTCCCTCCCTCTCTCCCTTCCTTTGTATATATCCCTCCTTCCTCATTCTTATGTGTATGTGTGCGTATTTTTTGTCAGATCGTAGGAAAAAAATATTACTCCAAACTGTGCACGAGTGAGAGGGTCAAAAAAGATCACGCCGAGGTGAGTGATGCAAAATCTTTCAAAATTTTATTTATTTATTTATTTATTTTTATGTATTTTATGGTGATGGTCGAAGAAAACTCATAGTGTGCCTAACGATATGTCCTCCATCACATCATAGTTTAATGGTGTTCCGCAGAAATTTTTCTTCCCAATGAGTTGGTGGCTATTGTTGCTAAAAGTCCGATCGAGCCCATTCGCCCGCCAGGTACTTTACGCTTTGAGATGACTCTTTGTGGCCGGATCACGATTCCCTTTGGCTCGAAATGATTGAGATCTTCAAAAATGTGGCGTGGCTTTGATGCAATTTTCGCTTCGAGCTTTAACGGGTCATTATTGGTTTGACTACCTTCTTCGTGGAGCGTGGGTTACTTTGAACATTGAATACTTGAATGTGTAGATTCACATGTGATGTTCAAGGACGTTTATCGGACTATAAAGAATTGGATAGAATTTTCGACGGATCCGCCCAAAACTTGGTCACTGGATTCTTTATGTGAAGAATGAGGGCCTTCCCGAGAGATGGGAAGATTGAATGATCTTCCGGATCCATCCCTGATATCTGGAGGATGACATTCTAGCAACTCTTAATATTCCTGATGTGGGAAGCTTGCAACATGAGTTACATTACATTAGTAAATATATAGTTGAAGATAGGATGTTTAAGGTTGGTCTTTCCATCCAGGCAGGAAGATCTCATGCTCTTCCGTTGAAGAGAAAGGGTGACGAGAGTTCTCCTCATACTCCTAGGGTTCTCTTGAGAAGCCCGTCACGGAATCACGGCGGTAGCAATGTTCCATCTTTACAGAAAGAGAAGACTCGTGCCGAAATGGCTATGTCAGATATCTGCGGAGATGATGTTCACTTAGCATCTGAGAGTTTAGCTGTTTCGACTCATGATGGGGGAGTTCGTTACTCTAAGCCGCAAATTCCTGAAGAGGTATTAAATCACATATGTACCGACGCCAACGCGATAAAATGGTGTGTTATTTTCCTTCTATTCTTCTTTTTTTCCTCCTTCTTTATGTAACATTGGCCGATGATTATTATTATTATTATATTTTTTTTTCGTAACTACCATTAAGAATGATGGCTCATTTGGGTGTCGTTTAGATGAATGGAATACGAAGATAAAAAATATCTGCAGTATGAGCAAAGGATGAATGCTAAAGCTAAAGAAGTGATGACCTTGGAGGGTCGCTGACCGAGTGTAGAAGTGGCAAATATGTCGACTTCTCTTTCTCCAGGTCGAGGTGGAGCGCGCCATGATGATTGAGGCGAGAGAGACTCATAAGGAGAAGAGGATCAGGGCACTTGCAGCGGATAAGAAAGCATTACAAGATTGTCTTTCTGAAAAGGAGCATAGAATGTCAGAAGCGGAAGCAAGCGAGATCGCTTCTAAGGTAGTGGAAGACTTCAAGAATTCCCTGGCTTATCGTGACACTATTGAAGACTTTATCCAGGAGGCTCGTAACCATATCTTTGATGTTGAAGTGAAGGACTTGGAACGACAGTGTTTAGAGGAGGGCTTCATCCGAGGGTTCTTGAAAGGAATTCGTGCGGTACATCGCAAGACTGGGGCCAAAGTTGAGGATATATCTCCCAGCCAAGCATCCGAAGATCCTTCACCGCATTCAAGACGGCGAGTTATGAGTGGGCTCCGTGGAGCGTCCTAGTGATGATGAGGATATCGATATTATGTAGCATCGGTTGTGGATGTCTTTCTTCATCATTTGTTCTATGTCGTTAACGTGTATCAGGATCTTAATTCCTTCTTATATCATCGTATTAATGCTGTCAATGATATCTGGATATACCCTCTTTTTTTTCTTTTTTTTTTTCGTATACGCCCTCATCTTGTTTTCACCCATCTGGGGTAATTGGTCAAAATATTATTTGACGTTGTTAATATGAGTGAGTTGGATCCACGAGGATTTTCGACTGTGGTCGTTGTCGAGTGTTACTCGACGTTAACCCGTATGGAAGAGATCGGGAAGTCCACCAAGGACCTTTTGACCTTTCTGGGTTGTTTGTTAAGTTTTACCGATGACATTAACCCGTATGGAAGAGATCGTGGGAAGTCCACCAAGGACCTTTTGACCTTTCCTGGGTTGTTTGTCAGAGTTTTACTCGATGACATTAACCCGTATGAAAGAGGCCATGGGAAGTCCACCAAGGACCCTTTGACCTTTCCTAGGTTGTCGTTTTTCGCCAATGACATTAACCTGCACGGAAGAGGTCTGATCAAGTCCCCTTGGGATTGATTATGTCCCAATTGAGATGTAATATGAGTTGTATATTTCTCAAGTGGGAGGAAAAATGAATCTTGTTAGAACAAAGTTGGGAATTCACTAGTTCAATGATATAATCATAAGACACGGGTATGAGTTTCAAGAGAAAATGACAACAACAACTATAACAACAACAACGATGACAACAACAACAATAAGAACACCAAGCTTTAATCCCACTAGGTGGGGTCAGTTATACGAGGATGAAATAACAGACGAGATAAAAGTCGCAATTATGCAGTAGGAGTTACTGATAATATTTTCAAAGATTCTTAGTATTCCAAGTTCGAGGTAGAGTTTTTCCTTTAGGGTCCTTGAGCTTGAACGCTCGCGACCATAGCTATAACCACATACGGACCATCCCAGAGGTGAGAGTTTATTACTGGGCCTTTGCTCCTCGAGACTTCAGAGGACCAGTCACGATATGGGAGGTTTCACTCTTCTGAAGTGGCGACCCGGGTGATAGGAAGCAACCGGGCCATATCACGAGTTTCGGGGAGTAGATCTAGGTGCTGCCGGAGTTTTTCTTCATTACTACCATGATCAAAAAACTGGACTCTTGGACTTGGAACCCCGATATCCACCGGTATGATAGCTTCTGTACCAAAACACAAGTTATACGGTGTCTCACCAGTTGGGGTGCGTGACGTGGTGTGGTAGGCCCAAAGAACATTGGAAAGTTCATCAACCCAATGCCCCCCAGCCTTCCCAAGACGTGTTTTTAGTCCTTTGAGTATGGTCCTATTGGTAACTTCGGTTTGCCCATTGGTTTGAGGATGTGCTACAGCCGTATGTAGCAGCTGAATGTGAAGATCTTTGCAAAAGGATGTAAAGACTTTTCCAGTAAATTGAGTTCCGTTGTCAGTGATGATCTTTGCAGGAAGACCGAATCGACATATTATATTTTTCCAGACAAATTGTTTAGCATTTGCCTCTGTGATTTTAGCGAGTGGTTCGGCCTCTACCCATTTGGTGAAGTAGTCGACGGCTAGAATGATGAACTTTCGCTGCCCCGATGCTATTGGAAAAGGTCCCATGATATCAATCCCCCACTGAGCAAAGGGCCACGGGCTTTGAATGGATGAGAGTTCTGCATGCGGCATGTGAGGGAGGTTAGAATGCAATTGACAACTTGCACATTTTTTTGTGAACTCCAAGGCGTCTTGTTTCATTGTAGGCCAATAAAACTCTTGCCTCATGATTTTAAGGGCCAATGCTTTTCCTCCAAGGTGTTCTCCACATATTCCTGAGTGAACCTCTCTTAACGTGTAATCGGCTTCTGAAGGTGGAAGGCATTTGAGATACGGACCAGAGAAAGCTCGCTTGTATAGTTCACCTCCAATAATAGCAAAGTTTGAAGCTTGTCTTCAGAGATGAGTGAAGTTGGATCTTCGTGAAGGGTTCCTTCTTGTAGAAAAGATAGGATCTGGTCTATCCACCCAAGCGTTCCTTTCCTCATCAGTTTGAATTACCCATGACCCTTGGATACTAGGAAAATATATTTCTTCAACATGCTTTCTCTTAAATAAATCTTGTGGTAGAGGTAGCAAGCTTAGCAAGAGCCCAGTATTCTTCTCTGTAGTATGTGGATGATTTGATGTGTCTTGAAATGAGTAAGAAGGGATTTTACCAAGTGGAGATATTGCACCACTGAGGATTATGAGTATTAAAATCTCCTCCAACTTGGGAGGCTACAAGTCGGGAGTCGGTGAATTACTAAGTTTTGCCATGATGAAGTCTCAACCTCACATGATCATTCGCCATGTTATTAGTTACAGGAAATTTTAAGCGAAGTCTATACTCTAAGGTATTTTGCTTGGGGGAAACAAGTAGGATTCCCACACCAGCACCAGTACTTCCTGAAGCTCCATCAACATAGAGAGTCCATTGAGGAGATGAAAGGCACAGATAGCTCTTCTAGAGTTGGGTTGGTGCATTCACTATAAAGTCGCAAGTATTTGAGACTTTATGGTCGAGGTAGAAAATTTATATCAAATTCTCCAGTTCTCTGACCATTTGATTAACCTCCCGGATGCCGGTTTCGTAAGATGGCCCTTAATGGTAAATTAGTGTAGAGCTTGAAAGTGAGTGTAGTATTTTCTGAGAAAACTAATGAGCCACCTTGTCCAAAATGGATAATGACTTTCTATATCGAGAGAATTTTACGTAATAAATTGGTGTGCCCCATCTTCTTCTACTAAGACGAGCATTGGGAAGAAACGCAAGATATAAGTATAACATTTCTCCTCGAATAGGTTTGGATAGGAGGGAGAGATGCTAGATATTCTTTAGTTGCTCAGACATTCATCGGTCCATTGGAAATTATTATTTTTAGCTCCCTTCAATATTTTAAAGAACGGTAAGTATTTGTCCCAACGCTAGAAGGGATAATGAATTGACCATTCAATTGAACATCTTTGATATTCTTTGGAGGAATCATATCTTGGAGAGCTTTGATTTTCTCGTGGTTAGCCTCTATCCCAGGTGAGTTACCATAAATCCAAATTTTCCGCGTAACCCCAAAAGCACACTTGGGTTAAGTCGTATGTTATAAGCGTCGAAGGTCAAAACATGCTTCTAAGTCCAAATATGTTGTGACTTTTCAAGCTTTTACTAACATGTCATCCACATACACTTCCATCGTGTGGCCTAAGTAGTCTTTAAAACCTTATTCATAAGGCGTTGAAAAGATTTTTTAATCCAAATGGCATGACTTGGTAACGATATAAACCTTGGTATGTTTGAAATGGTAGCCTCTTCATCTTGGGTTCATCTTTATTTGATTGTACCTAATAAGCATCAAAAAACGAGCATTTGATGTCGGATGTAGCGTCACCAATTGATCGATTCGGAAGAGGAAAACTATCCTTTTAAGATCGATAATCAACACACATCCTCCATGTTCCATTTGTTTTTTTAACCATGATAACATTTGCTAGCCATGTTGGGTAATGCACTTCTCGTATGAATCCCGCTTCTATGAGCTTGTTAACTTCTTGTTCAATAGCAAGACGATCAGGCGCAAAACTCGCTTCTTTTGGATGATTGGTTTGAGCGTTGGATTAATTTTGAGGGAGTGCATGATTACATTGTCGACTCATATCTGGACTCCAAGCAAATATGTCTTGATTTCTACGTAAGAAATTTATATACTTTTCCCTTTGTTCTTCTGAGAGTAAAGATCCCACTTGTAATCGCTCGTAATGGTTGGTCATCCGATAATGCTATAGAGTAAATCTTACGTGGAAGCTTTTTGAGGTACTCCTTCATCTCAAAAGTTAAGATCTTGATCAAGGTGATGGAAGGGCGGGTGCTTGTCCGAGATAACATGATTGAGTGTTGATTTCCACAAACCACCCCTCCAAAAATTTTATCTTCATATGAGGCGATGTGACAAAGATGAAAATTGATTGAGGGGCCTAAGATTGCATTATATGCAATATCGACTTGACTATGAATTGGATTAAATGAGTCACTTGTCGAGGGAATTCTCGGTAACAGAAGAGTGATTGTCCCTTCCGCGCTGGGTGATTATCAAACCCATATGGTCGGTTGGAGCTTTTGCCTAGCCGTGCCCATGTTAAGAAAAGTTGAGTAAAATAAGACATCGTAACTCCCATTATCGATCAAAATTCTTTTAATGTTATAACAAGGATCACCGATCCTACCGATGACAAGTGGATCTTGAGGGATATGGACTCCTTCTAAGTCCAGTCATTGAAAGTGATGGAATGATCAATACGAGACTTCTTCAACTCGCTTTGGAGGCGAATGAGAACTTGATTATGTAGTATCGATCCTCCTGTGATTGTTTCAATTTCTCCAATTATTTGATGATTATTTGGTTGTTTCTGTGATGATTGTCCTGGTTGCCTCCCAAACGGAGGTGTGTTTGTTTGAGGTGATCGATTCTTCACAAAATGACGTAGATATCCTTGTTGAATGAGTCTCTCGATTTCTTCCTTGAGTTATATACATGCTTCAGTAGTATGTCCACGGCTTCGATGAAAATGACAATATTGCTCGATTTCCTCGAATTGGTTTCAATGGATGCCCACTTGATATGTTCTTCATCAATAGCCATCGAGGTTAACACGAGATGTGTTCGGTGTGTATGTCTTTTCGGTCGAGGTTCACGTTGTTGATATGGGGGGTTGTGGAGGAGATCATGACTACCACGCTTCTTTTGATGGGCTGTTGGTCCACATTTCGGGTGTTTTTGCTTTCCCGCATATTGTTCAAATTATGCGATGAGCATTAATAGCTTCATCGACGAAGATTTGTGCTTCTACATGATGAACTAAGTTGGCATATGAGGACCGTGTCCCTTAATATAATAGAAAGGCCTGACGGAGTCCTCAAGGAAAACTCCTCTTAATAGTTCGTGGTCTACCCTGGTATTTGGCGAGCTTCTAAAGAGAACCTGGAAGTATTCTTTGAGTGATTCACCCGCTCGTCAATACCAGAAGATGGGAGGAATCTTTAATGATTCATTTGCAATGAACTGCTTCCACAAAGAACGACGAGTTAAAGGTATGGATGGATCCCCTTGGAAGAGAGTAGAACGCGCTTGCCCTTTGAGGGTAAGGAAAGACAAAAGCAAGCAGGTGTCGAGCTCGTTGGATATGCATGATAGTCCTGTAGAATGGTCGATGTGTTCGGGTGGGTCGTTGCCCCATCATAGGAATCAATGCTCTAAGCTTGAAACCTATGGGAATTGGATGTTGAAGAATGGCTTGCCTAAAGGTGAGGACTCTCATAACCGCGTGTGGGTGAAGATGATTGCTTGAAGGTGAAATTCATCTTGTATTAAGCATCGCACTGCGAATGTCATGTCGGCGGGATTAACAAGATGAGCATGTGTGAAGCTATCAACAACGATCGGGATTAGTAACCGTTGAGGACGATGGATGTGTGGAACTAGAAGTGTCACGAAGATCGGACGGCCTCCGCGGAGGAACCGTGTCGGGAGGATTAGCATTTTGACCTCCCGCAACGATCGATCTTGGGGAGATATGTTTGTAGTAGCGGTTGTTGTAATCCTTGCAAAAGTCGGGATCATTTTATTTTGAGACTCTCCATTCGACGGACACGATCTTCCAAAGAGATTCCCATTCCTCAACTTACGCCTTGGTTCAGTGGATTTGAGAATGACGGAGTTGAGTGGGAGGCTCAGTTTAGTGTTGTGCCTATTGGCCATAACGATTTTCACGGAAATTGTGGTTGAGGGTTTTACTTCCCATGACGGCCAAACTGCGGCTAAAAAAAATGCAGAGAGTGAAAGTTTATGCCTTAGCCTTGTTTTGAAGTCCAGCACACACACAGGTAATCAAAGAGTGAACAAGAGACACTCCAGAATTTTTAACGTGGAAAACCTCAAAAGAGGGGAAAAACCACGGGGCCTAGCCCAGTAAAAAGCTTCCACTATGTATCTGTTTCAGAGTACAGAGTCTTCCTGATACAAGATTACAGAATTGCATATGAGGGAGGAAAAACAGCTATGTAACAACGATCAGGTTGTAATGGTTGCCGGTAGTAGGTGGAGATGTAGGGACAATTGGTGATGAAAGTGGCCGGTGATGGTGGTTGATGACCGTAGAACAGGGGTGCGACCTTGCTTGGAGGATCTTCAAGCTTCAGAGCTTCTTCTTCCTCCTTGCTTAGGCTTTTCCTCTTCTTCCTTTGAATTCTTCCTCTTCTTGCTGGATTCTTCCTCTTCTTCCTTGCTCGGACTCTTCCGCTTCTTCCTTCGGACTCTTCCGCTTCTTCGGACTCTTCCTCTTTCTGCTTCGCACCTCCTCTTTCTTCACTTGTGCCTCTTCTTCTTCACTTCACTTCACTTCACTTGACCCCTTTCATGTGAGAATGAAGGCCTATTTATAGATGGGAGGAGGGCATTCTGAAATTCATGTAAGGCCCATACCACTCCCCTCGATGGACTCGGGATGATTCCTTGATCATTTGATGTATTTGAGCATTTGGATGCCCAAATGAAGTCAATTATGAGATCTTAGGCTCGTTAGATCCTTCGAGAGCTTCGATTTGACTATAAACACTCTATATTTGAGAGCTATTTTGGGATTTAATTGATGTCCCAAAGATTCTAATGATATTTTAATTGATCTGACTCAAAATCATATCGCTTTCGACATCAAGATTTGTGCTTTGACTAGTCATATTTTGAGAGCCATATCAATATTATTTTATTTAAAAATGTATTTTACTTAATTAATATTACTTATTTAGTTTTGCATAATTTTTTTTAAAGTAATAGACTTGATTAACACCAAGCTAATTAATAATTTTAAAATCAGAACTGTCATGTTTGACCGTCAAAATGTTAAGAAGAAGAGTTCATGAGGTCGACTTTGTTAAGCTGAAATATATTTCATTTAACTAATATTAATTATTTAGATAAATTCAGTTTTTTAAATAATATAATTTATTTAATTAATAACAAACTAATTATTAATTTTAAAATACGAAACCCTGATCTTTCTTCCTCAAATCCCCATCCCCCAATTTCTCCGTACTTTCGACAACAAAAAAAGGGAGAAGTCAAGTGAGAGTTCATTTTAGAGAAGGCATCAATTAGATCAATTAGGAAGAGTTTGCGAGAGTTCACTAAATCTGTTCAATGCCAGGCCTTAAGCCAAATTCGAGGAGAAACGAGATTTAATATCCTATAGGATTTATAATAGTCATTTTGATCGTTTAGCAGTATATATATAGTTTAAATCCAGTCTAAATCTGTCTAAATCCTGCTATTAAACAGACAGCGCCTTTTAAAGTATTTCCCTTTAAATGCTTCTGAGAAAATCTTATAGGATCATGCTATTGGTGTGCACAAATGGTCGTTGGCAACCTTCTTCCCTGTTCATCTTCTAGAAATAATATCTGATCTCTAAGACAGCAACAAAGTTAATTTATATGTAAGGAAACTGATGTCGTCAGCATCGCATGACAATGCTTGACATAAGGCGCATGATAATAATTTCTCTTACGACCAAATTACATACTCTTTTAAAGGCAATAGCACATTAAACATACACATATGCATACGCCCACAAGAGATAATAATCTTATTTTTAGCCATAATATGAAACTTCTATTTATAAAGTAGAATAGAAATCGGATGCGGCCACTTTCACAGTCCTCAACTGGGGACCCCATCATCACCACCGACATGATCGTGGCTGCGGCCACCTCTTGTTTCTATTCACCCTTTAACGGGCGGCAACCATCACCGTCATCATCACCACCTCCATCCCCTCCGCCATCTCCATCTCCGCCGCTTCCATCCCCACTATCATCTCCATCACCGGCATTTCCATCCCCACCGCCATCTCCATCACCTCCACCATATCTGTCGCTTCATCTCTTGCCATCTTATCACCACCACCATCTCGCGGCTTCATCATCTCCCGATTTCATCCAACTGCATCACTACCATCTCCTCCACTGCTATTATCATCACCACTGTCATCACCACCACCTTTACTATTATTGCCACCATCTATCTCCTCCTTCATCGTCATCATCAGAAATATGGTATTTAGAAACAGATTTTGACTTGCTAAATTCCTTCAAGGACTTGACGAAGGAAAGGCAAATGCTAACGTTAAGCAGAACTAGCACTGCAAGAGCCTTGAGTTTAGTGCTATTTGCCATTGTGGCTTAGTGGGAATGTGGGATGAGAAGCTGTGAGGGCCGAGAGAGTGGTATTTATAGATAAGAGATGACAATTACAGTGTACGTTTGTTAAATCAAGTGGCCTTTACTGTGGCCTGATGTGCGAAATTTTATCGAAGTCGAAGATTTAAAAAATATATAAATTCTTACCACCAACATCATTTTATAAATATTATTTATTTTTAATATATATATATATATATATATATATATATATATATATATATATATATATATATATATATATATATATATATATATATATATATATATATATATATATATAATTCAATCCTGTTTCTATCACCTATTGTTATAAACATCATTTAAGGAGCTCATTTAATTTTTGATGAGGCTAGTGGCAGTATCACAACTTAAAGAGAATTGTAGAGAATTATTAAGCATTTTAATTTATGTTGATATTTTTTTTGCATCAAAATAATCAATTATTGATTCCACATTGAAATCTATTATGATATTCTTCTTAATATATATTATCAATGAGTTTACAACAAAATCATATTTTATTTTAATTAACATATTTAATAATTAAGGGTAAATTAAAGAAAATTAATAATAAAATGTAAATGAAATCAATTTAAGTAACTCAAGTGCAACCCATTAATCTCTTTATGTGTTTAATAATATAAAGTGGTTAAATAAATTTTGATTTTCCTATTGGTGTGGGAAAATCATAAGAGTATTTATCTTAAATCTTTTCTTTCTTTAATTTAATTAATTCTTAAGTATGAGCCTAATTTCATTAGATTTATTTAGACTCATTACAAATTTTATTTTTCTAAAGCATATCATTGAAGGCTCATATTTAGGTGAATAATTAAATTAAAGAAGCTTGAGAAGGGTGATCAAATTGATATAATTAATAGATTGAACTTACTTAATTTATGAAATATATTTAATTATCTTCCTTTAACATATTAAATAACCAACATGGGATGGGGTGAATTCTAAGTATTATTTTTTTATCTTTAAGTTTCAACAACTTGAATATTAAAATTAAACATTAAAGAAACTTTGATTAGATTTAAGGGATGTTTATCTAACTTGATTGTCCTTAAGTTCTAATAAAATCAAGTATGTTGTGTGGTGATGTTCAATTACTTCCCTTCAATTATCATAAATGTGCATGTCATGTGCTTTATGTATTCATATTTTAAATTTAAAAGAATATGATTGTATTTAAATTGCATGAATTGCACAAATGTTATTATATGGTGTAGATAGCATTAGTATATCTCAAACTATTTTGAAACTTTATGTTAATTATAAATTAAATAATTTGAAACTTAAATCAATGCTTATTTTAAGTAATTAATTATGTGAAAAATGAAATGTTCATTTACTTGTAATCAAAAGAAGACAATTGATGAATTTTATTCCTATGTTCATACTTATGTATTCATGTATTTGAATTGGCAAGTATATAGTCTGGATATTCGGGTAATACGAGACCTTAAGTAGCCCAAGGAGGTCTTAGATAATCTTACTTTCCTAGTTTAAAAATGACACGTACTTGGTTAACTTCATTTATGTGCATGCAAATATTAGAATATCACGTGAAACCCTCTTTTTCCATTAAGATTTACATAAGTAAAAGATATTTATACACAACATGTTCGTGATTTTATTTCTATGATTATATAAATGCATATGTGTATTTGAATTGGCAAGTATATAGTCTAAGCATCCCGAGAATACGAGACTTTAAGTAGCCCCAAGGAGGTCTTAGATAATGTCACTTCCCAGGTTTAACAACGACACATACTTGCTCAAATTCCTTATACAAGTTTACATATGCTTAAATATGAGATGAAATCTCTTTTTCTATCGAACTTATGCATCAGCATTCATGAAGTTTAGAAAAATATGAGTACATTGCATGTATATATATACTAAATCAAATATTGAAGAAACTAAAAAGGAAATAATGTGGATGTTATTAATAATGAAAGGAAGTAGTGGCATATTATTCATGTGATGGTGACTTAATTTCATTGGTCTTAAGATGGTTTTCATGTTTGAATAAGATTCATTAAGACTAATCTAAACTTAGGCTAAAATAAAATTTGTAAATGGTCTATTAAGAAAGTTAAAGTAATAATTATCTGTCTTTGATAATCAACTTAGGCTAAGGATGAAAAAGTTAAGTCTCTTTCTTCTCTTCATAATGATTAGATCATAAGTAAGAAGAGAAAAAAAAAAGAAAAAAAACATAAGTTAAAACTAAATGAAGTTGCTAAAAAACTTAAAGTGAAACCACCCTTAATGGATAATTTAAATAATCCTAAACTTTAGAAAAACCTAATTCTAAAGCCCAATCAAGGCATACCACACTAAGCCTTAACACACACATTAGAATTCAAGTCACTGATCTTAGTATTAGGTTAGGCCTGTGTATGTTATGGTGATATATTTTGTTTTATGATGTAATATTTTAGACTGTGTGTTAGGATTATTAATGTGTATATTGGATGTTAGGTCGCTACTAACCTAACAATGTTTTATGCAGGAGATTGTGCATGGGGAATCGCTGTAATAATAAATGAATATACAATGATTTTACTTGCACGTGCTGCTTATGTCCCTAAGCATAATCCAATTTGGACAGGTGGGTTTTGTTATCATAATGTAGGATGCTAAGTCCAAATATCTGAAATATAATTGTTTGGTTTGTATGCTTATTTAGCTAATATCTATTTTATAGGTGTGGTTAGATTTTATTTTTTAGGATTATGATTAATGCAATGGGGTTTAGGATGAGTAGTGGATAGAAGGCAAAGACTTGGGAGGCCCTATGAATCCTGGAGCAAGCTAATCCAAAGAAGAAAAGAAAAATAAGAATTGAAGACCCTCATAATATTTATTTAATTTGTAAGATTTAATTGTAATATGAGCTGTTTAAGAGTAGAGCTCGGTTATCCAACTTGTTTCTTCTTTTTCGAGGTGTATGATAGTACTCGGCCGCATCAGCCTTTTTATTATTTTTATAAAATTTAAATATTTGATTGTTATGTTTAGATTGTGCAATAAAAATAATATATTTTTTTATATTTTTCTTTAAGTGTCTATGTTTGATGTGTGGCTTGGACACGGTAGGTTCTCTAGGATAAAGTTAATTTTTCTACCTATTAATAACTCATAACTAAAATCAAATCAACTCATAACCAAATCAACTCATAACTTCACCTTAAAGCCTAGGTTCATAATCAAGATAAATAAAAGATTTAGCAACTCCTTAGCTGAATGTTATATGTTATCACACCATGTATATCATATTATTTCACTCTTGAAACTAGAGGATCTCAATCTGTGAGAGCAATCATTTGTAGTGGAGAACACTTGTTCTTGCTAATTTAGCCCACAACTCAATTTTATCATGCATTTAAGCATAATTATCCTAAGCATTGGTCCAAATTAATGTGTCAAAATGGTTTAAAAATTTATAAATTTTGCAATATTCTATGTCATGTTTTCATACCCATCATGATTTAGTCTCTTAAAGAGTGAGTTTAGGACTTTATATTATTTCTTAATTAATAATAGCCTAGCTATTTTGCATTTACATATGACCAGCCTATATGGTTTTAAATCGTAAGAGGTGTTAGCTGATAGCCACTCCAGACGATTGCAAGTCCAAAAAAATTGGGATCGATCCACTCTCCCTAGTGGAAGTGAACCACTATATCCCAATCTCCCCAATTAGATTTAGGCCGTGCTTCTAGCTTTTGCTAAAGCATTTTAGACATAGGTTTTGAGGCAGCTTGTTTCTCTTTTGCTACGAGTATAAGTCTTCATGTCTTAGATATTTCTACAATCTTATGTTGTTGTAATGTGAGTCAAACCTTCTAATAAAATTTCAATTCAAATAAAAAAATTGAATCATCTATTTCAAAAATGTAAAGCCTCACCATAGGTAGACTGAAGCACTCTCTAGGCTTTCTAGTATCATGGGTGCTTCTTACTTACTCTCCCTTTGAATTCTTGAAGAAGTCTTCTTATTTGAACAACCCATTTAATTCCAAAAATAATAAAATCTTTGATAGTCTAGCCTTGAAATCTTTGGAGATATTTATTGACTACTTTAATCGAGAGTGTTCTTAGGAAGCTTCCATTTCCTAAGATGTAATTAACTATTGAGGTTTGCTTCCATAGTAAACTAAAGAATTCAACTTAAAATAAATCGTGCTTTACTTTATCCATGTAAAGTGGGGGAAAGAACTCTAGTATATACGAAGATCCATCTGCCTTAGGAGTCCTTTTTAAGTGATTAAGTCAATCATTGGGTGATGTTACTATCTTTCGAGATAATACATCATATCTTAATGTCGCACCCAATCATTTCAATAAGTACCCCTGTTGACCTCACTTTTTGAGTAAGGATTCAATCTTCTCATCATAGATTTAGGACTCTTCTAAACACTAAGAGCTCTTTAGTTGTAGGACACTTCTAGTGGCTAAGTGAACACTTAACCTAAGCCTAGAGACTTAAAAGAATTAGCCATAGGATTAGGCTATATTTAAGACCTAAGGAAACCTACCTAACCAATAGCCTAATGAAATCTATGCTTATCTCCTTAGCCAAAATCCAACATCAAATCCATATATCCAATTCTAATTGAATCTACAATCAAATTCAAATCTCTGAACCAAAATCAAACCAACCATAACCCGAGCCCATGACTTAATTCTATGGACTTATCCAAATTTCCTTCAATCTAATTTAAACTCAATTGATTTTCTCACAAATCAATCAATCATCCAATCATCTTTCCAAATCAAATTCAAGTCCTCAAATCAAATCCAAATACTCTAAGCTTAAGCCCCAAGATTTAATTCTATGGACTTTGCCAAATATCTTCAATCTAGATCAAATTCAATTGATTTTCTCAAATCAATTCAATCCTTCAATCATCATGCCAAGCCATACCAAAATCTACAATCAAAATCAATCAAACCAAAATTAATCCAATCAACCTAACCTAACCAATTTGACTTGAAATATTCAAATGAGCCAAAATTCATTTAAAACCAAACCAATTGCAACCAAAGCTATAAACCAATCCCAAATCAGTATGCAAAGTCAATTAAACTCAATTCAAGCCAAAATCAAGTCAATTTATCCATTAAGCTCACTTGACCCAAAGTGACCTAAAGGACCTTTTTGAGCCAAATCTCAATCGAACCTAAATTGGATTGAACCAAACCATCCAAAACCTCTTATGATGATTGATGATCGTGCTTGATTGATCAATTGCCATCATTGAGTCAAACCAAGTCAATTTGGTCATTTGACCAAATCAACCCACTTAACCTACATGAGCCAAATAAACCAAATCTCATCCTAAGACAAATCAATTGAAACCAATGATTCATACCAACCTAAAATCAATCCTTGAATATGACTTGGCCATCAATTAAGCCTAACCAAACCCAATTGACCATTTGACCCAAGTTGACCTAATTTGACCTAAAAGATTAAATTGGGTTAAATCAAGATCTAACACAAATTGATTGCAACCAATGCCACAAATTCATTCCAAATTGATTGTTGAACATGATCAAAGTCTTGATTGAACCCAATTGACACATTTAGCTTAAGTTAACCTAAATGGTCAATTTCATTCCTAAATTCAAATTGATTCAAACCAAAGCCTACAATCATCTTCAATTAATCAATCAAACATGAACCAATGCTTAACCTAAGCCAATTTGGCTAATTTGGCCAAATTGGTCAATTTGACATATTTAATCCATATGAACTCAAATGGGTCAAATCTAAATCCAAGACTAATTAAACCAAAATATTCCAAATACTCATTTGAACTTGACCCAAGCCTTGGTTTGACCCAATTTCACCAATTGGTCAACTTGACCCAACCTAGCCCAATTTGACCTACATGGGTCAAGTTGAGCAAAATCCATTCAAACCAAGCCCAAATCCAATGAAACTTGACATGGCCCTTCCTTAGGTCATCTTGGGTAAGCCAAAATCCAACCCAACCCATGCTTGACCCGAAATGACCCAAAATGCAATGGGTAAAGCTTGACAAATGGGACAAATACCCCATTTAAATGGTCAAACCCACTCTCCTCCACATGGCTGCCTCTTAGGCCTCCAACCCAAAGGTGATTGGGTCAACCATGAGCCAATTGGCGGTGAGTTCACCCCTCTATTCCCATTGAAACACTTGAAAACCAAGGACTCTGATGTCACCTCCCATGGAAGCCACTCCTCCTCACTTGGACAACCAAATTGAGCCACCTCATTGATTCCCTATCACCCATGGTGGCCTGCACCGGCCATACTACCACTAGAAGCCAAAGAGATTCACATCTGATCCAAGGGAGGAGGGGGTATACCCCCTAATTTCCATTTAAACTGGGCAATAGAGCCATCAGAGAGCCCCAGCCACTTGAGACAAACTCCCTTGAGTGTTTCACAGCTCCCAAGGCCTCCCCATCACCGATGATGATGGAACCAAGCCAAATAGAGGCTTAGCTCCAGTCATCTCCACCAAAACTCAACCCCATTCCAATTAACTCCTCCTACACATTCACCAAGCTCTGGCGAGGTGAAACAAACTCTCCCTTGAGTGATTCGAGCACCGGAAGCCCTCCCCAGACCTACTTCGGTGATGGTTGGTCCACTGAACCGCTGGCGAGGAGCTAGGATGCCATCTTCTCAATAGACCTTCGCCTCGTCAAGGTGAAGCTACCTCGGTCAGTTCACCGCCGGTCTTGAGCTCCGACGAGGTGGTGACCTCACTTTTGGAGTGAGTTCTAAATTTACTCATCATAGATCTAGGACTCTTCTAGACACTAAGAGCTCCTTAGTCTTAAGAAAATTCTAGTGATTAGGTAAACACTTAACCTAAGCCTAGAGACTTAGAAGGGTTAGTCATAGGGTTAGGCCATGCCTTATGACTTAAGGAAAATCACCTACCCTATAACCTAAACCCAATCTAGGTTCACCTTCTTAAACCCAACCTAAAATTCAATTCAATTACTAAATCCAGATTCAAATTCTAAATCAAATAATTGAAGCCCATAATCAAATCCAAAGTTAAAATCCTTCATAAGCCCTATGATTTTATCTTAAGGACTTAGCCCTTAGCCAAATCCAATTCAATTCAAATTTGATTGATTTTCTTAGAGATCAATTCAATCCCTCAATCAATTTATCAAATTCAAAATCAAATTCAACTCCAAATGGTTGAAACCTAAGATCAAATCCAAGCTCCAAATCCCTCTTAAACCATATGATATGATTCTTCAAACTTAGCCAAATCTCTACCCAATTCAATCCGAATTCAATTGATTTCTTCATGAATCAATCATATATTTAATTATCTTCCCAAATATAAATGAAAAATCTACACTCTAATGATCAAAATTAAATCAAACCAAATCAAATTTCCTTGTCTTTTGGACCTACCTTCATGAGCTTAGCCAAATTTGCCTTTAAATCACTTCAAACTCAATTGATTTTTCTTATAAATAAATTACATCTTCAATCATATTCCCAAATATAAATGAAATATACATTCAAATGATCATAACTAAATCCAAAACTAGCCAAAACCCAATTTAAGACCCTTTGAGCCAATTCCTTAGACTTAGCCAAATTCTATCCAAATCAAGCCAAAACCAATGGATTTTCTCTTGAATTAATCATTCCTTCAATAACCTATCCAAATATAAATGAAACCCACAAAAATTAAAGCAAAATAAGATAGACCCAAGTCAAACCAAACTTAGCCCTTTTGGCTTGAAAATTTCAAATGAACCAAAGCTTATTTGAATCCAAATTGATTATTGTCTGATTTATATTTCAATCCTAAGTTCATATATAAACTCAAATAAACCTAAATCAAACCAAAATCATACTAATTAACCCACTTAGGATTACTTGACCCAAAGTGACCTAAAGAACCATTTGAGCCAAGTTGTAATCCAACCCAAATTAGATTAAACTAAGCCAACCTAAGCCCTCCATCATGATTAATAACCACCATAGAGTGACCAATTCCCACAAATTGGGTTAAACTAAGTTAACTTGGTCATTTGACCAAGTCAACCCTTTAGCACATATGATCCCAAACTAGCCAAAATCCATCATACACCAAATCAATTGAAATCATTGATTCACACCAACCCATGATCAATGATTGAACATGACTTGACCATCAATTGAGCCAAACCAAACCCAATTGGCCCTTTGACCCAAGTTGACCCAAATTGACCAAAAAGGCCAAATTAAGTCAAATCATGATCTAACCAATATCAAGTTCATTCTAAATTGATTATTAAACTTGAACAATGCCATAATTGAGCCCAGTTTGACCAATTGGACCCAATTGACCAACTTAGCCCAAATTGACCTAAAGGGTCAATTTAGCCTAAATCTAAATCAACTCAAACCAAAGCCTAAAATTTCATCCAATTGATCAATTGAACTTGAATCAACACCTAACCAAAGCTAATTGGACCGATTTGGTCAAATCGGTCAACTTGACCCATTTGACTCATTTGATTTCAAATGAGCCAAAATCAAACCTAGGCCAAATTGATTGAAACCACTTGAAACAAAACTCTTCAAATCATCATTTGAACCCAACCCAAGCCTTGGTTTGACCCAATTTGATCAATTGGTCAACCTAACCCAATATGACTCAAAATGACCCAAATTGAGCCAAATCTCTTGAAACCAACCCATGACACCTTGGAAGCTGACCTAACCTGACCCAAACCCACTTAGGATCAATCCAAAACCAACCCAAACCTAAATATGGTCAAACCTAAGGCAATCCCCCTTGGATTTGCCTCGCACATGAGATCTTTGCCAAATTTGGCAAAGTTCACTCCTCCTTTCCACTTGGCAGCAATCACTCACCCAATTTGGGGTCTATCTTACACCCCTAGACCCAGCCCAAGTGGGCTAGGTCTTCCATGGACCAATGGGAGATGAGTTAACTCACCTCTGTCCATGACAGAACCCCATGGACAAAGATCAACCCATATCTTGCTTTGAGCCACCTCTCAACCCTTCCACCATCCATGTCGTGCCACGTGAAGGTGATGGCGACCACTCTGGCGCTCTGGCGGTGGTTGACCGGCCAAAAAATAAGAGACAAACCCACCTGTCCATCATAAGGAAATGAGGGATATACCCCCTCAATTCTCATGACACAAGCACTCTTTCAAATCCTCAGAGCTTTTTAAGGAAATTACAAATCCCTTAATGAGCTCCCGAGTCATCCCAAAGCTTCCCCTCATCGGATTCCTCCTTCTCGAGCACATCTGAAATAAGGAAAGCTTCCTTGATCCTAACTTCCTCATTTCTCAACCAAAACTAAATTTCTCTTGCACACACCATCCCACATCTCATCGAAGCAAAATGAATCACGTCTTAGCTCTCCAACCATCGAAAGTAGGAGTTCGATTATCATCGAGGTTCAAAGTGATGGATTTTGGCCTTCCAAGTGAACGAGGAGGAATCAATCTAATTGTAGCTCAATAGGGCTTCGTCTCCACCAGACGAAGCTACCTCAAGTGTGTGAATCACCGTCCATTAGCTCCGACAAGGTATGCCATTGAAACTGAGATTTCTTAAAAATTTTTGGAGCTTTTTGAAGGAAAGTTTAATGCCACATGATCTTGACCATTGGATCCCCTCCGATCATTGTGGTGAAGGTGTGGGATCCTTTTGGACTTGATCCGAGCTCGGGTGAGCCCGGATCATGCGAGCAATGGCGAACGAACTCCGTCTCTCATTGCTCATGGTATGATAGATTATGCGTCGTCTATTTCACGTGATTGGAATGGACGGCCGTGATTAGATATCGTTAGATTATATAATTTAATTAATCATTAATCATAGGATCAATCTGCACCGTTTGATCTGAGATCAGATGATAGAGATCAAAAGTGCGTCCGCCGTCAGCCACATCAGTGCTGACTCAGACGCGCTTTAATAGCCAATCCCGCGGTGCCATGTGAAAAACATGCCGCGTTAGCACGCCAGATGGCGCTGACAAGATTAGGCTTAATTAGGCATTAATAATTAATTTTAATTTCTAAAACTTCAAATAATTGTAACAAATTATAAAAAATTCTACAAATTATAAATAAATACTGATCTTAAAGGTATTTTGGAGAGAAATTTATTAAAAATATACTTAATTAATTTTGAATAGTAATTAGGAATTAATTAGGGTTTAATTGGAAAATTAATTAGCTTAATTTCTCTTTAATTAATTAATTAATTAACCCATAAGTTTTTGAGATTGTCCAAGGGGATGACCTCTACCTCCTCTAATTTTCTTGAGAATTTTTAGTTAATTAATTAAGGAAATTAGTTAATTAAACCCTAATTACTTTTTAATTGAATTAATGGTTAATTAATCACATGAACAGTAAATAATTAATTAATTTGGTTCATTTATCATTGTCTAAAAGTGAGGGGACTTATGGAATAGGAATGGGACCTCTTTCCTAATCTCTTTCCCTAAGTTCATCTCACTTTTCAAGAAAAATTAATTAAGGATAAATTGGTTCATTAATTAATTAATTAGTCTAATTAGAATCTAAAGTACATCCAACCCTAATTAATTGAGGGGTAGATCTTTAGGTGTTTAATAACCTAAAGATATTTAAGAAAATTATGGTTAATCCACATGTGTGGGAAAACCATAAGAATACTTAATTTAGTTTCTTAATTTAATTATCCATTAATTGAGAGTTAATTGCATTAGGCCCTTTCATTTTTTAGGACCATTGCTAATTTACTTTTCAATTCATTTGCATATCATGTTGGATCATAATTATTTAGTTAATTACTATAAGGTAACATAAGTAAGGGTTAATTAATGAACTTAATTTATATCATAACTTAATTAACCCATAAAATCAACTTAATTATATTTCATTAAACCAAATTAATTTACAAACATGGGAATGGGTTAGGATTAACAAACTTCCTCTTATAATTCTTTAAATCAAGGCAAACATGAAGTTAAAAATAAAATTTAAAAAGCTTTGGTTTGCTTTAAAGGATTTTATTTGATATGATTGTCCTTAGGAATTAATTTGTTTGAATGAAATCATGTGTTTATATTTACTTATTCCTTTTCAATCATATTAAATGTTGTATATCATTTGAAATCATGCATCCATTTTTTCAAAATTAATTAAATAAAATGATTTTTCTTTACATTAAGCTTGCATGTGTTGATTTAATTTAATATATGTATGGCTATTATCACTATTAAATCCAAATGTATTTCTTAAGAGCTTACAAATGAATAATAATATATGTGGTGATGCTAGTTATACATATATAGGAATGCATGTGTTTATAGCTTAAGTATGTGAAGTAAAGCTTTCTTTCTCTTAATTTATATGTAGTTTTACATGTATTTGAATGTTAATAAGTATATAGGCTGGATATCCTGGGAATACAAGGCTTCAGTTAGGTCCAAGGAGGTCATTTGATTACTTCACTTCCCTGGTTAACAGTGACACAAACTTATTTGATTTCATTTACATGTAATTTTTAATTAAAAATTGGATAGAACTTTATTTAACAAATGTAAATACTTCAATCAAATAAAAATATAATCTTTGCATGGTTTTCCTTTCTTTTAGTTATGTATATATCCATATGTATTTGAGAAAGGTAAGTGTTTAGTCTGGACATCCCGAGAATATGAGGCTTTAAGTAGCCCCAAGGAGGTCATTTCACTTCCCTAGTTAATAATGACATGTACTAGCTTATGTCTCTTATACATGTCTGTGTATATTTAATTATGAAATTGAAACCCCTTTCTTTTATCAATGATACATGCATTCATAATTGACTAAGTGATTGAGATAATTAGTTATATGATTTAGAGCTTCTTTTCTTATGTCCATGTATATAAATTTATATATGTTTAAATGCAAATGGGTATATAGTTTGGAAATCTCAAGAATATGAGCCTTTAAGTAGCCCCAAGGAGGTCATTTGATTACCTCACTTCCCTGGTTAACAATGACACGTACCTATTTAAATTCATTCCTATGTATTTTTGTATGAAAATTTAGATAGAGCTTTAAATTAATATGATGAAATAATTCAATCAAATGAAAATATAAGCTTTAAATTTACACATCCACATTCATCATTTAAGTGTGCTAAAACATGTTGTATTTATAGATACACTTAGAATTTAGTCATATGCATGTTAAATGTGAGGAAAGGAATGATTTAACATACATCATGTGAAAGTAATTCAATTAGATTAATCTTAATAAGCCTTTCATATTGAATAGGATTATTTAAAGTGAACCTAAACTTAGGATTAATTAAAAATATGTAATAAGTCATTCACTAAAGAGAACTAAATCAAATTAATATGCTTTAGAAGTGACTTAAGGTAGGGATGAAAGAGGGGAATCCTCTTTCCTCTCTTTATAACACTTAGTTGCTAAGTGTAATCAAATGAAACAAAGAAAGTGTAAATTAAGATTTTTAAATCAATTAAATCATTTAAAGTGAAATCAACCCTTTATGTTAAATTGAAACCTTCTTCACTTAGAAAATTATAACACTAATGCCTAGCAAGACATACCACACAAGACTTAACTCACACATTAGAACTAAGTCGCTACATCTAGCTCTATGTTAGGATGGTGCATGGTATGATGTATATTTTGTTTTGTGATGTATTATTTTTAGATTGGATGTTAGGGTGTATGCTTCATAGATTGGATGGTAGGCTGATATTAGCCTAATCATATTTTCTGTAGGGGATTATGTTTAAGGAGTTGCTTAAAAATAAATATAAATGCTCTCTTTGCAGGTTGCTTAAACTCCTAGGCATAACCCAAGTTAGGATAAGTGGGCTTGTATGTGAGGGTGTTAAGTCCAAATAATATATATAATTACTTGAGATTGTATGTATGTTTAGCTATCCTCTATTTTGTAGGTGTAGTTAGATTTACTTTTCTTATTTTTAATGTAATTTTGTATTGGGAATTAGGATTAGTGATATGGGGGTTTAGGATGAGCATTGGCCAAAAGGCTTTATCCTACGGTGCCATGTGATTCCTTGAAACCTACCAAATCAAAGGAGCTAGGAGGAAAGAAATGAAGACATGAAGAATGAAAGAATGAAGACCCCCATAACATTTATTCATTTATAAATTATAATTATTATTTCATATTCTGGGTTGCATAAGGGTAGAGCTTGGCTACCATTATTTCTCTTTTCGGGTTGTATGGTTGTGCCCGACCGCACCGGCTTTTTATTCTTTTACACTAGTTTTATAAAATGTTTGATGTTATGTTTAAATTGCGCATTAGAATTGCCATATTTTTTATAGTTTCTTTTGATTGATGCCTTAATGTGTGGCTTGGATGTGATTAAGATCTTAAGATAAAATAAATTTTCTACCCTAACTAATCACTCATAATTAAAATCTAAATAAATCATAACCTCACAATAAAGCCTAGGTCTTAAATAAGATAATTAAAGATTTAGCAACCCCTTAGATAAATATTGTATGTCTCACATTATGCATCATCTTGAATCACTCTTACAAAATGAAGGCCTTCATCCTAACACACAACCCCTACTGATGGAGCTTCACCCTCTTCTCTTTTGATTTGGCCAATAACTCATTTCATCAAGCATTTAGGCATATAAAAATCCTAAAGTATTTGTCAAAATGAAGTGTCAAATAAAAATAAAAATAAGAAAGGATTTTGTATTTGTAGATTAAGTCATTGCTCATATCACTCATGCTCTAGTCTCTTAGGGAGTGGGTTTTAGGACTTTAGTCTCTTTCTAAATTAATAATAATGCAACTATCTTGCAATTTCATATGACCAGACCACATGGATTTAAAACGTAGGAGGAGTTAGCTAGCTGCCACTCCAGACAATTGTATGTCCAATTGTCGGGTGGTTTATCCTCTCTTGTGGAGGTAAACCTTATGCCCATTTTGCTTAGATTAAGGTCATGCTTTGGCTCTTACTAAAGCTCCATAAATTTAGGATCCAAGGTAACTATTTTCTTTGGGCTACAAGCATAATTCCTCACCTCCTAGGCATCTCCATAACCTTGTGTTGGTGGATTATAAGCCCTAGAAATCTAATAAAATTCAACTCTAACATATAATTCTCTTCAACTTCAAATATATAAAGCCCAACTATAAGATAAATTGCAATGCTCACTAAGCTTCCTAGTATCATGAGCATTCCCTACTCATCTCCTTTAGCTTCCAAAATAAGTCTCTCCATTTGATCTATCTTGATTGATTTTTCAAATATAGCCAATCCTTTGATAGTATAACCTTGAAATCTTTGGAGACCCAAATTTTCTAGTTTAATCGAGAGTATTCTTAGGGAATTTCATTCCCTAATATTAACTATGGAGGCTTGCCTCCATAGGAAGCTTTAGAACTCAATTTAAAAACCACCTTTATTCCATGTAAGTAGGGAAAAATCAGTATATTCAAAGACCCATCATGCCTTAGGAGTCCTTATTAGGCGATCAGGCCCATTGAAGGGTGATGCCTCTATCTTTCGATATAGTATATCATATCTCAATATCATACCAGATCACCTCAAAAAGTACCCCTATGATCTGTGTAGTGTCCCCATACACATCCAAAAATAAATACCACATGAGGTACTATTCCATCAAACCAAAATTTCTCAAAAATATTTGGGCCTTTGTGAAAGAAATGTTGATATTATCTGAATCCAACCCTTAGATCCCTTAGGTTTTCCCTTGTGAAGGTTTTGGAGTCATTCCCATGCTAATCTGAGCTCCGGTGAGCTCGAATTGAGCAGGGAGGCGGACAGCATCTGTCTTCCATCACATGAGGATGATATATCATCCGTCATCCAGTCTGCATGATTGAAATAGATGGCCATGATCTTTTGCTTAGATTAATTTTATTTCATACCTTAGGAACACGAGTTTAATCTTTGCCATCCGATCTTAGATTGGACGGCGGGGATGAAAGCATGTTCATCATTGCCACGTCAGTGCTGAGTCAGATGATTTTAAATAACCAATTTCTTGGTGCCACATGGAAAGCATGCCATGTCAGATGCATGTCGTCGATGGGATTAGGCTTAATTAAGGCTTAATAATTTATTTTAATGTCTAAAAGTTTGAAAAAACATAACTATATGTAGAAAAATCCAAAACATGCAAATAAATACTCATTTTAAAGGTAAAATAGAGGAGATTTTATTAAAAATATTTCCATTTGGTTTTGAACAGTAAGTATGGCTTATATAGGGTTTGAATGCATACTTAATTAGCTTAATTAAACCCTAATCACTTGGGTAATTAATTCCAAACTTGGGGTATTGATTCCATGGGATGACCTCTACCTCCCATGATTTTCTTGGAATTTATTGCCTAGGTAATTAGGGAAACTGATATTTCAAACCTTAATTACCCCTTTTAATTAATTTATTGATTAATTAACACTTTAAATAGTAAAATTTAATTAAGTAAAGCATATTAATCACTATTTTATAGTAAATGGATGAGGGAGAATGATTAGGGCCACTTTCCTAAATTCATTTCATTTTAAGAGGATTAATTAAGATGAGAACTAATTAAGTGATTAATTAATCAATTAAGTGGTTAAATTAAATTAAATTGAGATGCAAATCACATCAAATAATTAACAATGAAATTAAAGGTTCCTTTTTATGTGTTTAATAACATAAAAAATCTTTAAGGAAATTATGGTTAACCCATAAGTGTGGGAAAATCATAAAAGTACTTAATTAGATTCTTTAGCATAATTAATCTTTAATTATGAGCCAATTGCATTAGATTCTTTAGGAGCATTGCAATTTTATTTCCTCACATGTTCATATCATTTATGGCTCATGATTAAATGATTAATCAAATTAAAGAAGCATAGGAAAGGGTAATTAAATGATTTGCTTAATGATTTAACTTAATCAATTCATAAAATCTATTTAATTATCTTTCCATAAACCAATTAAGATTACCAACATGGGAATGGGATTAAAACAACAAATAATTTCTATCCTCTTTAAATCAAATTTAAATCCATAAATCAAATTAATAATAAGCTTTGGTTTTCTTTAAACAACTTTATTTAATGTGATTGCCCTTCGGAATTAATATATTTGAATGAACCATGTGCTTATATTTCTTTATTCCTTTCCAATCATTTTAAATATTGTATGTCATATGATTTCATCATTCATTCTTTCAAATTTAAGTGAATCAAATGAAGTTTATTTATGTAAGCTTGCATGTGTTGACTTAACTTAATTATATGTATGGCTATTATCACTAATAAATTAAAATCTATTTTCCAACATTTATAAATTGATTGTGATATATGGAATGATGATAGTTATGAATACATATAGAAGTAGCATATGCTTATAGCTTAAGTATATGAATGTGAAGCTCTCTTTCTTATAATTCATATATAGATTTACATAAGTTTGAATGTTAATAAATATATAGTCTGGACATCGCGGCAATATGAGGCTTTAAGTAGCTCCAAGTAGGTCATTTGATTACCTCACTTCCCTGGTTAACAAAAACATGTACTTATTTGATTTCATTCTTATGTATTTTGGTATTAGAATTTGGATAGAGCTTTAATTTGTATGCATAAATAATTCAATTAAAGAAAATATAATCTTTGCATGATTTTCATCATTATAATTATGTATACATTTATATGTATTTAAGATAGCAAGTGTTTAATCTGGACATCCCGAGAATACGAGGTTTTAGGCAGCCCCAAGGAGTTCATTTGATTACCTCACTTCCCTAGTTAAGAATGTCACGTACTTGCTTGCATATATATATATATATATATATATATATATATATATATATATATATATATATATATATATATATATATATATATATATATATATATATATATATATATATATATATATATATATATATATATATATATATATATATATATATATATAATAAAATATATATATATATAAGATATATATATAACATATTAAGATTAATTAATGAAATGTATAATCTAAGTAACATTATAGATTTACATAAGTTTGAATGTTAATAAGTATATACTATGGACATCCCAAGAATACGAGGTTTTAAGTAGCCTTAAGGAGGGCATTTGATTACGTCACTTCACTTGTTAACAATGACACATACTTATTTGATTTCATTCCTATGTATTTTGGTATTAGAATTTGGATAGAGCTTTAATCTACATGTATAAATGATTCAATTAAATAAAATGTAAATTCCAAATATATGCATTCATCATCATTTAAGTGTGCTAAAACATATATTGTATGTATAGATATGCTAAGTGTTAAAGCCATATGCATATTACATGTGATGGAAAGGAATGGCATGATGTATTTCATGTGATAGTAATTCAATTGTATTAATCTTAAGATGTCATTCATATTGAATAGAATTATTTAAAGTTAACCTAAACTTAGGATTAATAAAAATATTTAATAAATCATTCACTAAAGAAAATCAAATCATAAAAATGTGCTTTAGAAAATGGCTTAAGGTAGGGATGAAAGAGGGTAATCCTCTTTCTTCTCTTTATAACACTTAGATGTTAAGTGTAAATCAAATAAGACCAAGAAAAATATGAAGTAAAATTCATAAATCAACTAAAAAACTCAAAATGAAACCAACCTTCATGATTAAATTAAACTTTTTAAAATTTAGAAAATCATAACCCAAATGCTTAATAAGACATACCACACAAAGCCTTAGCACATACATTATAATTAATGCATCATTTCTAGTCCTAAGTTAAAATAGTGTACGTGTGGTGTATATTTTGTTTTATGATGTAATGTTTTAGACTAGATGTTAGGGTGTATACTTCGTAGATAGGATGCTAAATTAGCCTAATCATATTTTCTATAGGATTGTGCTTAAGGGTTTGCTTAAAAATAAATATGAATGCTTTGCTTGCAGGTTGCTTAAGGCCCCTAAGCATAATCCATATTAGGATTGGTGGACTTGGTTACCCATGTGCAGGGTGCTAAGTCAAATTATGATACAACTGCTTAGAATTATATGTATATTTAGCTAACCTCTATTTTGTAGGTGTAGTTAGATTTACTTTTCCTATAAATGTAATTTTGTAATAGGAATTAGGATTAGTGCTATGGGTATAGGATGAGTAGTAGCCATAGGCTTAGTCTTGGGGTGCCTTGTGATACCTTTGGCAAAAATCAAATCAAAGAAGGAAGGAGATAAAAGAAGGAAGCGAAAACCCCCATAACATGTATTCATTTCTAATTGTAATTATTCTTTTATGTACTGGGATATATACGGGTAAAGCTCGGCTACCCATCATTTCTTTTTTTGGGTGTACGACAGAACCCGACCGCATCGACCTTTTATTATTTTGTGCTAGTTTATAAAATTGATTGATATTATGCTTAGATTGCACATTAAAATTACATCTTTTTCATAGTTTCTTCATGATTAATGTTTGAATGTGTGGCCTAGATGCAGTAGGCTCTTAGGATAAAATTAATTTCTACCTAACTAATCACTCATACTAAAATTTTAAACAATTCATAACTTCATCAAAATCTAGGACATAAATAAGATAATTAAAAGATTTAGCAACCCCATAGCTGTATGGTTGTATGTCTCACATCATGCATGTCATATTATGTCATATTGAATCATCTTGCAAAAATGAGGGCCTCCATTTCAATACTTTAGGGATCACTTGACCTATGAGAGCAACCCCTTATGATGGAGCTTCACCCTCTTTCTCTTCTAATTTGGCCAATAACTATATTTCATCATGCATTTAGGCATATAAAAGTCCCAAAGCCTTTTGTCCAAAAGTTTTGTCAAAATGAAATAAAATTTGTAAAGATTTATGTTTTAGACTAAATCATGTGCTCATACCACTCATGTTTTAGTCTCTTAGGTAGTGGGTTTAGGACTTTAGTTTTTTCCCATTAAATAACTACCCTAGCTATCTTGCAAATCATAAGACCAGACTATATGATTTTGAATCGTAGGAGGAGTTAGCTAGCGACCACTCCAGACAATTATAAGTCTAAAATTCATCCAATTTATCCTCTCTTATGGAGGTAAACCATTATGTCCATCTTTTACTTAGATTTAGTTCATGCTTTAGCTTATGATAAAACTTCCTATATTTAAGATCCGAGGTAGCTATTTTCTTTTGGCTACAAGCATAAATCCTCACCTCTTAAGAATTTCCACAATCTTGTGTTGATGGATTATAAGCCCTAGCAATCTAATAAAATTTCAACTCAAATGAGTAAATCTCTTCAGTTTCAAATATATAAAGCCCAACAATAACATAGATTGGAATGCTCACTAGGCTTCCTAGTATCATGAGAATTTCTTACTTATTTCCTCTAGCTTCCAAAATAAGTCTTTCTACTTGATCTATCCCACTTGATTTTCCAAACATAGCCAACTTATTGATAGTCTTAATCTTGAAATCTTTAGAGACAATAATTACCTAATTTAATCGAGAGTTTTCTTAGGGAATTCATATTCTTTAGGATGTAATTAACTAAGGAGGCTTGCCCCCATAGGAAATTACAGAACCCAGCTTAATATAAATCATGCTTTACTTTTCCATATAAAGTAGGGGAATGATCTCCGATATATTCGAAGACCCATTATGCCTTAGGAGTCCTTATTAAGAAATTAAGTATATTATAGGATATGTTTTTATCTTTCAAGATAGTATATCATACCTTAATGTCGACCCGATCACCTTAGTAAGTACCCCGTAAGATTTGTGTGGTATCCCCCACATCCAAATTAAAACACCTCAATCCCCTAAGATCTGCGTGGTGTCCCTACGACTCCAAATTAAAATAGCACAAAATTATAAAATAAAAATTTATAATGCATTATTTTTCTTTTTGTTAAAAAATAGATAAAAAAAGATACAAAGCATACAAAATAATTTAGTTTCATCTTGCGGAGAAACCAGAGGTGGGTGGTAGTGGCATTCACAAATCCTAGATTTTTACCAAACTCTTTAATATTATTCAATACATTAAAAATTTTTTCCTGCCTCCCAAACTTAAATTCTTAATAATAAATTAGTTTTAATTATCATGCATACACTAGTTTCAAAAATTTTCTTCAAAAGTTAAAAGAAATAAGATGAGTGTTTCTTATTGTTTGTTTAATAGGATAAAATTATTTTTATGAAAAATAAGCTTTATATATATATATATATATATATATATATATATATATATATATATATATATATATATATATATATATATATATATATATATCTAAATATAAGTGTTTCATGGAGTTTTGATGAGGTTGGATGAACAGGACTCTTGGGTTTGGGTGGAGCTTGTTATCACCCTCGGTTGGGTGCATGGGGAGCTCAAAAAATGCTTGGGGACTATTCGAAATGCTCTGGGAGGGTCTTTGGTGAGTTTGAATGGATGGGGAGGAGTATACTCTCCTCTCCAATTCATCTAAGGGTTGAGATTGGCTGTTTTGGCAGTGAGTGGTGGAGGTGGTGGTGTGGATGTGGTGTGTGTGGGCCATGAAGTGTACACTCCTCCTTAGATAGACCAATGGTTGCCCATGGGTGAACTCACCCTTTCTTGTCCAATAGGAACTCAACAACCTTGGGATATGTTGTGTCAGTGGTCCTCTATCCTAGAAAGACCAAAGATGGCTGCCAAGTAGTGGGAAAGTGGAGAATTCTTCCAAGTGTAGATTTTGTCTTATTTGGAGGGCTTGGTTCAATGGGTCTGACCTAACTTGAGTTTACCATGGGTTGGGCCCACTTTGGCAGGCCTATGGTGACCCAAGGATGAGTTATGTCAAGTTTGGTTGGGTTTGGCTCAATTTAATTCATGTAGGTCAAATGAGTTCAATGAAGCAAAGTTGATCATTTTGACCAAATTGGGTCAAAATGAGAGTTTGGTTAAGTTTAAGTGGTCATTTGGAATGAGTTATTTCAATTGGTTTGGTTCAATTTGGATTAAATTTTGATTTGATTCATATGTTTCAATTTGGGTCATAGGTCATATTGACCAATTTGACCAAATTTGCTAAGTTGGCTTGAGCATGGATTATGTCCATGTTTAATTGATCATTAGTGATGATTAGAAGAGTTGATTTGAATTTATTTGGATTAAGGAGTGATTTGATTTAATTTGACCTTTTAGGTCAAATTTGGCTAAGTAGGTCGATTACGTTGGGTTTACCAAATTGGGTCCAATTGAAGGTTGGATCATTATTGACCTCCTTATTGGAGTGAGGATTAACCTTTCTCATCTTAGACTTAGGATTATTCCAGACACTTGGATTTTCTTAGTGTTAAGGAACTTCTAGTGATTAAGGAAACTAAACTAAGCTTAGAGACTTAGAACAACCAAACTGATACCTTAGGACAAATACCTTTGGACAAATATTAAACCCATACCTATTCACTCATCCAAATTTAAGCTCATGTAAATGAAACATGACCAACCTCAAACTTATTCAATTGATGTTACTTGAATATGGTTTTCTAATCCAAGCTCCAAGCCAAATTAACTTGGGTCTTAACCCAAGTTAACCCTATCACATTCCCATAACTCAATTTAAACCCATTCAAATAAACTAAATCTAACCAACTTTCAACCTCTCTAATTATTCATTAGATCAACCAATACTTACAATCAATTGAACTAGAAAAGTAACCCAAGTTAGCCCATTTGACCTAAAGGGTTCAAATGAGCCAAAACATAACTGAGCCCAAATCAATTGTAAGCATAGGGGTACTTCTTGAAGTGATCGGGTGCGGCATTGAAGTATGATATACTATCTCAAAAGATAGAAACATTACCCTACAATGAACCTAATCACCTAATAAGGACTCCTAAGACATGATCGGTCTTCAAATATACCAGAGATTTTTTTTCTGCTTTATATGGATAAATAAAGCAGGGTTTATATTAAACCAGGTTCTTTAGTTCCCTATGGAGGCAAGTCTCCATAGTTAATTACATCTTTAGAAATGAAGTTCCTTAAGAGTACTCTTGATTAAAATAAGATAATTATCATCTCTAATGATTTCAAGGTTAGACTATCAAAGGATTGATTATATTGGAAAGTCAATTGGGAAAGTTCAAGGAGAAGACTTATTGTTGGAATCTAAAGAGAAGAAAGTAGAGAATGCTCATGATACTAGGATGCTTAGTGAGCATTCCAATCTATCCTATGATTAGGCTTTATATATTTGAAAGCAAAAATATTTTATTTTTTGAGTTAAATTTTCATTAGATTACTAGGGCATATAATCAATCAACACAAGGTTGTGAAAATGCATAAGAGGTGAGAATTTATACTTGTAGCATGAAGAAAATAGCTACATCAGATCCTAAATCTAGAGAGCTTTAGCATGAGCTAAAGCATGACCAAAATCTATGCAATAGGTGGATATAAGGGTTTACTTCCATAAGAGAGGATAAACCATCTGACTTCTAGATTTACAACTGGTTGGAGTGGCTGCTAGCTAACTCCTCCTATGATTTAAAACTATGTAGTCCGATCTTATGAATTACAAGATAACTAGGGTAGTTATTTAATTTGAAAGAGACTAAAGTCCTAAACCTGCTCCTAAGAGATTAGAGCATGAGTGGTATGAGCATATGACTTAATCTACAAATGCAAAATCTTTTCAAATTTTATTTCATTTTGGACAAGTCATTTTTGACAAAGGCTTTGGGATTTTGTATGCTGCATGATGAAATATATTATTGGCCAAATCAAAAGAGAAAGAGGGTGAAGCTCCATCATCAAGGGTTGTTCTCATGGGTCAAGCGATCCCTATTATGTAAGAATGAAGATCATCATTTTACAAGAGTGATTCAAGATGCATGAATGATGTGAGACATACAACATACAACTAGGGGGTTGCTAAATTTTCTAATTATCTTGATTAAAGCCTACACTTTATGGTGAGGTTATGAGTTATTTAAAACTTTAATTAAGAGTGATTAGTTAAATAAAATTTTTTATCCTAATAGCCTACCATATCCAGGCCACACTTTAAAGCATCAATCATTAAGAAACTAATAAAAGCATGCCACTTCTAATGCACAGTTTAAATAAGTCATCAATCAAATTTATGAACTACATCAAAAGAATAAGAGGCTGATGTGGTCAAAAAGAGAGAAAGAGAAAATATGGGTAGCCGAGCTCTACCCTTATACAACTCAGTATATTAAAGAATAATTAAAAATAAATACATGCTAAGGGGATCTTCATTTCTTCATTTCCACCACTTCTGATTTGGTTATGTGCCAAAGGCATCACAAGACCTCCTAGAACTAAGCCTTCTAGCCACTGCTCATCCTAACCCCCCATAACACTAATCTTAATTCCTATTACAAAATTACATTTATATGTAGAAAAAGTAAATCTAACTAAACCTACAAAATAGAGGTTAGCTAAACATACATATAAACCCAATCAGTTATATGTGTAATTTGGACTTAACACTTTACACATGGGTAACCAAGCCCACTTGTCTTAACTTGGATTATGCTTAGGGGGTTCGAGAAACCTGTAAAGAGAGCATTTATATCTTTTTTTAAGAACCCCCTTAAGCACAATCCCTTATAGAAAATACGATTAGGCTAATAACAACCTAACATTCAATCTACGAAGCATACACCGTAATATCAAGTCTAAAATATTTCATCACAAAACAAAAAAAGCATCACATCATACCCCATCCTAACATAGAGCTATAAGTGGTGACTTAATTCTAATGTGTGTGGTAAGGCTTCATGTGGTATGTACTAAAGAGTTGTATTTTCTAAGTTTAGAATAAGTTCAACTTAAATGGGGTGTTATTTGAAGTTGTTTAATTGATTTGTAAATTTTAATTTACATTTGGTTTTTTCATATAACACAACAAGTTTATAAAGAGAAGGAAGAGGATTACCCTCTTTCATCCCTATCTTAAGCCACTTTCTAAAGCATATTGATTTGATTTAGTTCTCTTTAGTGAATGGCTTATTAAATAGTTTTTTAATTAATCATAAGTTTAGGTTAACTCTAAATGATCTTATCCAATATGAAAGGCTTCTTAAGATTAATCCAATTGAATTACTATCATATTAATTATACTAAGTCATTCCTTTCCATCACATGTAACATGCATATGATTTAATACTTAGCATATCTATACACACAATATTTTTTAGCACACTGTAATGATGATGAATGTGTATGTTTGAAATTTATTATTATTTTTGATTAAATTATATAAACATATATATTGAAGCTCTATCTAAATTCTAATACCAAAATACATAAGGATGAAATCACATAAGTACGTGTCATTGTGATCCAAGGAAGTGAGGTAATCAAATGACCTCCTTGGGGCTACTTAAAGTCTCCTATTCTCGGGATGTCTAGACTATATACTTATTAATATTCCAAACCTATGTAAATCTATACATGAATAAGGAAAGAGAGCATTAATTTATACATAACATGTGTTAATGACTTAAGTGAATATGGATGCATGCATTTTTAATAACAAAATAGGATCTTCATATTTTAATTAAGCACACATACACATGTATAAAAGATGTAATTAAGTACGTGTCATTGTTTAATCCAGGGAGGTGAGGTAATCAAATGTCCTCCTTAGGGTTACTTAAATCCCTGTATTTCTGAGATGTCTAGACTAAACAATTGCTATCTTAAATACATATGAATGTATACACAATTATAAGGATGAAAACCATGCAAAGGTTGTATTTTCTTTAGTTGAATTATTTAGGCATATGAATTAAAGCTCTATCAAAATTCTAATACCAAAATATATAAGAATGAAACCAAATGAGTATCTGTCATTGTTAAACCAGGGAATTGAGGTAATCAAATGATCCCTTTGGGCTAACTAAAGCCTCGCATTCCCTAGATATCCAGAATATATACCCATTATTGTTCAAACTTGTGTAAATCTATATGTGAGTCATAAGAAAGAGAGCCTTATTTAATATGCTTAAACTATAAACATATGCAAATCCTATATATATTCTTAGCTATTATCACTCCACATATTATTATCAATTTATAAACTTTTGAAAAATATATTTGAATTTATTAGTTATAATAGCCACACATATATTAAATAAGCCAACACATGCAAGCTTACGTAAAGGAAATTCATTTGATTCATTGGGATTTGAAAACATGAATGCATGAAACGATGTGGCATACACCATCTAAATTGATTGGAAAGGAATAACTAAGTACAAACACATGATTCATTCAACTAAATTAATTCCTAAGGACAATCACATCAAATAAACTTATTTAAGGAAAACCAAAGTTTCTTTATTAATTTATGACTTGAGATTTTGATTAAATTTGAAGAGGAGAAGAATTATTTGTTGTTTTAATATTATTCCCATAATAGTAATTCGATTTTGTTTAAGAAAATATAATTAAGAGGATTTTATGAATTAATTAAGTTTGACCCTTAATTAAATCAATTAATTTTCCTTACCTATGCTTCTTTAATTTGATGAACCATTTAATTATGAGCCATAAATGACATGAACATATGAGAAAATAAAATTGCAATGCTCCTACAATGACCAAATGTAAATGGCTCATAATTAAGAGTTAATTAAATTAGAGAACCCAATTAGAGAACACTTATGGGATAATCATAATTTCCTTAGAAGTCTTTATGTTATTGAACACATAAAGAGGAACCCTTCATTTAATTATTAATTATCTAATGTGATCATGATTTTAATTTCATTAATTAATCCATTTAATTAACTAATTAATTTCTATTAATCTCATTTTAATTAATGGACTTAGGAAAAGAGGTTAGGAAGGAGGCCTTAATCACATTCCCTTTGGCCATTAATTTAATTAATTGATTAGTGCACTTAATTAATTAATTTGGGAGATTAATTAATTTAAATTAATTAAGAGAGTGATTAGGGCTTAAATGATCAATTTATTTAATTAACCATAAAATAAATCCCAAGAAAATTATGGCAGGCAAAGGTCATCCCACTAAACTAACACACAAAGTTCGTAATTAATTAAGTAATTAATAAGTTTGAAATTAAACCTTAATCACTATTCAAAATTAATAGGAATTAATTCTAAGTAATTGTCCTCTCAAATACCTTCAAAATAAGTATTTATTTATAATTATTTTCGAATTTTCTATAATTGGTTATGAATTTTCAAAGATTCAGCCATTAAAACCAATTAATTAAGCCTAATTAAACATAATCCCATTATCCGTAGGCCAGGTGTGTTTCCACTTTCCGCGGGATTGGTTACTTAAAACTATCCAATATGACACCTATGTGGAGGTGATGGACATGCTTTTTTATCCACCGTTCGATCTAAGATCGGATAGTCAGGATTAATTTCATAATTTTAATAGGATAAATAGATTAATTCTAATGGATTAATCACGACCATCCATTTCGATCATGTGGAATGGATGGTGCGTGATCTATCATTCCCAGATGAGCGGATGTGTTCTCCTTTCCTCTCGATCACGAGTTCACTTTGGATGACCATGAAAATGATCCCACACCTTAAGAAGGAAGATTCGAAGGGATCAAGGGTCAAAATCGTATGACATACAAATTTCCTTCATAAAGGCCCAGAAAAATTTCACCAAGTCTCTATTTTGTGGAAATTACCTCACCGGAGCTCAAGATCGACAGTGTAATGCTTGAGGAAGCTTTGAACTTGGGTACTTACACTCCTTGGTTCTCGGTGCATCCTTCGAACCATCACCGACCCATGGATCAAAATCGCACCTGGTGGGGTCAGGAGAAAATCGTTCGTGCTCGATGGAGTGTGGCAAGGTGTATGTGAAGTTAATTTGAGTTTGGTAGAGTATTATTTGAATTGGATTGAGTGGAAGGTTGCTCTATTTTAGGTTAAAGGATTCCAGCGATGAGGAGGCTCAGAGAATGCTCTAGGGGTTTCGAATCCATTCTTTGAATCTCTCTGTGGGTTCAAGTGTTGGAATTGAGTCAAAATGAGGGGTATATCCCCCTTCCCTTGGATTAGATGAACAGGATTCAATCATTGATTTTGGCCGTCGATCCAGCTGAGAGGTCGGTGTCGGAGGTGGCTCAGGTTTGGTTGGAGTGGGTGGCTCAAGGAAGCTCCTCCATTCTTAGGTTCCCTTGTTGGGAGGTGAGTTAACTCACCCCCCTTTGGTCCATGGCCGACCTAGCCCACTTGGGTTGGGCTAGGCATGTAGGTTAGGTCCTCATTTTGGGTGTTTGATGGCTGTCAAGGGAAAAAGAGGAGAGTTGACTTGCTAATTTGGGAAAGATCCCATGTGGGTGAGCTTAATCCAATGGGTAAGGCCTTGGATTGGGTTCAAATCGAGGCTGATTTAGGTGGGTGGAGGGTCTTAAGTGGGTTTGGCTCAATTTGACCCATATAGGTCAAATTGGGCTAGGTAGGGTCAAGTTGATGAATTGGTCAAATTGGGTCAAATCAAGTGTTAAGTCATATTCAAATGGATATTTGGGATGTTTTGGTTCAATTGGTTTGAGTCAATTTGGCTTGGAATTGATTTTGGCTCATTTGAATACCTATAGGTCAAATGGGTCAAGTTGACTGATTTGACCAAATTGGCAAAATTGGCTTGGGTTATGGGTTGATTCATGTTCAATTGGTTAATTGTAGATGATTGTAGGCTTCAATTTCAATGAATTTGGATTTGGTTTGGATTTAGGCCAATTTGACCTTTAGGTCAATTTGGGCTAAATGGGTCAATTAGGTTCAATTGGCCAAATTGGATTCAATTATGGCTTTGGTCAAGTTCAACAATCAATTTGGAATGAACTTGAGTCATTTGTTGCAATCAATTTGGATTATATTTTAATTTGACCCAATATGTTCTTTTAGATCAAATTGGGTCAGAGAGCCAATTAGGCTAGGTTTGGCTCAATTGATGGTCAATTCATGTTCAATCATTGATCATAGGTTGGTGTGAATCAATGGTTTCAATTAATTTTGCTTGGGTTGAGATTTGATTTATATTTTGGATGATGATTGAGGGAATAGTTGATTTATAAGAAAATTAATTGAGTTTCACTTGGATTGAGTGAAATTTTGGCTAAGTCCATGGGATTAAATCATATGGCTTAAGTTTGGGTTTGATTTGATATTTGCTTTAGGACATGTGAATGTATGTTTTATTTATATTTGGGAAGATGATTGAAGAAGTAATTGATTTATGAGAAAATCAATTGAGTTTGGTTTAAATTGAGGGGGATTTTGGCTTGAAGGAGTTTTAGCTAAGTCTATGGGATCAAATCATATGGCTTAGGTTTGAGTTTGATTTGATATTTGGTTTAGGACATGAATCAGTTGGTTTGGAATTAATTGTATATTTGGTATGGGATGATTGAAGAGTTGAATTGACTTTGAGAAAATTAGTTGAGTTTAGATTTATTTTGATTGGTCTAGACTAAGTCCATAAGATTGAATTATGGGCTTAGGATAGGTTTGAATGTGATTTGAATTTGGTTTATATGTTTCAATCATTTGGTTTGGAACTTGAATTTGGATTTGGTATGTGAATTTGGATGAATTGAATTTGAGGTTTGGTTTAGGCCAAAGAGGTAAACACAGATTGGGTTTAGGCTATAGGGTAGTGTTGACCTCACTTTTGGAGTGAGCTCTCAACTTCCTTATCATAGATCTAGGACTCTCATAGATACTAAGAGTTTCTTAGTCTTAAGATACTTCTAGTGATTAGGTGAACACTTAACCTAACCCTAGAGACTTAGAAGAGTAGGCCATAGGGATAGGTTGTGCTGTAGGGATTTAGGAAGACTTGCCTACCCTATAGCCCAAACCAAACCCTTGCTTCCTTCTTGCAAATCAAATCCAAAATTCAAATCCAAATTCCAAAATCAAATCACACTATCAAATGATCAAAACCCATGATCAAATTCAAACTCCAAATATTTTTTTTAAGCCCTTTGATTTTATCTTTTGGACTTGGCCTTGACCAAATTCAAATCAACCCAAGTCCATGTAGACCTCTCTTGACTTGAAATTATCATGTGAACCAAAACCCATTTGACTCCAAACCAATTGCAATTGAATTTATATTTCAATCCAAGTCTCATATGTGAGTTCAACTAAACATGAATCAAGCCATGATCAAGCCAATTAACCCAATTAGGCTCACTTGACCCAAAGTGACCAAAAGGACCCTTTTGAGCCAAGGTATAATCCAACCCAAATTAGATTGAACATCCAAACCTCACAACATAACCAAAAAATCACCCTAGGGTGATCAATTTTTTGGATCAAACTAAGTCAAACTAACCTTTAGCCAAGTCAACATTTAGCCCAAATGAACTCAAACTTGCCAAAACACATATTATGATTGAAACCTTTGATTCAAACCCATTCATAATCAATGATTGAACATGACCAAACCCCCACATGAGCCAAACACGCCTAATTGTCCAGTTGACCCAAGTTGACCCAAATTGGCCTAAAAAGTAAAAATGAGTCAAATCCTGATTTGATCTAATTTGATTGCAACCAATGGCTCAAGTTCTTTCAAAATCACTTATTGAACATGACCAAAGCCATAATTGAGCCCAAGTTGACCAATCAGTCAACTTGACCCAACTTAGCCCAAATTGGCCTAATGGGTCAAATTAGCCAAAATCCAAATCAATTCAAAATTAGACCAAACCAAAGCCTACAATCATTTTCAATTAGCCTTGACCCAACACACTTAATTTGGCTAAATTGACAACTTGACCCTTTTGACCTATATGAACCCAAATGAGCCATAATCAAATCCAAAGCAAATTGAATCAAACCAATGACACCAACACACTCCAATTGATCATGTGAACTTGACCCAACTTGACCAATTAGTCAACTTGACCCAACCTAACCCAATTTTACCTAAATAGGTCAAATCAAGCCAAATCAAACAAAATAAACTCCAAACCACCTGAAATTTGGGCTAACCCACTTTTGACCCATCCAAAATCTACCCAAATCAAACTAATAGCTAAATGACCATTTTTCCCTTGGGTTCAGGTCATCCCATGAGATAAGACACATACACATTGAGTCATTTTTCTCCAACACTTGAATCAGGTCCACTTAGGCACTTAGGACCAAGGACTGACCCAAAGGTGGTTTGGGTGCCATGACCCATGGGGAGGTGAAAATCAAACTACTAGGACAAGCACTACTACTAGAAAGCCACATCTGGGACCTCCACCACACAAATTGATAGGAAACCATGATTGGCCATACAATCTTGATCAAGGAATGAGGGGTATATCCCCTCATTCTCATTCAAACTCACACATTCACTCGATTTCAAGGAATTAGAGGAATTTACAGGTTTTATGAGCTTGAGCCCCGATTTATGGACTTTGCCAAATATCTTCAATCTAGATCAAATTCAATTGATTTTCTCAAATCAATTCAATCCTTCAATCATCATGCCAATCCATACCAAAATCTACAAACAAAATCAATGAAATCAAACTTAATCCAATCAACCTAACCTAACCCATTTGACTTGGAATATTCAAATGAGCCAAAATCCATTTAAAATAAAACCAATTGCAACCAAAGCTATAAACCAATCCCAAATCGGTATGCAAAGTCAACTAAACTCAATTAAAGCCAAAATCAAGTCAATTTGTCCATTAAGCTCACTTGACCCAAAGTGATCTAAAGGACCTATTTGAGCCAAATCTCAATCCAACCTAAATTGGATTGAACCAAACCATCCAAAATCTCCTATGATGATTGATGATCGTGCTTGATTGATCAATTGTCATCATTGAGTCAAACCAAGTCAATTTGGTCATTTGACCAAATCAACCCACTTAACCTACATGAGCCAAATAAACCAAATATCATCCTAAGACAAATCAATTGAAACCAATGATTCATACAAACCTAAAATCAATCATTGAACATGCCCATCAATTAAAATCAAACCCAATTGATCATTTGACCCAAGTTGACCTAATTTGATCTAAAAGATTAAATTGGGTTAAATTAAGATCTAACATAAATTGATTACAACCAATGCCACAAATTCATTCCAAATTGATTGTTGAACATGATCAAAGTCTTGATTGAACCAAATTAACACATTTAGCTCAAGTTAACCTAAATGGTCAATTTGTCCTAAATCATTCCTAAATTAAAATTGATTCAAACCAAAGCCTACAATCATCTTCAATTAATCAATCAAACATGAACCAATGCTTAACCTATGCCAATTTGGCTAATTTGGCCAAATTGATCAATTTGACATATTTAATCTATATGAACTCAAATGGGTCAAATCCAAATCCAAGCCTAATTAAACCAAAATATTCCAAATACTCATTTGAACTTGACCCAAGCCTTGGTTTGACCCAATTTTACCAATTGGTCAACTTGACCCAACCTAGCCCAATTTGACCTATATGGGTCACGTTGAGCAAAATCCATTCAAACCAAGCCCAAATCCAATGAAACTTGGCATGGCCCTTCCTTGGGTCATCTTGGGTCAGCCCAAATCCAACCCAACCCATGCTTGACCCGAAATGACCCAAACCGCAATGGGTAAAGCTTTCCAAATGGGATAAATACCCCATTTAAATGGTCAAACCCACTCTCCTCCACATGGCTGCCTCTTAGGCCTCCACCTAAGTAAGAGAGACACTGGCTTACCTAACCCAAAGGTGATTGGGTCAACCATGAGCCAGTTGGCGGTGAGTTCACCCATCTATTCCCATTGAAACACTTGAAAACCAAGGACTCCGATGTCACCTCCCATGGTAGCCACTCCTCCTTAGTTGGCCAACCAAACTGAGCCACCTCATTGATTTCCTATCACCCATGGTGGTGCTTACGTCTTAGAAGCCAAAGAGATTCACACATTGTCTGGTATACCCCATTTCCAAATAGAGCCATCTAGCCACTTGAGACAAACTCCAGGTGTTTCCAGGGGACCTCCCAGACCTGAGTGGAACCACCAAATAGAGGCTTAACTCAGTCATCCTCACCAAAACTCAACCCCATTCCAGTAACTCCTCCTACACGTTCCTGCTGAGGTGGTGAAACAAGCTCTCCACCCAGGTGATTAGAACGCGAAAGCCCTCCAGACCTACTTGATTGGTTCCACAGACCTCCGATAGTTAGGCTACCTCGGTCCGGAGTTCACTTGATCTTCGAGTCAACTTTTGAATTGGGTTCAGGTATAAATGTCATAGATCAGGACTCTTCTAGACACTAGCTCCTTAGTCTTAAAACTTCTAGTGATTAGGTGAACACTTTAAGCTAGTGACTTAGAAGGGTTGGTAGGGGTTAGGCCATGCACTTGACTTAAGGGGAAAATCACACCCTATAACCCAAACTCTGAGGTTCACCTTCTTAAACCCAACCTCAAATTCAATTCAAATACTAAATCTAGATTCAAATTTCAAATCAAATAATTGAAGCCCATAATCAAATCCAAAGTTAAAATCCTTCATAAGCCCTATGATTTTATCTTAAGGACTTAGCCCTTAGCCAAATCCAATTCAATTCAAATTTGATTGATTTTCTCAGAGATCAATTCAATCCCTCAATCAATTTATCAAATTAAAATTAAAATCAAATTTCCAAATGGTTGAAACCTAAGATCAAATCCAAGCTCCAAATCCCCTTCTTACTTCCAAATCTCTACCCAATTCAATCTGAATTCAATTGATTTCTTCATGAATCAATCATATATTTAATCATCTTCACAAATATAAATGAAAAATCTACACTCTAATGATCAAAATTAAATCAAACCAAATCAAATTTCCTTCTAATCTTTTTGGACCTAACTTCATGAGCTTAGCCAAATTTGCCTTTAAATCACTTCAAACTCAATTGATTTTCTTATAAATAAATTACACCTTCAATCATATTCCCAAATATAAATGAAATATACATTCAAATGATCATAAGTAAATCCAAAACTAGCCAAAACACAATTTAAGACCCTTTGAGCCAATTCCTTATACTTAGCCAAATTCTATCCAAATCAAGCCAAAACTAATGGATTTTCTCTTGAATCAATCATTCCTTCAATAACCTATCCAAATATAAATGAAACCCACAAAAATTAAACCAAACCAAGAAAGACCCAAGTCAAACCAAACTTAGCCCTTTTGGCTTGAAAATTTCAAATGAACCAAAGCTTATTTGAATCCAAATTGATTATTGTTTGATTTATATTTCAATCCTAAGTTCATATATAAACTCAACTAAACCTAAATCAAACTAAAATCATACTAATTAACCCACTTAGGATTACTTGACCCAAAGTGACCTAAAGAATCATTTGAGCCAAGTTGTAATCCAAACCAAATTGGATTAAACTAAGCCAACCTAAGCCCTCCATCATGATTAATAACCACCCTAGAGTGACCAATTGCCATAAATTTGGTTAAACCAAGTTAACTTGGTTATTTGACCAAGTCAACCCTTTAGCACATATGATCCCAAACTAGCCAAAATCCATCATACACCAAATCAATTGAAATCGTTGATTCACACCAACCCATGATCAATGATTGAACATGACTTGACCATCAATTGAGCCAAACAAAACCCAATTGACCCTGTGACCCAAGTTGACCCAAATTGACCAAAAAAGTCAAATTAAGTCAAATCATTATCTAACCCAAATCAAGATTATTCTAAATTGATTATTCAACTTGAAAAAAGCCATAATTGAGCCCAGTTTGACCAATTGGACCCAATTGACCAACTTAGCCCAAATTGACCTAAAGGGTCAATTTAGCCTAAATATAAATTAAATCCATATCAACTCAAACCAAAGCCTAAAATTCCATCCAATTGGTCAATTGAACTTGAATCAACACCTAACCAAAGCTAATTGGACCAATTTGGTCAAATCGATCAACTTGACCCATTTGACTCATTTGATTTCAAATGAGCCAAAATCAAACATAGGCCAAATTGATTGAAACCACTTGAAACAAAACTCATCAAATCATCATTTGAACCTAACCAATTTGACCCAATTGGTCAATTGGTAATATGACCCAAAATGACCCAAATTGGAGCAAATCTCTTGAAACCATGACACCTTGGAAGACCCACTTAAGATCAATCCAAAACTAGCCCAAAACCAAATATGGTCAAACCTTAGGAAATCCCACTTGGATTTGCCTCCCACATGGGATCTTTGCCAAATTTGGCAAAGTTCACTCCTCCTTTCCACTTAGCAGCAATCACTCACCCAATTTGGGGTCTATCTTACACCCCTAGACCCAGCCCAAGTGGGCTAGGTCTTCCATGGACCAAAGGGAGGTGAGTTAACTCACCTCTCTCCATGAAAGAACCCCTTGGACAAAGATCAACCCATATCCTACTTTGAGCCACCTCTCAACCCTTCCACCATCCATGTCGTGCCACGTGAAGGTGATGATGACCACTCTGGCACTCTAGCAGCGGCTGGCCAGCCAAAAAATAGGAGACAAACCCGTCTGTCCATCATAAGGAAATGAGGGATATACCCCCTCAATTCTCATGACACAAGCACTCTTTCAAATCCTCAAAGCTTTTTAAGGAAATTACAAATCCCTTAATGAGCTCCCGAGCCATCCCAAAGCTTCCCCTCGTCGGATTCCTCCTTCTCGAGCACATCTGAAATAAGAAAGCTTCCTTTGATCCTAACTTCCTTATTTCTCAACCAAAACTAAATTTCTCTTGCACACACCATCCCACATATCATCAAAGCAAAATGAATCATGTCTCAGCTCTCCAACCACCGAAAGTAGGAGTTCGATCATCATCGAGGTTCAAAGTGATGGATTTTGGCCTTCCAAGTGAACGAGGAGGAATCAATCTCTAGCTCAATGGGGGCTCTGACTAGCTACCTACCTGAGATCACCATCCATTAGCTTCAATGAGGTATGCCATTGAAACCGAGATTTCTTAAAATTTTTTGGAGCTTTTCGAAGGAAAGTTTAATGCCACATGATCTTGAACATTGGATCCCCTCCGATCATTGTGGTGAAGGTGTGGGATCCTTTTGGACTTGATTCGAGCTCGGGTGAGCCCGGATCACACGAGCAATGGCAAACGAACTCCGTCTCTCATTGCTCACAGGATGAAAGATTACGCGCCGTCTATTTCACGTGATTAGAATGGACGACCGTGATTAGATCTCGTTAGATTATATAATTTAATCAATCATTAATCATAGGATCAATCTGCACCATTCGATCAGATGGACGGACGGAGATCAAAAAGTCGATTAGCCACATATAGCTTAGATCCATGCCACGTGAAAAGCATGCATTAGCAAGCCACATGGCGCCGACAAGATTAGGCTTAATTAGGTGTAAATAATTAATTTTAATTTCTAAAACTTCAAATAATTGTAACAAATTATAAAAAATTCTAAAAATTATAAATAAATACTGATCTTAAAGGTATTTTGGAGAGGAATTTATTAAAAATATCCTTAATTAATTTTGAATAGTAATTAATTATTAGGGTTTAATTGAAAAATTAATTAGCTTAATTTCTCTTTAATTAATTAATTAATTAACCCATAAGTTTTTGAGATTGTCCAAGGGGATAACCTCTACCTCCTCTAATTTTCTTGAGAATTTTTGGTTAATTAATTAAGGAAATTAGCTAATTAAACCCTAATTAATTTTTAATTGAATTAATGGTTAATTAATCACATGAACAGTAAACAATTAATTAATTTGGTTCATTTGTCATTGTTTAATAGTGAGGGGACTTATGGAATAGGATTGGGACCTCTTTCCTAATCTCTTTCCCTAAGTTCATCTCACTTTTCAAGAAAAATTAATTAACGATAAATTGATTTATTAATTACTTAATTAGTCTAATTAGAATATAAAGTACATCCAACCCTAATTAAGTGAGGGGTAGATCTTTAGGTGTTTAATAACCTAAAGATATTTAAGAAAATTATGGTTAATTCACATGTGTGGGGAAACCATAAGAATACTTAATTTAGTTTTTTAATTTAATTATCCATTAATTGAGAGTTAATTGCATTAGGCCCTTTCATTTATTAGGACCATTGTTAATTTACTTTTCAATTCATTTGCATATCATGTTGGCTCATAATTATTTAGTTAATTACTATAAGGTAACATAAGTAAGGGTTAATTAACGAACTTAATTTATATCATAACTTAATTAACCCATAAAATCAACTTAATTATATTTCATTAAACCAAATTAATTTACAAACATGGGAATGGGTTAAGATTAGCAAACTTCCTCATATAATTCTTTAAATCAAGTCAAACATGAAGTTAAAAATAAAATTTAAAAATCTTTGGTTTGCTTTAAAGGATTTTATTTGATATGATTGTCCATAGGAATTAATTTGATTGAATGAAATCATGTATTTATATTTACTTATTCCTTTCCAATCATATTAAATGTTGTATATCATTTGAAATCATGCATCCATTTTTTCAAAATTAATTAAATCAAATGATTTTTCTTTGCATTAAGCTTGCATGTGTTGATTTAATTTAATATATGTATAGCTATTATCACTATTAAATCCAAATGTATTTCTTAAGAACTTACAAATGAATAATAATATATGTGGTGATGCTAGTTATACATATATAGGAATGCATGTGTTTATAGCTTAAGTATGTGAAGTAAAGCTTTCTTTCTCTTAATTTATATGTAGTTTTACATGTATTTGAATGTTAATAAGTATATAGTCTGGATATCCTATGAATACAAGGCTTCAGTTAGCCCCAAGGAGGTCATTTGATTACTTCACTTCCCTAGTTAACAGCGACACATACTTATTTGATTTAATTTACATATATTTTTTAATTAAAAATTGGATAGAACTTTATTTCACAAATGTAAATACTTTAATCAAATAAAAATATAATCTTTGCATGGTTTTCTTTTCTTTTAGTTATGTATACATCCATATGTATTTGAGAAAAGTAAGTGTTTAGTCTGGACATCCCGAGAATATGAGGCTTTAAGTAACCCCAAGGAGGTGATTTGATTACCTCACTTCTCTAGTTAATAATGGCATGTACTAGCTTATGTCTCTTATACATGTGTGTGTATATTTAATTATGAAATTGAAGCCCCTTTCTTTTATCAATGACACATGCATTCATAATTGACTAAGTGATTGAGATAATTAGTTATATGATTTAGATCTTCTTTTCTTATGTTCATGTGTATAAATTTATATATGTTTAAATGCAAATGGGTATATAGTTTGGAAATCTCAAGAATACGAGCCTTTAAGTAGCCCCAAGGAGGTCATTTGATTACCTCACTTCCCTGGTTAACAATGACACGTACCTATTTAAGTTCATTCCTATGTCTTTTTTTATGAAAATTTGGATAGAGCTTTAAATTAATATGATGAAATAATTCAATCAAATGAAAAATATAAGCTTTAAATTTACACATCCACATTCATCATTTAAGTGTGCTAAAACATGTTGTATGTATAGATACACTTAGAATTTAGTCATATGCATGTTAAATGTGAGGGAAAGGAATGATTTAACATACATCATGTGAAAGTAATTCAATTAGATTAATCTTAATAAGCCTTTCATATTGAATAGGATTATTTAAAGTGAACCTAAACTTAGGATTAATTAAAAATGTGTAATAAGTCATTCACTAATGAGAACTAAATCAAATTAATATGCTTTAGAAGTGACTTAAGGTAGGGATGAAAGAGGGGAATCCTCTTTCCTCTCTTTATAACACTTAGTTGCTAAGTGTAATCAAATGAAACAAAGTGTAAATTAAGATTTTTAAATCAATTTAATCATTTAAAGTGAAATCAACCCTTTATGTTAAATTGAAACCCACTTAAAAAATTATAACACTAATGCCTAGCAAGACATACCACACAAGCCTTAACACACATTAGAACTAAGTCGCTACATCTAGCTCTATGTTAGGATGGTGCATGGTATGATGTATATTTTATTTTGTGATGTATTATTTTTAGATTGGATGTTAGGGTGTATCATTTTTTTTGTAGGGGATTATGTTTAAGGGGTTGCTTAAAAATAAATATAAATGCTCTCTTTGTAGGTTGCTTAAACTCCTAGGCATAACCCAAGTTAGGATAAGTGGGCTTGGTTACCCATGTGTAGGGTGCTAAGTCCAAATAATATATATAACTACTTGAGATTGTATGTATGTTTAGCTATCCTCTATTTTGCAGGTGTAGTTAGATTTATTTTTTTTATTTTAATGTAATTTTGTATTGGGAATTAGGATTAGTGCTATGGGGTTTAGGATGAGCATTGGCCAAAAGGCTTTATCCTGCGGTGCCACGTGATGCCTTGAAACCTACCAAATCAAAGGAGCTAGGAGGAAAGAAATGAAGACATGAAGAATGGAAGAATGAATTCCCCATAACATTTATTTATTTGGAAATTATAATTATTCTTTCATATTCTGGATTGTATAAGAGTAGAGCTTGGCTACCCATTATTTATCTTTTTGGGTTGTATGGCTGTGCCCGATCGCACCGGCTTTTTATTCTTTTGCGCTAGTTTTATAAAATGTTTGATGTTATGTTTAAATTGCGCAATAGAATTGCCATATTTTTCATAGTTTATTTTGATTGTTGCCTTAATGTGTGGCTTGGATGTGATTAAGATCTTAAGATAAAATAAATTTTCTACCCCAAATAATCACTCATAATTAAAATCTAAATAAATCATAACCTCACAATAAAGCCTAGGTCTTAAATAAGATAATTAAAAGTTTAGTAGCCCCTTAGCTAAATGTTGTATGTTTCACATCATGCATCATCTTGAATCACTCTTACAAAATGAGGGCCTTCATCTTAAAATGCATAGGGACTGCTTGACCTATGAGAGCAACCCCTACTGATGGAGCTTCACCCTCTTCTCTTTTGATTTGGCCAATAACTCATTTCATCAAGCATTTAGGCATATAAAAATCCTAAAGTATTTGTCAAAATGAAGTGAATAAAATAAAAATAAGAAAGGATTTTGTATTTGTAGATTAAGTCATTACTCATACCACTCATGCTCTAGTCTCTTAGGGAGTGGGTTTTAGGACTTTAGACTCTTTCTAAATTAATAATAGCGCAACTATCTTGCAATTTCATATGACCAGACCACATGGATTTAAAATGTAGGAGGAGTTAGCTAGCTGCCACTCCAGACAATTGTATGTCCAATAGTTGGGTGGTTTATCCTCTCTTGTGGAGGTAAACCTTATGCCCATTTTTGCTTAGATTAAGGTCATGCTTTGGCTCTTACTAAAGCTCCATAAATTTAGGATCCAAGGTAACTATTTTCTTTGGGCTACAAGCATAATTCCTCACCTCCTAGGCATCTCCACAACCTTGTGTTGGTTGATTATAATCCCCAACAATCTAATAAAATTCAACTCTAACATATAATTCTGTTCAACTTCAAATATATAAAGCCCAATTATAAGATAAATTGGAATGCTCACTAGGCTTCCTAGTATCATGAGCATTCCCTACTCATCTCCTTTGGCTTCCAAAATAAGTCTCTCCATTTGATCTATCTTGATTGATTTTTTAAATATAGCCAATCCTTTGATAGTCTAACCTTGAAATCTTTGGAGACCCTAATTGTCTACTTTAATCGAGAGTATTCTTAGGAAATTTCATTCCCTAATATGTAATTAACTATGGAGGCTTTCCTCCATTGGAAAATTTAGAACTCGATTTAATAAGAACTCTGCTTTATTCATCCATGTAAAGTAGAGGAAAAATCTCTGGTATATTCGAAGACCCATCATGCCTTAGGAGTCCTTATTTTGCCCATTGGTGATGCCTATCTTTTATAGTATATCATCTCAATATCACCTCAATAAAATATGATAAATGTAGTGTCCCCATACACATCCAAAAATAAATACCACACGAGGTATTATTCCATCAAACCAAAATTTCTCAAAAATATTTGGGTCTTTGTGAAAGAAATGTTGATATTGTCCAAATCCAACCATTAGATCCCTTAGGTTTTACCTTGTGAAGGTTTTAGAGTCATTCCCATGCTAATCTGAGCTCCGTTGTCATTAGGACACATCTCCATCACATGAGGATGACATATCATCCGTCATCCATTCTGCATGATTGGAATAGATGGCCATGATCTTTCACTTAGATTAATTTTATTTTATACCTTAAAAACCATGAGTTTAATCTTTGCCATCCGATCTTAGATTGGTTCAGGAATAGCGTGTTATCATTTGCTCATTCATGATGATTTTAAATAACCTCTTGGTGCCACATGGAAAGCATGCCATGTCGCATGTGTTGTCGATGGGATTAGGCTTAATTAAGGCTTAATAATTTATTTTAATGTCTAAAAAGTTTGAAAAAACATAACTATATGTAAAAAAATCTAAAACATGCGAATAAATACTCATTTTAAAGGTAAAACATAGGAGATTTTATTAAAAATATTTCCATTTGGTTTTGAACAGTAATTATTGCTTAAATAGGGTTTGAATGCATACTTAATTAGCTTAATTAAACCCTAATCACTTGGATAATTAATTCCAAAGTTGGGGTATTGATTCCATGGATGACCTCTCCCTCCCATGATTTTCTTGGAATTTATTGCTTAGGTAATTAGGGAAACTGATATTTCAAACCTTAATTACCTATTTTAATTAATTTATTGATTAATTAACTCTTTAAATAGTAAAATTTAATTAAGTAAAGCATATTAATCACTATTTTATAGTAAATGGATGAGGAGAATGATTTACTTTCTAAATTCATTTCATTTTAAGAGGATTAATTAAGATGAGAACTATTAAGAAATTAATTAATCAATTAAGTGGTTAAATTAAATTGAGATGCAAATCACACCAAATAATTAACAATGAAATTAAGGTTCCTTTTTATGTATTTAATAACATAAAAAATCTTTAAGGAAATTATGGTTAACCCATAAGTGTGGGAAAATCATAAAAGTACTTAATTAGATTCTTTAGCATAATTAATATTTAATTATGAGCCAATTGCATTAGGTTCTTTAGGAGCATTGCAATTTTATTTCCTCACATGTTCATATCATTTATGGCTCATGATTAAATGATTAATCAAATTAAAGAAGCATAGGAAAGGGTAATTAAATGATTTGCTTAATGATTTAACTTAATCAATTCATAAAATCTATTTAATTATCTTTCCATAAACCAATTAAGATTACCAACATGGGAATGGGATTAAAGCAACAAATAATTTATATCCTCTTTAAATCAAATTTAAATCCATAAATCAAATTAATAATAAGCTTTTGTTTTCTTTAAATAACTTTATTTAATGTGATTGCCCTTCAAAATTAATATATTTGAATGAACCATGTGTTTATATTTTTTTATTCCTTTCCAATCATTTTAAATATTGTATGTCATATGATTTCATCATTCATTCTTTCAAATTTAAGTGAATCAAATGAAGTTTATTTATGTAAGCTTGCATGTCTTTGACTTAACTTAATTATATGTATATTATATCACTAATAAATTAAAATCTATTTTCCAACATTTATAAATTGATTGTGATATATGGAATGATGATAGTTATGAATACATATAGAAGTAGCATATGCTTATAAAGTATATGAATGTGAAGCTCTCTTTCTTATAATTCATATATAGATTTACATAAGTTTGAATGTTAATAAATATATAGTCTGGACATCGCAGGAATATGAGGCTTTAAGTAGCTCCAAGTGGGTCATTTGATTACCTCACTTCCCCGGTTAACAATAAAATGTACTTATTTGATTTCATTCTTATGTATTTTGGTATTAGAATTTGGATAGAGCTTTAATTTGTATGCATAAATAATTCAATTAAAGAAAAATATAATCTTTGCATGATTTTCATCATTATAATTATGTATACATTTATATGTATTTAAGATAGCAAGTGTTTAATCTGGACATCCCGAGAATACGAGGTTTTAGGTAGCCCCAAGGAGTTCATTTGATTACCTCACTTCCCTAATTAAGAATGTCACGTACTTGCTTACATCTTATATATATATATATATATATATGTGTGTATATATATATATATATATATATATGTGTTATTGTGTGTGTGTGTGTATATATTGTGTGTGATTAATTAAAAGATGAAAATCTTTTATTTATTACAAATGCATGCATCCATAATAATCTAAGTTATTAAGAACACATTATAGATTTACATAAGTTTGAATGTTAATAAGTATATACTTATTTGATTACGTCACTTCACTTGTTAACAATGACACATACTTATTTGATTTCATTCCTATGTATTTTGGTATTAGAATTTGGATAGAGCTTTAATCTACATGTATAAATGATTCAATTAAATAAAATGTAAATTCCAAATATATGTATTCATCATCATTTAAGTGTGCTAAAACATATATTGTATGTATAGATATGCTAAGTGTTAAAGCCATATGCAAATTACAAGTGATGGAAAGTACTGGCATGATGTATTTCATGTGATAGTAATTCAATTGTATTAATATTAAGATGTCAATCATATTGAATAGAATTATTTAAAGTTAACCTAAACTTAGGATTAATAAAATATTTAATAAATCATTCACTAAAGAAAATCAAATCATAAAAATGTGCTTTAAAAAATGGCTTAAGGTAGGGATGAAAGAGGGTAATCCTTTTTCTTCTCTTTATAACACTTAGATGTTAAGTGTAAATCAAATAAGACCAAGCAAAATATAAAGTAAAATTCATAAATCAACTAAACAACTCAAAATGAAGCCAACCTTCATGATTAAATTAAACTTTTTCAAATTTAGAACATCATAACCCAAATGCTTAGTAAGACATACCACACAAAGCCTTAGCACATACATTATAATTAATCCATCATTTCTAGTCCTAAGTTAAAATAGTGTATGTGTGGTGTATATTTTGTTTTATGATGTAATGTTTTAGACTAGATGTTAGGGTGTATATAGTAGCAGGATCTTTGTGTCATTAGCCTAATCATATTTTCTATAGAAGATTGTGCTTAAGGGTTTGCTTCAAAATAAATATGAATGCTTTGCTTGCAGGTTGCTTAAGGCCCCTAAGCATAATCTATATAGGACAGGTGGACTTGGTTACCCATGTGTAGGGTGCTAAGTCAAATTATGATACAACTGCTTAGAATTATATGTATATTTAGCTAACCTCTATTTTGTAGGTGTAGTTAGATTTACTTTTCCCTATAAATGTAATTTTGAAATAGGAATTAGGATTAGTGCTATGGGTATAGGATGAGCAGTAGCCATAAGGCTTAATCTTGGGGTGCCTTGTGATACTTTTAGCAAAAATTAAATCAAAGAAGGAAGGAGATACAAGAAGGAAGAAGCGAAATCCCCCATAACATGTATTCATTTATAATTGTAATTATTCCTTTTATCTTGGGATATATCTGGTACTTCGGCTACCCATCATTTCTTTTTTTTTTGAGGTGTAATGTAACTGATCGACCTTTTATTCTTTTACGCTAGTTTATAAAATTGATTGATATTATGCTTAGATTGCACATTAAAAATCACATCTTTTTCATAGTTTCTTCATGATTAATGTTTGAATGTGTGTCCAAGATGCAGTAGGCTCTTAGGATAAAATTAATTTTTCTACCTAACTAATCACTCATCATTAAAATTTTAAACAATTCATTACTTCATCAAAGTGCCTAGAACATAAATAAGATAATTAAAAGATTTAGCAACCCCATAGCTATATGGTTGTATGTCTCACATCATGCATGTCATATTATGTCATATTGAATCATCTTGCAAAAATGAGGGGCCTCCATTTCAATACTTTAGGGATCACTTGACCTGAGAGCAACCCCTTATGATGGAGCTTCACCCTCTTTCTCTTCTAATTTGGCCAATAACTATATTTCATCATGCATTTAGGCATATAAAAGTCCCAAAGCCTTTTTTCAAAAGTTTTGTCAAAATGAAATAAAATTTGTAAAGATTTATGTTTTAGACTAAATCATGTGCTCATACCACTCATGCTTTAGTCTCTTAGGTAGTGGGTTTAGGACTTTAGTTTTTTCCCATTAAATAACTACCCTAGCTATCTTGCAAATCACAAAACCAGATTATATGGTTTTGAATCATAGGAGTTAGCTAGCGACCACTCCAGACAATTATAAGTCTAGAATTCATCCAATTTATCTTCTCTTATGGAGGTAAATAATTATGTCCATCTTTTGCTTAGATTTAGGTCTTGCTTTAGCTTATGCTAAAACTTTCTATATTTAGGATCTGAGGTAGCTATTTTCTTTTGGCTACAAGCATAAATCCTCACCTCTTAGGCATTTTCACAATCTTGTGTTGATGGATTATAAGCCCTAGCAATCTAATAAAATTTCAACTCAAATGAGTAAATCTCTTTAGTTTCAAATATATAAAGCCCAACAATAACATAGATTGGAATGTTCACTAGGCTTCCTAGTATCATGAGAATTTCCTACTTATTTCCTCTAGCTTCCAAAATAAGTCTTTCTACTTGATCTATCCCACTTGATTTTCCAAACATAGCTAACTTATTGATAGTCTTAATCTTGAAATCTTTGGAGACAATAATTACCTACTTTAATCGAGAGTTTTCTTAGGGAATTCATATTCTTTAGGATGTAATTAACTAAGGAGGCTTGCCCCCATAGGAAATTACAGAACTCGGCTTAATATAAATCATGCTTTACTTTTCCATATAAAGTAGGGGAATGATCTCTGGTATATTCGAAGACCCATTATGCCTTAGGAGTCCTTATTAAGCGACTAAGTATATTATAGGATATGTTTTTATCTTTCAAGATAGTATATCATACCTTAATGTCGTACCCGATCACTTCAATAAGTACCATAAGATTTGTGTGGTCTCCCCCACATCCAAATTAAAACACCAAAACCCCCTAAGATCTGCGTGGTGTCCCTACGACTCCAAATTAAAATAACACATAATTATAAAATAAAAATTTATAATGCATTATTTTGCTTTTTGTTAAAAAATAGATAAAAAAGATACAAAGCATACAAAATAATTTAGTCTCATCTTGCGGAGAAACCATAGGTGGGTGGTAGCGGCATTCACAAATCCTAGATTTTTTACCAAACTCTTTAATATTATTCAATACATTAAAAATTTTTTCCTGCCTCCCAAACTTAAATTCTTAATAATAAATTAGTATTAATTATGCATACACTAGTTTCAAAAATTTTCTTCAAAAGTTAAAAGAAATAAGATGAGTGTTTCTTATTATTTGTTTAATAGATAAAATTATTTTTTATGAAAATAAGTATATATATATATATATATATATATATATATATATATATATATATATATATATAAATATGAGTGTTTCATGGAGTTTTTATGAGGTTGGATGAACAGGGCTCTTGGGTTTGGGTGGAGCTTGTTATCACCTACAGTAGGGTGCATGGGGAGCTCAAAAAATGCTTGGGGACTATTCAGAATGCTCTGGGAGGGTCTTTGGTGAGTTTGAATGGATGGGGAGGAGTATACTCTCGTCTCCAATTCAACCAAGGGTTGAGATTGGCTCAGCTATTGGCAGTTGTTCGGCCGGAGTGAGTGGTCGGAGGTGGTAAGGGACTGCTGAGGTGGATGTGTGTGAGAGGCTGAGGTAGTGTAGTGGACTGCCATGAAGTGTACACTCCTCCTTAAATAGACCAATGGTTGCCCATGGGTGAACTCACCCTTTCTTGGCTAGGAACTCAACAACCTTGGGATTTGTTGTGTCGGTCTCATCCTAGAAAGACCAAAGATGGCAAGTAGTGAAAGTGGATAATTCTTCTAAGTGTAGATTTTGTCTTATTTGGAGGGCTTGGTTTAATGGGTCTTACCCAACTTGAGTTTACCATGGGTTGGGCCCACTTTGGCAGGCCGATGGTGACCCAAAGATGAGTTATGTCAAGTTTGGTTGGGTTTGGCTCAATTTAATTCATGTAGGTCAAATGAGTTCAATGAAGCTAAGTTGATCATTTTGACCAAATTGGGTCAAAATGAGAGTTTGGTTAAGTTTAAGTGGTCATTTGGAATGAGTTATTTCAATTGGTGGTTCAATTTGGATTAAATTTTGATTTGATTCATATGGTTCAATTTGGGTCAAGTAGGTCATATTGACCAATTTGACCAAATTTACTATGGCTTGAGCATGGGTTATGTCCATGTGATCATTAGTGATGATTGGAAGAGTTGATTTGAATTGATTTGGATTAGGGAGTGATTTGATTTAATTTGACCTTTTAGGTCAAATTTGGCTAAGTAGGTCGATTATGTTGGGTTTACCAATTGGGTCCAATTGAAGGTCGGATCATTGTTGACCTCATTATTGGAGTGAGGATTAACCTTTCTCTTCTTAGACTTAGGATTATTCTAGACACTTGGATTTCCTTAGTGTAAGGAACTTCTAGTGATTAAGGAAACACTAAACCTAAGCTTAGAGACTTAGAGAAGATAACCATAAGCCTAAGATATACCTTAGGACAAATAGTTTATGCCTATCCTATGGCTTAAACCAAAACCCATACCTATTCACTCATCCAAATTTAAGCTCATGTAAATGAAACATGACCTCAAACTTATTCAATTGATGTTACTTGAATATGGTTTTCTAATCCAAGCTCCAAGCCAAATTAACTTGGGTCTTAACCCAAGTTAACCCTATCACATTCCCATAACTCAATTTAAACCCATTCAAATAAACTAAATCTAACCTAACTTTCTCAACCTCTCTAATTATTCATTAGATCATTTCAAGCCATGTCAATACTTACAATCAAGCCAATTGAACTAGAGAAAAGTAAGCAACCCAAGTTAGCCCATTTGACCTAAAGGGTTCAAATGAGCCAAAATGTAACTGAGCCCAAATCAATTGTAACCATAGGGGTACTTCTTGAAGTGATCGGGTGCGACATTGAAGTATGATATACTATCTCAAAAGATAGAGACATTACCCTACAATGGACCTAATCACCTAATAAGGACTCCTAAGACATGATGGGCCTTCGAATATACCAGAGATTTTTCTTCTGCTTTATATGGATAAATAAAGCAGGGTTTATATTAAACTAGGTTCTATAGTTCCCTTTGGAGGCAAGCCTCCATAGTTAATTACATCTTTGGAAATGAAGTTCCTTAAGAGTACTCTTGATTAAAAAAGATAATTATCATCTCCAATGATTTCAAGGTTAGACTATCAAAGGATTGATTATATTTGGAAAGTCAATTGGGAAAGTTCAAGGAGAAGACTTATTGTTAGAATCCAAAGGGAAGACGTAGAGAATGCTCATGATACTAGGATGCTTAGTGAGCATTCCAATCTATCCTATGATTAGGCTTTATATATTTAAGTGCAAAAATATTTTATTTTTTGAGTTAAATTTTCATTAGATTACTAGGGCATATAATCAATCAACACAAGGTTGTGAAAATGCATAAGAGGTGAGAATTTATACTTGTAGCATGAAGGAAACAGCTACATCGAATCTTAAATCTAGAGCTTCAGCATGAGCTAAAGCATGACCTAAATCTAAGCGACGGTGGATATAAGGGTTTACTTCCACAAGAGAGGATAAACCATCTGACTTCTGGATTTACAGCTGGTTGGAGTGGCTGTTAGCTAACTCCTCCTATGATTTAAAACTATATAGTCCGATCTTATGAATTGCAAGATAACTAGGGTAGTTATTTAATTTGAAAGAGACTAAAGTCCTAAACCCACTCCTAAGAGATTAGAGCATGAGTGGTATGAGCATATGACTTAATCTACAAATGAAAAATCTTTTCAAATTTTATTTCATTTTGGACAAGTCATTTTTGACAAAGGCTTTGGGATTTTGTATGCTTAAATGCATGATGAAATATATTATTGGCCAAATCAAAAGAGAAAGAGGGTGAAGCTCCATCATCAACGGTTGTTCTCATGGGTCAAGCGGTCCCTATTATGTAAGAATGAAGATCATCATTTTACAAGAGTGATTCAAGATGCATGAATGATGTGAGACATAGAACATACAGCTAGGGGGTTACTAAATTTTTTAATTATCTTGATTAAAGCCTACACTTTTTGGTGAGGTTATGAGTTGTTTAAAACTTTAATTAAGAGTGATTAGTTAAATAGAATTTTTTTTATCCTAATAGCCTACCACATCCAGGCCACACATTAAAGCATCAATCATTAAGAAACTAATAAAAGCATGCAACTTCTAATGCATAGTTTAAATAAGTCATCAATCAAATTTATGAACTACATCAAAAGAATAAGGCGATGTGGTCGAAAAGAGAAAAAGAGAAAATATGGGTAGCCGAGCTCTACCCTTATACAACTCAGTATATGAAAGAATAATTAGAAATGAATACATGCTAAGGGGATCTTCATTTCTTCATTTCCACCACTTCTGATTTGGTTATGTGCCAAAGGAATCACAGGACCTCCTAGAACTAAGCCTTCTAGCCACTGCTCATCCTAATTCCCCATAACACTAATCTTAATTCCTATTACAAAACTATATTTATATGTAGAAAAAGTAAATCTAACTAAACCTACAAAATAGAGGTTAGCTAAACATACATGTAAACCCAAGCAGTTATATGTGTAATTTGGACTTAACACTTTACACATGGGTAACCAAGCCCACTTATCTTAACTTGGATTATGCTTAGGGGGTTCGAGAAATCTGTAAAGAGAGCTTTTATATCTTTTTTTAAGAATCCCCTTAAGCACAATCCCTTATAGAAAATATAATTAGGCTAATAACAGCCTAACATTCAATCTATGAAGCATACACTGTAATATCAAGTCTAAAATATTTCATCACAAAATAAAACATGTATCACATCAAACACCATCCTAACATAGAGCTATAAGTGGTGACTTAATTCTAATGTGTGTGGTAAGGCTTCATGTGGTATGTCTCAACTAAGTATTAGAGTTGTATTTTCTAAGTTTAGAATAAGTTCAACTTAACATGAAGGGGGGGGGTGGGGTGTTATTTGAAGTTATTTAATTGATTTGTAAATTTTAATTTACATTTGGTTTTGTTTCATATAATTGACAATAAACAACTAAGTGTTATAAAGAGAAGGAAGAGGATTACCCTCTTTCATCCCTATCTTAAGCCACTTTCTAAAGCATATTGATTTGATTTAGTTCTCTTTAGTGAATGGCTTATTAAATAGTTCTTTAATTAATCATAAGTTTAGGTTAACTCTAAATGATCTTATCCAATATGAAAGGCTTCTTAAGATTAATCTAATTGAATTACTATCATATTAATTATACTAAGTCATTCCTTTCCATCACATGTAACATGCATATGATTTAATACTTAGCATATCTATACACACAATATTTTTTTTAGCACTTGTAATGATGATGAATGTATGTTTGGAATTTATTATTTTGATTAAATTATATAAACATATATATTGAAGCTCTATCTAAATTCTAATACCAAAATATGTAAGGATGAAATCACATAAGTACGTGTCATTGTGAACCAGGGAAGTGAGGTAATCAAATGACCTCCTTGGGGCTACTTAAAGTCTTCTATTCTCGGGATGTCTAGACTATATACTTATTAATATTCCAAACCTATGTAAATCTATACATGAATAAGGAAAAGAGAGCATTAATTTATACATAACATGTGTTAATGACTTAAGTGAATATGGATGCATGCATTTTTAATAACAAAAGAGGATCTTCATCTTTTAATTAAGCACACATACACATGTATAAAAGATGTAATCAAGTACATGTCATTGTTTAATCCAGGAGGTGAGATAATCAAATGTCCTCCTTAAGGTTACTTAAATCCCTATATTTCTAAGATGTCTAGACTAAACAATTGCTATCTTAAATACATATGAATGTATACACAATTATAAGGATGAAAACCATGCAAAGGTTGTATTTTCTTTAGTTGAATTATTTAGGCATATGAATTAAAGCTCTATCAAAATTCTAATACCAAAATATATAAGAATGAAACCAAATGAGTATCTGTCATTGTTAAACCAAGGAATTGAGGTAATCAAATGATCCCTTGGGGATAACTAAAGCCTCTCATTCCCTGGATATCCAATATATACCCATTATTGTCAAACTTGTGTAAATCTATATGTGAGTCATAAGAAAGAAAGTCTTATTTAATATGCTTAAACTATAAACATATGTAAATCCTATATATATTCTTAGCTATTATCACTCCACATATTATTATCAATTTATAAACTTTTGAAAAATATATTTGAATTTATTAGTTATAATAGCCACACATATATTAAATAAGCCAACACATGCAAGCTTATGTAAAGGAAATTCATTTGATTCATTGGGATTTGAAAACATGAATGCATGAAACGATGTGGCATACACCATCTAAACTGATTGGAAAGGAATAACTAAGTACAAACACATGATTCATTCAACTAAATTAATTCCTAAGGACAATCACATCAAATAAACTTATTTAAGGAAAACCAAAGTTTCTTTATTAATTTATGACTTGAGATTTTGATTAAATTTGAAGAGAAGAAGAATTATTTGTTATTTTAATATTATTCCCACAATAGTAATTCAATTTTGTTTAAGAAAATATAATTAAGAGGATTTTATGAATTAATTAAGTTTGACCCTTAATTAAATCAATTAATTTTCCTTACCTATGCTTCTTTAATTTGATGAACCATTTAATTATGAGCCATAAATGACATAAACATATGAGAAAATAAAATTGCATTGCTCCTACAATGACCAAATGCAAATGGCTCATAATTAAGAGTTAATTAAATTAGAGAACCTAATTAAGTACTTTTATGATTTTCCCACACTTATGGGCTAATCATAATTTCCTTAAAAGTCCTTATGTTATTGAACACATAAAGAGGAACCCTTCATTTAATTGTTAATTATCTAATGTGATCATGATTTTAATTTGATTAATTAAGCCATTTAATTAACTAATTAATCTCTATTAATCTCATTTTAATTAATTTTCCCTTAAAGAGAAATGGACTTAGGAAAAGAGGTTAGGAAGGAGGCCCTAACCACATTCCCTTTGGCCATTCACTGTTCAACAGTGATTTGTGCACTTAATTAATTAATTTTTACTATTTGGGAGATTAATTAATCAATTAAATTAATTAAGAGAGTGATTAGGGCTTAAATGATCAATTTATTTAATTAACCAAAAATAAATCCCAAGAAAATTATGGGAGGCAAAGGTCATCCCACTAAACTAACACACAAAGTTTAGAATTAATTACTTAAGTAATTAAGGGTTAATTAAGCTAATTAAGTTTGAAATTAAACCTTAATCACTATTCAAAATTAATAGGAATTAATTTTAAGTAATTGTCCTCTCAAATACCTTCAAAATAAGTATTTATTTATATTTATTTTGAATTTTCTATAATTTGTTATGAATTTTCAAAGATTCAGCCATTAAAACCAATTAATTAAGCCTAATTAAACATAATCCCATCGGCTCCACGTAGACCAGTGATGTGGTGCACTTTCCACGTGGCAACGCGGGATTGTTTACTTAAAACTATCCAATATGACACCTATGTGGAGGCGGTGGACATGCTTTTTTATCCCCATTCGATCTAAGATCGGATGGTCAGGATTAATTCCATAATTTTAATGTGATAAATAGATTAATTCTAATGGATTAATCATGACCATCCATTTCGATCATGTGGAATGGATGGTGCGTGATCTATCATTCCCAGAGAGAGACGGATGTCGTTCTCCTTTCCTCACTCGATCTGAGTTCACCTGAGCTCAGATGACCATGAAAATGATCCCACACCTTAAGAAGGAAGATTCGAAGTTCCAATGGTCAAAATCATATGACATACAAATTTCCTTCGAAGGCCAGAAAAATTTCACCAAGTCTCTATTTTGTGGAAATTACTTCATCGGAGCTCAAGACTGACAGTGTAATGCTTGAGGAAGCTTTGCCTGGATGAGGTGACACCCTGCTGAGTAGCACGCATGATGCCTCCTTGCAGTTTTCTCGGTAAGCCACAAACCATCACTCGACACACCGGCATTGATCAAAATCGCACCTCCGGTGGTCAGGAAGCTCGGGAGAAGATTTGTTCATGCTCGATGGAGTGTGAGAAGGTGTATGTGAAGTTAATTTGAGTTTGGTAAGCATTGTTTGAATTGGATCGAGTGGAAGGTTGCTTTATTTTGGGTTAAAGGATTCCGATGGGGAGGCTGAGAATGCTCTGGGGTTTCAATCCATTCTTTGAAGCTCTGAGGGTTCAAGTGTTGGAATTGAGTCAAAATGAGGGGTATATCCCCTCCCTTGGATTACATAACGATTCAATCATTGATTTTGACCTCGACCACCATCCAGAAGAGAGGTCGTCAAGCCGAGGTGGCTCAGTTTGTTTGGCCAGAGGCCTTAGTGGGTGGCTCAAGGAAGCTCCCTCCATTCTTGGATCCTTCGGGTTCGGCTATTGTGGGGAGGTGAGTTAACTCACCCCCCTTTGGTCCATCACCGACCTAGTCCACTTGGGTTGGGCTAGGCATGTAGGTTAGGTCCTCATTTTGGGTGTTTGATGGCTGCCAAGGGAAAAAGAGGAGAGTTGACTTGCTAATTTGGGAAAGATCCCATGTGGGTGAGCTTAATCTAATGGGTAAGGCCTTGGATTGGGTTCAAATCAGGTTGGGCTGATTTGGGGCTGACCCAAGGTTAGTTTATGGTGGGTTGGGTCAGGTTGCAAAGGGTCTTGGTTTAAGTGGGTTTGGCTCAATTTGGCCCATATAGGTCAAATTGGGCTAGTAGGGTCAAGTTGATGAATTGGTCAAATTGGGTCAAATCAAGAGTTAAGTCATGTTCAAATGGATATTTGGGATGTTTTGGTTCAATTGGTTTGAGTCAATTTGGCTTGGAATTGATTTTGGCTCATTTGAATACATATAGGTCAAATGGGTCACGTTGACTGATTTGACCAAATTGACAAAATTGGCTTGGGTAATGGGTTGATTCATATTCAATTGGTTATGATTGTAGGCTTCAATTTCAATGAATTTGGATTTGGTTTGGATTTAGGCCAATTTGACCTTTAGGTCAATTTGGGCTAAATGGGTCAATTGGGTTCAATTGGCCAAATTGGATTCAATTATGGCTTTGGTCAAGTTCAACAATCAATTTGGAATGAACTTGAGCCATTTGTTGCAATCAATTTGGATTATATTTTAATTTGACCCAATTTGTTCTTTTAGGTCAAATTGGGTCAAAGAGCCAATTATGCTAGGTTTGGCTCAATTGATGGTCAAGTCATGTTCAATCATTGATCATAGGTTGGTGTGAATCAATGGTTTCAATTAATTTTGCTTGGGTTGAGATTTGATTTATATTTTGGATGATGATTGAGGGAATACTTGATTTATGAGAAAATTAATTGTGTTTCGCTTGGATTGAGTGAAATTTTGGCTAAGTCCATGGGATTAAATCATATGGATTAAGTTTGGGTTTGATTTGATATTTGCTTTAGGACCTGTGAATGTATGTTTTATTTATATTTGGGAAGATGATTGAAGAAGTAATTGATTTATGAGAAAATCAATTGAGTTTGGTTTAAATTGAGGGGGATTTTGGCTTGAAGGAGTTTTAGCTCATGGGATCAAATCATATGGCTTAGGTTTGAGTTTGATTTGATATTTGGTTTAGGACATGAATCAGTTGGTTTGGAATTAATTGTATATTTGGTATGGAATGATTGAAGAGTTGAATTGACTTTGAGAAAATTAGTTGAGTTTAGATTTATTTTGATTGGTCTAGACTAAGTCCATAAGATTGAATTATGGGCTTAGGATAGGTTTGAATGTGATTTGAATTTGGTTTATATGTTTCAATCATTTGGTTTGGAATTTGAATTTGGATTTGGTATGTGAATTTGGATGAATTGAATTTGAGGTTTGGTTTAGGCCAAAGAGGTAAACACAGATTGGGTTTAGTCTATAGGGTAGTGTTGACCTCACTTTTGGAGTGAGCTCTCAACTTCCTTATAATAGATCTAGGACTCTCATAGATACTAAGAGTTTCTTAGTCTTAAGACACTTCTAGTGATTAGGTGAACACTTAACCTAACCCTAGAGACTTAGAAGAGTAGCCATGTGGATAGTCAGTAGGGATTTAGGAAGACTTACCCTATTAAAACCAAACCCTTGCTTCCTTCTTGCAAATCAAATCTCAAATTCAAATCCAAATTCCAAAATCAAATCAAACTATCAAATGAATGAAACCCATGATCAAATTCAAACTCCAAAATTTTTTTAAGCCCTTTGATTTTATCTTATGGACTTGGCCTTAACCAAATTCAAATCAACCCAAGTCCATGTTGACCTCTCTTGACTTGAAATTATCATGTGAACCAAAACCCATTTGACTCCAAACCAATTGTAATTGGATTTATATTTCAATCCAAGGCTCATATGTGAGTTCAACTAAACATGAATCAAGCCATGATCAAGCCAATTAACCCAATTAGGCTCACTTGACCCAAAGTGACCAAAAGGACCCTTTTGAGCCAAGTTATAATCCAACCCAAATTAGATTGAACTAAGCCCATCCAAACCTCACAACATAACCAAAAATCACCCTAGGGTGATCAATTTCCTTAAATTGGATTAAACTAAGTCAAACCTAGCCTTTAACCAAGTCAACATTTAGCCCAAATGAACTCAAACTAGCCAAAACACATCATATGCCAAATTGATTGAAACCTTTGATTCAAACCCATTCATAATCAATGATTGAACATGACCAAACCCCCACATGAGCCAAACACGCCTAATTGTCCATTTGACCCAAGTTGACCCAAATTGGCCTAAAAAGTCAAAATGGGTCAAATCATGATTTGATCCAATTTGATTGCAACCAATGACTCAAGTTCTTTCAAAATCACTTATTGAACTTTACCAAAGCCATAATTGAGCCCAAGTTGACCAATCGATCAACTTGACCCAACTTAGCCCAAATTGACCTAATGGGTCAAATTAGCCAAAATCTAAATCAATTCAAAATTAAACTAAACCAAAGCCTACAATCATTTTCAATTAGCCAATTGAACTTGACCCAACACCTAACCTTACCCAATTTGGCTAAATTGACAACTTGACTCTTTTGACCTATATGAACCCAAATGAGCCATAATCAAATCCAAAGTAAATTGAATCAAATCAATGACACCAACACACTCCAATTGATCATGTGAACCTGACCCAACTTGACCAATTAGTAAACTTGACCCAACATAACCCAATTTTACCTAAATAGGTCAAATCAGGCCAAATCAAACCAAATAAACTCCAAACCACCTGAAATTTGGGCTAACCCACTTTTGACCCATCCCAAATCTGCCCAAATCAAACTAATAGCCAAAAGACCATTTTCCCTTGGGTTTAGGTCATCCCATGAGATAAGACACATACACATTGAGTCATTTTCTCCCCTTAGCCACTTGGCACCCAATCATAGGTCCACTTAGGCACCTAGGACCATGGCTGACCTGACCCAAAGGTGGTTGGGTCGGCCATGACCCATGGGGAGGTGAAATCAGCTCCCCATCCCCATTGGAGCTTTTCAAACTACTAGGACAAGCACCACCTCCCTTGGGAGCCACCTCCACACACTAACCCAACCAAACTGAGCCACATCATGCACCCAAGACCTCCACCAACCACTGATTTGGCCAATTGATTGGAAGAAGCCAAACAAGTCTTGACCATCCAATCCAAGGAATGAGGGGGTATACCCCCTCATTCTCACTCAAACTCACACATTCACACTCGATTCAACCTTAGCAGCCAAGGAGAGGAATCCTAGATCCATTTACAAGGTTTTACGAGCTCCCCAAAATCCCCATTCTCGATTTTACGCAAAATCAAAACAAGTGAGGCCACCTTCGATTCCCATTTTCTCAAACCTCCACCAAAGTGCAATTAACTTTACACACACCTTCCTTGGAGCTAAACGAGTGAGAACAAATATTTTCCCAAGCTTCTGAATGGCAAAAGGGTAGAGTTTGTCAAGACCGACCACCTACGCCTAGTGCCTTGGTCTCTCAAGGAAACCACACCAAATCAAAGCTTGTGCAGCTCAACAGGACTTCATTTCTACCTAACGAAGCTTCCTTAATCGTTGGAATCATTGATCACAAGCTCTGGTGAGGTATGCCATTAAAACTGATCCTTGAATAAAAATAGGTTGGTCTTTGTGAAAGAAATTTTAATGGATAGATTTGCTTGTTGTTCTTCCCCGAAGGTGATGAGCTCGGATCGAGCGATGATCGATGGAAGGTAGCCATTGTTCAATGCTCGGGAGGAAATAGATCACGGACTGTCCATTTCATGTGATTGGAATGGACAACCCTAATCTAATCACGCATAGAGCCTCTGATTAATCCTTCAAACCACAGATTTAATCGTAGTTGTCCGATCTTGATCGATCCCACGAAGTTACCGCCATCCCAGTCGACTTGGATGTGATAACTTAAATAGTGAATCTCATCATGCCACATGGAAAGCACAACATGTCAACACGCTGTGTCAACCGCCACATGGCCCAACTGGATTAAGGCTCTAAATAGGCTTAATTAATTTATTTTTTAATCTTAAAACTTCCTAAATTCATAACTAATTCTAGAAAAATCCAAAAAATGGAAACTTAGGCTCATTTTAAAGATATTTCAGAGTAGAATTTAGCAAAATTATTATTAGTTGATTTTGAACAATGGATTTGGCTTAATTAAAGTTTAATTTGAAATGTAATTAGCTTAATTATCCCCCTAATTAACCATCCAATTAATCTCAAACTTTTGATGGATGTTTAGGGGGATGACCTCTACCTTTCCTATTTTTTTGGGATTTTATTTTTTGCTTAATTAGGGGAATCAATTGATTAAGTGTTAATCACTTTCTCAATATAATTATTGATAATTAAGAAATTGAACAGTAAATTAATCAATCAATTATGCTCATTAACCTCTATTAATGGTGATGAAGTCTAGGGAGATGGATTCTCTTCCAATCTTTTCTTTAAGCCTTGTCTAATCCCTTAAATAATTAATTAATTAACACCCCTTAATTAATTAATTAACAAGATTAATTAAAAATCCAAATCATACCTGAACCTTAATTAACCAATTGAGAGGATTTAGGGATTGAGATTTAGGCTCCCTTCTTTTTCTCTTTCTCTAAGTGCATCTCATTTTAATTGAATAAGGTTAATTAAGACTTAATTAGTTAATTAATAAACTTAATTAATTCAATTAAATCTATTTCTCTAGTCTAAATCTTGGGTAGCTCTTGGGTGTTCAATAACCCAAAGGGGGAGAAAATGAAATGATGGTTAGCTCACATGTGTGAGAAAACCATAAAAGTAGTTAAGTGAGATCCCTTAAGCTTAATTAATTATTAATCAAGAACCAATTGCATTAGGCCCCTTTCATTTCTTAGGAGTATTGTAAATTTACTTTCCATGTGGTTGCGTATCATATTGGCTCATTATTAATTAATTAATTAACTTAAGATGATGTAGGTAAGGGTTAATTAATTGGCTTAATTCATACCCTAACCTAATTAAATCATAAAATTAACCTAATTACTTCTTGATTAAACCAAATTAACTCACACATGGGGAATGGGATTAGGATCAGCAAACCTCTTTCTTTTCCTAAATCAAATCAAACTCAAACTAAAAAAACATGTCATTAAAGAACTTTGGTTTATTTTAAGTAGCCTTATTTAGTATGATTGTCCTTAGGAATTAATTGGAATGAATGAGATCATGTGCTTATGTTCCTTTATTTCTTTCAATCATGTTAAATGTTGCTTGCCATGTGTAATCATGCATTCATTTCTTTTAAAATTAACTAAAATGAAATGGTTTTTTTTATATCTAATTGCATGTGTTGACTTAAATAAATATGTGTGGCTATTATCACTATTAACCAAAAGTTATTTTCAAAAGCCCATAAATCAATTATAATAAATGAGTGATGTTAATTACAATTATCTATAAGTTTGCATGTGTTGGTAATATAAAATATGCAATATGAAGCTCTCTTTCCTTATCTTACATGGATTCATATAGGATTCACAAATGTATAGTTCATTTGAAAAGAACACAACATTTGTCTAAATCTACTCCTATGCATCTCCATGTTAGGACTTAGGAAGAATTTCATATCACATATGTAAATCATATAATCAAATCAAATTTGACTTCTTGCATGACTTTTATTATTGTGATTTTTTTTGTACATTCACATGTATCTGAGAAAAGTGGTATATTAGTCCGACACCCTGGGCTAGACTTTAAGTAGCCTAAGTAGTCTTGTACCTTACATGTTGAAATAATGGCAGACTCATTTAAAACTCTTATACATATGTATGTAAGAAGCATAAATCAAATGAATTAAATATAACTTTTGCATGGTTTTTCTTACCCTTATAGTTTCTTATACATCCATATGTATCTAAGAAAAGTGGTATATTAGTCTGGACACCCTGGGGCTGTGAGGCTTTAAGTAGCCCTAAGTAGGTCTTGTACCTTACGACCCTGGTGCAGAATAATGGCAATGTTCTCACGTAAAACTTGTATACATGTGAATGTGTATCTAGCTAATGGATGAAAAATCCCTCTTTTCTATTAAAAAAAGGCATGAATTCATAATTCAACCAAATGAAATATTTAAATCCCAAACACTCTTCTTTGCATTCATCATTTAAGTGTGCTAAAAATGCAAATTGCATGTGTAAGTATGCTTAGGATTTAATCATATGCATGATACATGATGGAAAGAAATGAACAAACATGTGTTATGTGATAGTAATTCATTTTAGTTGTTCTTAAGATGCCTTTCTTATTGAATAAGGTCATTTAGAGTGAACCTTAACTTAGGATTGATTAAAACATATAATAAGCCATTCACTAAAGGAGATTGATTAATTGAATTACTTTAGAAATGACTTGAAGTAGGGATGAAAGGGGGATTCCCTCTCTTTCTACTCCTTATTACACTTAGTTGTTAAGTGTAGGCCATATGAAACAAAAGAAAATACTAAGTAAAATCTTCAAATTGATTAAATCACTTAAAGAGAAACCAACCCCTTTAAAAATTAAATCCCTTACACTTAGTTAATTATAACTCTAAAGCCTAGTAAGACATACCACACAAGCTTTAAGTCATACAAATTAAACTAAGTCACCATTTCTAGATTTATGTTAGGGCGGTGTATGGTTTGATGTATGCTTATTTTGTGATGTATTATTGTAGACCAATGTTGGTGTATTTATGAATGGATGATGATATTAACCTAATCATATTTTCTGCAGGGGGTTGTGCTTAATAGGTCATTAAGTAATAAAAATATAAATGCTTTTACTATGCAGGTTACTTAGCCCCTAAGCAGAATCCAAGTTAGGATAGGTTGACTTGGTTACCCATGTGTGGGGTGCTAAGTCCAAATTATTCATATAATTGTTTGTGTTGTATGGTGTGTTTAACTAACATTTGTTTTGCAGGTGTAGCTAGATTTAATTTTCTTTTTTTAATGTAATTTTGCATTAGTATTAAGATGAGTATTATGGTGGATTAGGATGAGCATTGGCTATAAGACCAAGTCTTATGTACCATGTGATGACTTTGGAGCAAGCACATCCAAATCAAGCCAAAAGGAAGAAAGAAATGGAGCAAATCAAATGAAGAAATGAAGAATGAAGAATGAAGAATGAAGACCTCCATAACATTCATCATTTGTAATTGTAATTATTCTTTATAATCCGAGTTGTATAAGGGTAGAGCTACCACATTTCTTTTGGGTTGCTAGCATTTAACGACCTTTTATTCTTTTGTGATAGCTTTATGAAATTGTTTGATTTTTTGTTTAGCTTGTGCATTAGAAATAGCATGCCTTTTCATAGTTTGTTTATGATTGGTGATTATTGTATGGCCTGGATGCGATTAGGCTCCTAGGATAAAAAATTAATTTTTCTACCCCAAATTAATAACTCATAACTAAACCTCTAAATAACTCATAACCTCATATAAAAGCCTAGGCATTAAATCAAAATAATAAAATATTTAGCAACCCCTAAGTTGGATATTGTATGTTTAATATCATGCATAATCATCTTATTTCACTCTTGTTAAGAGAGGGCTTCCATCTTTGCCAAATAGTAAGGGCTTAACCTTTGAGAGCCTATGATGGAAGAACACCTCTTTCCCTTTTGATTTGACCCATAATCAACCTCTCATGCATTTAGGCATATAAAATCCCATAACCTATGTTAAAATAAAGAGTCCCAAATTAAATGAGATTTGATAAAAATTTATATTATATTTAAGTCATTATTCATACCCCTCTGCTCTAGTCTCTTAGGGAGTGGGTTTAAGGACTTATTTTCTTTTCTAAATAATAATACCCTAGCCATCTTGCAGAAACATATGACTTGCCTACATGGATTTAAAGTGTAGAAGGAGTTAGCTGGCTGCCACTTCAGGCGGTAATAAGTCCAGCAGTCAGGTGATTTACTCTCTTGTGGAGGTAAACTATATACCCACTCTCACCTTAGATTTAGGCCATGCTTTGGCCCTCGTCAAAACTCCCTAGATTTAGGATCTAAGGTTATTGTGGGCTACAAGCATAAATCCTCACCTCTTAGGAATTTTCACAATCTTGTATTGTGGAATTATAAGTCTTAGATCTCTAATAAAATTTCAAATTAAATAAATAAATCTCCTCAATTTCAAGTATATAAAGGCCAACCATAGGATAGATTGAGTGCTCACTAATTCTAGTATCATGAGCACTCCTACTCATCTCCTTTAGTTTCGATAATAACTCTTCCCTTTTGATTCATCCCACTTGATCTTCTAAAACACAACCAATTTATTGATAGTCCTATCTTTGAATTCTTTGGAGACAATAATCACCTACTTTAATCGAGTGTATTCTTAAGGAATTCACTTTCCTTAAGATGTAATTAACTATGGGCGTTTGCCCCCATAGAAAGCTTTAGAACTCAGTTTAAATAAACCCTACTTTATCCATCCATGTAAAGTAGGAAAAATCTCTGGTATATTTGAAGACCCATCATGCCTTAGGAGTCCTTATTAGGTGATTAGGTCCATTGTAGGGTAGTGACTTCTATCTTTTGAGATAGAACACTATTCCTCAATATCATACCCAATCATCTCAATAAGTACACCCTTAGATCTACGTGGTGTCCCCCCCATACAAATGAATCAAAAATAAACACCACAGATTTTTCTGGCGACTCCGTAGGTAGGGTTCCTCTCTCCATCTCTAGTAGATGATTGTTGTCTCCAAGCAACGATAGTGGACTTGCATTTTATGTGAGTCTGAGATTATCTTTTCTTTCATTGGCACTTATCTTATTTCATTCTTAAGCAAAGTTAGCCAACATCCTTTAGTTTTAGGACCTCACTCTGTGTAGGTCTTGAAACTCTTATTGGGCTCTCCAATAGGTGAAAAACAAAATTTATCAATGAAGGGGGAGATAATAAAAATCTGGAACCTCCTTACCACTAGCTTGGTGAGGCGTGGTTCATCATAAAATTTAAGAAAATAAATTCTTTCACAAAATGACACTTTCCAAAAGCACTTTTTTTTTTATAAAAATAGCCACCTTCATTCAACATACTCAAATTTGTTGAATGAAGATTCTATTTTCAAATCATAACATAAAATTGAAACTCCACTCAACATATTTCACATATGCTAGAGTTGAAGTTTCTCTCTTTTTAAAATCTTGAAAACACATACATGGCATCAAAAAATATCATTGAAATCTATTTAACATACTTAAGATTTGTTAAATAAATTTCACCTCTATTTTGGAATCTTATTTGACATGCCACATTTGTCAAACAAAGAATTCCCCTCTCTTTCCAAAAAAGAAAGAGAGCACATCAAATACATTTGATTCCCACTTAAACATATCAAAGTTTTTAAGTGAGAATCTCATTTTCATATGCATTTGATTCTCATATAACATGTCAAGGTTGTCAAGTGAGAATCTTATTTTCATGTCACATTTGATTACACTTAACATGTCAAGGTTGTTAAATGAGAATCTTATTTTCATGTCACATTTGATTCCCACTTAACATATCAGAGTTGTTAAGTGAGAATCTTATTTTCATGTTATATTTGATTACACTGAACATATCAAAGTTGTTAAGTTAGAATCTCACTTTCATATACATTTGATTCCCGCTTAACATATTAAATTTGTTAAGTGTGAATCTCATTTCCATGACACATTTGACTTTCACTCAACATGTCAAACTTGCTAAGTGAGAGTCTTATTTCATAAATCATATTTGATTCCACTTAACATATCAAATTTGTTAAGTGAGAATCTCATTTTCATGATATATTTGACTCCCCACTTAACACACCAAATTTGTTAAGTGAGCATCTCATTTTCATGTCACATTTGACCTCCACTTAACATATCAAATTTGTTGAGTGGGAGTCCCATTCTTAAAACATATATCACTCACATTTGTGCTTTCACTTAACATACCAAATTTTTTAAGTGAGAGTCCCAATTTCAAAGAAAAGAAAAAATATAAATCACATCACATTTATACTTTCACTTAATATACCAAAATTGTTAAGTGGCAATCCCATTTTCAAAAGAAAAGAAAAACATATATCAATCACACTTCGGCTTTCACTTGACATACCAATTTTGTTAAGTGAGAGTCCCATTTTCAAAGAAAAGCAAAACATAAATCACATCACATTTGGACTTTCACTTAACATACCAAATTTGTTAAGTGAGAGTCTCATTTTCAAAATAAATCAAACACATGTGGCTTCTATTTGCCATATCAAATTTGTAAAGTAAGAAGCCCCACTTTCAAATCAACATTTCACACATCACAAGCAAAGACATTCTACAAAAAATTTTCAAGCACACATTCACAACCTCTTCTTAGCATACTCAAAATTACTACGTAGAGGATCTTTCAAATGATCAATATTTTCAAACACCACCCAACCTACCTAAATTGATTGGGTATGGGTCCTAAAATTAAAATCAAATGGAAAAGACTCTCCTCAATATCAAAATATCTCCAATGAACCCCACATAACATATTTGAATTGCTGAGTGTGGGTTCAAAACTCCAAATCTATATTGCTCTCCTTGGATGAATATTAATGTAGAAGTCTGACTCAGATTACATTTCAACACATGCAAAGATATAGTGTAGCCGGTTAGTACAGTTGTCCTTACATTCAATACACATGGCTTCACAGAAGCTCATTTTTACTTTCCCCTTTGGGATGAATTTGGCCTTGGATCGGGCCAGCCTCCCCGAGACTGACTCCACCCATATGGTTTTTTTTGGTTGAGGCTTCGAGGGAGCACATGTCACTTGTGAGGGGGTGACCCTCACTACCGTCAGTCAGGATGAGGTGGTTGGGCAGAAGCCAAGCATCCTCATTGACATGCCCTCTAATTCTGAGTATTCGCCATTGAAGAGGAAGACTGCAGTGGTTCCTATGCCCCATTCTGTGATAGTTTCAGCATTTGCCCATCTAGCTATCCCTACCATTACTCTAGCAAGAGCTACTACCTCCTCATTGGTCACCCCGAAAGGGAAGAATATCTTAGCCTCTGAGATAGTCTCCTCCACTTTGAGGTACTAGTTCCCTCACTTATTCACTGCATACTGTAATAAAATTGAAAGATTAAGTGAGAGCATGAGTGAGCTGTCAGAGAGCTTGAGGCTGCATCCCATATATCCAAGGAGGGTTCTCCCTGACAGGTCTCTTCACTTCTGACCAGCAATAAGTTCCACCCCCTCTAGACCTCAGACGGAGAGGAAGATTACTAAAGGATTGCTGCTTCTCCTCCACCATTAGTATAGTATGAGACACCAGATAGGGAGCACAGGAGGCCCTATGTCGAGCTTAGGACATGCTAAGTTGGTAGAGCATACGGATGCTCGAGGGTCTTATTTGATTTGATCCATAGGAGTGTGTGATTGATAGGAGAAAGCCGTGGAGGCTCAAGCATCTATTCAGGTAGACAGGAGAGAGTGATGGAGGTATATCAGGAAGTTGGCAGTCTCTGCTCTGATGGATTTTCTTGATCGTCCCCCCGTTAGAACCGATCATTTAGATATGACTGTTCTTACTAGTGCTACCCGTCGCAGATAGAGATCTCCCGTTAAGGGACAGTCGATGCTACCTACACGCCACTCCCCTTGTCGTCCACCATCACTGTATAGTTCACAACATCCACCACTCCCGCCAAGATTTAGAAGCCCCCATCCGGGGAGAGGATTTCCCCTCTAGTGATCCGGCTATGGCCCAAGGATCCCGCTCCCTCCATCCCACTTATTGAGGTGAGATCAAGCACCCCTGCTTGACCCTCTATCTTAGCTGTAGTTCGGCAGGAGTGGCGACCTCGCAGCATCGTGGTTGCACCACCACCACCACCATCAGAGCTAATGGCAGCAATAGTTGCATAGGGGGAAGGTGATAATTATATAGTTCCCATGCCAGTGGATCTCCCCAGGGATACCACTCCACCAATGAGTAGTCATGAGCATATCTCTTTCAGTGAGCATGACCCTCCTAGAGCTAACACTCTAGTGGCACGTAGTGTTAGATGTATCTCCATCGGAGCAGCCCCCTCGGTCCAGTGTTTGTGCAGACAGCTAGACGCTCCTGACGACATTTTAGCACAATATTTTTCCGAAAAGAGGGAACTCTTAGGCAGAGATCGCACGGAGAATGAGAGGGTAGCCTTTGATCCTGATAAGTATGACCTTCTTGAGGATTCAGCAGGACAATATGGTTGATACTAGGAGCTCCCTCCATAGAGATCAGCATAGTTAGGAAGGTGTTGTAGTTGAAGAAGATGACACTGTCCATTCAACCCAGCACCTCCGTCAGTAGCTTAAATAGAAGGATGATCAGATCAACCAAATGGAGAAGAGGATGGAAGGCTTGTTAGTAGTCCTCCACGCACTTCAAAACCAAGCCTCACCCCACGATATACTAATAGGTAGATCATCAGTCGACATGTCCTAGCAAGAGCACTTCTCCAAAGATCGTGACAGGGTTTGTATAGGAAGGTGGTGGACAGCACCTCCATGCAAGAGAAAGACATTAAAAACATGATAGAATAGCAGGTGAGGGATGCATTGGTGCAAGCCTGAGGTGACTCATCCATTCCAAAGGGTAGACCCAACCCAGAGTAATTTGATGTTATCCAATACCCTAAGGGTTTTGTGCCTCCTTCCTTCAAAATCTGATGGCATGGGAACCCTCACAAAGACATTGCAATTCTTCGTGGATGTCTATTGTGCAACACCTTCTTTTCATATTATTCATTAGCTGTCTAACGAGTGTTGAGTTTGATTGGTATGTCAAACTGCCCAATGGTTTGATAAAGACATTTGCTGAGTTGGAGCAACTCTTCATAAAGATGTTTGTTGGAGCTCAGCAAAGGGTTACTATAGGCGACCTCGTTGTGACCAAGAAAATCCAAATGAGTCCCTTGTTGATTAAATTCTCAAGTGGAGAAACCTGAGTATGAAATGCAAACAACAGCTATCCGAATAGCACGCCATTGAGATTCTACTCAAGAATATCCATGGCCTAGTTGCTTTCATGCTTAAGGGGTTTACAATCAAAACCTTCGAGAAGCTAATCAATAAGATAGCTAGTCTACAAGAGGAAGCTAGACAATTGTCTTTCCATGATCAGTCAGCCAAGCTCAAACCTCAAAAGGCATTTGAGAAGAAGCCGGGTACATCATTGATAAGGGAAGTCAACTGGGTCAAGTCGATAGGCTTCGAGTTCTACCACCTCCTTTACCACCACCTCGAGCCATACCACCTCTTTCACAGGTTTCCACCACTACCTCTTCAACAGTATCTTCAGCAATATCCTCATTAGCATCATTAACAGTAGTATTCCTACCCGCCACTCGATAGCTATCATTTACCTACTCTTGTCGATAAATTGAATAAACCATATTCATTCAAGGGAGGAGTCAGGAAGATCTTTAAGAATCTCTTAAAGAAGCTTGATTTCTAGTTACTAGAGCTTAGGAGGATGGAGGAAGTGGGCAAGAGTCATGATCCAAACTATTGCCCCTACCACCACATGCTTGGACATATCTTAGAAGATTGCTTTAGCTTTAAGGACTAGCTTGAGCATATCTACAAGTCGGGTGCCATTGTCATCCCTAAAGAATATACTAGAACAACCCTCTAGTTCTATTAGGGTAATCCTTGGGGGTACACTCGATCTTCTTAAGATAGAGGAAGGTTGGGATATCTCCCTATCCTGAACCTCCAAGAAATCATTTTAAAGATCAGAAAGTTACCCTTGCAAGTGATTGAAGCAGCTCAAACCTCCAACTCTAAGGAAGGTTTGCAAGTTTCTAATGACAACTTAAAGGAGGTAGAAGCCCAGCAACAGTAGCAACAACCTTCACTTGCCCAGGATAGCATAGTAGCTCAACCACCAATCGAGTCCAACACTCCTTCCACAGTTGCAACTACAGTTCCTCCATCCAGCTCTTCTTCCAACAACTGTATTGTATTAGTGGAGGGGGTGCCAAATCAATCTCTCCTCTTACTTTACTTGATTTCTATTTTATACCTTCATCCAAATCTAAGAAATTAATGAAGCAAGTTGATTTTGATTACATCTGTGTCACTTCTAATGATCATCCTAAGTTTATTCCTTTAGATAGCTCTCCAAGTCTAATTAAGATAACTCAAGTTCTGATCATTTCTCTTCTGATTTAGAAATAGATTTTCCATTCTTGAATCATTCGGGTTTGCCGATTGAGATTGATTTAGAGTCATCTGACTCCGATGATCCCATAGAAAAAGTTGTAGGTGAACTTGATGAGCAGGTAGAACTTTCCACTAAACCATCTCATGAAGTCACAAAAGTCAACCTCCGTAGTGGCAAAGTTCTACCTCCTAAGGTAGCTCCTCATGATAAGGGTAAACAAGTCATTGGTTATAGTGATCAAGAAACTCCTCCACAGGATGCTCCACCTATGAGTATGCTTATGGAGGACATGCCCAGAGTTGACTACAATGTCCTCACTCACCTAAAAAAGTTGCCAGCTAAACTAAGCATATATGATGCTTTTATCTTATCCAAAGAGATGAGGGAGTCATTAATCAAAGCCCTTCTTGATCCAAAAATATGCTTAGCTTAGCTAATCACTATTAGAGAGGAGACATGTTATTAAAGAGAAGCTCATGGAGTTACATTCACCAATGAAGACCTTCTTTTGGGGACAACAGAGCACAACCATCCCCTCTACATCACAGTGGACATGGGCAAATTCAGACTCTTCAGGGTGTTAGTTGATCTAGGTGCATCGAATATTATGAGTCTAAAGACCCTTGCCTACTTGAGGATTGACATTTCTGAACTCCGAGGAGATCAGATGATGTTAAGTGGATTCAATGAGAAAAGCGAGAGGCTTTAGGTTCTATAGTGTTGCCATTGGAGATAGATGACTGGGAGACCGAAGCCAAATTCTACATTGTTGATTCAGATACATCTTTCATTGCTTTGCTCTAGGCCTTGGATACATGGAAAAAACATAGTTCTATCCTCTTTACATCAGTGCATGAAATTTTGAAGAAGTGGAATCAAGTATTGTGTCAAAGGAGACTTGAAGCCAATCTCAGTTAGAGAGGTCAAGATGTATGAGGATGCAGCCTACTATCTTTCTCCAAATTAAAAAGTCTATTGTCATGAACTTGGTAAAAGTTCAAAAATAGAAAAATAAATAAAAGAAAAAAAAAGAAAAAGAAAAAGAGAAAGAAGGAGAAGAAAAAGAAAAAGAAAATGAAAGTGCAAGTGAGCGAGACTTACACTGAAGAAGAAGTAGAGCTTGAAGTTAGATTCCACCCATAGTTTGTTCCTCCATATGAACACATGGGCATGATGACTCAACCCCACTAGGTAGAGGAAGAGGCAGATCTAGAGATAGTTCTAGAGGTGGAAGACCTCCTCCCTATTGGCCACCCAATAGGAGCTATGTTCTGACTCATAGGAGTACCCCACTATCCACATAGACTTAGAATCCAGTTCGGAGGATGAGTCTCATGTGGTTAGCACAACCAACTCCTCTCGGTCCCTTTGGAGGTGACATTGAGCATGAATGAATACCGTGCCTCCAAGCAAAGCATGAATGTATCTGAATCACTATTATGTAGAACAGTTAGACAACAGTTGGGAACCTTAGCTCTAACCTCACTTTCTTCTCAGAAAGTTAAAGGTTTAGTAGTTAAGGAAGCCCCCAAGTCATCCACAGATGTCAACCCAAAAAGATTTTTGTTGGGAGCATTATCCTCAAGTCAAGAAGCCAGTGTAGAACTTGAGGATGATTCATATAAAGATTTAATACAATTTCTATTTGATTGGTATTCGCCTTATGTTCTTAACTTAGCAAAGAAGGGATTAATCCCACATACTTGGTCTAAACACAAGTCAGATTACTTTGAAAGGTTATGGGACAACCAAAGCAAATAATCTCAATCAAGACCGGGACTAGGGTTCATAATAGGTCTAGTCGACAATGACAACCATTGCCTAGTCATCACCACTCATTTGGGGTCTGATAGGTTCGCTTAAATCTTGCTAACTCTTATGAGGAGGTATGTTTAGAAACTTTAGATGATCCAAATGAGCTTGAAGTCAGAAATGCACCGCTAGAGTTCAAAGAAGAGATCAGATCAACCATCGATGAACTTAAAGAGATCAACTTAAGAACTGAAGATAATCCATGTCCTACATACATCAACTCCTTATTGAATGAAGATAAACCAATGACTTAGTTAGGCTATTAGTTGAGTTTAAGGACTGCTTGCATGGAGTTATGAAGAAATGCCCAGTTTTTCTCCTAACGTAGTAGTCCACAAACTAGCAATAGAACCTAATGCTAACCCTATCAAGTAAGCTCCTAAACCCATACGATTAGACATTGAACAATAGGTCACTTCTGAAATCAAGAAACTAATCGATGTTGGCTTTATCAGGGAAGAAAAATATCCTACCTGGTTAGCCAATGTCATCCCAGTTAAGAAAAAGAATGGCCAAATTTGCATATGCATCAATTTGCCAATGTTCTAAGGATGAATTTCCACATCTTATACCATATTAATGGTGGACATCACCTCATCTCATGGAGTCTTCTCCTTCATGGATGGGTCATCTGGCTACAACCAAATCAAGATGGCCCTCGAGGATGAAAGAAACATTGCTTCTCGAATCCTGATAGAAATCTATTGTTATAAGGTCATGCCTTTTGGCCTTAAAAATGTTGGTGCTACATACCAGCGGGACATGACTCAGATCCTCAACAAACTTATTCATCATCAAGTTGAATTCTATGTTGATGACATAGTAGTCAAAAGAAAAGAAATGGAAGGCTATTGCTTCGACTTGAGAGTAGTTTTCAAATAGTTTAGACAATTTAACCTCAAAATGAATCCCCTAAAGTGTGCATTCAGAGTAGCTTCAGAGAAATTCCTTGGGTTTGTTGTCCACACCGGGAAAAGAGATCAATAGAAGATCAAGGCTATTAAATGCCACCCCTAAAAGTCTAACTCAATTCAAATCATTCCAAGGGTAGTTGGCATATCTATGATGCTTCATTTCCTACCTATCAAGAAGATGCCAGCCATTCTCAGCACTTGTCAAAAGAGATGCCAAGTTCAAGTGGGATGACAAGTGTCAGCATGCTTTTAAAGACATCAAGCACTACCTGATGACGCTGCTAGTTCTAGTAGCCCTATCCCGGTAAGTTGTTGATATACATTGTATTGATGACTCCCTTGGTGCTTTCTTGGCTCAAAGAAATGATGAAGGGAAAGAAAATGCTCTCTACTACCTCAGTCGTCGTCTAATTCTTGTTGAGGCAAATTACCCATCTATTGAAAGCAATGCCTAGCTTTAATCTTTGCATCCCAAAACTACAATACTATATGCTTTCTCATAAGGTAAATCTAATCTCCAGGATCAATCCACTGTAATATCTCATGACACGTTCGATGCTATCCGAATGGTTGGTGCATTGGTCCATGATTTTCTCACATTTTGACATCACATTCGTACCCCTCCATGTGGTGAAAGGACAGGCACTAGCAGATTTCTTAGCAATACACCCACTTCCTGCTGATTCTCCGCTTAGCGATGACCTCTCCATGAACAAATCATGAACTTAGGGGACACTAGCATTCACTGGGAGATGTATTTTGGTGATGCGACTTCCTTTCAAAAAGGATAAGAACCACGATCTACTCTTCCAAGAAAGCCAGGGGTAGGAATAATTCTCCTAACTCCGGACCTCAATGTGATGAGATTCTCATATCATATGTCCAACCCATGTACCAACAATGAAGCCAAATATGAGGCTCTAATTTTCGCCTAGAGTTAGCCATTACACTATGTGTCGAGAGTATCAACATCTTCGGGGATTCTCAGCATCATCAAGCAAATCCTTGGGTCCTACAAAGTTCTAAAGCCTAAGCTCCATCATTACCATAAGTTCACTATGGAGTTGTTGGCCCAAATCCCAAATGTTACCATCTACAAGATTCCTTGATGAGAGAATGCAGTACCAGATGCATTAGCCAAGCTTACCAAATAGTTGGCATGTTTGGAAGATGAGTCCATTCCAATAAGGGTCCAAAATAGACAAGTCTTATCCCTTGTTGATGCTGAACTCATCGAGATTCTCTGAAGGGAGGTTACTGCCAAAAAAGGATGAGAAGTCAGATTGGAGGCAACCATTCATGGATTTTTTTAAATATAGGCAAACTACCTCAAGAGAAGTCACTAGCACATCAGGTGAAGTAGAGAGCCCTTTCCTATGCTCTTGTAGGTGGCACCTTATACTGATAGTTTTTCTGATCATATGGGGTTACATTATCTAGACAAACATGAATCATAGATCATGACCAAGGTACACTCAGGTTTATCCGGAGCGCACCAATCCAGTCTGAAGATGAAAGCTAAGATCAAGAGACTAGGATACTATTGGCCTTCGATGATCAAAGACTGTATGGATGTAGCTAGGAGATTCCACCAATGTTAGGTACATGGTGTGGTCCTACATTAACCACCCAACATTCTACATCCTACATTGGCCTCATGGCCATTTGAGTGTTGGGGTACCGACATAGTGGGTTCGATCCATCCTCCTTCTTCCAAGGGTCACCAGTTCATTTTAGCTGCCACCGACTACTTTTCTAAGTGGGTAGAGGCAATCCCACTTAGAGAGGTCACAGCTCAGCATGTGCTCCAATTTTTTAGGAACCATATCATATATAGGATTGAGGTACCTCGACGAATTATATCCGATAATGGTACTGCATTCAAGAGCACTAAAATCAATAGCTTTGCTCGAAGACACAACATAGATTGGAGATACTCTATCATCTTCTACCTGAGGGAAAATGATCTAGTAGAAGCATTCAACAAAACTCTCATCCAAATACTAAAGAAGACACTCGAAGACAACAAGCAATAGTGACATGTGTAGTTAGTTGAAGCCTTGTGGGCTTACCGCACTACATACAAAACTCCAACTCAATCTACCCCTTTCTCCTTAGTGTATGGGTCCGAAGCCGTTCTACCATTAGAAGTCCAACTACCATCATTAAAGATAGCCATGGGTAGTAAGATCACAACAGAGCAGAATGCTAAGTTGCGGTTGGAAGAGCTTGAAGGTTTGGAGGAGAGATGCCTCTAGGCATGCCAGAACCTCGAGTTGTACAAAGCCAAAATGATTCAAGCTCATAACAAATTGGTCCATCCTAGAGCTTTTCAAGTAGGAGAGCTTATTTTAGTTCTAAGGAGACCAATTATTGCCAGTCGAAAGATGAGAGGCCAGTTTGAACTCACTTGGGAAGGCCCTTTTTCCATAGAAAAGGCCTACCAAGGAGGATCTTATCAACTTATAAACTGTAAGGGAGAGTGCCCGATGCTTCCAATCAATGGGATCTACTTAAAGAAATACTATCCATAAATCTTATTTGAAAATAATCATCAATAAAACTTCTTTTCATATTGAATTCCATCTCTTATGTGTTAGAAATATCTTTCGCTTGCGAATTTGCCATGATGTGTTTAGGTTAGGTGTAAGAGAACCCGAGCGACATCCTATCCCTCCATAACACAAATATAAACTACAAACAATCCTCCAGTGCTACTAGGTTAGGTGTAAGAGAGCCCAAGAGCCATCCTATTTTGACTAGTACAACTAAGTTAGGTGTAAGAGAACCTAAGCGACATCCTTTCTTGGTGGAGTCATAATTGCCCCTTCAGCACCATTTCATCCATTCTTTTGCATGTTTAGGTTAGGTGTAAAAGAACCCAAGAGGCATCCTATTTCATCTTTCACAGCACAAATGAACACATATCTTTTATCTCAAGCTATTTTAATGTGGGAGCAAGCCCCCTGTGGCTCTCACTCATTAATTGCTCTAGGTTAGGCCGATATGCTACCTTGTTAGTGTGTCACCCCAGTAGTCACTTGTCTGGCGGATGTGAGTCCCCGTGCTTTCTTCCTAACTTGACTATTATAAATTGATGAGCATCTTGTTAGTTTGGTAGGCCTTACTGTGCAGCCAGTAAGCTACCCCATGTTGACATTATTTAAGAGGATGTAAGCCTACACACTTTCTTCTTGGACTAGCCATCATGCACTAACTAAGTTGAGTATATTTGAGGATTAGGGTAAGTCCCCCAGTGCCTCCTTTTTCCTGATTACTTCAGGCTTGGGTTTAGTTTCTTACAAGACTCCTCGCAAGTAGTCACCTAGGTTGGATAGCCTCCGAGACAACCGACTATCATGATGTTATGCTTTAGAGAGATGTAAGTCATACTTTTCTAGACTATATCGACACGATGAGCACCTTAGGTGTTGGTTATCGCCAAATTGACGGTGACCCACCCCGTGGATACACCACTCTTGGGAGATGTGAGTCCCCATATTTTCTCCTTGAGTTGGCCACTGTATACCTATAGGCTTTCTTTTACAGGGTTTTGGATAACTCCCCTAGTGACACCTCCCCTATAGGCACTCTATTTTGATCACGTCCTTTGTGACCCCATTTAGACACTACCCCGGTTACTCTTAGATTGGACAGTTTCCCTTTCCTAGCAGCCACCCCTGTGGTTGGAGAATTTGTCTTACGGATATGCAGATTATCCTTTGGAAGAGATAGACTAGGCTATGAGCCTTTCTCGCTTGGTCCCTAGTGAACCAACATGGTCCACGATAACATAAAATAAAAAAAATATATCTTCGCTTATGGATTAGGAATTCAAGCCCCCAATGGTCCTTTCCCAACTAGGCATCCTATCTTAGCGTCAAGAAAACTCCCTATAATTCGACTACTTTGAGTTAAGATAAGTCCCTAGGTCAGCACTCTCTCAGTAGTCACCCTTAGGTCGGGTCAATTTGTTGTGCAAACAAGTGATCTTCCTAGTGGTTCCTTGTGCAGGAGGATGTGAGTCCCTGCTTACTTCCTAACTTGGCCATTGCACATCAAAAAGCACCCCCTAGGTTGGTTAGCTCTACCCCATGGCGTAGACTATCCCTTTGGATTTGTAAATCTAAGATAGGTCTAGGCTAATATTAGCCCCTTCTTAGTGGATCCATCACACACCGACGGGATCCATCAAATTAAAACAAATGAAATTAAAACAAATGCAATTCAATTAAATGAGATTATCTTAACTGCTTCTGAGTTTATATAAGTCCCCCAACGACATTCATTTAGTAGTCGCCCTAGGTCGGGTTTGATTTTTGCATCCAAAAGATCACCCCAGCAATTGTCCCTTACTTTTGGAGATGTAAGTCAGCTAACTTTCTCCCTAGCTTGTACAATCAAAAGAACCCTTATGTCGATAGTTCTACCATGTGGTGGACTACCCTTTGGATTGGTAAATCTGAGATAGTCAACATGGCCCTTTCTCGTCCCATTAAACCGACATGGTCCATCTCAAAATTTAAACTTAAAAGAAACAATCAACCAACTTCTCCCTAGAGACATCAATCATCCCAACCTCCCCAGTGGAGTCAATTAAATCCAATTCAAACTTGCATTCCCCAATGAGTGCACCCTCAAAAGAAATCTCATCAAATCCTTCTCCCTAGTAGAAGGTTCATGCATCTCTCCTTAGCAGGTTGAACATTCTAATCCCTAGTGGATACTCTACCCAAATCATATCTTACATTTGAATCCAAACCCCTTATCCCTAGTGGATAACCTGAACTTACTTCCCTAGTGGAAGGTTCACATGCTTGATCCTTTAGTGGATCCCTTCTTCCTCCCTTATGCCCTTGGCATGAGTGGAGTTGCATTACACTAAGATCTTGATTCCTTCTACCTCTTAGGTTGAAGTGTAGATCATTTCTGTTTGTGTTTAGCAATCCTTTGGACGTTGTTGATCATCTCAGTTAATACTAATACATGCGGTGTGTCTTGTCAGTCACACCACACATGTTGGGTGCCCTTTGTTTACCTCACTTTTGGAGTGAGCTCTCAACTTCCTTATCATAGATCTAAGACTCTATAGACACTAAGAGTCCCTTAGTCTTAAGACACTTCTAGTGATTAGGTGAACACTTAACCTAATCCTAGAGACTTAGAAGAGTTAACAATAGGGAAAGGTTGTGCCTTAGGGATTTAGGAAAACTTGCTTGCCCTATAGCCCAAACCAAACCCTTGCTTCTTTCTTCCAAATCAAATCTTAAATTCAAATCCAAATTCTAAATTCAAATCCTACTATCAAATGATTGAAACCCATGATCAAATTCAAACTCCAAATCCCTTCCTAAGCCCTTTGATTTTATCTTATGGACTTAACGTTAACCAAATTCAAATCAACTCAAGTCAAGTCCATGTTGACCTTTATTGACTTGAAATTGTCATAAGAACCAAAACTCATTTGGCTCCAAACCAATAGATTTACATTTCGATCCTAGGCTCATGTGTGAATTCAACTAAACTTGAATCAAGCCATGATCAAGCCAATTAACCCATTTAGGCTCACTTGACCCAAAGTGACCTAAAGGACCTTTTGAGCCAACTTCTAATCCAACCCAAATTGGATTGAACTAAGCCCATCCAAACCTCAAAATATAACCAACAATCACCCTAGGGTGATCAATTGCCTTAAATTGGTCAAACCAAGTCAAACCTAGCCTTTGACAAGTCAACATTTAGCCCAATTGAAACCCAAACTAGCCAAAACACACCATATGCCAAATTGATTGAAACCTTTGATTCAAACTCATTCATAATCAATGATTGAACATGACCAAACCCCAACTTAAGCCAAACCAAGCCTAATTGGCATTTGACTCAAGTTGACCCAAATTAGCCTAAAAAGCCAAAATGGGTCAAATCATGATTTGATTCAAATTGATTGCAACCAATGGTTCAAGTTCATTCCAAATCACTTATTGAACTTGTCCAGAGCCATAATTGAGCCCAAGTTGACCAATCAGTCAACTTGACCTAACTTAGCCCAAATTGACCTAAAGGGTCAAATTAGCCAAAATCCAAATTGATTCCAAATTAAACCAAACCAAAGCTTGCAATCATTTTCAATTAGCCAATTGAACTTGACCCAACACCTAACCTAACCCAATTTGGTCAAATTGGTCAACTTGACCCATTTGACCTATATGAACCCAAATGAGCCATAATCAAATCCAAAGCAAATTGAATCAAACCAATGACACCAACACACTCCAATTGGTCATGTGAACTTGACCAAACCCTTACTTTAACCAATTTTACCAATTGGTCAACTTGACCCAACCTAACCCAATTTGACCCAAATAGGTCAGATCAAGCCAAATCAAACTAAACAAACTCCAAACCACTTGAAATTTAACCCACTTTTGACCCATCCCAAATCTGCCCAAATCAAACCCATAGCCAAATGACCATTTTTCCATTAGGTTTAGGGCATCCCATGAGATAAGACACATACACATTAAGTCATTTTCTCCCCCTTAGCCACTTGGCACCCAATCATAAGTCCACTTAGGCACCTAAGATCATGGCTAACTTGACCCAAAGGGGGTTGGGTCAGCCATGACCCATGGGGAGGTGAAACCACCTCCCCATCCTCATCAGAGCTTTTCAAACCACTAAGGACAAGCACCACCTCCCTTGGCAGCCATCTCCACATCCTCACCTAACCAAATTGAGCCACATCATGCACCAAGGACCTCCACCAACCTCTGATTTGGCCAATTGATCAAGAAGAAGCCAAACAAGCTGTGATCATCCAATCTAAGGAATGAGGTGTATACCCACCTCATTCTCACTCAAACTCACACACTCACACTCGATTCAACCCTAGCAGCCAAGGAGAGGAATCCTAGAGCAATTTCCAAGGTTTCCCACCACCTTAAAATCCCCATTCTCGGTTTTACACAAAACTGAAATAGGGGAGGCCACCTTCAATTCCCATTTGCTCAAACCTCCACCAAAGTGCAATTAACTTTGCACACACCTTCCTTGGAGCTAAACAAGCAGAACAAATCCTTTCCCAAGGTTCCCGATGGTCAGAGGGTGGAGTTCGATCAAGACCGACCACCTATGCCTGGTGTCTTGGTCTCCCAAGCAAACCACACCAAATAAAGCTTCAGCTCAAGACTTCATTTTTACCAAATGAAGCTTCCTCAATCATTAGAATTGATCATAAGCTCTGGTGAGGTATTCCATTAAAACCAATCTTTGATTGAAAATACGTTGGTCTTTTGTGAAGGAAATTTCAATATCATGTGATTTCCACCGTTAGATTTGCTTGTTATGCTTCCCCAAAGGTGTGGGATCATTTTCATCTCCATCCGAGCTTGGGTGAGCTCAGATCGAGCGATGATCGATGGATGGTAGCCATTGTTCGATGCTCGAGGGGAGATAGATCATGGACCATCCATCCTGCATAATCAGAATGGAGGATCCTAATCTAATCACGCGTAGAGCCTCTAATTAATCCTTCAAAATTGCATGTTTAATCGTAGTCATCCGATCTTAGATTAGACGGTCCATGGAGTTACCATGTGTGCCACCATCCAAGTCAACACTTGGTTGTGACAACTTAAATAGTGAATCCCATCGCGCCATGTGGAAAGCACGTCGCATCATCCACCATGTGGCCTGACTGGATTAAACTTAATTAATTTATTTTTTAATCCTGAAACTTCCCAAATTCATAACTAATTGTAGAAAAATCCAAAAAAAAATGCGAATTTAGGCTCATTTTAAAGACATTTCAGAGTAGAATTAAGACAATTATTATTAATTGATTTTGAATAGTAGATTTGGCTTAATTAAAGTTTAATTAAAAATATAATTAGCCTAATTACCTCTAATTAACCATCCAATTAATTTCAAACTTTTTGTGGATGTTTAGGGGGATGACCTCGTCTCCTATTTTTTTGGGATTTTATTAGTTGCTTAAGTAGAAATCAATTGATTAAGCCTTAATCACTTTCTTAGTGTAATTAGTGATAACTAAGACAAATGAACAGTAAATTAATCAATCAATTAAGCTCATTAAGCTCATTAACCTCTATTAATGGTGATGAAGTCTAGGGAGATGGACTGGAGCTCCCTCTTCCAATCTTTTCTTCAAGCCTTCTCTAATCCCTTAAATAATTAACTAATTAACACCCTTAATTAATTAATTAATTAATAAGATTAATTAAAAAACCAAATCATACCTGAACCTTAATTAACCAATTGAGAGGATTTAGAGATTGAAATTTATGCTCCCTTCTTTATCTCTTTCTCTAAGTCCATCTCATTTTGATTAATTAAGGTTAATTAAGACATAATTAGTTAATTAATGAACTTAATTAATTTAATTGAATCAATTTCTCTAGTCTAAATCTTGGGTAGCTCTTTGGGTGTTCAATAACCCAAAAGGGGAGATAATGAAATTATGGTTAGCTCACATGTGTGAGAAAACCATAAAAGTAGTTAAGTGAGATCCCTTAAGCTTAATTAACTATTAATCATGAGCCAATTGCATTAGGCCCCTTTCATTTCTTAGGAGCATTGCAAATTTACTTTTCATGTTGTTGCATATCATATTGGCTCATTATTAATTAGTTAATTAACTTAAGGTGATGTAGGTAAAGGTTAATTAATTGGCTTAATTCATACCCTAACCTAATTAAGCCATAAAATCAACCTAATTACTTCTTCATTAAACCAAATTAACTCACGATGGGGAATGAGATTAGGATCAACAAACCTCTTTCATTTCCTAAATCAAATCAAACTCAAACAAAAAAATGTCATTAAAGAACTTTGGTTTATTTTAAGTAGCCTTATTTTGTACGATTGTCCTTAGGAATTAATTGGAATGAATGAGATCATGTGCTTATGTTCCTTTATTTCTTTCTAATCATGTTAAATGTTGCTTGCCATGTGTAATCATGCATTCATTTCTTTTAAAATTAACTAAAATGAAATGGTTTCTTTTATGTCTAATGTGCGATTTAAATTAAATAAATGGCTATTATCACTATTAAACCAAAACTTATTTTCAAAAGCCCATAAATTAATTATAATAAATGGAGTGATGTTAATTATAAATATCTATAAGTTTGCATGTGTTGGTAATATAAAATATGCAATATGAAGCTCTCTTTCCTTATCTTACATTGATTCACATAGGATTCACAAATGTATAGTTCATTTGAAAAGAACACAACATTTATCTAAATCTACTCCTATGCATCTCCATGTTAGGACTTAGCAAGAATTTCATATCACATATGTAAATCATATAATCAAATCAAATATGATTTCTTGCATGAGTTCTTGTTCTTGTGATTCTTTTTGTACATTCACATGTATCTGAGAAAAGTGGTATATTTGTTCCGACACCCTGAGAGACTTTAAGTCCTAAGTAGTCTGTACCTTACTCCTAGTAGAATAATGGCATACTCACTTATAACTTATATATATATATATATATATATATATATATATATATATATATATATATATATATATATATATATATATATATATATATATGTGTGTGTGTGTAATATGACCAATGAATAGGAAGCATAAATCAAATGAATCAAATACAACTTTTGCATGGGTTTTCTTACCCTTATAGTTGCTTATACATCTATATCTAAGAAAAGTGGTATATTAGTTTGGACACACTGTGCGAGGCTTTAAGTACAAGTAGGTCTTATACACCTCTAGTGCAAAATAATGGTGATGTGCTCACTTAAAACTTTTATACATGTGAATGTGTATCTAGCTAATGGATGAAAAATCCCTCTTTCCTATCAAATAAAAAGGCATGTATTCATAATTCAACCAAATGAAATATTTAAATCCCAAACATGCTTTTTTGCATTCATCATTCAAGTGTGCTAAAAATGCAAATTGCATGTGTATGTATGCTTAGGATTTAATCATATGCATGATATACATGATGGAAAGAAATGAACAAACATGTGTTATGTGATTGTAATTCATTCTAATTAATCTTAAGATGCCTTTCTTATTGAATAAGGTCATTTAGAGTGAACCTAACCTTAGGATTGATTAAAACATATAATAAGTCATTCATTAAAAGAGATTGATTGATTAACTTGCTTTAGAAATGACTTGAGATAGGGATGAAAGGGGGATTCCATCTCTTTATTCTCTTTATAATACTTAGTTGTTAAGTGTAGGCCATATGAAATAAAAGAAAACTCTAAGTAAAATCTTCAAATCGATTAAATCACTTAAAGAAAAACCAACCCCTTTATAAATTAAATCCCTCACAGTTAATGAATTACAACTCTAAAGCCTAGTTATGACATACCACATAAGCTTTAATTCACACAAATTAGACAAAGTCACCATTTTTAGCTTTATGTTAGGTATGGTTTGTGATGTATTATTGTAGATATGTCGGTGGCACAGAATGGATGTTAGTGATATTAGCCTAATCATATTTATAGGGTTGTGCTTAAGGGCCATAATAAAAATATAAATGTTTTGTTGGTGCTGTTTAGCCCTAAGCATAATTCAAGTTAGGAGTGGGCTTGGTTACCCATGTGGGTGCTAAGTCCAAATTATTCATATAAGCTTGGGTTGTATGGTTTATAATATTTATTTTGCAGATGTAGCTAGATTTACTTTCCTTTTTCTTAATGTAATTTTGCATTAGATTAGGATGAGTATTATGGGGGATTAAGATGAGCATTGGTTATAAGACCAAGTCTTATGTACCATGTGATGCCTTTGGAGCAAGCACATCTAAATCAAGCCAGAAGGAAAAAAGAAATGGAGCAAATCAAATGAAGAAATGAAGAATGAAGAATGAAGACCCCCATAACATTCATCATTTGTAATTGTAATTATTCTCTTGTAATCCATGTTGTATAAGGGTAGAGCTTGGCTACCCACATTTCTTTTTGGGTTGTACGGCGATACCCCATCGCATTGGCCTTTTTATTCTTTTATGATAGGTTTATAAAATTGTTTAATATTTTGTTTAGCTTGTTCATTAGAAAAAGCATGTCTTTCATAGTTTATTTATGATTGGTGATTGTATGGTTTGGATGTGATTAGGCTCTAGGATAAAAAATTAATTTTTCTACCCCAAATTAACAACTCATAACTAAACCTCTAAATAACTCATAACCTCACATAAAAAGCCTAGGTAATAAATCAAGATAATAAAATATTTAGCAACCCTTATTGGATGTTGTATGTTTAATATCATGCATAATCATCTTATTTCACTCTTGTTAAGAGAGGGCTTCCATCTTTGCCAGATAGTAAAGGTTTAACCTTTGAGAGCCTATGATGGAAGAACACCTCTTTCCCTTTTGATTTGGCCCATAATCAACTTCTCATGCATTTAGGCATACAAAATCCCATAGTTTGTGTCAAAATAAAGAGTCCCAAATTAAATGAAATTTGATAAAAATTGGCATTAGATTCAAGTCATTATTCATACCCCTCATGCTCTAGTCTCTTAGGGAGTGAGTTTAAGGACTTAGTTTCTTTTCTAAATAATAATAGCCTAGCCATCTTGCTGCCACTCCAGGCTATAATAAGTCCAGCAGTCGGGTGGTTTACTCTCTCTTTTGGAGATAAACCATATACCCACTTTCACCTTAAATTTAGGCCGTTCTTTGGCCCTCGCGAAAGCTCCCTAGATTTATGAGCTGAGGTTGCTATTTTTCTTTAGAGGCTACATGCATAAATCCTCACCTCTCAGGCATTTCCACAATCTTGTATTATGGAATTATAAGTCCTAGATCTCTAATAAAATTTCAAATATATAAAGCCCAACCAAACGATAGATTGGAGTGCTCACTAGGTTTCCTAGTATCATGAGCACTCCCTACTCATCTCCTTTAGTTTCAATAATAACTCTTCCCTTCTGATCCATCCCACTTGATCTTCTAAAATACAACCAATTTATTGATAGTCCTATCTTTGAATTCTTTGGAGACAATAATCACTTGCTTTAATCGAGAGTATTCTTAAGAAATTTATTTTTCTTAAGATATAATTAACTATGGGAGCTTGCCCCCATAGGGAACTTTAGAACCCGATTTAAATAAACCCTACTTTATCCATCTATATAAAGTAGGGAGAAAATCTCTGGTATATTCGATGACCCATCATGCCTTAGGAGTCCTTATTAGGTGATTATGTCCATTGTAGGGTAGTGACTTATATCTTTCGAGATAATACGCTATCCCTCAATGTCATACCCGATCACCTCAATAAATACACCCTCAGATCTACATGGTGTCCCCCTATACAAATGAATCAAAAATAAACACCACAGGTAGGTAAATCTCCCTAAGTCCTTAGGCATAGCTTAATCATATGAGTAACCCTTCTAATTCTCTAAGCTTAGGTTAAGTGTTCATTTAATTGCTAGAAGTGTCTTATGACTAAGGAGATCTAGTATCTAGAAGACTCCTAAATCTAAGAAGAGGAGATTGAATCCTCACTCCAAAAGTGAGGTCAACACCACCAATTAACTTCAAATTCATCTTTGAACACACCCCAATCATCCATAATCCTGATCAGCCCAAGTTGGCTTGACCAAGTCACTTAACACAGGGTGGCTAAGAAGAGTGATGAAGTCAAACTCTAATTAAACTCTCATTGAATCAAATCAAGCCATCTAATCTCTTCATTGATGATTGTAGATCATTATTGAACACTCCACTACAATCAATTAAGCTAACCAAGCTAATTAAACTTTTGACCCAAGATGACCCAATTTGGCCTAAAGGGTCAAATTGAACCAAATCAAATCATAACCCAAATTGATTGAAACTAATGCTTCCAACCAATATCTAATCCAATACTAAACATAATCCAACCTTCAGTTGAACGCAATTTGGTCAATCTAATCCAATTAGCCCACTTAGCCCAATTTTACCTAAATGGTCAAATTGAGCCAAACCACTCTATAATCCAAATTAATTCAAATCAACTCTTCCAATCAATCACCAATGATCAATTGAGCTTAAACCACACCCATGCTCAACATGACCCATTTGATAGAAATTGAATCATATGAACCTAAATTCAAATCTAACCCAAACTAAATCAAACCAATTGCACTTAGTCACTCCAAATGACCAATTGAACTCACCCAAACCATTAGTTTGACCCAATTTGGTCAAATTAGTCAACTTAATCCAATTGAACCCATTTGACACATATGGGTCAAATTGAGACAAACCCAACTAAATTAAGCCCAAACCCAACCAAACTTGGCATGACTCATCCTTGGGTCACCATGGGTCTGCCCAAGGGCGCCTAACCCATAGTGAACCTGGTTTAGGTCAAACCCATTGAACCAAGCCACCCAAATGGGATAAAATACCCCTGTGGGTGGGTTCTCCACCCCTTATCCCATGGAAGCCACCTTTGGCTCTTCTTGAGAAAGAGGACCACTACCCCAACCTAACCCAAGGTTGTTGGGCTCAGCCTTTGGCCATAGAAGGGTGAGTTCACCCATGATATTCTATCGGTCCACCTAAGGGAGGCTGTATACTCCATGTCAGACCACTACACTCCCTCAGCCTCTCACCCTCAGCCACCTCAACTGCCACCTCCTGCCACCCTCGCTGGATGGTCTAAAGGTCGAACCAATCCAACCAAAGTTTACTGGGGAAGAGAGTATACTCCTTCCTTTGGATTCAAACTCAATACAGACCTTCCCAGAGCATTCTGCATGGTCCCATACCCTCTCCCGAGCTCTCATGGGCTCCACCACCGGTGAAACCAGTCCTCGATCAAACCCGAGAGCCCTATCCATCCAAGTTTCAAAATCTCCACAAAACTCTAATTAACTCTTCCACACCTTCACCTCACTCCGACACACCAAAATAAATCATTTCGAAGAGATTCAATCACCAGAAGACGTCTGAAGATCAACTCTAGCGAGCCTTGCATCAGCATTTGGTCTACAGAGAAATCAATGTAGAGGTAGCTCATGATCTTCTTAACAGGGCTTCATCTTTTCATGACAAAGCTACCTCTATTGATGGAATGTCGATCTGTAGCTCCGATGAGGTAAAAATCTAAAATTGTAGTTTCCCCCTAGGTGTTGGTCTTTTTTGAAGTGAACTATGTTTTCATGTGATTTCCATAGGATCCCTTTACATTATTCTCTGATCATTTTGGAGATCATCATCAACGAAGCTCGAAGCTTGGATCAATAAAAGGTGGATCATGTCCATCTTGACACTCGTGGATGACGAATCACCGGCCGTTCATTCTGCATGATTAGAATGGATGGTTGTGATTAATCACGCTAGAAATTTTGATTTAATCCCTTTAAAATCACGAGATTAATCTCAATCGTCCAATCTGAGATTGAATAGATGAGACGAAATCGAGTCAGCCACCGCTGAGTCTATTTCCGTGTCAAATGATTTAAATAACCAATATCATGGCTCCATATGGAAAGCACTACCGCATCAGCGTCCTCGTGGCGTCGATGGTTAAAAGGGTTAATTAGGCCTTCAATATTTGATTAAATGATCAGAACTTCAAAAAATCATAACTAATTGTATAAAAATACAAAAAATAAAAATAAACCCATCTTGGAAAGGTTAGACTGAGGAGAATTTAAGAAAAATAAAATCTTGATTTATGTCCAATGAATAGTTCTTAATTAAGGTTTAAAGTGTAGTCCAGTTATCTTAATTAAGGCTTAATTACTTGACCAATTAATTCCAAATTTGGTGGGATGATTCCATGAGATGTTCTCTGAGTCCCATAATTTTATTGAAATTATTTGCCATGTAATTTAAGGAAATTAGAAATTCAACCCTATTTACCTTCATTAATTAATTTAATAAATATTAAAATTGATAAATAAAAATTTTTAAATAATTAATGATAATTAATCATTGTGAACATTGGGAATAGTGATGATATATAATTAGAGCCACTTTCGTAATTATCTTTCTAAATGTATTTTCTTAGGAGGGCTAATTAATATATGTAATAATAGAGATTAATTAGGAAGATTAGAAATAAAGTAGAAATCAAACAAAATCAATATTCAGATAATTCAGATATAATCCATTAATTCCCCTTTATGTGTTTAATAACATAAAATTATTAAGGAAGTTATGGTTAACCCATTGGTGTGGGAAAATCATAAGAGTACCTAACTTAGATTCTTTCCTTCTTTAATATAGTTAACTCTTAACCGTGAGCCTAATTGCATTAGATTCTTTTAGGTGCATTACAAATTTTAGTTTTCCAAGAGCATGTCATTGAAAGCTCATGATCAAGTAGTTAACTAGATTAAAGAAGTTTAGGGAAGGGTAATTAAATTGATATGCTTAACAACTTGAACCTAATTAATCCATAAAATCTATTTAATTATTCTTTTTAAATATGGTAAACCACCAACATAATTGAATATGTTAAGTGGAAATGCTTAATTACATCTTTTCAATCATCATAAATGTGCATGCCATTTGTGTCATATGTTCATATATTTTTTTTAAAAAAAGAGAATCAAAAGAACATGATTACTAAGTGACATGTGTTGGACAAATATTATTATAAAGTGTGGCTATTTTCACTAATAAATCCTAAATTATTTTCAAAATTATAAGCTAATGATGATAAATCTATGTTAGTGATGGTTATAAGTATTCAATAAAGTTTACATTTAAGTTATAATTTCAAATTAGTGAGGGTTGTTTTATCTTTATGTTTCATGTACAAATTTATATACATTTGAATTGGTAAGTACAAAGTTTGGACATCCCAGGAACACGAGGCTTTAAGTAGCCCCAAGGAGGTCTTAGATAATCTCACTTTCCTGGTTTAACAATGATACACACTTGCTTAATTTCATTCATATGTATTTATGTGCTAGAATTTGAGATAAAACTTTGCTCTTCATGTCACTAAGCTTTGCAAGAATATGAAGATTCACTATTATATAATCTTTGCATGATTTTCATCCCCAAGTTTGTGTATATGTTACATGTATTTAATTTGAAAAGTATATAGTCTGGACATCCCGAGAACACGAAGCTTTAAGTACCCTAAGGAGGTGTTAGATAACCTCACTTCCCTGGTTTAATAATGGCGTACTTGCCTAAATCTATAGAACATGTCTACTTATGCTTAACTAAGAAATAAAATCTTTCTTTTTCTACCAAAATACTTGCATTAATGATCATTCAAGTGTGCAAAAAAAATAATGCAAGTATGTATTGTGTGTATAAGTATGTATATTTCATCAAATATCATGAATTATAAAAATGAAGGAATGTGTATGTTATTGATGATGGAAAGAAGTGGTGTAATGTTAACCATGTAATAGTGATTCAGTTGATTAATCCTGAGACTTTCATGTTTGAATAAGATTCCTTAAGACTAACCCAAACTTAGGTTTAATAAAATATTTAATAAATGATTCACTAAAGAAACCAAAGTCATAATAATGTACCCCTAATAAACAATTTAAGATAGGGATGAAGGGGGTCAAACCCCTCTTTCTTCTCTTCATAATGATTTGATATTAAGTAGGTATCAAATAAAATAGAAAAATATAAATTAAAATTGATCAATTCATTCAAAGATTTGCAATAGAACCTCCCCTAAAGGTTATCTTAAATAATTTTGAACTTTAGATAATCACACTTCTAAAGCCTAGTTGAGACATACCACACTAAACATTAGCACACACATTAGAATACTAAGATACTAATTGTAGCCTTTAGGTTAGGCCAGTGTATGTTATGGTGTTATGTTTACTTTTATGATGTAATGTTTTAGATTAGATGTTAGGATTATGTGTGCATAGACTGGATGTTAGATCACCAATAACCTAATGATGTTTTTTTGCAATGGATTATGCTAAATGGGCCATTATAATAATAAGTATATATAAATATTCTTGCTTGCAGGTGTCACTTATCCCCCTAAGCATAATCCAATTAGGACAGGTGGGCTTGGTCAAGTCGGGTGCTAAGTCCAAATATGAAATATAATTGTTTGACATGTATGTATGTTTTAACTAACGCCTATCTTGGTGTGTAGATTTTATTTTTCATAAACATGTAATTTTTGCATTAGGATTAGGATTAGTGTTATGGGGTTTACGATGAGTAGTGGATAGAAGGTAGAGACATGGGAGACCTTGAGAAGCCTAGAGCAAATTAATCTAAAGGAAGGAAGAAGAACAAAGATTGAAGACCCCATAGTATTTATTTTAATTGTAATATTCTATTATAATCTAGGTTGTATATAGGTAGAGCTCAACTACCCAATTTATTTTATTTTTTGGGGTGTACAACGGTACCTGGAAGCACCTACCTCTTATTCTTTTATGAAATTCCTATGTTTGATTATTGTGTTTAGATTGTGCAATAGAAATAATATGCTTTTTATAGGTGTCTTAAAGTATGATGGTTTGATGTGAGGCCTGGATGTTGTAGGCTCTTTAGGATAAGATTAAATTTTCTACCCTCACTAAAAAATTCATAACTAAATTTTAATACAACTCATAACCTCATTTTAAAGCCTAGGCTATTAATAAAGATTTAGAAACCCCTTGGCTGAATGTTATATGTTATCACACAATGCATATCATATTGTGCCGCTCTTAAATAAGGAGGGTCTCCACTCTTGCATGATAGGGGATATGCTTGACCTTTGAGGGCGATCCCTTATAGTAGAGAACACCTCTTCTAATTGATTTAGCCCATGATTTAATTTCATCATGCATATAGACATAATTGTCCCAAGCCCATGGTCAAAAATGAATGTGTCAAAATGGTTTATAAAGTTGTAAATTTTGGCATTAGTCTAAGTCATATTTTCATACTAGTCATGATCTAGTATTTTAGGGAGTGAGTTTAGGATTATAGCTTTCTTCCTAATTAAATAATAGTCTAGCTATCTTGTATCTAAATAAGACTAGTCTACATGATTTTAAAGTGTAGAATATGTTAGTTGGCAGCCACTCTAGGCAGTTGTAAGCCCAGAAGAGTCAGGATGTGTCTATCCTATCTTATGGAGGTAAACCATTATGTCTCATTTCTCCGATTAGACTTAGGTCATACTTCTAGCTTGCGCTAAGGCATTTTAAATTTAGGTTTTGAGGGTACTTATTTCCTTCGGGCTACGAGCATAAGTCCTCACCTCTTAGGCATTTTCACAATCTTGTGTTGTTGGACTATAAGCCCTAGCATTCTAATGAAATTCCAATTTAAAAAGAAGTAAATTTTTTTCTCAAAAATATAAAGCCTCATTATATGGTAGATTGAAGCACTTACTAGGCTTTCTAGTATCATGGGTGCTTCTTACTTATCATCCTTTGAAATCCACAAATAAGTCTTCTTATTCAAACTCTTCCATTTGCTTTTTTATAAATACCTAATCCTTTGATAGTCTAGATTTGAAATATTTGTAGATATTTATTGACTACTTTAATCGAGAGTATTCTTAAGAGATTCATATTTTCTAAGATGAAATTAACTATGGAAGTTTGCATGCATAGGGAACTAAAGAACCAAGTAATAAATAAACCCTTCTTTACTTCTCCATGTAAAGTAGGGGAAAGATCTTTGGTGTATACGTAAACCCATTTACCTTAGGAGTACTTATTAGGTGAGTAGGTCCATTGTAGAGTGATGTTTTCATCTCTTGAGAGGATACATCATACCTTAATGTAGCACCTGATCACTTCAATATGTACCCTTAAGATCTGTGTGTCCCTATGGCTCCAAATTAAAACACCATAGATTTTTCTAGACTCAGGGACGCTTCCTCTATCTGTAGTAGTCAATCATTATCCCTAAACATCGATAGTGGACTTGTATATTTTTTACGTGCATCTTAGACTATCATTCATTCTATTGGGCACCCTACCTATTTCACCCTTAATCAAGCATGGCCAACATCCTTTAGGTTTTAAGACCTTGCTCCAGTAGGTCTTAAAACCCCTATTGGACCTCCAATAGTTAAGAAATATTAATAAAAAATCACTTAAAATAAATTAAATAAAGTCAATTTAAAATTTCAAGAACCTTTTACCACTACCATGGCAAAGTAAGGTTCATCCAACATCTTCAATATTCATTTGAACTCAATGAAGTTCAAGATAAATAAAATAGTTCTCCCCAAAATTACAAATCTCTCTAAGTCATATATGAAACCCTATCTAACATAACCAAATTTGTTAAATGAGATTTTCAATTTAAAGTCAAGTCAAAAGAACAACAATGAAAGCAAAATCTAATCATATGCTCTTCTTTTCCAATAGGAAAGAGGAAAGCCCCATTTTTTTCTTCCAAGCAGCCAGCCACCATGTTGTTTGGAAAACTCATCTTCTCATTTTCTTTGGGTGTGGATTTGGCCATGGATCAGGCCATACTCACCTCATCTCCAATCATCAAGTTTGGACTTGGGGTGAGCACTTCAAAGTTACTTGTGATGGTCCTACCCTCAGTATCGTGAGTAGGGAAGAGGTGGTCGACAAGAAGCCGCTTCTTTAGTTTGATCTCCAGTCAAATATCCAATTTCCATCCTTAAAAAGGAAAGCCTTAGAGGTTCCCACACCACGAGTACCACTTATGCCTGCCATAATTTCTACTAGGACTAGCACCGCCTCTGCCGTAGCCCTAACTCTTAAGAGGAAGTTAGTCTTAACATCTAAGATTATTGAGGTTAGTATAAGATCCCGCCATGCACCATTGACCAAGACTCATCATCAATAAGAATAGGAAGATCAAGAAGTACTATGAGTGCATGGCGAAGGAGGTTGAGGAAGCCTCCCATGTAGTTGAAGAGGGGTCCATTCATGAGACCTCTCTGCTTCTTGGTGGTAGTAGGTTTCATCCTCTCTTGGTTGTAGAGGAAGAGGAGGATGTGAGGAAGATAACATCACCCCCATGACCGAAAGTATGAGACACTAGATAGGGAGAGGAGGAAACCCTATGCTGGTCTGAGGTCCATGCTCAAGAGAGTAGGGAGAGTCCATGGATGTTCTGAGTCCACCACCATTCATGACTTGAGATGAGTGATCCTTAGAAGTGTAAGGGATTAGATCGACAAAGAAAAGGCCATGGAGGCTAAGGTTACTGCCCAAGTAAGCAAGAGAGATAGGAGGATGTTTGCTAGACAGTCAACGCCGCCAGCATTAATTGACCATCCCGATCGGCAAGCTAATAGAACTAATCATTCAGGCAGGATAGTTCTCATTGGCTCTAGTCATAGAAGGAGACCTTTGGCGAGGAGGTAGCCGGTGTCACCACCACCACACCGCTCCACTCACCAACCACTGTCACTATTCCATGTCCAATCATCCAAAGTGCCTGACAAATATTATAAATCAGCCACTGGATAAAAGAAATCCCCTTTGGTGATACGATTACGTCCCAGGGACCACACTTCATCTACTCCACTAGTTGAGGTGAGCCCGAGCTCTCCTGCTTGACTTCCCACCCCAACGATAGAGAAGAAAGAGTGGCAGCCCAAGAGCATCATAATTATTCTGCCACTGCAAATGGAGGAGAAGGAACAAGGAAATACCGAGTTAGCTCCCATGATCATCGAGCCAGTAGAGAAAGCATTCTCCCTATCCAAAATATATAATGTATCACCTCTTCGGGACACAGTCCAATAGCGAGTCATCACCCGACATATGTCCCGAGCTGGGTAGTGAATGGTCGATCATGAGAAGAGATATTAGAAGATTATTGTGCTGCAATGAAGAAGATAGTTAGAGATGATCATTCTGACTGAGAAGAGGGTATGATAGACTTCAATGATGATGAGGATGAACTTTCAGATAGTACTGCTAAAGTCCACATGGTTGATGCTCAAGGATCCTTGCATAGAGAATACCCCAACCAGGAAGGTTAGGGCATTGTAGTTGAGGAAGGTGAGGCATCAGACTCAACTCAATGCCTTCTCCAACAGATCAAGCTTAAGGATGACCAGATTGATAGGATGGAGAGGAGAATAGAGGAGTTGATGGTGGTATTAACATTACAAAATCAAGCACATGTCTCACAACCCACTTCTATGGAGGTTGATAGACTTGAGCTAGTGCATATCCTAGATCGTCCCAAAAGCACTACTCCAATGGATGAGGATACTAGTAGCCTGCATAGGAAAATCATTGATAGTATCACCACACATGAAAAAGATATCAAGAAGATGGTAGAACAATAAGTGAAAGATGTGTTGGCGCAAGCCAATGGGAGCTCATCAGTTTCAAAGGGTATACCTTACCTAGAGGAATTCGATATAGTTTAATACCCTAATGATTTTGTGCCACCATCTTTTAAGATATTTGATGGAAGTGGGAACCCTAGAAAGCACATTGCACATTTTAGAGCTAATTGTTGCAACACCGTGGTTGTGATACCATATTCTTCGGGTAGTTTATCAATAGTCTTTCTGTGGTGGCCTTTGATAGGTACGCTGAATCGCCCAATGATTCGGTGAAGTCTTTTTCATAATTAGAGAACCTTTTTATCAAGAGATTCATAGGAGTTCAATAGAGAGTGACTATAGGGGACCTCATTGTAGATAAATAAATAAAATAATGAGTCCCTTATTGATTATATTCTCAGGTGGAAAAACTTGAGTATGAAATGCAAATCACAGTTGTAGGAGTAGCATGCTATTGAAATTCTTCTCAAGAATATTCATGGCCAAGTCACCTTCATGCTCAAGGGCTTTACTATTAAGACATTTGAGAAACTAATCAGCAAGGTAGCTTACCTATAAGAGGAAGCCAAAAAAATTACCCTTCTCAAACCAATCATCCAAGCCTAAACCCCAGAAAGTGTTTGAGAAGAAGCTAAGGACAGTTGTAGAAGTGGACAAGGGGAAATAGCCAGTGAGAGCACATCTTGAGAGGCCTAGAGCTCAACAGCCTTCACTCCCACCTCCTCTTCCACTACCTCGGCCACCATAAAGGCCACCCCAACAACCTACACAGCAGTGATACCAGTATCCACCCCATGTAGCTACAATCCATCTACTCTTGTCGATAAACTCAACAAGTCATACTCATTCAAGAGGGAAGTAGTCAGGAAGATCTTCAAGAACCTTCTTAAGAAGCTTGATTTCTAGCTACTCGAGCCTAGAAACCCAGGAAGTGGGTATGAGTGATGATCCTAACTACTGCCCCTACCATTGCATACTAGGCCATGTCTTAGAGGATTGCTTTACATTCAAAGACTAGCTTGAGCATAGCTATAAGTCAGGATCCATAGTGATCCCCAACAAACACTTAGGGGAATAACTTTCTGGTTCCATTAAAGTAGCTTTGGGAAAATGTCTGATCCTCTTAAGACAAAAGAAGGTTGGGGTATCTCTTTATCCCGTACCTCTAAAAGGATTATTTCTGAAGTAAAAAGACTTTCTCTGTAGGTGCCTGACTCAGCTTAGATCTCCAACACTAAGGAAGGTCTGCTAGTTGTGAGGGACAACTTGGGGAGGGTGGAAGCCCAAAGAAACCACCACATGCTCGGGATAGTTCCATAGCACCACCACTATTTGAGTCCAGCATTCTTCCTCCCATAGTTGCAGTTACCATATCTACTAGCTCCATCTTCATTAGCAGGAGTGTTGTATCTGCAGATGAGGGCACCAAGCCACTTATATCGCTTACTTTACTTGACTTTTATCAAGTTTTGGTGTTTTAATTTGGAGTTTTTGGGACACCACACTGATCTTAAGGGTACTTATTGAAATGATCAAGTACTACATTAAGGTATGATGTATCATCTCATAAGATGGAAACATCACCCTATAATGGACCTAATCACCTAATAAGGACTCCTAAGGTAGATGGGTCTTCATACATACCAGATATTTTCCCCTACTTTATATAGAAAAGTAAAGCAGGGTTTATTTTATGCCAGGTTCTTTAGTTCCCTATGGAAGCAAGCTTTCATAATTAATTACATCTTAGAAAATGGGGATTTCCTAATAACATTCTCGATTAAAGTAGTCAATCATATCTCCAAAGACTTCATGGTTAGACTATCAAAGGATTTGGTATTTTTGGAAATCAAGTGGGAAAGTCCAATGTGAAAGATTTATTTTTAGATTCCAAAGGAAGATAAGTAGAAAACACTCATGATACTAAGAAGCCTAGTAAGCACTCTAGTTTATCCTATGGTGAGGCTTTATATATTTGAAAGAGAGAGTTTATTTTAGTTTGAGTTAAAATTTTATTAGAATGCTTGGACTTATAATCCATCAACATAAGATTGTAGAAATGCCTAAGAGGTGAGGAATTATACTCGTAGCTCGAAAGAAATAAATGGCCTCAGATCGTAAATCTAGGATATTTTAGCACAAGCTAAAAGCAGGACCTAAATATAAACATAAAATGGGACAAAGTGGTTCACCTCCACAAGCGAGGATAAACCCATCCCGACTCTTTGGACTTACAACTACATGGAGTGGCCGCCAACTAACACCTCCTACACTTCAAATCCATGTAGGCCAGTCTTATGTAAGTGCAAGATAGCTAAAGTGTTATTTAATTAGAAGGAGACTAGAATCCTAAACTCACTCCCAAAGAGACTAGATCATGACTGGCATGAGCATATGACTTAGACTAAATGCAAAATTTTACAAATTTTTATATCATTTTTGACTCATTCATTTGGACAAAAGCTTGGGAAAATTATGCCTAAATGCATGATGAAATATAGTTGTTGGCTAAATCAGTAGGAGGAGGTGTTCTCCACTAAAAGGGATGCCCTTACAGGTCAAGCATTCCCCTATCGTGCAAGAGTAGAGACCCTCCCTATTCAAGAGTGAAATAAGATGTTATACATGATATTAAAACATACATCATTCAACTAAAGGGTTACTAAATTTTTTAATTATCTTGATCATAACCTAAGCTTTAAAGCATGGTTATGAATTATTTTAAAATTTAGTTATGAGTTGTTAGTGCGGGTAGAAAAATTATTTTTTTTCTAAAGAGCCTACCGCATGCAGGTCACACATTCAAACCTCGAGATTAAGAAACCTATGAAGAACATGCAATTTCTATTAAGAATTTAAACACAATAATCAAATATCTATAGATTATCATGAAAGAATAAAAGGCCGGTGTAGCCTTGCACCACCGTACACCCCAAAAAAGAGAGAAATTGAGTAGCCAAGCTCTTTATACAATCCGGATTAAAAAAAAATATTACAAATTACAATTAAAATAAATGCTACAGGAGTCTTCATTCTTCATCTTTATTTCTTTCTTTGGTTTTATTTGGTTTATTTCAAGGCTTCACAGGGCCTCCCAAGACTTTGCCTTCTAGTTACTACTCATCCTAAATCCCATGACACTAATCTACAACTGCAAAATAGATATTAGCTAAATAAACATACAATCCCAAGCAGTTATGTTCTATAAATTTGGACTTAGCACCCTACACATGGGTAACCAAGCCCACCTGTCCTTATGTGAATTATGGAAAGGGGGTATAAGAAACCTACAAGCAAAAGCATTTATATTTATTTTTATTTTAGCAACCCCTTTAGCATAATCCCTTGCAGAAAATATCATTAGGCTAATAACGGCCTAACATCCAATCTTCACACAAATAATCCTAACATCCAGTGTAAAATATTATATCATAAAACAAAACACAACATCACAACATACATCATCCTAACTTAGAGCTAGAAGTGGTGTTTTAATATTCTTATGTGTGTGCTTTGGTATGATATGTCTTAGCTAGGCTTTAGAATTATGATTATCTAAATTTGGAATTGTTTAAGTTAAACATGAAGGATGGTTTCATTTCAAGTTATCAAAGAGTTGATGGACTTTAGTCTATATTTTCTTTCAATCAATACTTACTTAGCATCTAATGGTTGTAGAAGAGGAAAGAGGTTTGACCCTCTTCATCCCTACCCTAAGTTATTATCTAAAGGCATGTCATTATAATATTTTGTTTCTTTTAGTGAATGATTTATTAAGCATTTTTATTAATCCTAAATTTAGGTTAATCTTAAAGATTCTTATTCAAACATGAAAGGCATCTTAAGATTAATGAAATTGAATTACTATCACATGGATAATGTTACATCATTTCTTTTCATCATGAGTATCATGTATATGATTTTGAACTTAACATACCTATACATGCAATGTATTTTGGCACACTTAGATGATGACTTATATATATATATATATATATATATATATATACATATTTGGTAGAAAAGAGGAATTTCATTCCTTAGCTAAGTATACATACACATGTATTAGAGATTTAAGCAAGTACATATCATTGTTAACCACGAAAGTGAGGTAATCTAATATCTCCTTGGGGCTACTTAAAGCCTCATATTCCCGGGATGTCTAGACTATATACTTGCTATCTTAAATACATATAAGTGTATACATAAACATAAGGATGAAGACCATGCAAAAGATTGTAAGTTTACAAATTTATTTATTCATGTAAAGTAAAGATCTTTCCAAATTCTAATGCATGTATACATATGAATGAAATTTAGTAAGTACATGTCATTGTCAACCAGAGAAGTGAGATAATCTATGACCTCCTTGGGGCTACTTAAAGCCTCGTATTCTTGGGATGTCCAAACTATATACTTACTAGCATTCAAACACATGTAAATATACACATGAATCATGAAACTAAAATAATACTTTAACATGTTTAAGCTATAAGAAAATGTAAATCATACATAATATTCATACAACATCACTTTAAATCTTTATTATTGATTTATAATTTATAAAAAATAATGTGAGATTTATTAGTAATAATAGCCATGCCATATAATAGGATTAATCCAACACATACAACTCACACATAATTAAGTTCAATTGATTCTTTTATTTGAAAACATGAATGCATGATACAAGTGGCATACAAATCTATAATGATTGAAATGAAATAATTAAACATTGCCACATAATATATTCAACCACATTACTTCCTAAGGACAATCAAGTTAAATAAAATCATTTAAGATTAGCCAAAGCTTCTTATTGAATTTAATTTTTATGTTTGAATTATTAAATCCTAAGGAGGAGAAATGATATTTGTTGTTTTGCCCCATCTAATGTTAGTGACTTAATGTATTTAAGAAAAAATAATTAAGTGAATTTTATGGCATGATTAAGTTCAAATCATTAAGCAATCAATTTAATTTCCTTTTCCTATGCTTCTTAATTTAATTAGCCACTTTAACCATGAGCCTCCAACGACATTCTAATGAGGAATTAAAATTTGCAAAGCTCCTAACAAGACCTAATGCAATGAGGCTCATACTTAAGGGTAAATTAGATTAAAAAAGAAACTAATTAAGTACTTATATAATTTTCCCACACCCATGGGTTAACCATGTGTTCCTTAAGGGTCTTTATGTTATTAAACACATAAAGAGGACCCCATAAATTCAATTTGAGTTATCTAATATAGTTATCATTTTAATTTGATTTAATTTTACCATTAAATTACTTAATTAATCTTAATTAATCCATATATTAATTAACCTTCCAATGTAAATACACTTAGGAAAACAACTAGGAGAGAGGTCCCGATAATTTTTCTTCATCATTCCCCACTATTAATAGTGATTAAGCATCATTAATCAGTGAAATTATACTATTTAGCAATTTTAATTATTATTAAATTGATTGATGAGTGTAATTAAGATTGAAATTTCAAATTCTCCAAATTACATGGTCAATAAATCCCAATAAAATTATGGGAGGCAAAGGACATCCCATAGAATCAACCCTATCCTATTTGAGATTAATTGGCCAAATAATTATGCCTTAATTAAGGTAATTAGCTTAAACTTCAAACCCTAATTAAGCATTATTCATTATCAAAACCTTAGGGGTTTTAATTATATTAAGTTATTCTATGTTTACCCTTTCCAAAATGGGTTTAGTCATATTTTTTGGAATTTTCTACGATTAGTTATGCATTTTTGAAGTTCATGCTAATTAATTGCATTTTAATTAACTAATTAACCTCCTAACCCATCGGTGCCATGAGGATGCTGACGTGATAATGCTTTCCACTCGGCGCCATGTGATAGGTTATTTAAAATGTTCCCTGTGGTGGCTGAGTCAGTGGCGACGGTTACGGTTTCATCCTCGCCATCCAATCTAGGATCGAATAGTTGAGATTAATCACACGATTCCTATTGGATTAGATCAAAAATTTTAGTGGATTAAATCATGGTCGTCCATTTTAATCATGCGAAACGGACAACCGATGTTCCATTCGTCCCCTCAAGCTGAAGATGGACACCGTTTGCCTTCCGCCGCTCAATCCGAGCTCATCGGAGCTCATGGGATGTCGAGATCAACTCCAAAATGTGAGAGGAGGAGATCTAAATAGATATTACAGTGGAAATTGCATGAAATCACAAATTCTTTCTCAAAAGACTAACACCTAATAGACTTTCTACTTTTAGAGTTTTACCTCGTTGGAGTTATAGACCGGTGGTCTGTCAATTAAGGTAGCTTTGTCTTGAAGAGACAAGGCCCTATTGAGAACATCTTGAGTTATCTCCCCACTGACGCCTCTATAGACCAAGCACCCCTGCTAAGCTCTCTAGAGTTGGTCTTGGAGTGATCTCTAGTGATCAAATCGATTGAGGATTGATTCTTTTCTACTCATCGGAGCTTGGGGAAGGTGTGGGAAGAGTTATTTTAAGCTTGGTAGAGTTTAGATGAGGTTGGATGGATGAGCCTCTCAATTTCGAATGAAGTTTTTCTTAGTGGCGTTGGGCTGCATTAGGGGATCAGGAGAAGCTCTGGGTCTACTCGAAATCACCAAGGGAAGCTCTATGTGAAGTTTGAATGGATGGGGAGAAGCATACTCTCCTCCCCAAGTGAATCTCGAGATGGCTTAGCCTTCTAGTGGTGGATTATGGCTGGGAGCGTGGACACTAAGGTGGAAGAGCATGAGAGGCCAAGGCAGTCACAAGGGCTGACATGGGATGTACCTCTTCCTCCAAGTGAACTAATGGTGATCATAGTGTAAGCTCACCCTCTCATGACCCAAGGTTGAACCCAAAAACCTTGGGTCAGGTTGGGTCAGTGGTCCTAGTGTCCAAAATGAGCTAAGGGTGGCTGCCATGGCTTGGGAGTAGGAGAGACTATCCAAATGGGGATTTTATCCCATTTGGGTGGGTTGGTTCAAATGTTTTGACCCAAATAAGGTTTTCTATAGGTTGGGCCCATTTGACATGGTGACCCAAGGATTGGTCATGCCATGTTTGGTTGGGGTTGGACTTGGTTTTGATGAGTTTGGCCCAATTTGACCCATATGGGTGAAAATGGGTTCTAATTGGGCTAGGTTGACCAATTGGTCAAATTGGGTCAACCCAAGAGTTTGGATATGTTCAAATGATGTTTTGGAATGTATTGGTGTCATTAGTTTGGTTTAATTTGAAGTGGATTTGGAATTGGTTCATATGGGTTCATTTGGGTCAAATGAGTTAAGTTGACCAATTTGATCAATTTAGCCAAATTGGCTTGAGTGATGAGTTGGTTTAGGTTTAATTGATCATTTGAGAATGATCGTAGGTGTTGGTTTGAATCAATTTGGATTTGGGAAGGATTTAGTTCAATTTGACCCAGTTTGATCAAATAGGATTCAGTTGAAGGTTGAATCATGTTCAATAATAAATTTGTGATTGATTAAAAGCTTTGGTTTAAATAAATTTTATTTAGAATGAGATTTGGGAGATTTGGCCCAATTTGGCCCTTTAGGTCAAATTGGGTCAACTTGGGTCAAGAGGCCAAATTACCTTTATTTGGATCAATTGGTAGTTAAGTCATGTTCAATACTGAATTTATGATTGATGGGAGCCATCGATTGTAATTGATTGGAATGAAATTTGGCTCATTTTGGTCCATGTTAGTCAATAACTTGGATCAAGTGATCAATAGTTTGGTTTTACCCAATTGATTACAATTGATCAAGGATGATAAACAATCATCATAGAAGAGATTGGATGGGTTGATTCAATCTAATTTGGGTTGTATTGAAGTTTGAGTCAATTTGGTCATTTAGGCCACTTTGGGACAAGTGTGTGAGACACTATAGCACCCAAGAGGGGGGGTGAATTGGGTAATATTAAAATTTTCAAAACTTAAATTTTAATTTTTAAATAGAAAAATAGATTTTGATTTTATAATGATAAGATATAATTCTAAATGCGAAAATAAAAATACAATAAAGTAAATAGAGACAAGAGGCACACATTTTACGTGGTTCGCCAAACCCCAAAACCTACGCCCATACCACCTGGCTAGAATCCACTAAATAAAAAAAAATGGTTTACAAAAGTACTCTCCTATAAGGTGAGTACAACCCCTACAATAATATGTACTCCTACAAAGGTAGTATAACCCCAAAATAAATTTTACAACACAAAAAAAATACAAAATAATAAATTTTGATAAAGTAAATCTCACACAAATATACCAAGCAATCAAATTGAAAAAGTGATCTCACAACTTATAAATGATCACTTTACAACTTAAAAAATTTGGCAAGGAAAAAATGCTCACTTAATAAAAAATAAATATCTTAAAGTAATCTTACTAGGATGTTTATGTTATTATAATTAAGAATAATACAAAATGATTTCAAAATAAATTCACAATATTCTTTTCATAAAAAATAAATTTCAGCAAGGAGTAATTTATTTTAAAAAAAGATTCTTTCAATTAATGCTAATGATCACAAAATAAAAAAATAAGTATATGATAGATCTAAGTTGGCTAGTAAGCTTTCAATTAAAAGAGAGAGATCTAGTAAATATGAAAATAATTTCAGCACAATAATTTATTTTAAAATGCTTAAAATAGATCTAAGAATAAATGATCTTTCAAAATAAGAAAGAAGAAATATTTCAAGAAACCAAAAAGAAATTTGTAGGAAGCTAAAATTTCAGCAAGTTGAAATAGATCCTACAAATTATCACAAGAGTTTTTCACCAAAAAAATGATTGAGAAACTTTGATGTGAAAACCAATGTTCAAAGACTAATCCACCAAAAGTATAAATTAGAAAGAAGAAATAGATGGTGAAATTAGCATGAACAACTAAGAAGTATTAAGATCAAGAAAACAAACTCAAGTAATTTAAAAAGGCTTGTTTCGTTGAAGATGTTGAAGCTTTCAAACCAAGGATTTGATCTTGCAATATTTGGAGAACACTTGGAAGGAACATTTAAGGGATTTTCTCTTAGATTTTCTAGAGAGATTTTGAATTTTGAATGAGGGATACTTTCATGAAGAGAATGAGGGCTATTTATAGGCAAGAAGGTCATTTAAAAATTATTTCAAAGAAATATATTATACAAACCTCATGTTATCATGTGATAATTTAATATTCAATAAAAATATAATTTATATTAAACAAATATTAAATTTAGCAGCAAAAATTCGGCTATTCACATGGGAAAGTCAAAAGTAATCAAATGTAGCTCTTAATATATTCAAAGCATGTAGCATGCATCCATTATTAAAATCGGTAATGTTTAAAAAATCATAATAAATTCAATTTTAATGCAAAGTGGGTCATGTAACCACTTATTTTAAAGGAAAAAATCCACGGAATCAGATGGAGATAAAATCAAATATGAATTCTTTGATTAAACAATGACTTTGGCTAAAATACAAAATTTTATATATTTTTGTTAATTTTGACATGTGACATTTATAAATTATGATATAATTTATATATAATCATAAATATGTTAGTTATCATATAACCAGCAAATTAAATTAAAATACCTAATTATATTAAGTAAATAAAATAATTATACTTAATAGTTATGATCATTTATTACTTTTGACAATTTTATTGCTATGTAGAAAAACATATAATTGAATGTTAATTAAATAAGGATTTATATAAATTAACCTCATTAAAATAGTATGTTAGGTTGTGAGCAAATTGATTCATGCCAAATAACTCATATGAATAGTCATATAACCTAAAATCATGAGCTTCACATTATCCCTTTCATTCTTTTATTCTTGCAATTTCTTCTAACAATTTGTGAGATGTATTGGATATGTAATTAGCAATTGATATATCAAAACACATAAAAATATTCATTAGAACATCCAAGCATTTGTTTGTTATCATCAAAATTAATCAAATTGAACATGAGGCTAATTAAGCCAACAATCTCCCCTTTTGATGATGATAAACTAATGTTGGTATTGATTTTGATGAAGGTGCAAATTGACCTTTCATCATAGTTTTGAAAGAAATTCTATTAAAAAAATTTATGCATATGAGATGAATAATGTTGCTCCCTAAATGTATGCATTAAATAGACTTAATATTAACCAACATTTTACTCTTCTCCCCCTTTTGATAACATCAAAAAGTGAGAACAAACTACATACAATTTTAAATATTTGGATCTAACATTCCAAGCATGAGTCTTAAAGTACAAAAACATTCTTCTGGTAAGGGTTTTGTAAAAATATCTGCAATTTGTAAATCGGTGCTAATAAAATTAATATTAACATCACCTTTCAAAACATGATCCCTAATAAAATGATGTCTAATTTCTATATGTTTGGTTCGTGAGTGGATAGGATTTTAGTCAAACTAATAGAACACTAGTATTGTCATTGAACTAGAATGTGATCTTGCTTAATACCAAAATCTTCTAATTGTTGCTTTAACCAAAGGACCGAGCAAGAACTACCATATATGTACTCCTCAGGTGGATAAAGCTATAGAATTTTGTTTCTAGATGACCAAGACACAAGTGATGATCCTAAAAAATGACATGTGCCGATGTACTTTTTCTATCTACTTTGCATCCGCAAAGATCGTAATAAGCAACCAAATCACATGATAAAGAATTTTAGGATACCATAAACCTAACCTAGTAGTGCCTATCAAATACCGAAAGATACGCTTGACTGCTATTAAATGAGATTCTTTCGAGTTGGCCTGAAAATAAGCACACAAACAAACAACAAACATAATATCAGTCCTACTAGCAACAAGGTATAAAAGTGAACCTATCATACTCCTATAAAGTTTTTGATCAACAGATTTTCCTAATTCATCTAAATCCAATTTTATAGATGGGCTCATAGGAGTTTTACTAGATTTAAATCTTTTCATGTCAAACCTCTCAAGCAATTCATTTATATATACTTATGATAGATGAATGTGCCATTTTCTTGTTGCTTCACTTGAAGACCTAAGAAAAATTAAGTTCTCCCATCATACTCATTTCAAACTCTTTAGACATCAAAGATGAGAACTCATGGCATAAAGATTCATTTGTACTTCCAAATAATATATCATCTACATACACTTGTACCACAATCAAATCATCATCTATGCTCTTAAGAAATAAGGTGGTATCTACTCTACCTTTCTAAATCCATGATCTATCAAAAGTTACTTAACCTATCATACCAAGAGAGCCTTTTTAAACCATATAAGGCTTTCTTTAATTTATACACATGATTTGGAAAATCAAGGCTCTCAAATCTAGGTGGTTGCTCTACAAATACATTTTAGTCAATAAATCCATTCAAAATGCACTTTTGACATCCATTTGAAAAGTTTAAAATTTCTAAAATAAGCATAAGCAAGGAGTAACCTGATAGCTTCTAGTCTTGCTACGGGTGCAAAAGATTCTTCAAAATCTATACCTTCAACTTGTGTACCCTTGTGAAACTAACCTAGCTTTATTTCTAACAATACAACAATCATCTAGCTTATTCCTAAAGATCCATTTTGTTCCAATGACATTTTGATCTTGGGGTCTTGGGACTAATTCCCAAACATCATTTCTTACAAATTGATTCAACTCCTCTTCCATAGCAATAATCCAAAATTATCATTTAATGCTTCTTCTAAATTTTTAGGTTCAACCTCGAGATAAAAATGTCGAATGATCTACAACTTCTACTATGTCTTCTATAACTCCTTTTGAAGGATCTCCTATAATTAGTTCCTTTGGATGATTTTATTATATTTCCATTCTTTAGGCAATGAATCATCCATATTATCTTCTAAAGATATTTTCTTAAAGTTATCAATCTCTTCATCAATCACTTCATTTCTAATAGGATCAATCAAATTTTCATCAAAATAACATGTATTGATTCTTCTACATTTTTCTTTTATTGTAAACTCTATAAGCTCTACTAGAAAGAGAGTATCCTAAGAAAATACCATCATCGATTTGCAATCAAACTTACCTAAATGCTCTTTTCCATTATTCAAAATAAAGAATTTACATCCAAATACATGAAAGTGTTCAATCTTAGGCTTCTTTCCAAAAAAACAATTCATAGGGTGTCTTCTTCAAAATTGGTCTAAAATAGATCCTATTCATTACATAACATGCAGTATTTATTGCTTCTGCCCAAAAATATTTTGGCAATTTATACTCATCAAGCATAGATCTACTTAATTCAATTAATATTCTATTTTTTCTCTCTACTACATTTTGTTGGGGAGTTCTAGGTGCAGAAAAATTATGTCTAATCCCATGTTCATCACAATAATCCTCAAATAATTTATTTTTTAAATTCGCCACCATGATCTTGAACCCTATTAATCAAAAGGCCTTGTTCTCTTTGAATATATTTAGAAAACTTTCTAAACTCACCAAAACATCATCCTTGTAAGTTACAAATAAAACCAAGTATATCTAGAGAAATCATCAACAATCACAAAACCATAATTTTTTCCACCTAAGCTGGTAATAGGGACCAAATAAATCCATGTGCAATAATTCTAGAGGTCTAGAAGTAGAAACAATATTTTTACTTTTAAATGAGCTTCTAGAATGTTTACCATGAATACATGCATCACAAACATAGTTTGAATAAAAATTTAATTTAGGCAAACCAACTACTAAATCAAGTTTAGCAATTTTATTAAGTGCATGTTAATATGACATACTCCTATATATATCATCATGAGTGCTTTTAAAACAAAGTAAGTTTAAATTTACATCATGAAAGCTATCTAAATCAATGACATAAATATTTTGTATCTTTTCTACTAGCAAAAACATTTTCATTATTTTTTATAATGCAATATGATGCATGGAATACTACATTCAAACCTTTATCACATAATTGACTAATAGAAATTAAATTATGTTTTAATCCTTCTACTAGAAAAACTTTATCTAAAGTGATAGAATTCTTACAAATAGAACCAATGCCAATGATTTTTTCCTTGCATCTCCATATGTAACAAATCCTCCATCACTTGATTCTAAAGTTGTGAATTTATCTTTATCTCCCTCCATATGTCTTGAACATCCACTCCCAAGTACCACATGCCTTCTTTGATTTTGCTTTGAAGGCATTCCTACAAAATAAACTCACATGTTAACTTTTGGAACCCAAACATGTTTGGGTCCACATTCTAAATTTGAAGTAAGATATTTAGCATGCATGGTTTGTGTAGTGCTTGTACCTTTTGGTACCCATACATAAGATGATTGCTTAGTATTTTGTATTTTTCGTGCATAGCAATCAAATGAAGTATGCCCTTTTTATTGCAATAGTTACACCAAACATTAGTGTTTGCATATGATTTAGAATGATAATTATAAGGTATATGAGTGGGATGTGTATGATGCAAATAATTTTATTAAATGTTTTTCTTGATGAAGTATTATAATGAACTTGTGATTTTAAACATAATTCTAATCTTGCTTTTAATAAGATATTCTCTCTTTCAAGTTTACCTACAACTAAGGAACAATTTAATAAAGAAGTATTTTTACTTTTAAATTATCACATTCATTTTTTAAATCACAAAAATGCATATCTAAATTTTATGTTCTTTTCTAAGGTTTTGTATTTTCTTTTAATTTTTATATTCAATAACTAAATCATTAAAAGCATCATCTAATTCATCATAAGATATATCATTACATACCTCTTGAGAATCTAAGTCGATTCTCCATTTGCCATAAGACATATGTTGACCTCTTCATCGATGAGCTAGTACTTGATTCATTTGAATCGATTGGCCCATAAAGCTCTTCTTCTTCTTATGGTACTTTTTTCTCCTTCATATTTTTTTTTTCTTTTTGTTTATACTCAATTTCTTTCTTTGATTCAACAAGTTCTGGACAATCATCTTATGTGTCCGTGCTTTTTTACAATGATAGCAAATGATCCCTTCACTGTAGAAATTTCTTAGTTTGAAATTTATAATTTTAGATTTTATACCTTTGATTCTTCTTCCAGCAAGTTCTCAAGCCTTTTGGAAAGCATGACCACCTCATCACAATCACCATCCGAGCTTGAGGTGTTATGCTCATCACTATCATCAACTTGTAGTGCAATGGCTTTTCCTTTCTCCTTCTCCTTTTGCCGAGTTATCCATCTTATCCCTTTGAGCAATAACTGCTCATGTGCTATCAAAGAACCCAAAAGTCGATCAAGTGGATAAGTAGATAAATTAGCTTCACTAATTCAGTACTTTAGCTTCCCATTCTTTTGGAAGACATCTAAGAATCTTATAAACTAAGTCTTGATTCCTATATGTTTTCCAAGAGAATGTAATGTGTTAATTATTTTCATAAATCTAGTATACATATCGAAATAGATTCGAAGGAGACATATGAAATAACTCATAATCATGAACAAGTCTATTTATGTGAGCATCTCTAACTTCACTAGTTCCTTCATAAGTTATAATAAGTTTATCCCATATTTTTTGTTGTACTTAACATAGAAATTTTCATGTAATCATCGTAATAAAGCACAATGTAAAGTATTACAAGCCCTAGCATTTAATTCATCAAGTTCTCTTTATAGACCATTCCTCAAAAGGTTTTCTACTTTAATGCCATTTACTTCTACTGTGGTGTATGATATTGATGTGTCAACATATACCACATGTGTGCATCTTGACCTCTTAAAATGTACTAATTCTATTTTTCCAATAATCAAATGGTACACTATCTAAAAGTGGAGGTCTATGAGTGGATTGTCCCTCAGAATGAACCCTTTGAAACCTTGATATAGTGAAAAGATTTACTCTTGGATGTTAAGCCAATAAAAGAGCCTAGGCTCGATACCAATTGAGACACTATAGCACCCAAGAGGGGTGAATTGGGTAATATTAAAATTTTCAAAACTTAAATTTTAATTTTAAATAGAAAATTAGATTTTGATTTTATAATGATAAGATATAATTCTAAATGCAAAAATAAAAATACAATAAAGTAAATAGAGACAAGAGGCACACGATTTTAATGGTTTGGCCAAACCCCAAAACCGGCTTCACGCCTAGCCACCCCGCTAGAATCCACTAAATGAAAAATGGTTTACAAAGTACTTCCTATAACGGAGTAACCCCTACAATATGTACTCTCCTACTATGAGTACAACCCCAAAATAAATTTTACAACACAAAAAAAAAAATACAAAATAATAAATTTTGATAAAATAAATCTCTCACAAATATACCAAGCAATCAAATTCAAAAGTGATCTCACAACTTATAAATGATCACTTTACAACTTAAAAATTTGGCAAGGAAAAATGCTCACTTAATAAAAAATAAATATCTTAAAGTGATCTTACTAGATGTTTATGTTATTATAATTTGTAGAATAATACAAAATGATTTCAAAATAAATTCACAATATTCTTTTCATAATAAAATAAATTTCAGCAAGGAGTAATTTATTTTAACCAAAAAGATTCTTTCAATTAATGCTAATGATCACAAAATAAAAAAATAAGTATATGATAGATCTAAGTTGGCTAGTAAGCTTTCAATTAAAAAGAGAGAGATCTAGTAAATATGAAAATAATTTCAATAATTTATTTTAAAATGCTTAAAATAGATCTAAGAATAAATGATCTTTCAAAATAAGACCAAAGAAGAAATATTTCAAGAAACCAAAAGAAATTTGTAGGAAGCTAAAATTTCAAGTTGAAATAGATCCTACAAATTATCACAAGAGTTTTTCACCAAAAAAATGATTGAGAAACTTTGATGTGAAAACCAATGTTCAAAGACTAATCCACCAAAAAGTATAAATTAGAAAGAAGAAATAGATGGTGAAAATAGCATGAACAACTAAGAAGTATTAAGATCAAGAAAACAAACTCAAGTAATTTAAAAGGCTTGCTTAGTTGAAGATGTTGAAGCTTCCAAACCAAGGATTTGATCTTGCAATATTTGGAGAACACTTGGAAGGATTTAAGAGATTTTCTCTTAGATTTGTTGGAGAGATTTTGAATTTTGGAATGAGGGATACCTCTGCTGAAGAGAAATGAGGTGCTATTTATAGGCAAGAAGGTCATTGAAAAATTATTTCAAAGAAATATATTATACAAACCTCATGCTATCATGTGATAATTTAATATTCAATAAAATATAATTTATATTATACAAATATTAAATTTAGCAGCAAAAATTTTATTCACATGGGAAAGTCAAAAGTAATCAAATGTAGCTCTTAATATATTCAAAGCATGTAGCATGCATCCATTATTAAAATTAGGTAATGTTTACAAAATCATAATAAATTCAATTTTAATGCAACATGGGTCATGTAACCACTTATTTTAAAGGAAAAAATCCAAGGAATCCGATGGAAATAAAATCAGATATGAATTCTTTGATTAAATAATGACTTTGGCTAAAATACAAAATTTTATATATTTTTGTTAATTTTGACATGTGACATTTAAAATTATGATATAATTTATATATAATCATAAATATATTAGTTACCATATAACCAGCAAATTAAATTAAAATACCTAATTATATTAAGTAAATAAAATAATTATACTTAATAGTTATGATCATTTATTACTTTGACAATTTTATTGCTATGTAGAAAAAACATATAATTAAATGTTAATTAAATAAGGATTTATATAAATTAACCTCATTAAAATAGTATGTTAGGTTGTGAGCAAATTGATTCATGCCAAAGAACTCATATGAATAGTCATATAACCTAAAATCATGAGCTTCACATTATCTCTTTCATTCTTTTATTCTTGCAATTTCTTCTAACAATTTGTGAGATGTATTGGATATGTAATTAGCAATTGATATATCTGAAACACATAAAAATATTCATTAGAACATCCAAGCATTTGTTTGTTATCATCAAAATTAATCAAATTGAACATGAGGCTAATTAAGCCAACAAAGTGGACCATATGGGTTGAATTGGATTGAATTGAGTGTTGAGAAGAGTTCAATGATGGATTTAGGGTTGATTGATGGCTTTGATTATAATTCATTTGGGTTCGATTAGATTTTGGCTCATTTGAACCTTTTGGGTCAAATGGACTAGGTTGGGTTGATTGGATTCACTTGATTGAATTAGTTTGATTAGAAGTGTTGGAAGGGTTTGAAATAGAGTATTGAATGGTTGGAGTGCTTTTGTGAAAAGAAATTAGGTTGGTTTCAATTAAATGGGCTTGAGTCATAGGATCATGTTGGGATTAACTTAGGTTATGGATCTTGGTTAGTTCTAGATAAATGGATAAGCATGGGTCTTGGTTTAGGCCATAGGGTAGGTAGAACCTATTTGTCCTAGGGTATATCCTAAGCGTGAGGTATACCTTCCTAAGTCTCTAGGATTGAGTTTAGTGTTCCCTTAATCACTAGAAGTATATTATAATTAAGTTGATCCTAGTCCCTAGATGATTCTTAAGTCTAAGATGAGAAGGGTGAGTCCTTACTCTAAAAGTGAGGATAACACATGTACCCCCAATATGTGTGGTGTAATTGACAAGGCATACCTTACATCTTGGCATTGATCGAGATGACCAATGGCATTCAGGAAGATCACAATCACTAATGAGGGCTATCCATACCTAAATGGAGAGGTAAATGGAATTATAGTCCTAGTACGAAGCAATTCATTTTATGCCGAGGACATGAGAAAGTTGAATTGATTTGGTTTGATTTGTTAAGAATTGATTTTATGTCAAGGACGTGAAGAGAGATCTGCTGAAGGATTTGCTCATGAATTTGGTTGAATTAGAAGTTTATTTAAGAGGGGATCTGCTGGGGATCAATATTTGATTGAATTCGTTTGATTTAATAGATTGATTTATGCCCAAGCATAGAAGAAAATCCCCTGGGAATTAAGATCATATTGAGTTTATTTGATTTATCTGAATTACATCGAGTAATTTTGGTTTGAACTTAGGTTTTTATTTGATTTGATTATGTTGATTGGTTTGATTTGAATTTGGGTTTTATGTTGATCTAATTTGATTATGTTGATTAGATTTGGTTTGAGTTTGATGATCGATTTGGATTGATTTGAATTTGGTGGTTCATTTAAGTTTTGATATTATTGGTTGATTTTGTTTGGGTCCTATCAGTTTATGATGGACCATACTAAAGAGGGGCTACATGAGCCTGAGCTTGCCTTAGATTTACCAATCCAATGAGATAGTTTACCAATCGTACAGTAAAGACTATCCAACCTAAGGGTTGCCAGTTAGTTTGCAACGACCACACTACGAAGAAAGGTTGGGGACTCACATCTTCCAAAGTAGAATCAACCATTAGGGTGTCTTGCTGATGGCACAACAAGTCAAAGCCGACCTAGGGTGACTACTAAGTGAGTGCCTCTAGGGTATTATCTCAAATTAGAGTAGTCAAGGTGGTTCCTATTGGGAGTTTTGTTGATACTGCCCTAAAGATAGGATGCCTACTTGGGAAGAGGTGTCTCTAGAGGTGTTATCCTAATCCATAAGAGATTTATTTTGTTTATTTCTATTTGTTTAGTGTGGACCATGTTGGTTTATGGTGGGCCACACTAAGAAGGAGTCACGTGGGCTTTGGCCTATCTTAGGATTACTAGCCCAAAGGATAGTCTACACATCTGTGGTATAGAGCTTCCAACCAAAGGGTGACTACCAAGAAGGGAGATCTATCCAATCTAGGTCATGTCTAGATGGGTTCATGAAGACATAATCCAAATAGAGTTCCTACAGGGAAGGTTCCTCTGTGGGTCTTATCCTAATCCTTTAAATATAAATTCTATCGGTATATGGTGGTCGACTTAGGGAGAAAGCATGGAGACTCACATCTACTTGAATGGTGTTATCCACCGGGTGGATTGATGTCAATAAAGCAAACACCAACCAACCTAAGGTGCTCGTCAATTTGCGATGATCAATCTAGGGAGAAAGCATCGAGACTCAAATCTTCATAAGAGAAGCTGATCATCAAATAATCTATCATTATCTATGTAGCTACTATCTGACCTATGGCGACTGTTCAGTGGGGAGTCATAAAAGAGGACTAAGCCCATGCTTGAAGTAGTCAAGAGGAAGAGGAGCCATTAGGGGTCTTAACCTAATCCTTAGATATGGATTCAAACCCAGTCAGCACATGATAGCTAATTTGAGGAGAAAGCTCGAGGACTCACATCTCCACTAACACGATTAGCTACCAGGATGGCTCACTAGCTATGCTGTGAAGTGCATCAAGCTAAGTGTGCTCATTGGTATGCAACAGTCAAGCCAAAAAGAAAGCATGGGGACTCACATCTTTCTAGGTAGGGATAACCACTGGGGTGATTCACTAGCCAAGCGGTGAACCAAACTTGACCTAGAGCAACTACTGTGTGAGTGCTGCTGGGGGTCTTATCTTGACTCAAAGTAGTATGAGGTGATTGGTTTTCCTTTGATTTATTTGTGTTTGTGTGCAATTTTGTATTTGTATTATGCCGATATGGTCTAGGATCGTTTAGATTCTCTTACACCTATTCTAAACATATTAAGAGTTTGATAACTAAAATACTTTAACTTGGAGAACAATTCGATCAAAATAGAATTTTTTTTGATGAAAAATTATTTGGATCATTGTTCATGCATAACATTTCTTTAAGTAGAGCCTGTTGATCAGGAGCATTGGGTGTTCACTTTTATTATTGATGAGTTGATAAGATCCACCCTGGTAGGCCTTTTCTATGGCAAAAGGGCCATCCCAAGTATGTTCAAACTTGTCTCCCATCTTGTGATGGGATACAATTGGTCTCTTTAGAACTAAGACAAGCTCTCCAACTCAAAAATCTCTATGGTGGACCAACTTGTTATGAGCTTGAATAATTTTTTCTTAATACAACTCGAGTTCTGACATGCTTGCAAGCATCTCTTCTTGAAACCTTTGAGTTCATCCAACCACAGCTTAGCATTTTGCTCAGTCATGATTTTACTACCCACAGCTATCCGTAGTGATGGGAGCTGAACCTGTAAGGGTAGAATGGCTTCGGACCCATTCACTAAGGAAAATGGGGTAGATTGTGTTGGAGTCTTGTAGGTAGTACAGTAAGCCCATAAAGCTTTAGCAAACTACTCATGCCACTATCCTTTATTTTCACTGAGTATTTGGATGAAAGTTTCATTGAAGGCTTCCGCTAAACCATTCGCCTATGGATAGTAGATGGTAGAGTACCTCCAATCATATTGTGTCTCCGAGCGAAGTTATTAATCTTAGTGCTTTCGAAAGCAGTACCATTGTAAGATATGATTCGACAGGCACTCCAAATCTATACACTATATGGTTTCTGATAAATTAGAGCACGTGTTGAGCTTTTACTTCCTTGTGCGAATCGCCTCCACCAACTTAGAGAAGTAGTCCGTAGCTATGAAAATGAAACGGTGGCCCTTGGATAAGAGAGGATTAATTAGACCCACTATAATAGTACCCCAACACTCGAATGGCCATGATGCTAAAATTGGATGTAGAATGTTGGATGGTTGGTGGATAACCTCTCCATGTACTTGGCATTAGTGGTAGTACTTCGCTACATCCATACAATATGTGATCATCATCGGCCAGTAATACCCAAGTCTTTTGATCTTGGCTTTCATCTTGGGACTGGATTGATGAGCTCGACATAATCCTGAATGCACCTTGTTCATGCTCTTATGGGTTTCATATTTTTCTAAATAGTGTAACCACATATGATTGAAAGATCATCGGTATATGACACTATCCATGAGGGTGCATGAGAGTGCCCTCTTTCTCACTTGTGCCCTTGAGATTTCTCTTGAGGTAGCTTGCCATTGTTCATATAATCATTAAAGGGTTACCTCCATTCCAACTCTTTGTCCTTTTCAGCTACGACAACCTCCCCTTCAAGAGTGTGTTTATTGATGAGTTCAACATCAATGAGAGGAAGACTTGTCTGTTATGAACCTCTATTGATATGAACTCATCTTTCGAGCATGCTAACTCTTTAGCGCGTTTGGATAAGGCTTCGGCTATGATATTTTCTCCATGGAGAATTTTATAAATTATGACCTCTAGGATCTGGGCTAATAACTCCATGGTGTACTTATGGTAGTGATGGATTTTAGGCTTCAGAACCTTATAAGACCCAACAATTTGATTGGCAACTTGTTGTGAATCCCCAAAGATGCTGATAATTTTGATGCCTAATGAAATGGCTAACTCCAGACTGACGATCAGAGCTTCATATTCTGCTTCGTTGTTGGTGCAAGGTTCAGATAAGTGATATGAAAATCTCATCATTTTACAATCAGGGGTGAGGAAGACTATCCCTACCCCTACCTTACTTGGGGGAGAAGATTATGGTTCTTCTCCTCTTTAAGGGGAGGCTGCACAATCGAAGCACATCTCCCAATGGCGAGATGTTTGCATCCCCTAAGTTCATGTTTTGTTCATCAGGGAGATCATCACTGAGCATAGAATCAATAGGAAGTGAGTGCACCGATATGAAGTCTGGGAGTGCTTATTTTTTCACCGCATGGAGGGGTACAAACATGATGTCAAACTGCATTAAAATCATGGACCATCACACCAACCATTTGGATAGCATCGACCATGTCATGAGGTGTTGTAGTGGGTTGACTTTAGAAGTCAAGTTCACTTTGTGAGAGTATATAATGTCATAGCTTCTGGGCTGCGAAGATCAAAGCTAGGGAATACTACTCAATGGGTGGATAGTTCACCTCAACAGGTATCAGACGATGGCTGAGATAGTAAAGTGTGTTCTCTTTCCCCTCATAGTTAGCTTGGGCCAACAAAATGCCTACAAAGTCTTCTAATGCAGTAGTGTAGAGTATAAGAGGTTTGCCCGGGATAGGGGTGGCTAAGACTAGCGACATCATAAGATATTGCTTGATGCTTTCAAATACATGTTGGCATTTATCATCCAACTTAAACTTGAAGTCTTTCTTGACTAGTGTTGAAAATGGTTGACATATGCCTAATAGGTTAGATATAAAGCGTCTTAGATATGCCAACCTCCTTTGGAATGATCTAAGTTATTTTAGACTTTTAGGGGGTGGCATTTTGAATATCGCTTTAATCTTCTTCGAGTTGATCTTAATCCTACGGTGTCAGATAATGAACCCCTGAAACTACCCTGAAGTGACTTCAAATGCACACTTTAGATGATTCATTTTAAGGTTATATTATCTTAACTACTTAAAAACTACTCTCAAGTCAAAGAGATGGCCTTCCTTTTCTTTACTCTTGACCATGAGATCGTTGACGTAGCCTTCAACTTGGTGGTGAATTAGTTCATAAATAATTTGAGTTATGGCAAGCAACGTGGCACTATGTCAAAATTGACCCGACACTTAACGACTCAAAATCGGGTTTGGGTTGACTTAAAATTTTTGGGTCGGGTTCTTGAAGAAATTGACTGTTTAATTTTTGGGTTGGGTTATGACTCTCCAACCAAATTGACCCTAACCCAAAATTGACCATGACCCAATTTGAGATTTTGATCATTGGGCCATGTCTCTTCGGGTTTCATCGTTATGAGTTTTGACCCATTTCATAAATAGGTCGGGTTTCAACCTAAGTCAGCTTTTGGGTGAAACGACCCTCAATTGACACCCATAATGGCATAGCATTTTTAAGGCTCTTAACTTTTAACAATGATTTCAATGTTCAAAGTAGTATTTATTTCATCTTCTAGTTTCATCTTTATTTGGGTATATTCAGATAAAACATCCATGAAAGGGAAGACTATAAAAGATGAAGCGATGTCCACCATCAGTTCCAGAATCGGTAATGAAAATTCCTCTTTTGGACATGCCTTCTTAAGATCACTTAAATCGACACATTTACAAATTTGGCCATTTTTCTTCTTAATTGGGACGACGCTAGCCAACAAAGTGGGGTATTTTTTCCCAAATGAAACTAGTATTGATCAGTTTCTTGACTCTAGAAATGACATGTTATTTAATGTCCAATCGCATGCGTCTAGGAGCTTGCTTGATGGGCTTAGCATCGGGTTATATCGCTAGCTTATGGACCACTACTTCAGAAGCTAATCCATGCATTTCTTCATAACTCCATGCAAAGTAGTCCTTAAACATAGTGAGTAGCCTAACTAAGTCATTAGTTTCAGATTCACTCAATAAGGAGCTGATATATGGGTATGGATTATCCTCAGTCCCCAAGTTTATTTCTTTAAGTTTATCGATGGTTAATTTAATTTCTTCTTTGAATTTCAGGGGTGCATCTTTAACTTGAAGCTCATCTAGATCATGTGAAGTTTTTAAATACACCTCCTCATTTGAGTTAATGTGATTTGAGAAGAACCTATCAGATTCCAAATGATTAGTAATGACCAAGAAATATTCATCATTATCTATTGGGCCTACTATACCAAAGCCTAGTCCGAGTCTTGATTGAGAGTTCCTGCACTTATTATCCCATAGTCTCTCAAAATACTCTAACCTGTGCTTAGACTATGTATGTAGAATAAAACCTTTCTTCATTAAATTAAGAACACAAGGTGAGTACTAATCAAATGATAATTCTATTAATTCTTTTAATGATTCACCCTCAAGCTCTACATCAACTTCCTCCAGGGTAAAATGTTTGGGGTTTCGTATTCACACATATTTTGGGAGCTTCCTTAACTACCAAACTCTCAAATTTTTGTGAGGAAAGTAGGCATAGATTTAAGGCACCCATATGCTATCTAACTTTTTTACATAGAAGAGATTTGGACACATTCATGCTTTTCTTGGGGACCTGGGCTTCATCACTATCGGGTTCTAGTGTCATCTCCAATAGGATCTGCTGACGTAAAGAGCTAGCCAGTGTGCTCACTACATATGACTAATCCTCTGAACTAGATTCTAAGTTTATGTAGATGGCAGGTGTACTTCTGTATACTAGAATGAACCTCCTAGTAGGTGGTAGGTATGGAGGTCTACCATCATTGGGGCTTCCTCTACAATTGCCTCTTCCTCATCCTGGTAGAGGTCGGATCATCCTCCCCACTTGTTCGAATGGAATAACGAACTGTGTGTGGAACCTAATCTCGAGCTCTATCTCCTCTCTAATATCTTCTTCTCGCTCCCTTTTATTTTCTTTTTCATTCTCTTTTTCTTTTACTTTTCTTTTTTTTCATTCTTTTCTTTTTATTTTTCTTTTTAATTTTGATTAAGTTCATGAGAGAAGACATTTTATTTCTTAGGAAGGTAATAGGCTGCATCATCATAAATCCCGACCTCATGTATCACAAATGGTTTGAGATCTCATTTGACATAATATTTGATCCCATCCCTGATAAACTTGATGCACTAATGTAAAGAGGATGGAACCATGTTGTTCTCATGAATCTAAGGTCACCCTAGCAAAGCATTGAAAAATATATCAGAATGTATTTTGTGAAACTCAGCTTCTATCTTCCAATCATCTATCTCTAAAGGAATAATATGGAGCCTAAGGCCCTCTCACCTTGCTCATTGAATCCTTTTAATATCATTTTCTCAGATCAGAGTTTAGAGATGTCGATCGTCAAGTAGGCAAGGGTTCTTAGACTCATAATATTCACTAATGCACTTGGATCAACCAATACTCTAGATTGCCTGAACTTGCCAGCATCCACGTGATGTAGAGGAGGCGGTTGTGTTCTATTGTCCCCAGTTGTAAGTCTTCATCTGAGAATGTGACTCCTAGGACTTCTTTTGAAAAACATGCCTCCTCTCCAGCTGGACTAGTAGTGGCCAACTGAGCTAAGCATATTTTAGGGTCAAGCAATGCTTTGATTAGTGACTCTCTCATTTCTTTGGATAAAATAAGGGTGTCATATATGTTTAACTTAGCTGGAAAATTTCTAAAGTATGCTAGGACATTATAGTCAACTTTAGGTTGGTCCTCCACAAGCATTTCCAAAGGTGGAGCATCTTGTGGAGGGGCTATCTGCTCACTGGAACTAATGACCTGTTTACCCTTATCTTGAGGTACTACCCTAGGAGGTAGCACTTTACCACAACGGAGGTTAACTTCAATGACTTCTTATGATGAGGAGCTTGTGGAAAGTTCTACCCGCTCATCAGGTATACCTACAGTTGAACCCTAAACCTTAAACCTTAAACATAATCCAATCTTCAGTTGAACCCAGTTTGGTCAACCTAACTCAATTAGCCAACTTAGCCTAATTTGACCTAAAATGTCAAATTGAACCAAATTACTCTATAATCCAAATTAATTCAAACCAAATCTTCCAATGAATCACCAATGATCAATTGAACTTTTTAAGCCAATTTAATTGATCAAATTTGGTATTAAATTGAACCAAATTGAACCATCTAACCAAATTAAATCACCTCAAAACCAATTATACTTAAACTTCTAACCTTTTGTTTGACCCATTGGTCAACTTAACCCAATTGAACCCATTTGACTCAAATGGGTCAAATTCAGCCAAACCCAACTAAACCAAGCCCAACCCAACCAAACTTGGCATGACTTATCCTTGGGTTACCATTGGCCTGCCCAAGTGGCCCCAACTAATGGAGAACCCAATTTGGGTCAAACCCATTGAACCAAACCACCTAAATGGGACAAAACCTCATTTGGGTGGATTCTCTACCCCCTTACCCCATGGAAGCCACCTTTGGCTCTTCTTGGACAAGAGGTGCACTAACCCAACCTAACCCAAGGTTGTTGGGCTCAGCCTTTGGCCAAAAGAGGGTGAGTTCACCCATGATAACACATTGGTTAACCTAAGGGATGATGTACACTCCATTCCAGACCACAACACTCCCTCAACCTCTCACCTCACCACAAGTCCCTACCACCTCCACCTACCAGGCACTACCAAAGGTTGAACCAATACCAGTACTTGGTTCAACTGGGGAAAAGAGTATACTCCTCCCCATGGATTCAAACTCAACACAGACCTTCCCTAAAGCATTCCGCACAGTCCCATCCCCTCTCCTGAGCTCTTCGTGCACTCCACCCCTTACGAGATCAATCCTTGATCAAACACGAAAGCCTCGTCCATCCAAGTTTCCAAAATCTCCACAAAACTCAAAGTAACTCTTCCCACACATTCTCCTCACTCTGGGGAACCAAAACAAAATGTTTCCTGAGTGATTTGATCACTGAAAGATGTCTCAAGACCAACTCGATGAGCTTTACAGTGGAGTTTGGTCTGAGCAACAGTTTGGTCAACATCCAGGTAGCTCGTGATCTTCTCAACAGGGCTTCGTCTCTTCAAGACGAAGCTACCTCTATTAATGGACCATCGATATATAGCTCCGATGACATAAAAAATCTATCAACCATAGTTTCCCCCTAGGTGTTTGTCTTTTTTGAAGTGAATTATCTTTTCATGCGATTTCCACCGTATGATCCCTTTAGATTCATTCCTTGATCATTTTGGAGCTGATCTCACCATCAAACTAGCTACAGTGAGCTCAGATCGAGCGGTGAAAGGTTGATGATGTCCATCTTACGGTGCTCGTGGGATGACGTATCACCGGTAATTCGTTCCGTGTGATTAGAATGGACATTTGTGATTAATCGCGCAAGAAATTTTGATTTAATCCCTTTGAAATCACAGGATTAATCTCGACCATCCGATTTGAGATAGGACGACTGTGACAAAACCACATCCACCGCCACTGATTCAACTACCGCGTCAGCGTCCGCATGGCGCCGATGATTTAAAGGGTTAATTAGGCTTTAAAATGTAATTAAATGATCAAAACTTCAAAAATCATAACTAATTATAGAAAAATCCAAAAACTACAAATAGTCCTATTTTGGAAAGGTTAGACAAAGGAGAATTTAAGAAAAATAAAATCTTTGATTTATGCCTAGTGAACATTGCTTAATTAATGTTTAAAGTTTATACTAATTACCTTAATTAAGGCTTAATTACTCGGCCAATTAATTCCAAATTTGGTGGGATGATTCTGTGGGATGTTCTCTGCCTCCCATAATTTTCTTAGAATTATTTTTTTATATAATTTAAAGAAATTGGAATTTGAACCCTAATTACCTTCATTAATTAATTTAATAATTATTAAAAAATAATAAATATTAAAAATTAAATAATTAATGATAATTAATCATTATGAATAGTGGGAATAGTGAGGAGAAATAATTTGGGCCTCTTTCCTAATTATATTTCGAAATGTATTTTCTTAGGAGGGAAAACAAATATTTAATAATTAGAGAATAATTAGGAAGATTAGTGATAAAGTAGAAATCAAACAAAATTGATGATTGATTTAGATAATTCAAATATAATCCATTAATTTCTCTTTTTTTTTCTTTAATAATATAAAGTCATTAAGGAAGTTATGGTTAACCCATTGGTGGGAAAATCATAAGTGTATAGCTTAGAATCTTTCCTTCTTTAATATAGTTAACTCTAAACATGAGCCTAATTGCATTAGATTCTTTTAGGTGCATTGCAAATTTTATTTTTCTAAGAGCATGTCATTGAAGGCTCATGATCAAGTAGTTAACTAGATTAAAGAAGTTTATGGAAGTGTAATTAAATTGATATGCTTAATAACTTGAACCTAATTAATCCATAAAATCCATTTAATTGTTCTCTTTAAATATGGTAAATCACCAACATGGGGTGGGGTAAGTGCTATGTATCATCTCTCCTCATTAGGTCTCAATAATTCAAATATCAAAATCAAATCTCATAAGAACTTTGGTTAGTCTTAAGGAATATTTATTGTCTTGATTGTCCTTGGGACTTAATGTAATTCAATATGTTATGTGATAATATTTAATTACATCATTTCAATCATCATAAATGTGTATGCCATTTGTGTCATATGTTCATGTTTAAAAAAAAGGAGAATCATAAGAACATGATTGCATCTAAGTTGCATGTGTTGGACAAATATTATTATAAGGTGATCACTAATAAATCCTAAATTATTTTAAAAATTATAAGATGATGATGAAAAATCTAAGTTAATGATGGTTATAAGTATTCAATAAAGTTTACATTTAAGTCATAATTTCAAAATAGTGAGGGTTTTATTTTATCTTTATGTTTCATGTACATATTTACATACATTTGAATTGGTAAGCATATAGTCTGGATATCCAGGAAAAAATGAGGCTTTAAGTAGCCCCAAGAAGGTCTTAGATAACCTCACTTCCCTGGTTTAACAATGATATGTACTTGCTTAATTTCATCCATATGTATTTATGTGCTAGAATTTTAGATAAAACTTTGCTCTTCATGTCACTAAGCTTTGCATAAATAAGAAGATTTTTTATTATATAATCTTTGCATGATTTTCATCCCCAAGTTTGTGTATATGTTTACATGTATTTAATTTGGCAAGTATATAGTTTGGGCATCCCGATAATACAAAATTTTAAGTAGCCTCAAGGAAGTCTTAGATAACCTCACTTCCCTTGTTTAACAATGGCACATACTTGCCTAAATCTCTAATACATGTCTACTTATGCTTAACTAAGGAATGAATTCTTTCTTTTCTACCAAAATATATGCATTAATGATCATTCAAGTGTGCAAAATAAAAAGAATGAAAATATGTATTGTGTGTATAAGTATGTATATTAAATCAAATATCATGAATAATAAAAATGAAGGAATGTGTATGCTATTGATGATGGAAAGAAGTGGTGTAATATTAACCATGAAATAGTGATTTAGTTTGATAAATCCTGAGATGTCTTTCATGTTTGAATAAGATTCCTTAAGATTAACCCAAACTTAAGTTTAATAAAATATTTAATAAATAGTTCACTAAAGAAACTAAAGTCATAATAATGTACCCCTAGTAAATAATTTAGGATAAGGATGAAGGGGGTCAAACCCCCATTTCTTCTCTTCATAATAATTAGATATTAAGTAGGTATCAAATGAAATAAAATAATACAAATTAAAATTGATCAATTCATTCAAAAATTTGGAACGTAACCTCCCCTAATGTTTAACTCAAATAATTTTAAACTTTAGATAATCACACTTCTAAATCCTAGTTGAGACACACCATACTAAACCTTAGCACACACATAATAATACTAAGTCACCAATTTCAGCCTTTAGGTTAGGCCGGTGTATGTTGTGGTGTTATGTTTTATTTTATGATGTAATATTTTAGAGTGGATGTTAGGTCAAAAATAGCTTAATGATATTTTTTGCAGGATTATGGTAAAGGGGAAGCTGTAATAATAAGTAAATATAAATGTTTTTATTTGCAGGTGCCGCTTATCCCCCTAAGCATAATCCAAGTAGGACAGGTGGGCTTGGTTACTCAAGTGCAGGGTGCTAAGACCAAATATGTAAAATATAATTGCTTGGCTTGTATATTTATTTAACCAACATCTATCATAAAGGTGTAGTTAGATTTCTTTTTTCATAAACATATAATTTATGCAATAGGATTAAGATTAGTGATATGGGGTTTAAGATGAGCAGTAGCTAGAAGGAAAAGACTTGGGAGGCCCTGTAAAGCCTAGAGAAAATTAATCTATAGGAAAGAAGAAGAACAAAGATTGAAGACCCCCATATCATTTCTTTTAATTATAATATTTCATTGTAATCAGGTTATATAAGGGTATAGCTTGGCTACCCAATTTTTTTTTTTCTGGGGTGTACGGCAGTACCGGCCACACCAGCCTCTTATTCTTTTACAAAATTCATATGTTTGATTATTGTGTTTAGATTGTACAATAGAAATGGCATGCTTTTCATAGATTTCTTAAGTATGATGGTTTGATGTATGGCCTAGATGCGGTAGGCTCTTTTAGATAAAATTAAATTTTCTACCATTGCTAAAAAATTCATAACTAAATTTTAATATAACTCATAACCTCATTTTAAAACCTAGGCTCTTAATCAAGATAAATAAAAGATTTAGAAACCCTTTAGCTGAATGTTGTATGTTATCACACCATGCATACCATATTGTGCCACTCTTGAATAAGGAGGGTCTCCACTCTTGCAAGATAGGAGATATGCTTGACTTTTGAGGTGGTCCCTTGTAGTGGAGAACACCTCTTCTAATTGATTGGACCATGACTTAATTTTATCATTCATTTAGGAATAATTATCAATGGCCCTTGGTCCAAAATGAATGTGTCAAAATGGTTTATAAAGTTGTAAATTTTGGCATTAGTCTAAGTCATATTTTCATACCAGTCATGATCTATTCTCTTAGGGAGTGAGTTTAGGATTCTAGCTACCTTCCTAATTAAATAATGGCCTAGCTATCTTGCATCTTCATAAGATCGACCTACATGATTTTAGAGTGTAGGAGGTTTTAGTTGGTGACCACTCTTGATGGTTGTAAGCCCAAGAGTGGGATGTGTCTATCCTCTCTTGTGGAGGTACACCATTATGTCCCATTTTCCCAACTATATTTAGGTCATGCTTTTAGCTTATGCCAAGGCATTTTAGATTTAGGTTCTGAGGCTACATATTTCCTTTAGGCTATGAGCATAAGTCATCACCTCTTAGACATTTCTACAATCTTGTGTTGTTGGACTATAAGCCCTAACATTCTAGTGAAATTCTAATTTAAATAGAAATAAATTTTCTTTTTCAAAAATATAAAGCCTCATTATAAGATATATTGAAGCACTTACTAGGCTTCCTAGTATCATGAGTGCTTCCTACTTATCCTCCTTTGAATTCCATAAATAAGTCTTCATATTTGAACTCTCCCATTTGATTTTTTATATATACCTAATCCTTTGATAGTCTATCTTTGAAATCTTTGGAGATACTTATTGACTACTTTAATAAAGAGTATTTTTAGAAAATTCTCATTTTTTAAGATGTAATTAACTATGGAAGCTTGCTTCCATATGGAACTAAAAAATAAGGCATAAAATAAACCTTGCTTTACTTCTCCATGTAAAGTAGGGGTAAGATCTCTAGTATATACGTAGACCCAATTACTTTAGGAGTCCTTATTAGGTGATTAGGTCCATTATAGGGTGATGTTTTCATCTCCCATGATACATTATACCTTAATGCACTGATCACTTCAATAAGTACCCCCTAAGATCTGCATCGTGTCCCCATGGCTTTAAATTAAAACACCACAACCATTTCCAACATCCAATTGGTTATTTATTAGAAGCATTGGTTTTAATCAATTTGGTTTAGGATTTGATTTAGCCCAATTTGGCCTTTTAGGTCAAATTGGGACAACTTAATCAAGGCCAAATTAGCTTAGTTAGATTCAATTGGCTTTAATTTGTGGTTGAGTCAAGTTCAATATTTAATTTGTGGTTCATGAGAGTCATTGACTACAATTAATTTGGCTTAAAACATGATTTGGCCCAATTTTTCCCTTTAAGTCACTTTGGGTTAACTTCGGTTAAGAGGTCAAATTGGCTTGGTTGGGTCTAATTGATTGTAGTGGAGTGTTCATCATCAATGAAGAGATTGGATAGCTTGGTTTGATCCATTGGGAGTTTAATTGAAGTTTGGTTTAATTGGGCCTTTTAGGTCACTTTAGGTTAAGTGGTTTGGTCATGTCAATTTGGACCATTTGTGGTTATGGATGGTTGGAATATATTCAATGATGAATTTGAAGTTGATGGGTGGCTTTTACTATAATTGATTTAGGTTTGATTTGGTTTTGGCTCATTTGAACCTTTTTAGGTCAAATGGGCTAACTTGGGTTACTTAAGTCTAATTGATTTAATTGGCTTGATTGCAAGTGTTGGAATACTTTGAAATGGTCTATTGGATAGTTAGAATGATTGTGTGAATTAAATTAAGTTTGTTTTGTTTGAATTAGTTTTCATGGAGTTATAGGATTGGAGTGGGTTAACTTGGGTTAAGATTGAAGTTAATTTAGCTTCGAGCTTGAATTGAGAACTAAATTCAATTAGGATTAATTGAATTCAAATAAGTTTGAGTTGGTTTGGTTTCAATCATATGAGTTTGGGTTTTAATCAATTGATGGGTACGAGTGTCGGTTTAGGCCCTAGGGTGGGTGAAGTCCACTTGTCTTAAGATAACCTCTAGGCCTAGGTCATGCCCTACAAGTCTCTATTGGGTTTAGTGTTCCCTTAATTACTAGAAGTGTCCTTGAAACCCAAGTGTCTAGAAAATCATGACCTATATGGGAGTGATCAATCCTCACTCCAAAAGTGAGGTCAACAATTCATCGCTGATGTATCATCAAAAAATTCATCCAGTCATTGCAAATTTTAAGTTGACACTTTTCAAAAGTAAATTCTTTAAATTTTTTAAACTTAAAATCAAACATAATATTTTATTGAGATGAATCCAATGATTTTAATAGTGATTTGATCTAAGACAAAAAAATTCATATCAAGAAACTGTATTTTGTTTAAAAAGTTTGAGATTAAAGGTCAATTGATATATGAATTTGTCATAATTATCTATAGTTAAATTAATTACCTTGAAGAGAGGAATTTAAGAGCCTAAGATCACTCAATTTTGAAAACATTTTATCATCTAATTGCTAAATGAGTTGATTATGAATAAAGGAAGTTAAAACTTCAATCAAAATAATTAAAATGTTACTCTCAATAATCTTAAACAGTCCCCCATTTTAGCATAAAGGGGCCCTATATTTAAAATTAAGAAAAGCTTGGAGATTTGAAACTCTAGAATTTTTGTTTAATGATTAATGTTGACAATCACCATCAATAATTATCCTCATTCGGTTGCCATCACTCAGTTGTCATTGTCGTCTAACTAGTATCGCTTGACTATTATTACTTGATCATTATCTCCACCTGATTGATATCTCTCGATTGTCATCACTTGGCTATCATCTTTTGATTATCATAGTTTAATGACCATCATTCAACTGTTGTCTCTTAAATGTCATCTCTCAACTATTATTTCTTGAATGTTGTTTCTTGAACATTGATTTTTAATCATCATCCACTGGTCAATATCATTTGATTATCAATGTAATAGGAGACCAAGCAAGCACTCCCAACTTTAAATTTCACCTTTTTTGATTATGCAAAAGAACAATTTTTGTAACTTCACATGCATAATAGATTATTTTAACTGATTTATTTTATTGTTCTAAATCTTTTAGCATGCTATAACCATTAAGAGCTTTAAGAATAGAGGTGGTCATTTAAAACATGGCTCTCACCCTTTTTATGATAATTCCCAATTCATGGAGAGAGTAATTGAGCATAGGTTATGATGTGGTACAAAAGTTTCTAACAATTAGTTTGGATTCATGCCAGGTAGATCTACTATGGATGTTATACATTTGTTAAGAGGTTTGATGAGAATATAGAAAAATAAGGTGGATTTACATATGATATTTATTGATTTAGAAAGCTTATGATAAAGTTTCAAGAGATGTTCTTTGGAGTTCTAGAAGAAAGGAGTTAATATTGGTTATATTCAAGTCATTAAGGACATGTATACTAGACTGTTACTTGTGTCCAAACACAAGGAGGATTGAAAATATTTTCCCATTTCAATTGGATTACATCAAGATCAACTTTAAGCCCTTATCTTTTGCTTTAGTTATGGATGTTCTTACTAGGCATTTACAGAAGATGTACCTTGGTGTATGCTTTTCGATGACATTCTTCTTGTTTATAAGACTAGAGTAGTCCAGAAACTTGAATTATGGAGGTCAACATTAGAGTCTAAAGGTTATCATTTAAGTAGATCTAAAACTGAATATATGGAGTGTAATTTTAGTTGTAGAAGTAGTGGTAGTGTTGTGACATTAGGTGAACAAGTCATTAAAGAGTGATTGATATTTAGGCTCTATTATTCAAAATGATGGTGAAATAGATGGAGATGTTATTAGTAGAATTCAAGTTGGATGGTTGAAATGGAGGAATGAATCGGCCTTTGTGTGATAGAAAAGTTTCCATAAACTTAAGAAAAATTTTATAAGATGATGGTAAGACCTACAATGACTTATGGTGCAAAATGTTGGCCAATAAAAGAGAAGCATAAGATAAGTTAAGTGTTACAGAGATGAGGATGCTCAGGTGGATGAGTGGCTTTACTCTTAGAGATAAAATGTGAAATGAGTATGTTCAAAAAGTTGGAGTAGCTCGTGGCGATAAGATTAGAGAGTAGCCTTAGATGGTTTGGCCACATAAAGCGTCGTCCATGACCGATTAGGAGAGTAGATGCATTATATTTTCTTATGTTAAGAAAGGTAGAGGTAGACCTAAAAATACTTGGTTAAGATGTATAAAAATGACCTCATACTTGAATTAAATGAGAATTTGACACATAATAGGCATAGTAGATGAAGGATTCATATAGCCACCAAGTGGATAAAGGCTTGTTGTTGTTGTTGTTGTTGCCCAATTCATGGAGAGTAAAGAGGAGCCTTTGAATTGTTATCATTACTCGACTGTTAAGATGATTAATGTAGTAATAGTGGCCAGTAATTTAAAGCTAGGTTTATTTATTTTTTAGCTTATATTTGGTTTAGTGCATTTTAGCTCAATATTTTTTTACATCATAAGGTTCAAGGTGAATTGTGGCACTTCTATTAATTCTGCTACGAGTCTTGAGGGTGATGTGTCTCTCAAAGTGTTTTTTATTATGTTAAGGAGGATAATATGGAGATAGTAGAATCACCTACCAAAACATACCGAGTATTTGTTCAACTAATGAAGTGAGAAAATATTTTATGAACTCTGACAATTTCAACTTCTAATGAAGTGTCATCTTCACCCCGTATGTTTGAGGCTTTAAAGATCATTATTCCCTAAGAAATAGAATAACAACTTGAGACTTGGTCAACCACATATTTAGCTCCTAAGCAAATATCATGAGCTTAGTGGAGCTGAGAAGAATAAAGGAAATGAATCTCCAGTCCATTTCTATAGTTTCTTTCAAATCACATTTTATGAGTAAGAACATCAAGCTAAATTTCAATTTTAAAGAAGGCATTGTTACAAAAATAATCAACTCTAGATCAATCCCTTGATGTTGAAAGAAAATCTTAATTTTATTGTGTTTGATCTTGGCATAGTATCTTTTTATTTTGTGTTCTTAATATATGGATCATGCATTGTTATATGGCAAGTTTGCACTACATATTTTATCTTGACAATAATTACAAATACCTTTATTCTAAATTTCATTTTTGGAGAAGTTAGAAGCCACCGACAACAAGGATATTTAAACAATTTTAGGTCAAAAAATCTCTTAATTATAATTTCTGTGATAGTAGAAAAGGGCAAGAGATTAATGGGGAGAAAATATTGATGATATTAATAAATGGTTTGCCTAAAACATATCTATCAAGTAATGGTTGCCAATTAGGTAGAGAAAGCACAATGAGATCATTAATCACTATGAGAAGCTATTGTGAGCTCAAGTGCTAACTGTTAATGACTTATAAAAGAATAAATAATAAAAAAACTTGAATATTTTTTTATCTTTAGAATACTATAAAGAATTTATTGATTCAATGTTGGATTCCTCTAAATCAATTGAGAAAAGGTTATATTTCAAGCTAGTAAATATACAAAAGCTAGCTAGTTGCAAAGTTTGGTATCACTACATGAGAGTATTGCATACTATAAAATAATTATCAAGTTAGAGGAATTTTTATAGAATAAGGTTGAGTGTTCCTCCTCAACATTTTGTTTAGAGGAGATTGATATCATCAAGAAATATTTTCACTTTAAAATTATGCAAAGGAAATCTCTTAGGAATAATATGAACGAATTACATTATGTTTATAGTCCAAAATTTGGCTAAAAGTATAAAAGACTTTGCATTTTTTTTTATGATAAAGAATCATTGGTTTCAATTGTAGATGATATGAGAACAACAAAGACCAATGAGGTGCATGAAATAAAAAAAATTTGCTTACTATAAAATTAATTGAAGGTATTTGTAATCTTTCTTCTATTTTTTTAGAATGTCTACTTAGAGGAAATTCAAAATCAGTCTAAGATAAAATAAAATTGATCTTTCTAAATTGCCTTTTGGGATTTTGAATTACAATTGTGCTAAGTAGTTAGAATATCATATTTTATAATTATAGGCTAACTTTAATAATAACCTTCGAAATAATAAAAAGTTAATTAGCATCATACTTGACCTTCCTTTACTCATAAATTTGAATATTTCTTTACTTCAATAAAGTTAACTTTGATGAATATAGTCACCTTGAATTTTAAAATTAGGAAAAAAATCAAATTGATATTAATCATATATATTTTTATTTATTATACTTTATCTATTTAAGATAAATCATCACGTGGTATGTATGTTCTAATATTTCACTAAAAGTTTTTTCATTAGAAGTTAATTATATTTAAGGCATTATTACTAAGAACTATGACAAAGCATTCAACTGATTACACATTTTCATGTAATCAGATGGATAATAAAAGAAAACATAGCAATATTTACTAAAATTTAGCAGAATAATAATAAAAATGTTTGAGCATTCCCAAGAATCATTCAAGTATAAAGAAAGAATGATAAAGTAATGAGCTTATGTTATAACTTTAAAAAGTTATAGAAGAATAACTCAAGTAACAAGATCACTAACTAAAAGTAATTACATCAAAGCGTGAAATAAACAAAATTTTCAGCAACCTATATTGAAAGAAAAAGAACAGTCATAATTATGTTTTTAAATAAAGTGCACTAAAACAAGATATTATGTAATTATTTGTAAGCTTATGTCATGAAGAATTTCAAAAGTCATAGAAATAATAAAAGTCATTAAGATACATGAAGTGCCAAAATTTAAAACAAATACATATTTATATGATTTTTCATCATTTGTCTCTTTATTTTTAAAACAAATTAAGCCTTCTTCATAGGTAGATTTAGATCTTGCATTTTCTATTTCTTCTTTCTTACATAGATTTTGATTTTTCTCTTCTTTCTTATCATTAAGGATGGCTTTCTCTCTCCTCATGTTTGAGCTCTAGGAGGTTTTATAAGGCAAAGGCTATATATCTTTCATACACTTTCAATCTTTAGGTAAGGTAAAAAACCTTAATAAGGGCTACATATAGCTCCCATTTCATTGTTCATAAATTCAACATAAAAGTTATATATAAATTAAAGGCACTGGAAGTGATAATGTGCATGTAAAATTTTTTAATTCCCACTTATTTTTCAATTAAAAGCCTAATGCTATGATTCTTATTTTATATTATGATAATAAGCTTTGTTGTTTAATTCATGCATGGTTGTATATTATTTATCTCTTATCATAACACTTATAATAGGTTTAAATGTTGTAGGTGTTGTTGAAGAAATCTTATCTATAGAGTTAAAATCAAGAAAATTGTCCACCATATTAAGAATTAAGTGTTATAACTCTTTAGCAGGTAACTAGAAGTCCTTTAAAGTATTTGAAAAAATAATCTATATTAATTAATGCAATAGATGGTTGTTTCATTTAGTATAGAATGTCCTTCCTAAAAAAATGATAGGTTTTGTGATGCACCAAGTTATAGGGATAATGTTGAACTACAACATATATGAAAAATCTGTTAAGATATGCATATAAGTCTTATATATAAAAATTGAATGGATATACATATATGATGGCAAAGTGTTTATAATAAACATTTAAACAAAGTTTCTTAGTAATTTTAAAAAAATCTTATGCCCTTGCTTGACTAATTTTTTGTGTAAAAAAAAGGAAATTTTTAGAGTGAATCTAAGCCAAAACAAAAATCCACTCATTAAATTTGTTAGGATTTTTTGTTCATTTCTTTACTATATTTGATATTACTTTATATTTTATTTATTACGTGATCTCTTCATGAAGGTGAGTAAGACATTTATCAAAAAAAAAAAAAAGATGAAGAAGAAGAAAATTGTACTATCTCAAAATGCATGAGAGAGCATGATTACAAAGTCTTATATTTGAATCTATTTACAACTTCAAATATAGTTTTATAAGCTATTTTGGAGACTATGATATTATATGCAATTTCAATTGTGATAAAATGTAAATCTTAAGTTCCCAAATATTTTTGTTTTGCCAAACATACCAAAGAAATCCAAAATTGGTTTAATTATTTTGATTTACTCATTATATTATTGAAAAAGTACATGTAAAATATATATTTTCTATCCATAAGAAACTAATATTTTTTAAAATTTAAGAAATAAAAGAAACATTTTTATTAGAGACAATGTTTGGTAATAGACCGTAAGGCCTAACGATTTCTTTCAAAAAGAGTTTTACAACAAGTGAGGCATCATTAGTTTTGTGATAAAGAAAAATATTTGCCATATTATTGAACTTGTCAACCACTAAAAATAATTTATCAAACCTTATAGGTGACATAAGCAGCCTCCAAAAAAAAAAATATCTAAAGATATATCTTCCAAAATTATTAAGGAACATGTAATGCTAAATACATTTGCTATCTTTATTTTATAATTTTAGCTTAATGGTAAATGATAAAATAAGAGATAACTATATCTTTGTCTTTCTTAAGAGAGGACCCATAAAATTAATGTTAAGCTAAAGCTATTATTATTTTCTCTTGAAACAATCAATAATTCTCTCTATGTGGTTCAATGATAATAAAATCTCTTAAAAATTTTTAAGGATACATGATTGAGTTCCTCTAAATAAAAATAAAGCTACTACTAGAAAAACAAAATCCATAAAAATTGTTTGTATTTGAACTTAAAGAAAATAAGTTAAAATTAGAACAAATGTCATAGTTTTCTTTCAATCTTTCAATATTTCCAAAGAGGAAATTATATTGAAGCTCTAAGGCATTAGTTGGTTTGTTTGAAATTTCAGGTTTATAATTCAACATAAAAGAATAGTATTATAAAAGTTTTAACCAATTAATAATTATATACTTAAGTCTCTTAAAGGCTACAATTTAAAAGGTCAAACAAGTTTATGAATTTTAAGGATTGATGGTCGAAGTTTAATGTGATTTTACTATAGATCAGACATTGTCTCCATTATCTATGGAGTAAATTGGTGGTAGAAAAGTCTATCATGTGTATAGTATTTTGGCTTACTTCAATCAATTTTTATAAATAAAACTCTACAAAATATTTTTCTTAGGTTATTGCTTCATCTATTCTTACTCAAAATGCATCATAAGTGACTCCAAAGATTTTAGAAAAAAGCAAGTAGTTTTAATATTTATGAAGAAGTTATTAAAATCTTGATTTATTCATAATCTTATTTAGGAACTTTACCTAAAGGATACATATGAAATAAGTTTTTCTAATATTAAATTTAATCACATATATAATATCATCAATAATGTTTGTCATTCATGCATAAAATCAATAATTATTCAAAGAATATACATGTTGATGTCACTTTTGATCAAACTCATACCCCTCTTAAATTTGTCTAATTTTATTCACCTGGGCATTAAGCAAATCTAGTTCACCTAGGCCTGCTTGGCCTTAATATGATTACACAACAAACACACTTGCTTTGGTGAGAGGAACCTAAAGTTAAATTAAATTGTGCATATACTGCTTGATCAACCCAATTACAATGCAATCCCAATATGTGTTTTGTTGTGGAAACATCAAATTACTTTGTCTAAGCTAGTATCAAATGCATCAATTAGGACTTAGCCAATTCAATCTAAGCCTAACTTCAGCTAGGCATATTAGGCTTGAAACTTTTAGTTTTTTGCAATACCACCTCATCCAATCTGTCATCTATATGAGGATTAATTTATGTTTTCTCTAGGGATGATTGTTGGTTAACAACACACATCGATGTCCATCAATGTTGGGCTTAAAGTTAATTGATATAGACATGAAATGATGTATGATGGTACATTTACATTTACCAATAATTGATAATAAATTGTTGCAAGCCAATAAATTCTCTCTTAAATATGTCGAAATATAACCTATGTATACAATTTTACAATTATTTTTGTCAATTTCACTTAGAATTAAGTTGTTATCAGACATTGAATTCATCTCCTTTGATCCATCATTTATTAGATTATTCTCATTATGATGACTATTTTGATTATATGCTCATGAAATATGGAGCACATTTAAGCCCTCAAATGTTCTAATCAATTATTATTATTATTATGCTTTTAAATATTTGATTTAAGTATATAGGTAAGGATCTAGATATTCTTGAAATGTTAGGTTTGTCTTCATATATCGAGTTGTCTTTAGGAATCCATTACTAAAGATTATTCTCCAAATATGTAGGTTCTGCGAGATTTAAAAATAGCATAAAAAATCAAGCTTAATGAGATGATTTATCTACCAATGCGTGAATATTATTCAATATAACAATAGTGATAGCTAAGTATATGTATTCTATTATAATATAGAATAAGCACAAGTTGTCTATGGATAAGATGGTACAATACATGTTCACTTGTATAAAATAAATGGAAATATTATATCATATGGACATCTACTTAATGAATGGCTACTTTTGTATCAATAAAAAAGAACCTAACAAAGTGAAGTGAATCAAATGAGAACACAAGATTATATAGTAAAAAAGTAAGTCTCTAGAAGTATTCATTAGTTAGTTCTTGTTATGATAATATTCTCTTCCAGTAACTAGTCTGTGTCGCACATAAATCTCCAACGTATTATTCCATATTTATCCTCTAATTATTTAGTCAGATTTGCACTGAAGAGGCTTCGTGATCTTCTTAACAGAGCTTAGTCTCTTCAAAATGAAGCTACCTCTATCAATGGAAAGCCGATCAATAGCTCCGACGAGGTAAAAATCTGGCAACCGTACTTCCCCCATAGGTGTTGGTCTTTTTCAAAGTGAACTGTGTTTTCATGTGATTTCCATCGTGGAATCCCTTTGGATTCATTCCCTGGTCATTTTGGAGTCGATCTCACCATCGAACGAGATCCGATGAGGTCAGATCGAGTGATAAAAGGCATACGGTGTCCATCTTTCAATGCTTATGGGATAACAACTCATTGACCAATCATTGCGCATGATTAGGACAGACGACCATGATTAATCGTGCTAGAAATTTTGATTTAAAACCTTTGAAATCACGGGATTAATCTCGATCATCCGATCTGAGATTAGACTACTGAGATAAAACTACGTCCACCATTGCAGAGTTAGCTACCACATCAGATGATTTAAATAACCAATACTATGACAAAGCGTGCACGCCATTAGCATCGCATGGCAATAGTTTAAAGGTTAATCAAGCCTTACAAATATAATTAAATGGTCAGAACTTCAAAAAATCATAACTAATTGTAAAAAAATCTAAAAAAATATAAACAAACCCATTTTGGAAAGGTCAAATAGAGAAGAACTTAAGAAAAATAAAATCTTTGATTTATGTCTAGAGAATAGTGATTAAATAAGGTTTAAAGCTTTGGATAATTACCTTAATTAAGTCCTAATTATTTGGCCAATTAATTCTAAATTTGGTAGGATGATTTGATGGGATGTCCTCTTCCTCCCATATTTTTCTTGGAATTATTTTCCATGTAATTTAAGGAAATTAGAATTTTAACCCTAATTACCTTCATTGATTAATTTAATAATTATTATGCTTGATAAATAGTAAAAATTAAATAATTAATAATAATTAATCATTATAAATAGTGAGAAGAAATAATTAAAGCATCTTTCTTAATTATCTTTCTAAATGTATTTCATTAGGAGGGCTAATTAATATATGTAATAATTAGAAATTAATTAAGAAGATTAGTGATAAAGTAGAAATCAAACAAAATCAATAATTAATTCAAATAATTCAAATATAATCCATTAATTCCCTTTTATGTGTTTAATAACATAAAGTCATTAAGGAAGTTATGGTTAACCCATTGGCATGGGAAAATCTTAAGAGTACCTAACTTAAATTCTTTCCTTCTTTAATATAGTTAACCTTTAAACATGAGCCTAATTACATTAAATTCTTTTAGGCGCATTGCAAATTTTATTGGCAATTTTTTTAAATTAAGTATCATTAAATACTTAATTACGTAATTAAGTATTACTAAAAAAATTAAATATAGGTATAGTCACCCAATTAGGACATGCGCTACGCCGAATGATGTGGCGTGGCTTTGCCACATTAAACTGAGGCCATTCGCCACTAATTAATGACGCCTCGATTAATCAAGAGTCGCTCGGACTCAGATCTAAAATAGGGCGATCAACGCCCTATTTTCCTCCTCCCTCCCTCTTTTCACCCTCGATCGAGGATTCAACCGCCCCCAAGAGCACCGCCCACCGGTTTTTCTCCTCCGAGCATGCTCCTATCCATCTCGAAGCTTTTGACGTCGTAGCTCCAACGCTCAGACATGCTTTCTCCTGCATCAAAGAAACTTTCTATCTTCTCGACAGCCACGTCCACACCGTTTGACAACTTCCCTCTCCCATATAGCAGCCATTGGAAGCCAACATTAGCTTCCGGCGATGATTCCGGCGGCTCCATTTTGTTCGGGAAGGTTCCTATGGTAGATTCTACCATTTTTGGTGCACATCCCCATTATTCTTCATGAACACATGATAAATCCTTATTTATATCCTTTTACAAATTAATAGAGTATGTGTGTTAGAGTTGTATGGTTAGAATTTTGTTTAGGATTTAGTTTGTAGGTTTGTGTTTATGTTGCGATTGTGATAAGTAGCCTAGTGTAGTATTATTGTGGTGTCGATATAAATTTCTTATTATTTATATAGTTTATTTTGCAAGAATGAATAGAGAATTTATTTCACTGATCCTTTTCTATAAAGGCGAACTAAGTATCAATGAGCAATTCAATCCAAGTTATGTGAGAGGTCGAAATCGTCCAATTAAGGTTCTACATCATAGCACCTTACTGGAATTGAAACAAAGAATTATAAGAACCTTGCACATTGATTGAGAGCATCACACAATCACTCTTACATGTCATTATCCGGCAGGTAATGGATTTATAGCGTCTATTATATCAGACGATGACATTTGTGAAGTTATTACCGACTAAGCTTCCCATCAGATATTAGTGTTGTATGTTGAAGTGGAGGATGTTAATGTTGCAACCACATCAACTGATCCTGTAATAAGGTTAGTAGATATACCATTGATGTATACACAAGATTTCATTGCACATGCACCTCCAATACACAACATAGCTTTGATGAGTTGATTCCCGTAATACCTTGTCAACCTTTCCCTGTTTATACTTGTAATAATTAATATGATAGTTTGTTGTCCTACTTATGAGTTTTGTGGCAATGATGATGTTTATCATTCAGAGGAACCATATGTTCCTTAGAGTCCTGCAGGCAATGATGAGTATCAGACTATGAGCAGTTGTTCAAGTAGTGAGTCTGAGCAGTATATTAGTGATGATGGCTGTTCACTCGGGATAGAAGCCATTATGCTTAGGAATCTAGACAATCATGATATTCTAAAAAATCACTCACTCTGAAATATTGATAGTGAGAGTCACAAATGAGTATGTTCGAATGTGTCAAACTATGAGAGAATGGGACAACAATATTTTCTTTGACGGTCCATCTGACGAAACTGTCCTAACAGATAGTGACCTTGTCAAAGGTATGTGTTTCGCAAGTAAACGGAGTCTTCAATTTATTGGCATAGTAAATAATGTTCAATTCCAAACAGTTACCTAAAACCAAAAGAACTACACCGTTGTATGCGTACAGCATGATTATCCTACAAGATCATATAATTGGCATTTGTATTGTAGCACCAGCAGATGTGGCGATGATCCTGGGTCTACGGGTTGATGGGTCGCCTATCATTGGCCCAATTGTGATGAGTTGTTGGGATGACACCCTATCCCAGAAGTGATGTACCATGACCCGATTAGTCCATACATCAGGTCAACATTCATGATGGGTCAGGCACATGAGCAGACATGCATGCCACTGAGGTGGCTAAGGTGGTCTTTTTACAGGGAGTCGTATGCTCATCTGAGCACTGAGGAGTTTTTCAGGCACCTGATGCTTACATTTTATTTCTTATTAGGTGTTTCTTACTGCCGGATACATCAGGTTTAGAGGTCCATCTGCAGTATCTACCACTTCTAGAGGACTTGGATACATTCAGTACGATGGCTATGGGTGGAGTAGTTCTAGCTCACCTATATAGGGAGCTGTACGAGTCGACTAGGCCCACCAAGGCTAATATGGCTGGCTGCCTACACTTCCTACAGATATGGGCTTGGGAGCATATTCATGTGGGGAGGCTGACCCTACATGTGTCATATCCCATTGATCTTGATGGTCTCAGCATTGGGTTGAGGTATATTTTATTAACTGCACTTTCAAATTTTTAGCTTATATATGTGCTTAAACTGTGTTGTCTGTATAGATGGAACGAGAAGTATGCCAACGACCAATGAAACACAGATATAGAAATGAGTTGGATGGCTTGTCGCATACTCGGTTGGACTTGCGACAGTTCAAATATCTATAATGCATATTCTAATTTAACATAATTTTTAATATGTGCAAGTGATCTGGGAGCCGTACGCTGAGCAGATCATGATATGTCTATCACATGCATGCTCAACAGGCTCTGATATATGGTTATCAAAAGTCCCTCTGATCAGCTGGAAGAGGGTTGAGTGTCATTAACCAGATCGAGTGTTGTGCCACTTCGGTCTTATTCCCAAAGTAGATGTGGCATCAGTTGACCCTAGTTTCAAAAGGGTCGATGGTCGGGGTAAAGCACATATCGACTGGGTTAATTACCACCAGACGCACATTATCGCTTGGGAGAGGCAAGGGATTACCTCATCGAGGGTAGATGAGGATGTGGACAGGATGGCTAATCGCTAGTATGTGTTGGTTCGATGGGCTTCTCTATTTAGTGGCCACCCGGCAGATCCGACCACTTATTATGCCAGAGCACCAGTAGAGCGTATATATGTAAGTGCTAACATAAGTATTAATTTGAATTCAATATGTTGCGAGAGGCTAATTTCACATACTATTTTTTCGTGTAGGCGGAGCACATTTGGGCGATTCGGGACATCTTTGAGCCATACTTCGGCCGTGTGGATGAGCACGAGCTACAGGGAGCCTTCAATAGGTACGAGGTGCTATGTAGAGACTTGTGTTTGCATATACATGTTGGGAACACACATTATCGGATCGAGCTATGAGGGTGTCCCACACCATGACTATAGGCCATCTATATGTTGATCCAGGTCCATCTATGTATGTTGATCCAGGTCCTTCTACATACTAGCCTACATATGAGTCACAACCACCTATCTTCCCCTCATAGGATGATCCAACACAGACTATCGAAGATCATGCATTGGAGGGCCACCATCAGCTACATGATCGTCCATCCCGTGCACCTGACCAGTACACACTTGAGAATGGTGCGATTTCATGAGGCGATGTTTAGGATAGTCAATTTGTGTACTACATTTTTTCTTATCTATTTCATTTTTATTTATGTATCATCAATTTATGTAAATACTTGAACTCACTTCTTGGAATGAAAACTTGTAAATAAAAAAGTGCATTTTTGTCATTGTTGTGAAAGCTTTAGAATAGGCATGGTTGATCAAATGAAAGAAAGAGCTGAAAGCATCTCGATTAAAACCTATACCTAGAGCTAACATAATCTAACCCAATTGAGGCATAAGCTAAACTTTTTTGAATTGGGCAAGAGCAAAAGTAGCTCCTAAAAGTACTTTCTTAATTATGTTAAAAAACATCTGAAGATAGTCCCACTGGTGGGCAACTGTTAACTGGGTCACCAGGCGATTGGCCTTAGTTTAACGTGGCAAAGCCACGCCACATCATATCCGACGTGGCTAGGCCAGTCGCCTACTAATTGGCGACTATACCTATATATAATTTTTTTTAACAATACTTAATTACATAATTAAAGTTTTAATGATACTTAATTTAAAAAATTGCCCCATTTTATCTTTCTAAGAGCATGTCATTGAAGGGTCATGATCAAGTAGTTAAGTAGACTAAAGAAGTTTAGGGAAGGATAATTAATTTGATATGCTTAACAACTTGAGCCTAATTAATCCATAAAATCCATTTAAATATTTTCTTTAAATATGGTAAATTACCAACATGGGGTGGGGTAAGTGCTAAGTATAATCTTTATTCCTTAGATCTCAATAATTCAAATATCAAAATCAAACCTTATAAGAACTTTGGTTAGTCTTAAATATATTTATTTGGTTTGACTGTCCTTAGGACTTAATGTAATTAAATATGTTTGTGGTGTTTATTTTTGGATGTGGAGTGGACACCACACAGATCGTAGGGGGTACTTATTGAAGTGATCAGGTACAACATTAAGGTATTATGTACTATCTCAAAAGATAGAGGCATCACCCTACAATGGACTTAATCACCTAATAAGGGCTCCTAAGGCATGATGAGTCTTCAAATATACCAGAGATTTTTTTCCCTATTTTACATGGAAAGTAAAGCAGGGTTTATATTAAGTTGGGCTCTTAAGTTCCCTATGAAGGCAAGCCTCCATAGTTAATTACATCTAAGGAACATGATCTACTAAGCATTCCGGTCTATCCTATGGTGGGGCTTTATATATTTGAAAATGAAGAGATTTATTTATTTGAGTTGAATTTTTATTCGATTTGTAGGGCTTCTAATTCATCAACACAATATTGTAAAATTTCCTAAGAGGTGAGGATTTGTGCTAGTAGCCCAAAGGAAACTAGTTACCTCAGATCATAAATCTAGGGAGCTTTAGCACATGCTAATACATAACCTAAATCTAAGCAAAAAGGGGACATAATGGTTTATCTCCACAATAGAGAATAAACATGTCTGACTTCTGGACTTATAACCGCTTGAAGTGGCCGCCAGCTAACACCTCCTATATTTTAAATCCACATGCTCCGGTCTTATGAAATTGCAAGATGGCTAGGCTTATTATTTAATTTGAAAGAGACTAAAGTCCTAAACTCACTCCCTAAGTGACTAGAGCATGAGTGGTATAAGCATGTGACTTAATCTACAAATGCAAATCTTTTCAAGTTTTATTCCATTTTTGACATAATATTTTGGACAAAGGCTTAGGATTTTCATTGCATAAATGCATGATGAAATGGATTGTTGGCCAAATCAGTGAGAAGAGGGTGTTCTCCACCACAAAGGATGCCTTTGTAGGTCAAGCATTCTCTTATCATGCAAGGATGGAGATCCCTCATATTCAAGGAAGAAGGAATATGCATGCATGATGTGAGACATACAACCATACAGCTATGGGGTTACTAAATCTTTTAACTATCTTGTTTAACACCCAAGCTTTATGGTGATGTTATGAATTACTTTAAAACCTCGTTATGAGTTGTTAGTTGTGTAAAAAATTAATTTTATCTTAAGAGCCAACTGCATCCAAGCCACACATTAAAGCATCAATCATAAAGAAACTATGAAAAATATTCAATTGTAATGCGCAACTTAAACATAGCATCAAATAATTTTTATAAACTAACATAAAAAATAAAAGGCCGATGCAGCAGGGTACCACCGTATACCCCAAAAAAGAGAAATTGGATAGCCGAGCTCTACCCTTATACAACCCAAAATATAAAAGAATAATTACAATTAGAAATAAATACATACAATGGGGGTCTTTACTTCTTCATTTCTTCATTTCTTTTTTCTTTGGTTTTGATTTGCTCCCAAAGACATCATAGGGCACCCCAGGACTAAGCTTTTTGGCCACTGCTCATCCTAATCCTCTATAGCAGTAATCATAATTTCTATTGGAAAAATTACATTTATATATGAAAAGTAAATCTAACAACACCTGCAAAACAGAGGTTAGCTAAACATACATACAATCCCAAGCAGTTATCTTTGTAATTTGGACTTAGTACCTTACACATGGGTAACTAAGCCCACATGTCCGAACTTGGATTATGCTTAAGGGTTTAAACAACCTACAAAGTGAACATTTATATTTATTTTTAAGCAACCCCTTAAGCATAATCCCCTACAGAAGAATCCCCTACAGAAGATATGATTAGGCTAAGAATAGCCTAACATTCACTCTATGAAACAAACATCCTAACATCTAGTCTTAAACATTACATCACAAAATGAAACATACATCACACATACACTGTCCTAACTTTGGACTAGAAGTGGTGGCTTAATTCTAATGTGTCTATTTAAGTATTGTGTAGTATGTCTTAACTAAGCCTTAGAGTTATGATTTTTTAAGCATGGAAGAATTTAATTTAACCATAGAGGCTAGTTTCATTTCAAATTGTTTAGTTGATTTGTGAATTTTAATTTTATGTTTTACTTGGTTTCATTTGATTTATACTAAGTGTTATAAAGAGAGGAAAGAGGATTACCCTCCTTCATCCCTACCTTAAGCCATTTTCTAAAGCATATTTTGATGACTTAGTTCTCTTTTGTGAATGGCTTATTAAATATTTTTATTAATCCTAAGTTTAGGTGAAACTTAAATAATTCTATTCAATATGAAAGGCATCTTAAGATTAATATGATTGAACTACTCACATAGCACATGTTGAACCATTCCTTTCCATTACTTATAACATGCATATGATTCAATCCAGTGTATCTATACATACAACATGTTTTAGCACACTTAAATTATGATGGATGCATATGCTTGGAAGTTATATTTTACTTGATTGAATTATTTATACATGTAAATTAAAGCTCTATCCAAATTCTAATACAATTTTACATATGAAAGAAATTAAATGAGTATGTGTCATTGTTAAACTAGGGAAGTGAGGTAATCAAATGACCTCCTTGGGGCTACTTAAAGCCTCATATTCTTGGGATGTCCAGACTATATACCCATTATTATTCAAACCCATGCAAATCTATATATGAATCATAAGAAAGAGAACACTAATTTACATGTAATGTATTTTAATGACTTAGATGATCATGGATGCATGTATTTTAGTGGAAAAGGGGATTTTCATCCTTTAATCAAATACACATACATATGTATAAAAGTTTTAAGCAAGCATGTGCCATTGTTAAACCAGGGAAGTAGGTAATCAAATGACCTCCTTAGGGTTACTTAAAGCCTCGTGTTCCCAGGATGTCCAGACTATATACTTATTTTTCTTAAATACATATGACTGTACATGTAATTATAAGAATGAAAATTATGCGAAGCTCGTATTTTGTTTAATTTAATTATTTATATTTGTAAACTAAAGCTCTATCCAAATTCTAATACCAAAATACATAGGAATGAAATTAAATGGGTATGTAATGTTATTAAACCAGGGAAGTGAGGTAATCAAATGACCTCCTTGGTGCTACTTAAAGCCTTGTATTGAGATGTCCGACTATATACTCATTACATTTCAAACTTATGTAAATCTATATGTGAATGAAGGAAAGAGAGCTTCACTTCACATACTTAAGTTATAAGTGCATGGAACTCCTACATATATTCATAACTATCAACATCCCAAACATCATTATTAATTTAGAGAATTCAAAAAATAAATTTGGATTTAATAGTGATACTAGCCACATATATGGTAAGTTAATCCAACACAAGCAAGCTTACATAAATAAATTTCTGTTTAGTTGATTTGAACTTGAAAAGATGAATGCATGAAACAACATGGCATACAACATTTAAAGTAATTGGGAAGGAATAACCCAAACATAAATATGTGATTCATTCAACTAAATTAATTCCTAAGGACAACCATGTTAAATAAAATTATTTAAGGAAAACCAAAGCTTCTTACTAATTTGGTTATGGATTTGAGTTGATTTAAAGAGGAGAGAAATTATTTGTTGTTTTAATCCCATTCCTAAGTTGGTGATCTTAATTGGTTTAAAGAAAGATAATTAGGTAGATTTCATGAATTAATTAAGTTGAGTCATTAAATGAATCATTTAATTACCCTTTCCTATGCTTCTTTAATTTGATTAATTATTTAATCATGAGCCACAAATGATATGAACATGTGAGGAAATAAAATTGCAATGTTTCTAAAGAATTTAATTAAATTGGCTCATAATTAAAGAATAATTAAGTTAAAGAATCTAATTAAGTACTTTATGATTTTCCCATACTTATGGGTTAATCATAATTTCCTTAAAAGGTCTTTATGTTATTTGTTGACCTCACTTTGGAGTGAGTTCTCAATCTCCTCATCATAGATCTAGGACTCTTCTAGACACTAAGAGCTCCTTAATCTTAAGACACTCCTAGTGATTAGGTGAACACTTAATCTAAGCTTGGAGACTTAGAAGGGTTAGTCATAGGAGTAGGCTATGCCTTAGGGATTTAGGGAGGATTACCTACACTATAGCCTAAACCCAATCCATCTTCTCCTTCTCAAACCAAACCCTAAATTCAAATTCAGGTTCCAAAATTTACAATCAATCTCAACCTCAAATCCAAGCTCAAAATCCTTCCTAAGCCTTATGATTGAATCCCATTGATTTAGCCCCAACCAAATCAAATTCAATCCAAATTCAATTAATTTTATCAAAGATCAATTCAGTCCCCCAACCAATGTACCAAATCCAAACCCAACTCCGAATGATTGAAACCCAAGATTAAATCTAAACTCCAAATCCCTTTTAAGCCATATGATTTGATTCTATAAACTTAGCCAAATCCCCACCCAATTTAATTCAAATTCAATTGATTTCTTCATGAATCAGTCATATATTCAATCATCTTCACAAATATAAATGAAACCTACATTCAAATTGCCAAAACTAAATCGAAACTCAAATCAAATCTCAATCGAAACCCTTTGAGCCAACTCCTTGGACTTCACCAAACTCCATTTAAATCAAGCCAAAACCAACAAATTTTCTTTGAACCAATCATTCCTCCAATCACCTATCCAAATATAAATGATACCTACAATTATCAAACCAAACCAAGATCAACCCAAGTCAAACCCAACTTAGCCCTTTTGACGTGAAATTTTCAAATGAACCAAAACCTATTAAAATCCAAATTGATTTCAGTTGAATTTATATTTCAATCCTAAACTCATATATAAATTCAACTAAACCTAAATCAAACAAAAATCAAGCCAATTGACCCATTTAGGCTCACTTGACCCAAAGTGACCTAAAGAATCTAATAGAGCTAAGTTCTAATCCTACCCAAATTGGACTGAACTAAGCCCATCGAAACTTTTCATCATAATTGTGGATCACATTAGGATGATCAATTGCCATAAATTGGGTCAAACTAAGTTAACTTGGTCATTTGGCCAAGTCAACCACTTAACTCATATGAACGAAACTAGCCAAAACCTATCCTACAAGAAATAAATTGAAACCATGACTTCACACCAACTCATGATCAATGATTGAGCATGACTTGACCATCGATCGAGCCAAACCAAACCCAATTGGCCATTTGACCCAAGTTGACCTAAATTGACCTAAAGGCCAAAATAGGTCAAATCATGATCCACCCAAATTGATTGCAACTAATAGCTCAAGTTCATTCCAAATTAATTCATCGAACTTGACCAAACCATAATTGAGCCAAATTTGACCAATTGGACCCAAATGACCAACTTAGCCTAAATGGACCTAAAGGGTCAAATTGACATAAATCCAAATTAAATCCAAATCAACTCAAACTAAAGCCTATAATCATCTTTAATTAACCAATTGAACATGAATCTATACTACATAAAAGCTAATTTGACCTATTTGGTCAAATTGGTCAACTTGACCCATTTGACCTACATGAATCCAAATTAGTCAAAATCAAACCTAAGCCAAATTGATTGAAAACAATTGAACCAAAATACTTCAAATCATCATTTAAACTTGACCCAAGCTTTAGTTTGACCCAATTTGACCAATTGGTCAACCTAACTCAACCTAGCCCAATTTGGCCTATAAGGGTCAAATTGAGCCAAACCACTTTGAACCAAGTCTTGACCACTTAGAACCTGATCAAACCCGACCCAAACCTAAATTCAGTCCAAAACCAACCCAAGCCTAAATTTAGCTCAACCTAAGGCAAATGGGCTTTTAGCCAAATATAGCAAAGTCCACTCTCCCTTTCCATGCGGTAACCCTCATACTCCCCAAATGGGGTCTAACCTAGCCACCTAGCTCGACCTATGTGGGCTAGATCGGCCTTAGACCAATGGGAGGTTAGTTAACTCACCTCCCTCATAAACTAAAACCCATTTGATCCAAGCTTGAGGGCTGCTGCCTTGAGCCACCTCCCAAATCTTCCACCAACCCAATCAAGGCACATGGAGATGACACTGACCCCTCCTGTGCTCTAGCGATGGCTGACTGGACAAAATCAGGGAGCTCAATATGTTTATCTGATACGAGTGGGGGAGGGATATACCCCCTCATTTTCACTCAAATTCAACAAACACCCTCAAAATTTCCTTAAAACCAGAAACAAAACTCGCCAAGCCTCCAAAGAGCACTCCAAGCTCCCCTAAGCTCAGATTTCACTGTGCCAAAATAGGACACCGTTATTCTTGATCTAAACCCCATCAAACCTCAATCAAATCACAATTTCTCTTGCAGACACCTTCCTCACACCTCATCGAGCAAGAACGAATCATTCCTCAAGCTCTATGATCACCGGAGCTGGGAGTTCGACCACCACCGAGCTCCAAATTGATAGAATTTGGTCTACCAAGTGAACAAAGGGAAATTGACTTATGTGCTACTTAACAGGGCTTCATCTCTACTAGACTAAGCTTTCTCGATCGAATTCACCGCTGGTCTTGAGCTTCGACAAGGTAATTCCATTAAAATGAGATTTTGTAAAATTTCATTTGAGCTTTTTGAAGGAAAGTTAGATGCTGAGTGATCCTAGCAGTTGGATCCCTTCGTGCGAAGGCATGGGATCCTTTTAGAGTTAATCCGAGCTCGTGTGAGCTCAGATTGCACAAGAAAATGGTAGATGGACTCCGTCTCTCATCGCTCATAAGATGATAGATCACGCACCATCCGTTCTGCGTGATTAGAATGGACAGTCATTATTAGATCTTGTTAGAGTATCTAATTTATTTCTTTAAGAGTGGGTTTAATCCTTGCCATCCAATCTTAAATCGGATGACAAAGATTAAAATTGCATCCGCCGCCAATGTACGTAATTGGACACGGTTAATATCCAATCGACCACATGGAAAGCGAGGTCAAGCCACATAGGAGATTAAGATTTAATTAAGGTTAATATTATATTTTAATGGCTAAAACTTCAAATATTCATAATAAATCATAAAATAATCATTAAAAATATAAATAAATACTCATTTTAAAGGTATTTCAGAGGAGAATCATTTAAAATTAAACTCAATTAATTTTGAATAATAATTAAGGCTTAATTTGAGTTTAATTGAAAATCTAATTAGCTTGATTACTCATTAATTAGTCAAGTAATTAATTCCAAATATTTGAGATAATTTAATGGGATGACCTCTGCCTCCCATAGTTTTCTTGGGATTTATTGCTTAAGTAATTAGGGAAATTGCTCAATCTAGCCTTAATTACTCCCTTAATCAATTAAACGATTGATTAACCCCTAATCAATAGATAAATTAATTAATTGGGCATGTTAATCACTATTGATTAGTGAATGGACTAAGTGAATAGGGTTGGGACCTCTTTCCTAACCTCTTTCTCTAAGTTCATTTCATTTTAAAAATCAAATCAACTAAAGGGTTAATTAACTAAGTAAATAGTTTAATGAATAAAATACAAATCATAATCACATCAGATCCTAATTAATTAAATCATGGGTAGATCTTTAGGTGTTTAATAACCTAAAAGAGTTTAATGAAATTATGGTTAATCCACATGTGTGGGGAAACCATAAGAGTAATTAATTAAATCCCCTTTAGTCTAATTAACTACTAATCATGATTACATTAGGCCATTTTATTTCTTAGGATTATTGCAAGTTTATTATCCATGCATATCAAATTGTCTCATAATTAGTTAGTTAATTACTTTAAGGTGGTGTAGATAAGGGTAATTAATTGACTTGATTAAAGATCTAACTTAATTAATTCATAAAATCTACCTAATCACCTTTTCTTAAACCAATCATATTACCAATGTGGAAATGGGATTGGATAACAAATGAGTGCTCTCCTCCACTTTAAATAAAATTAAAATCTAAAAACTAAATTAACAAAGAAACCTTGGTTTATATTAAATGATTTTATTTGGTATGTTTGTCCTTAGGAATTAATTGGATTGAATGAATCACATGCTTGTATTTGATTATTCCTTTCCAATCATGCTAAATGTTATATGTCATTGATCTCATGCATCCATCTCTTTTCAAAACTTAATTGAATCAAATGAGATTTCCTTTATATAAGCTTGCATGTCTTGGATTAACTTAATATATGTGTGGCTATTATCATTATTAAATTCAAATATATTTTCTAGAAGTTTACAAATGAATGATAATATGTGTAATGATGATGGTTATAAATACATTAGAAGTGTATGTGCTTATAGTTTAAGTGTATGAAGTGAAGTCTCTTTCCTTTATTCATATGTTAATTTACATAAGCATGAATGTAATGGGTATATAGTCTGGACATCCTGAGAATACTAGGCTTTAAGTAATCCCAAAGAAATCATTTGATTACCTCACTTTTCTAGGTTTAAACAACAACACATAATCATTTGATTTTATTCTTATGTATCTTTAACATAAGAATTTAGATAGAGCTTTAAATCATATACCTAAAAAATTATATCAAAGAAAGTACAATCTTTGCATGATTTTCATCTTCTTAATTATAAATACATGTTTGTGTATTGAAGAAAAATGGGTATATAGTTTGGACATCCTGGGAATACGAGACTTTAAGTAGCCCCAAGGAGGTCATTTGATTATCTCACTTCTCTGGTTAATAAAGGCACGTACTTGTTTATGTCTTTTATATGTTAATGTGCATATTTAGTTAGAAAATGATAATCCTCATTTCTATTTAAAAATACATGCATTCATAATTGTTTAGTCATTAAACTAAGTAATCATGTAATTTGGAACTTGTTATCTTATATTCATGTATATAAATTTACATATGTTTGAATGACGGTGGGTATATAGTTTGGACATCTCGAGAATACAAGACTTTAGTTAGCCCCAATGAGGTCTTTTGATTACCTCACGTCCCTGGTTAACAATGATGCATACCTATTTAATTTCATCCCTATTTTTGTATAAGAATTTAGATAGAGTTTTAAGCTAATGTGATTAAGTAATTCAATCACATAAAGGAGTATAAACTCTAAATACACATACATACATTCATCATTTAAGTGTGTTATATGTATAGATACATTTAGGATTAAATCATATGCATGATATTTATGATAGAAAGGAATGATTTGATATATGTCATATGTTAGTAATTCAATTGGATTAATCTTAAGATGCCTTTCATATTAAATAGGGTTATCTAAAGTGACCTAAATTTAGGATTAACTAAATCATTTAATAAGCCATTCACTAAAGAGAATAAAATCAAATTAACTTATTTTAGACATGGCTTAAGGTAGGGATGAAAGAGGATAATCCTCTTCCTTCTCTTTATAACACTTAGTTTCTAAGTGTAATTATATGAAATAAAAGAAAACACAAATTAAAATTCTCAAATAAATTAAACAATTTAAAGTGAAATCAACCCTTTATGTTAAATTGAATTCTACTACACTTAGAAGATTGTAACTTCAATGCCTAGTAAGACATACCACACAAGCCTTGACACACACATTAGAATTAAGCCACCACTACTAGTTCTATGTTAGGATGGTGCATGATGTGATGTATGTTTGTATTATTTTAGGCTGGATGTTAGCATGTATGTCTCAAAGACTAGATGTTAGTCCAATATTAGTCTAATCATAATTTTTGCAGGGGATTATGCTTAAGGGGATGCTTAAAATTAATATAAATGCTTTCTTTGTAGGTTGCTTAAACCCTTAAGCATAATCCAAGCTAGGATAGGTGAGCTTGGTTACCCATGTGCAGGGTGCTCAGTCCAAATTATAAATATAACTGCTTGAGTTGTATGTATGTTGGCTAACACTTATTTTGTAGTAGTAGTTAGATTTACTTTTCCTATGTTTATATAATTTTGCATTAGGAATTAGGATTAGTGCTATGGGGGAATTAGGATGAGCAGTAGCTAGAAGGCTTTGTCCTGGGGTGCCCTGTGGTGCATTGAAGTCCACCAAATCAAAGAACAAAGAAGATACATGAAGACATGGAAGAATGAAGGATGAAAACCCCATAGCATTTAATATAATTGTAATTATTCTTTCATAGGGTAGAGCTCAATTACACATCTTTTCTCTTTTTGGGTTATATGATGGTACCCTACTGCACCAGCCTATTATTCTTTTGTGGTAGTTATAAAATTGATTGATATTATATTTAAATTGTGCACTATAAATGGCATGCTTTCCTTAGTTTCTTAAATGAATGATGCCTTAATGTATGGCCTGGATGCTATTTGTATTTTAGGATAAAATTAAATTTTCTGTCCCAACTAATCACTCATAGTTGAAATATAAATAGCTCATAACCTCACAATAAAGCCTATGTCTTAAATAAGATAAAGAAAAGATTTAATAACCTCTTAGCTGTATGATTGTATATTTCACATCATGCATGCATCTTGAATCACTCTTTTAAAATGAGGGTCTCCATCCTTACATGCATAGGGACAGACTGAGAGAGAGCAACCCAGCACTTCACCCTCTTTCTCTTTTGATTTGGCCAATAACTTTATTTCATCATGCATTTAGGCAGATTAAAAATCCTAAAGCCATTGTCTAAATGAAGTGTTAAAAATTAAATAAAATTTCAAAATATTTGCATTTATAGATTAATTCATTATTCATACCACTCATACTCTAGTTTCTTAGGGAGGACTTTAGTCTCTTTCTAAATTAATAATTTCCTAACTATCTTGCAAATTCAAATGATCGGACCACATGGATTTAAAGCATAGGAGGAGTTAGCTAGCTGCCACTCCAGGCAGTTATAAGTTTAACAATTGAGTGGTTTATCCTCTCTTGTAGAGTTAAACCTTATGCCCATCTTCACTTAGATTTAAGTTGTGCTTTAGCTCTTTCTAAATCTCTCTAGATTTAGGATCTGAGGGAGATATTTCCTTTGAGCTACAAGTAGAAATCCTTGCCTCTAAGGCATTTTGGCAATCTTGTGTTGCTAGATTATAAGCTCTAACAATCTAATAAAATTTCAATCAAAATATATAAATCTCCTCACTTTCAAATATATAAAGCTCAACCATAAGATAGATTAGAATGCTCACTAGGTTTCCTAGTTTCATGAGCATTCCCTACTTGTTTTCATTTGGATTCTAAAATAAGTCTTTCCACTTGATCTATCCCACTTGATTTTCCAAACATGACAAATCCATTGATAGTCTAGCATTAAAGTATTTGGAGATCCTAATTGTCTACTTTAATCGAGAGTATTCTTAGACTATTTCATTCCCTAAGTTATAATTAACTCTAGAGGCTTGCCTCCATAGGGAACCTTAGAACCCGATTTAATATAAACTCTACTTTATTCATCCATATAAAGCAGGGGAAAAATCCCTGGTACATTTGAAGAGACATCATGCCTTAGGAGTCTTTATTAGGTGACTAGGTCCATTGAAGGGTGATGTCCCTATCTTTTGAGATAGTATATCATACCTCAATATCGTACCCAATCAATTCAATAAGTACCCCCCTACGATCTACATGGTGTCCCCCCATACATCCAAAAATAACCACCATAGATTTTTCTGGCTACTCCGCTGGGGATAGATTCCTCTCTCTATATATAATAGAAAATTATTGTCCCCAAGCATCGATAGTGGACTTATATTTTATATAAGCCCAAGACTATCTTTCTTTCTGTTTGGGACTTAGCTTATTTCATCTTTATGCAAAGCTAGCCAACATCCTCTAGGTTCTAAGACCTCACTTTGTGTATGTCTTAAAGTCTCTATTGGATCCCCCAATAGATAAAAATAAATTAACTAATGAAAGGAGATGACTAAACTTAGAACCTCTTTACCATTAGCTTGGTGAGGCAAGGTTCATCCCATATTCAAGAAAGTTTCAATAAAAATTCAAACTAAATAAGTCAAGTCTTTTGCAAAATTTTTAAAAAACACTTCTTCTAAATAAAATCATTTTGAAATGCACTTCACATAACATAAAGTTTACAAAATATAAAGCTTTCAAACCTCTTTTCAAATAATAAAGATAATCAAATCTCATTTAACATACTTAAATGAGGATCCTTTCCAACGAATATACATCATCAAAACTACTTTTCAAAATAAAATTTTCAAATGCACATTTTTAAAGTAAAATCAAACAATAAACTCCATTTAACATACTCATATTTGTTAAATGAGAGTTTCATTTTAAAATTAAAATCAAAATATAATTGAACTTCGGTTAACATATTCATATTTTGTTAAATAAGGGTTCCCTTTTTCATACTAAAATCAAAACAATCAACATATGAACTTCACTTAACATACCCAAATTTATTAAGTGAATGTTCCCTTTTCAAAATTAAAATAAAATCAAGATAAACAAAATATGATTGAATTCCAATTAAAATACCCATATTTATTAAATGAGAATTCCACTTTCAAAAATAAAATTAAAACTAAAATATCAAACACACATTTTCAATTCCATTTAACATACTTGTAATGGATCTCGTTGTATATAAACAAAAATAGTAATAATGAGTCCCTTGTTAATTATATTGTTAGATGGAGAAATCTAAGCATGAAATGTAAACCATAACTGTAGGAGCAGCATGCCATTAAAATTCTTCTTAAGAATATTCATGGCCCGGTCGCCTTCATGCTCAAGGGTTTTACTATTAAGACATTTAAGAAACTAATCAGCAAGGCGACTAGCTTATAAGAAAGTCAAATAATTACCCTTCTCAGACTAGTCATCCAAGCCTAAACCCTAGAAAGTGTTTGAGAAGAAGCCAGGGATAGTGGTAGCGGGACAAGGGGAAACGACCGGATAGCAAAGTTTGAGAGGCCTAGAGCTTAGCAGCCTTCACTCCCACCTCCTCTTTCATAGTTTAAGAGTACTGGTTAATCCAAGTGCATTAGTGAACATTATGAGTCAAATAACTCTTGCCTATTTGAGGATCAACATCTCTAAACTCCAATCTGAGTAGATCACATTGAAAGGATTTAATGAGCAAGGCAAGAAGGCCTTAGGCTCCATAGTGTTGCCTATGGAGATGATGATTGGAAGACAGAAGCTAAGTTTCACATAATAGATTTTGATACATCTTTCAATGTTTTGCAAGGGTGACCTTGGATTCATGAGAACAATATAGTTCCATCCTCTTTACATCAGTGTATCAAGTTTATCTAAGACATGATCGAATATTGTGTCAAAGGAGATCTCAAACCATTTGCGATACGTGAGGTTGGGATTTATAAGGATGCAGCCTATTACCTTCCTAAAAAACAAAATGTCTTCTCTCATGAACTTAATCAAAGTGAAAGAGAAAAAGAAAGAGAAAATAAAGAAAAAGAAAGAAAAGAAAAAGAAGAAGAGAATGAAAAAAAAAGGGAATGAGAAGAGGACATTAGGGAGAAGATAGAGCCCTAGATTAGGTTCCACCCATAGTTCGTTACTCCATTTGAACAAGTGGGGAGGATGACCCAATCTCCACTAGAATGAGGAAGAGGCAAGTCTAGAGGAAGCACTAGGGATGGTAGACCTCCATACCTACACCTACATGAAGATTTGTTCTAACATCTAGAAGTACACCTGCCATCTACATAGATTTAGAATATAGTTTAGAGGATGAGTCCTATATAGTGAGCACACCGACAAGCTCTTTACGTCAGTAGATCCCATTGGAGGTGACACTAAAGCCTGACAGCGATGAAGACTAGGTCCCCAAGCAAAGTATGAATGTATCCAAATCTCTTCTTTGTAAAAATGTCAGATAACATATAAGTGCTTCAGCTCTAACCCAACTTTCCTCATAAAAAGTTAAGGGTTTGGTAGTTAAGGAAGCTCCCAAAATATATGTAAATGCTAAACCCCAATGGTATTACCCAAGAGCAACATCCTAAAGTTGAGAAGTTGATGTAGAGCTCAAGGATGAATCATTCAAAGAATTAATAAAATTACTATTTGATTGGTACTCACCTTATGTTCTTAATCTAGTGAAGAAAGATTTAATTTCACATACATGGTATAAGCATAGGTCAGAGTATTTTGAGAGATTATGGGATAACAAGTGCAAGAACTCTTAGTTAAGACCTGGAATAGGCTTTGGTACAGTAGGCCTAGCAGACGATGATAATTATTGCCTAGTCATTACTAATCATTTGAAATCTAATAGGTTCTTCTCAAACAATATTAACTCATATGAGGAGGTGTGTTTCGAGACTTTAGATGATCTAGATGATCTCCAAGTTAAAGAAGCACCCCTGGTATTTAAAGAAGAAATTAAATCAATCATCGAGGAACTTAAAGAAATAAATTATGGATTGAGGACAATCCACGCCAAACATGTCAGCTCCTTGTTAAGTGAATCTAAAACCAATGACTTCGTTAGGCTACTCACTAAGTCTGAGGATTTCTTTGCATGGAGTTATGAAGAATTTTTTGGATTAGCTCCTAAAATAGCGGTCCATAAGCTAGTGATACAACTGAACGCTAACCCCGTCAAGCAAGCTCCTAGACACATGCGATTGGACATTGAACAATAGGTCATTTTTGAAGTAAAGAAACTTATCGATGTTGGTTTCATCCAGGAGAGAAAATACTCCACTTGGTTGGCCAGTGTCATCCTGGTTAAGAAGAATAATGGCTAGATTCTCATATGCATCGACTTTAGGGATGGCATGTCGAAAAAAAGAATTTTCACTACCAGTACCAAAAATGATGGTGGACATCGCCTAATCTCATGAAGTCTTCTCTTTCATGGATGGTTCATCTAGATATAACCAAATTAAGATTGCACCTGAAGATGAATGAAACACTGCTTTTAGAATCTTGATCGAAATATACTATTATAAGGTCATGCCATTCGGCCTCAAAAATGCTAGTGCCATGTACCAGCAGGCCATGACTTGAACTTTTGATGAACTCATTCACCAACTTGAAGGCTACTTTGACAATCTTGTGGTCAATAGTAAAAAAAAGGAAGACCATCTTTTTGACTTGAGAGTAGTTTTTGAGCGATTAAGACAATATAACCTTAAAATGAATCCTTTGAAATGTGCATTCGGAGTGACTTTAAAAAGTTTCTAGGGTTCATTGCCCGACACTGTAGGATTGAGATCAACCCAGAGAAGATTAAAGCAATATTAGAAATGCCACCCTCTAAAAGTCTAACCCAACTCATATTGTTCCAAGAGAGGTTGGCATATCTAAGATGCTTTACATCTAACCTATCAGGCAGATGTCAACCATTCTCAGCACTTGTTAAGAAAGACATCAAGTTCAAGTTGGATGGTAAATGCCAACATACATTTGAAAGAATCAAGCAATTTCTTATGACGCCACTAGTCTTAGCCACCCTTATCCTAACTCTTATACACTACACTGCTATGTTAGATGACTCTCTAGGCACTTTGTTGACCCAAGACAATGACAAGGAGAAAGAGAATGCACTTTACTATCTCAACCATCATTTGATACTTACTGAGGTGAACTATCCACCCATTGAAAAGTATTACATAGCTTTAATCTTCGCAACATAGAAGCTACAACATTATATGCTCTCTCATAAAGTGAACTTGATTTCTAGAGTTAACCCACTAAAATGGCTCATAACACGGCCAATGCTAACCAGACGTTTGGTGTGATGGTCCATGATTTTATCATAGTTTTACATCATGCTCATACCCCTCCGTGTGGTAAAAGGACAAGCACTCGTAGACTTCCTAGAAGTGCACCCACTTTCTATAGATTCCCGGCTCAGTGTTGATCTCCTCGATGAACAAATTATAAAGTTTGGGGATGCAAACATCCATAATTGGTAGATGTACTTTGATGGTGCAGCTTCCTCTCAAAGCATGGTAGAAACACAATCTACTCTCCCAAGTAATGTAGGGGTAGGGATAATCCTCCTCACACTTGACTGTGACATGATGAGAATTTCATATCATCTATCTGAACCTTACACCAACAGCAAAATTGAATATAAAGTTCTAATCACCGGTCTGGAGTTAGTCATTTCATTGGCATCGCACATCTTTGGGGATTCATAGTTATTATCGCCTGGTCTTGTAAGGTTCTGAAGCCTAAACTCCATCACTATCATAAGTACACCATGGAGTTATTAGCCCATATCCCGGAGGTCACAATTTATAAAATTCTTCGAGGAGAAAATGCCATAGCCAACGCCTTATCCAAACACAAAGAGTTGGTATGTCTGAAAGATGAGTTCATATCAGAGGTTCACAATAGACAAGTCCTACCTCTCATAGACATTGAACTCATCAATAAACACACTCTTGAAGGGGAGGTTCTCGTTGCCGAAAAGGATGAAGAATTGGATTAGAGGCAACCCTTTATTGATTACCTAAATAATGGTGAGCTACCTCAATAGAAATCTCAAGCGCATCAAGTGAGGCAGAGGGCACTCTACTACGCCCTCTTGGATAGTGTCCCATATCGACGGTCTTTCAATCATATATAGTTATGCTATTTAGACAAACATGAAGAACCGTAAGATCATGACCGAGGTGCGCTTAGAATTATGTGAAGCTCATCAATCCGGCCCAAGATGAAATGAAAGCCAAGATCAAAAGACTTGGGTATTATTGGTTGACGATGATCATAGATTGCATAGATGTAGTGAAGTGCTACCACCAATGCCAAGTACATGGAGTGGTTCTCCACCAACCACCTAGCATTCTACATCCAACTTTAGCCTCATGGCTATTCAAGTGTTGGGGTACTGACATAATGGGTTTGATTCATCCTGCCTCATCCAAAGGCCACCGTTTCATTTTAGCAGCTAGGGACTACTTCTCTAAGTGGGTGGAGGTGATTCCGCTCATGGAAGTCAAAGCTCAGCCCGTGCTCTAATTATTCAAAAACTATATCGTGTATAGATTTAGAGTGCCATGCTGAATTATTTCTGATAATGGTACCACTTATAAGAGCACCAAGATCAATATCTTCGACCAGAGACACAACATAGATTGGAGGTACTCTACTATCTACTATCCACGAGAAATGGTTTAGTGGAAACCTACAACAAAAAACTCATCCAAATACTCAAGAAAATACTTAATGAAAAAAAATGATAGAGGTACGAGTAGTTAGCTGAAGCTTTATGGGCTTACTGTACTACCTATAGGACTCCAATACAATCTACCCCATTTTTCTTATTGTATGGGTCAAAAGCCATTTTACCCTTAAAGGTTTACCTTCCAACACTACGGATAGTCATGGGTAGTAAAATCATGATCGAGCAAAACGCTAAGCTGTAGTTGGAAGAACTCAAAGGTTTGGAGGAGAGACACTTGCAAGCATGTTAGAATCTCGAGTTGTATAAAGCAAAAATGGTTCGAGCTCATAACAAGTTGGTCATCTAGAGATTTTTAGAGAGCTTATCTTAGTTCTAAGGAGACTAATTGTAGCCATCGTAAGATGGGAGGCAAGTTTGAACCTACTTGGGAAGACCCTTTTTCCATAAAATAGGCCTACCAAGGTGGATCCTATCAACTCATAAATCATAAAGGCGAATGCCTAATGCTCTTGATCAAGGCTCATCTAAAGAAATATTATGCATGAATAATGTCCCAAATAATTTTTCATCAATAAAAATTTCATTTAGATTGAATTGTTCTCCAAGTTAATGTATTTTTAGTTATCAAACTCTTGATATGTTTAAGCTAGGTGTAAGAGAATCTGAGAGGCATCGTAGACCCAATTGGCACAATACAAATACAAAATTGCACACAAACATAAATAAATCAAATGCAAATCCAATTGCCTCAGACTACTTTGAGTCGAGATAAGAGCCCCAATGGCCCTCACTCAGTAGTTGCTCTAGGTTGGGTATGGTTCACCACTTGGCTAGTTAATCACGCCAATGATTATCCTTGCCTAAAAAGATGTGAGTCATCATGCTTTTTTTCTAGCTTGACCATTGTAAATAAATGAGCACCCTTTATTAGCTTGATGCACTTCACTACACAGCTAGTGAGCCATCATGGTAGCTAATCGTGTTAGTGAAAATGTGAGTCCCCGAGCTTTCTCCTTAAACTAGCAATCATGTGTTGATTAGGTCTAAATCCATATCTGAGGATTATAATAAGACCCCTAGTGGTTCCTCTTCCTCTTAACTACTTCAACCTTAGGCTCAGTCCTTTTTTGTGACTCCCCACTTAGTAATCGCTCTAAATAAGTAGTCGATATACCGCACTATCCCAATGATCGCTTAAGAAGATATGAATATCTGATGCTTTCTTCCTAGATTGATCATCACAAATCGACGAGTACCTTAGGTTGGATGGTGTTCACTTTTCTGACAGCAACTCACCCAGTGGATAACACTGCTTAGGTCGATGTGAGTCCTTATGCTTTCTCCCAGAGTCGACCACCATATACCTACAAGCTTTATATTTTTAGGATTAAGATAAGACTCTCAGAGGCACATTCCCTGTGGGCATTCTATTTAGATTATATCTAGACATGACCCAAGTTACTATCAGAATGGATAGATCCCCCTTCATGGTAGCTGACCCTTTGGTTGGGAGCTTTGTACTTTAGATGTGCAAACTATCCCTTGGGCCAGTAAATTTATGATAGGCTAAAGACCCATGTGGCTCCTTCTTAGTGGGGCCCACACAAACCAATAGGGTTAGTGACCTCACTTTTGGAGTGAGGAATTAACCCCTCCCATCCTAGATTTAGGAATCCTTCTAAGCACTTAGATCTCCTTAGCAATAAGACATTTCTAGTGACTAAGGGAACACTAAACCCAAGCCTAGAGACTTATGAAAGTATACCCTAAGATTAGGTACACCTTAGGACAAATAGGTCTTACCTATCCTATAGATTAAAGCAAACCCAAACCCATATGAATGAAAAAAAAAACCAATCTCACACCTATCCAACCAACCTCAAATTGAATTATATTTCTTATCCAACCTCCAAGCCAAATTAACTTAGCCCATTACCTAAGTTAATACCATCATGATCCTATGGACCCAACCTAAAGCCCATTCAAGTGAACATAATCTAATTGATTTTCACAAAAGCACACCAACTATTCGACAAACCATTTCAAACCCTTCCAACATTTGCAATCAAATCAATCGACCAATTAAATCCAATTAACCCAAGTTAGCCCATTTGACCCAAAAAACTCAAATGAGCCAAAATCCAATAAAACCCAAATCAATTATAATCAAGGCCAACAATCAACCTAAATCCATCATTAACCCTTCTCACACCCAATCCAATTCAACCAATCAACTCGATTGGTCCACTTGACCCAAAGTGGCCTAAATGAGCAAATTAACTCAAACTTTAATCCAACCCACATTGGATTGGATCAACCCATTCAATCTCCTCTATAATGATTGTTGGTTATCTTTGATCACCCAATTGCAATCAATTGGGTCAACCAAACCAATTTGATCACTTGATCGAGGTTGACCCAATTAAACCATATGGACCAAAATAAATCAAATCTCATTCCAACTTCAATTAATTAAAATTAGTGACTTCCATAAATCATAAATTGACTAATGAATATGACTCAACCACCAATTGAGCATAATCAAGTCAATTTGGCCTCTTAACCCAAGATGACCCAATTTGACCTAAAGGGAAAAATTGTGTCAAATCTCATTCTAAGCCAAATCAATTGAAACCAATGATCCTAATCAATCATAAATTGATTATTGAACATGATTCAACCTTCAATTGAATTCAATTTGATCAACCAACCAAATTGACCACCAAATTTGACCTAAAGGTCAAATTGAACCAAATCATTCCCTAATCCAAATTGATTCAAATCAACACCTACAATCATTCTCAAATAATCAATTGAATCCAAACCTAACCCATGCCCAAGCTAATTTGGCCTATTTGACCACATTGGTCAACTTAGACCATTTGACCCAAATGAACCCAAGTGAAGCAAATCTAAATCCACTTCAAATTAAATCAAACCAATGAAACCAATACATTCCATGTGATCAATTGAACATATCCAAAACCTTAGTTTGACCCAATTTGACAAATTGATAAACTTAGCCCAATTGAAACCCATTTGACCCATATGGGTCAAATTGAGCCAAACCCATTCAAACCAAGTCCAAACTTAACCAAACTTGGCATGACTCATCCTTGGGTCACCATGGGTCTGCCCAAATGGGCCCAATGGTGAATCTAATTTGGGTCAAAACCTTTGAACTGACCCACCCAAATGGGACAAAATCTCCATTTGGATGGTCTCACCTTCTCACCAAGCCATGGCAGCAACCTTTGGCCATTCTTGGACACTTAAACCACTTACCCAACCTAACCCAAGGCTATTGGGTTCAGCCGTGGGTCATGAGAGGGTGAACTCACTTAAGACACTCCATTGGTTCACTTGGAGGAAGAGGTACACCCTATGCCAACCCATGCTACTACCTCAGCCTCTCAAACTCCTCCACCTCAGCAGTCCATTGCCATCTCCAGCCATCTACCTCGGCCGAACGACTACCAAAGGCTGAGCCAATCTCAGCACTTAGTTCACTTGGGGAGGAAACTATACTCCTCCCCATCCATTCAAACTTCACACAGAGCTTCTTTAGGGTATTCAAAGCAGTCCCAGAGGTCTTCCTGATCCCCTCGTGCTCTCCATCACTGACAAAACCAACCTCCATTTGAAACTAAGTGCCTCATCTGTCCAAACTCACATAAACTCCATCAAACTCAAATTAACTCTTCACACACCTTCCCTCACTCTGGTGAAGCGATTCAATCTCGATCATTTTCATCATTACCCAAAACCACTCTAAAGCTCGCTGTTTGTGGTACAAAGACATCGGTGGAGAGGCAACTTGAGTCCTTCTCAATAGGACTTCCTCTCTTCAAAGTAAAGCTACCCTAGTCGATGGACCGTGAGTCTCTAGTTCCAACGAGATAAACCATTGACAAATCATAGAAAATCTCTTAGGTGTTGGTCTTTTGTGAATGAATTTGTGATTGCATGCAATTTTCATCGTATGATCTCCTTAGATCTCCTCCTCGCACATTTTGGAGTCAATCCCGACATCCCACGAGCTCTGGAAAGCTCAAATCAAGCGACGAGAGGCAGACAGTATCCGTCTTCTAATGCTCGTGAGATGATAAATCATCGGCTATCCATTCCACATGATTATAATGGACAGCTGTGATTTAATATGCTAGTTAATTCAGTTTAGTCTAATAGGAACCACAGGATTGATCTTTGCCATCTGATCTGAGATCGGATGGTGGGGATGAAACTACATCCGTCACCACTAACTCAGCCACCACGGGAGACATTTTAATTAACTTATCCCGTGGCGCCACGTGGAAAGTGTTGTTGTGTCAGCTTTCGCATGGCATCAATGGTTTAGAAGATTAATTAAGTGTTAAAAATGTCATTAAATGGTCAAAACTTCAAAACTTCATAACTAATTGTAGAAAATTTTAAAAAATATTAGTAAACACATTTTGAAAAGGGTAAACATAGGAGAATTTAATAAAAATAAAATCATCAATGTTTGATTAATGAATAATGCTTAATTAGGGTTTGAAGCCTAGGCTAATAACCCTAATTACCTGCCCAATTGATCCCAAATTTGGTGGTTTTGTTCCATGGGATGTCTACTACCTCCCATAATTTTCTTGGGATTTATTGGCCATATAATTCAAAGAATTTGAAATCCCAACCATAATTACCCTCCATAATCAATTTAATAATTTTTAAAAATTCTAAATAGCAAAACTTTAAGTAATTAATAATGATTTATTATTGTTAACAGTAGAGTGATAAAAGAAAATGATTATAACCTTCTTTCTATTTGTTCTCCTAAATATATTTCATTAGGAGGGTTATTTGATGTGTATGTTAATTAAAGGTTAATTAAGTTAATTAATGGAAAAATTAATCTAAATTGAAATGATAATTGTTTTAGATGATTCAAATTTAATTCATAGGTTCCTCTTTATGTGTTTAATAATATAAAGATCATTAAGGAACTTATGATTAACCCATGGGTCTGGGAAAGCAGTGTAAGTACATAATTAGTTCTTCCTTAATCTAATTAACTCTTAAGCATGAGAATTGCATTAGGCTCCTTTAGAAGCAGTGAAAATTTTAATTTCTCATTGGCATATCATTGGAGGCTCATGGTTAAGTAGTTAATCAAATCAAAGAAGCATGGGAAAAAGAAATTATATAATTTTCTTAATGATTTGAACTTAATCAATCCATAAAAGTTACTTAATCATCTTTCCTCAAATACATGAAGTCACTCACATGGGAAGGGGAAAAACATCAAACATCATTTCTCTTCTTTAGATTTTAATAATTCAAATCCAAATTAAACTTCAGAACCACCTTGGTTAATTTTAAATGGTTTTATTTAACTTGATTATCCTTAGAAATTAATGTGGTTGAATGTATCATGTAAAAATGTTTAATCATTCCTTTTCAATAGTTATAAATTTGTATGTCATTTGCATCATGTGTTCATATTTTTAAATAAAAGAATCAAATAAATTTGATCATATATGTATAAGTTGCATGTGTTGACTTAATCCTATTATATGGCATGGCTATTATCACTAATAATTCTCAAATTAATTTTAAAATTATAAATTATTGAGGAAGATTTAAATTGATGTTGGCTATGAATATTCTATGTGATTTACATTTGTTTATAACTTAAACATTATAAAGGATTGTTCTATTTTCATGATTCATGTGTATGTTTACATGTGTTTGAATGTTAGTAAGGATATAGTCTGGACATCCCGGGAATATGAGGATTTATGTTGCTTAAAGGAGGTTTTAGATTACCTCACTTCCCTGGTTTAACAATGGCATGCACTTACTTGTTTCATTCATATGTGCATATATGCTAGAGTTTGGATAGAGCTTTACTTTACATGAGTAAATAAATTTGCTAATATATTTTGCATGATTTCTACTCTTATGTTTATGTATGTATATATATGTACTTAAGGTTGCAAGTATATAATTTGAACATCTCGGGAATACGAGGCTTTAAGTAGCCCCAAGGAAGTCTTAAATTATCTCACTTTCTTGGTTTAACAATGACATGTACTTGCTTAAATCTTTAATACATGTATATGTATACTTAGCTAAAGAATGAAATCTCTCTTTTCTACCAAAAATAAATGCATTAATAATCATTCAAGTGTACCAAAAAATGCACATATGTACATTGCATGTATAGCTATACTAAATTAAATATCATAAATGATAAAAATGAGAGCATATGCATGTTATTAATGATGAAAAGGAATGATTAAACATTATCTATGTGATAGTAATTCAATCTCATTAATCTTAAGATGCCTTATGTTTGAATAGGATTCTTTATGATCAATCCAAACTTATGATTAATAAAAATGTTTAATAAATCATTCACTTAAGAAATAAAAAATCATAATAATATGCCTTTTTTGAAATTAACTTAGGGTAAGGATGAAGAGGGTCAAACCTCTTTCCTCTCTTTATAACAATTAGATGCTAAGTAAATATCAAATAAAATAAAAGAAAATACCAATTAAAATTAACCAATCCTTTTAATAACTTAAAGTGAAACCTCCCCTCATGTCTAACTAAAATAATTCTAAACTTTTAAACAATCATAATTCAAAAGCCTAGTTAAGACATACCACACTAAGCCTTAGCACACATACTAGAATACTAAGTCACCACTTCTAGCTCTAAGTTAGGATGGTATATATTATGATGTGATGTTTTGTTTTATTTTGTGATGTAATATTTTAGACTAGATGTTAGGATTGTTATGTGTAGACTGGATGTTAGGCTGTTGTTAGCCTAATATTATTTTCTATTGGAGATTATGCTAAAGGGGTCACTGTAATAATAAATATAAATGTTTTTACTTGCAGGTTGCTTATGCACCTAAGCATAATCCACATTAGGATATGTGGGCTTGGTTACCCATATACAGGGTGCTAAGTTCAAACTTATAGAACATAATTGCTTGGGTTGTATGTTTATTTAGCAAACATCTATTTTGCAGGTGTAGTTAGATTTTACTTTCCATAAATATGTAATTTTGTAATAGGAATTAGGCCTAGTGCTATAGGGTTTAGGATGAGTAGTGGCTAGAAGTAAAAGACCTAAGAGGCCCTATGAAGCATGGAGCAAATCAAATCAAAAGAAATAAGGCAAGATGAGGAAAGAAGACCCTCATAACACTTATTCAATTGTAATTGTAATATTCTTTTTTAATCCAAGTTGTATAAGGGTAGAGCTCAGCTACCCAATTTTTTTCTTTTCTAGGGTGTGCTATAGTACCCGGCTGCACTAACCTCATATTCTTTCATTAAATTTATAGATGCTTGATTATCTAGCTTGTGCAATAGAAATGGCATGAATTTCATAATTTTCTTAAAGCTTGATGATTGAATGTGTGGCCTAGATATGGTAGGTTCTTCAAGATAAAATTAATTTTCTACCCTCACTAACAACTCATAACTAAATTTTAAAATAACTCATAACCTCACTTTAAAGCATAGGTTATAATTAAGATAGTTAAAAGATTTAGCAATCCCTTAACTGAATGATGTATGCAACAACAATCATGCATATCATCTTGTTTCGTTCTTGAATGGGGAGGGTCTCCACTCTTGCACTATAGGGGAATGCTTGACAAGTGAGGGCATCACTTGTAGTGGAGAACACCTCCTATCACTGATTTAGCCAATAATCTAATTTCATCATTCATATAGCCATAATTATCCCAAGCATTTGTCCAAATAATTGTGTCAAAATGATATAAAAGATTGTAAAATTTTGCATTTAGTCTAAGTCATGTCTTCATGACAATCATGATCTAGTCTTTTAGGGAGTGAGTTGAGGACTCTAGTCTCCTTCCTAATTAAATAATATCCTAGTTATCTTGCACTTACATAAGACTGGTCTACATGATTTTGAAGCATATGAGGTGTTAGTTAGCGACCACTCCAAGCGATTGTAAGTCTAGAAGAGTCAGGATTGGTTTATCCTCTCTTATAGAGGAAAACTATTATGTCTCATTTTCTATTTAGATTTAGGTCATGCTTTTTGCTTGTATTAAAGCATCCAAGATTTATGATTTGAGGCTGCTAGCTTCCCTTGGACTATGAGTATAAGTCCTCACCTCTTAGGCATTTTCATAATCTTATGTTGATGGACTATAAGCCATAGCATTTAATAAAATTTCAACTCAAATACAAATAAATTTTCTCTTTCAAATGTATGAAGCCCCACTATAAGGTAGACTGGAGTGCTCACTAAGCTTCCTAGTATCATGAGTGCTCCCTACTTATCTTCTCTTGGAATCTAAAAATAAGTCTTCTAAATTGAACTTTCCCACTTAATTCTCAAAAATACCAAATCCTTTGATAATCTAACTTTGAAGTCTTTGGAGATATTTATTGACAACTTAATCGAGAGTTTTCTTAGAAAATCCCTATTTCTAGGATGTAATTAACTATGAAAGCTTGCTTCTATAGGGAACTCAAAAACCCAAGTTAAAATAAACTTTATTTTACCTTTTTCATGTAAAATAGGGAAAAGATCTTTGATATATACAAAGACTCATCTGCCTTAGGAGTTCTTATTAGGTGATTAGGTCCATTATAGGGTGATGCTTTCATATTTCAAGATGATACATCATACCTTAATTTCATACCTGATCACTTCAATAAGTATCCCCTACGATTTGCATGGTGTCCACAATGACTCCAAATTAAAACACCACAAGGGTTCACACTAAACAAACAAAAATAAACAAAATAATTTTTCGTGTGGATTAGGTAAGACCCTAGAGACACCTCTTCCCAAGTAGGCCCTATCTATTTGGGTTGTGTCAGCAAAGCTCCCTATAGAGATCTCCTCGACTATGCAAGCCGAGATAAGACCTCTAGAGGCCCTCACTTGGTATTCACCCTAGGTCAAGTTTGACTTGTTATACAATCAGTGGGTCACCCCGTTGGTTGATTTTACTTTGGAAGATATGAGTCCCTGAGCTTTCTTCCTAGTTCAGCCATCGCAAACTGATGGGAAACCCATAGTTTAATAGTACGTAGACTCCCCCTTGAGTTAGTAACTCTAAGGTAAGTTTAGGCTTTTGTAGCCCTTCCTTAGTTTGACTCATCGCCAACCCACAGGGTCCATATTAACACAAAATCAAACATAAGTCAAAATCAACATGAGTCACCAAAGTTAAACAAACAATAATTTATCAACTAAACTAAATCAACTCTAATCCAAATCTCATTCACCTTTAACAAGGCTCTCACTCATGCCCTTGGCAAGATTCAATCCTCAACAAACCTATCTCTATGCATCTAACGCAAATATAAATTTTAAAACATCATGCTTAAGGAGTCCGCATTTGTGCTCCTAGCATTTCTCGATCCCCGGCAGGATAATTCTTTATGACCTTAACATGAAACCAAATCGTACATAAATTAAACAAAATGCAGACAATTCCTCCCCATACCCTTAGCATGAAATGAAATGAACGAAACTGCATTGGGATTCTAGTTCCATTTACCTCTCCACTTAGGCATGGATAGCTTTTATTAGTGTTAGTGTCCTTTCGAATGCTTTTTAATCATCTCAGTCAACACCAATACATGCGTGTGCCTTGCAAGTTACACCACACCTATTGGGGGCCCTTTTGTTGACCTAACTTTTGGAGTAGGGATTAACTTTTCTCATCTTAGACTTAGAATCCTTCTAGACACTTGGATTTTCTTAGTTCTAAGACACTTCTAGTGATTAAGGAAATACTAAACCTAAGCTTAAAAACTTAGAGAACATAACCCTAAGCCTAAGATATACTTTAGGACAAATAGATTCTGCTTATCCTATGGCTTAAACCAAAACCCATACCTATTCACTCATCCAAATTAAAGCTCATGTAAATGAAACATGACCAACCTCAGACCTATTGAATTGATCTTAATCTTACTTGAATTTAGTTTTCTAATCCAAGCTCCAAGCTAAATTAACTTGGGACTTAACCCAAGTTAACCTCATCACAATCCCATAACTCAATTTAAACCCATTCAAGTAAACTAAATCCAACCTAACTTTCTCAATCTCACTAATTATTCATTAGATCATTCCAAGTCATGCCAATACTTACAATCAAGCCAATTGAACCAAAGAAAAGTGACCAACCCAAGTTAGCCCATTTGAACAAAAGGGTTCAAATGAGCTGAAACCTAACTGAGCTCAAATCAATTACAACCAAAGCCACAAATTAACTTCAAATTCATCATTGAACACACCCCAATCATCCATAATCCTGATTGGCCCAAGTTGGTTGACCAAGTCATTTAACCTGGGTGACCTAAGGGTGATCAACCCAAACTCTAATTAAACTCCCATTGAATCAAATCAAGCCACTCAATCCCTTCATTGATGATTATAGATCATTATTGGACAGTGCAATACAATCAATTGAGCCTAACCAATCTAATAAGACGTTTTGACCCAAGTTGACCCAATCTGGCCTAAAGAGTCAAACTGAACAAAATCAAATGCCAAACCAAATTGATTGAAACTAATGCTGCTAACCAATTTCTAATATAATATTAAATATAATCCAACCTTTAGTTGAACCCAATTTGCCCACTTAGCCTAATTTGACCTAAATGGTCAAATTGAACCAAATCACTCTATTATCCAAATTAATTCAAACCAACTCTTCCAATCAATCACCAATGATGAATTGAACTTAAACCACATGCATGCAAAAACCAATTTGGCCAATTTGATCAAATTGGTCAACATGACCCGTTTCACCTAACCATATAAACCAAATTCAAATCTAGCCCAAATTGAATCAAATCAATTGCACTCACTCACTCCAAATGACTAATTGAACTCACCCAAACTATTAGTTTGACCCAATTAGGTCAAATTGGTCAACTTAACCTAGTTGAACCCATTTGACCTATATGGGTCAAATTGAGCCAAACCCAACTAAACCTAACCAAACTTGGCATGACTTATCCTTGGGTCACCATGGGCTTGCCCAAGTTGGCCCAGCCCATGGAGAACCCATTTTGGGTCAAACCCATTAAACTAAGCCACCCAAATGGGATAAAATCCCCATTTAGGTTGGTTCTCCACCCCCTTACCCCATGACAACCACTTTTGGCTCTTCTTAGATAAGAGGACCACTGACCCAAACTAACCTAAGGCTATTGGGCTCTACCTTTGGCCATGAAAGGGTAAGTTCACCATGGCAACCCATTGGTCCATCTAGGGAGGCTCTACACTCCATGCTAGACTATTACACTCCCCAGCTCTCACCATCTCCACCACCTACCACATACGCCAAAGGCTAAACCAATCCCAAACCTTAGCTTAACTGGAGCAGAGAGTATGCTCCTCTTCATGGATTCAAACTCTATGCATCCATACCCTCTCCCAAGCTCTTTGTGGACTCCACCACTAGTGAGACCATTCCTAGATCAAACCCAAGAGCCTAGTCCATCCAAGTTTCCAAAATCTCCACCAAACTGAAATTAACCCTTCCCACACCTTCACCTCACTCTGGTAAACCGAAATGAATCATTTTATGAGTGATTTGATCACCGAAAGATATCTTAAGACCAACTTCGGTGAGCTTTGTGGCAGCGTTTAGTTTATAGAGTAATCGACGAGGAGGCAGCTCGTGATCTTCTCAACAGGGCTTCATCTCTTCAAGACGAAGCTACCTCTATCGACTGACAGCCGGTCTATAGCTCCACCGAGGTAAAATTTAGTTTCCTATAGTTTCGTGTTGGTCTTTTTTAAAGTGAACTATATTTTCATGCAATTTCTACCGTGGGATCTCTTTAAATTCATCCCTTGGTCATTTTGGAGTTGATCTCGATGTCGATCAAGTGGCAGAAGGCAGACGACATCTGTCTTTTGATGCTCATGGGATGACAAATCACTAATTGATTATTTCACATGATTAGAACCAATGATCATGATTAATTGTGTTAGAATTTTTAATTTAATCTCTTTGAAATCACGGGATTAATCTCGTCCGAGATCAAGATGACCGGATGTGTATGTTAGTCGCCACCGAGCCGTCGATGATTTAAGTAACCAATACCATGGTGGCATATGAAAAGTGTTGTCACATTAGTGTACGCATAGCACCAATAATTTAAAGGGTTAATTAGGCCTTAAAAATATAATTAAATGATCAAAATTTCAAAAAAATCATAACTAATTATAAAAAAATCCAAAAATTATAATTAAATCAATTTTGGAAAGGTTAAATAGAGGAAAATTTAAAACAAAAAATCCTTGATTTTATGTCTAGTGAATAGTACTTAATTAAGATTTAAATCTTAGGCCAATTACCTTAATTAAGGCTTAATTACTTGGCCAATTAATTCTAAATTTGGTGGGATGATTCCATGGGATGTCCTTTACCTCCTATAATGTTTTCGAAATTATTTGCCATGTAATTTAAAAAAATTAGAATTTCAACCCTAATTACCTTCATTAATTAATTTAATAATTAATAAAGTTGATAAATAATAAAAATTAAATAATTAATGATAATTAATCATTATAAATAATGGGAATAGTGAGAAGAAATAATTAAAGCCACTTTACTAATTTTCTTTTTAAATTTATTTCTTTAGGAGGGCCAATTAATATATATAATAATTAGGGATTAATTAAGAAGGTTAGTGATAAAGTATAAATCAAACAAAATCGATGATTGATTTAGATAATTTAAATATAATCCATTAATTCCCATTTATGTGTTTAATAACATAAAGTCATTAAGAAAGTTATGGTTAACCCATTAGTGTGGGAAAATCATAAGAGTACCTAACTTAGATTCTTTCCTTCTTTAATATAGTTAACTCTTAAACATGAGCCTAATTGCATTAGATTCTTTTAGGAGCATTGTAAATTTTATTTTTCCAAGAGCATGTCATTGAAGGCTCATGATAAAGTAGTTAACTAGATTAAATAAGTTTAGGGAAGGGTAATTAAATTCATATGCTTAATAACTTAGACCTAATTAATCCATAAAATCCATTTATTTATTCTTTTTAAATATGATAAATCACCAACATGGGGTGGCATAAGTGCTAAGTATCATCTCTCCTCATCAGGTCTCAATAATTCAAATAACAAAATCAAATCTCATAAGGACTTTGGTTAGTCTTAAGAAATATTTATTTGACTAGATTGTCCTTAGACTTAATGTAATTGAATATATTATGTGGCAATGTTTAATTACTTATTTACAATCATCATAAATGTACATGCCAATTGTGTATATATTCATCTTTTTTAAAAAATAGAGAATCAAAAGAACATGATTACATTTAAGTTGCATGTGTTGGACAAATATTATTACAAGGTGTGGCTATTATCACTAATAAATCTTAAATTATTTTTAAAACTATAAGCTAATGATAAAAATTTTAAGTTCATGATTGTTATAAGTATTCAATAAAGATTACATTTAAGTTATAGTTTTGAAATAGTGACAGTTTTGTTTTATCTTTATGTTTCATGTACATATTTACATACATTTGAATTGGTAAACATATAGGTTGGACATCCCAGGAACACGAGGCTTTAAGTAGCCTCAAGGAGGTCTTAGATAATCTTACTTCTCTGGTTTAACAAGGGCACGTACTTGCTTAGTTTCATTTATATGTATTTATGTTCTGGAATTTGAGATAAAATTTTGCTCTTCATGTCACTAAGCTTTGCATAAATAAGAATTTGAGATAAAATTTTTATTATATAATCTTTGCATGATTTTCATCCCCAAGTTTGTGTATATGTTTACATGTATTTAATTTGGCAAGTATATATTTTGGACATCCCGATAACACGAAACTTTAAGTAGCCTCAAGGAGGTCTTAGATAACCTCACTTCTCTTGTTTAACAATGGCACATACTTGCCTAAATATCTAATACATGCCTACTTATGCTTAACTAAGGAATGAAATCTTTCTTTTGTATCAAAATACATGCATTAATGATCATTCAATTATGCAAAACAAAATGAATGCAAATATGTATTGTGTGTATAAGTATGTATATTAAATCAAATATTATGAATAATAAAAATGAAGCAATGTGTATGCTATTAATGATGGAAAGAAGTGGTGTAATGATAACCATATAATAATGATTCAATTTGATTAACCCCAAATACCTTTCATGTTTGAATAAGATTCCTTAAGACTAACCCAAACTTAGGTTTAATAAATTTTAATAAACAATTCACTAAAGAAACCAAAGTCATAATAATGTACCCTAGTAAACAATTTAGATAGGGATGAAGGGGTCAAACCAACAACTCCACCCCTTCTTGTCTTCATAATTAGATATAAGTAGGTATCAAATGAAATAAAAATATAAATTAAAATGATCAATTCATTCAAAGATTTTAAATGGAAACTCCTCTAATATTTAACTTAAATAATTCTGAACTTTAGATAATCACACTTCTAAAGCCTAGTTGAGACACACCACACTAAACCTTAGCACACACATTAGATTACTAAGTCGCCAATTCTAGCATTTAGGTTAGGCCGGTGTATGTTGTGGTGTTATGTTTTATTTTATGATGTAATATTTTAGACTGGATGTTAAGATTGTGTGTACGTAGACTGGATGTTAGGTCACCAATAGCCTAGTGTTATTTTTTGTAGGGGATTATGCTAAAGGGGTCACTATAATAATAAGTAAATATAAATGTTCTTGCTTGTACGGTGCTAAGTCCCTAGTGCAGGGTGCTAAGTCCAAATATGTAAAATATAATTGCTTGGCTTATATGTTTATTTAACTAACGTCTATCTTGCAGGTGAAGTTAAATTTCATCTTTTATAAACATGTAATTTTTGCAATAGGATTTAGATTAGTGCTATGGGGTTTAGGATAGAAGGCAAAGACTTGGGAGGCCCTATGAAGCCTAGAGCAAATTAATCTAAAAGAAGCAAGAAAAAATAAAGATTGAAGACTCCCATAGTATTTATTTTAATTATAATATTCTATTGTAATCTAAGTTGTATAAGGGTAAAGCTCGACTACCCAATTTCTTTTTTTCCCGGGGTGTAAGATGGTACTTAGTCATTCCGGCCTCTTCTTCTTTTATGAAATTCATATGTTTGATTATTGTGTTTAGATTGTGCAATAGAAATGACATGCTTTTTAGAGGTTTCTTAAAGTATGATGGTTTGATGTGTGGCCTGGATGCGGTAGACTATATAGGATAAAATTAAATTTTTTACCCTCACTAAAAAAATTCATAACTAAATTATAATACAACTCATAATCTCATTTTAAAGCCTAGGTCTTAATCTAGATAAATAAAAAATTTAGAAAACCCTTAGCTTAATGTTGTATGTTATCACACCATGCATATCATATTGTGCCACTCTTAAATAAAGAGGGTCTCCACTCTTGCACGATAAGGAATATGCTTGACCTTTGAGGGCAATCCCTTATAGTGGAGAACATATCTTCTAATTGATTTAGCCCATGACTTTTTCATCATACATATAAGCATAATTATCCCAAGCCCTAGGTCTAAAATGAATGTGTGAAAATGGTTTATAAATTTATAAATTTTGACATTATTCTAAGTCATATTTTCATACCAATCATGATCTAGTCTCTTAGGAAGTGAGTTTAGGATTCTAACTTTCTTTCTAATTAAATAATAGCCTAGCTATCTTGCTTCTACATAAGACCATCCTACATGACTTTAAAGTGCAGGAGATATTAGTTGGTGGCCACTCCAGATAGTTATAAGCCCAGAAGAGTCGGGATGTGTCTATCCTCTCTTGTGAAGGTAAACCATTATGTCCCATTTCCTCGATTAGACTTAGGTCATGCTTCTAGCTTATGCTAAGGCATTTTAGATTTAGGTTCTAAGGCTACTTATTTTTTTTGGGCTATGAGCATAAGTCCTCACCTCTTAAGTATTTCCACGGCCTTGTGTTGTTGGACTATAAGCCATAGTAGTCTAATGAAATTATAATTTAAATAGAAGTAAATTTCTTTCTAAAAAATATAAATCCTCATTATAGATAAATTGAAGCACTTACTATGCTTTCTAGCATCTTGTGCTTCCTACTTATCCTCCTTTAAAATCCATAAACAAGTCTTCCTATTTGAACTCTCCCATTTGATTTTTTTTTTATAAATACTTAATCCTTTGATAGTCTAGCTTTGAAATCTTTGGAGATACTTATTGACTACTTTAATCGAGAATATTCTTAGGAGATTCCTATTTTCTAAGATGTAATTAACTATGGAAGCTTGCTTCCATTGGGAACTAAAAAACTTTGCATAAAATAAACCTTGCTTTACTTCTCCATGTAAAGTAGGGGAAAGATCTTTTGTATATACATAGACCCATTTGTCTTAGGAGTCCCTATTAAGTGATTAGGTCCATTGTAGGGTGATGATTTCATCTCCTGAGATGATACATCATACCTTAATGTAGCACTTGTTCACTTCAATAAGTATCTCCTAAGATTTGTGTGGTGTTCTTACGGCTCCAAATTAAAACACAACTATCATGTCCAACATCAAATTGGTGATTGATTAAAAGTATTTGTTTCAACCAATTTAGTATAGGATTTGATTTAGCCCAATTTGGCCCTTTAGGTCAAATTGGGTCAACTTGAGTCAGAAGGCCAAATTATCTTTGTTAGGTTTAATTGGCTTCAATTGGTGGTTGAGTCATGTTTAATATCTAATTTATTGTTGATGAGAGTCATTGATTGCAATTAATTTGGCTTGAAACAGTATTTGGCCCAATTTGGTCCATTAGGTCACTTTGAATTAACTTAGGTTAAGAGGCTAAATTGGATTGGTTATGTCTAATTGATTGCATTACAGTGTTCAATAGTGAGCTTCAATCATAAAAAAAAAGAGTGTATAGCTTGGTTTGATCTAATGGTAGTTTAATTGAAGTTTGGTTTAATTGGGTCAGGTCACTTTGGGTTAAGTGATTTGGTCAAGTCAAATTGGACCAATTGAGGCTATGAATGGTTGGAATCTATTCAATGATGAATTTAAAGTTGATTGGTGGCTTTGACTGTAATTGATTTAGGTTTGATTGAGTTTTGGCTCATTTGAACCTTTTAGGTCAAATGGGCCAAATTAGGTTGCTTAAAGTCTAATTGATTTAATTGGCTTGATTACAAGTGTTGGAATATTTTGAAATGATCTATTGAATGTTTAGAATGATTGAGAGAATTAAATTGAGTTTGGTTTGCTTGAATTGATTTGAATGGAGTTATAGGATTGAAGTGGGTTAACTTGGGTTAAGATTCAAGTTAATTTAGCTTGAAGCTTGGATTGGAAACCAAATTCAATCAGGATCAATTGAATTCAAATAAGTTTGAGTTGGTTTGATTTCAATCATATGAGTTTGGATTTCAATGAATTGATGGGCATGAGTGTCGATTTAGGCCCTAGGGTGGGTGAAGCTGTAGGCCTAGGTCATGCCCTACAAATCTCTAGGCCTGGGTTTAGTGTTCCCATAATTACTAAAAGTGTCATAGCACTAAGGAAACCTAAGTGTCTAGAAGAATCATAGACCTAAGATGAGAGTTATCAATCCTCACTCCAAAAGTGAGGTCAATAATTAATCACTGATGTATCATCAAAAAGTTTATCCAAACATTGCAAATTTTAAGTTGACAATTTTCAAAAAGTAAATTCTTTAAATTTTTAAACTTAAAATCAAACATAATATTTTATCGAGATGAATCCAATGATGTTAATATTGATTTGATCTAAGACAAATAAACTCATATCAAGAAATTGTATTTTCTTTAAAAAGTTTGTGACTAAAGGTTAATTGATATATGAATCTATCATAATTATCTATAGTTAAATTAATTACCTTGAAGAGAGGAATCCTAAGAGCCTAAAATCACTCAATTTTGAGAACATTAAATCATATAATTGTAAAATGAGTGAATTATGAATAAAGGAAGTTAAAACTTCAATCAAAATAATTAAAATGTTACTCTCAATAATCTTAAACAATCCCCCCTTTTTAGCATAAAGGGGCTCTATATTTAAAATTAAGAAAAGCTTGGAGATTTGAAACTCTAGAATTTTTGTTTAATGATTAATGTTGACAATCATCATCAATAATTATCCCCGCCCACCCAATCACTCAACTATCATTGTCATCTAACTAATATTGGTTGACTTTTATTAGATCATCATCTCCACCTGATTGATATCTCATGATTTCCTTCACTTGACTATCATCTTTTGATTATCATAGTTTAATGGCCATAATTCAACTCTTGTCTCTTAAATGTCATTTCTCGACTATTATTTCTTAACAGTTGTTTCCTGGACATTGATATTTAACCATCATCATTTGTTCAATATCATTTGATTATCACTGTAAAAGAAGACCAAGCAAGCAGTCACAACTTTGAATTTCACCTTTTTCGATTATGTAAAATAACAATTTTTGTAACTTCACATGCATAATAGATTATTTTAATTGATTTATTTTATTAATGTAAATATTTTAGCATGCTATAACCATTAAGAGATTTAAGAATAGAGGTGGTCATTTAAAACTTGGCCTCTCACCCTATTTATGATAATGCCTAATTCATGGAGTGTAAAAAAGAGTTTATGAATTATTATCATTACTAAACTATTAAGATAATTAATGTAGCAATAGTGGCCAGTAATTTAAAGCTAAGTTCATTTATTTTTTAGCTTATATTTGGTTGAGTGCATTTTAGCTATATATATATATATATATATTGCATCATAAGGTTCAAGCTTCATTGTGGCACTTCTATGAATTCTACTACAAGCCTTGAGGGTGATGTTGTCTCTAAAAGTGTTTTTTCATTTGGTTGAGTAAGATAAAATGGAGATTGTAAAATTATTTACCAAAATATATCGAGTATTTGTTCAACTAATGAAGAAAGAAAATATTTTGTGAACTCTGACAATTTCAACTTCTCATGAAGTGTCATCTTCACCTACTCAGTTTGAGGCTTTAATGATTGTTATTCCCTAAGAAATAGAAAAACAACTTGAGATGTTGGTCAACCACATAATTAGCTCCTAAGAAAATATCATGAGCTTAGTGGAGCTGAGAAGAGTAAAGGAAATGAATCTCCAGTCCATTTCTATAGTTTCTTTCAAATCACATTTTATGAGTAAGAACGACAAGCTAAATTTTAATTTTGAAGAAGGATTTGTTACAAAAACAATCAACTCTAGATCAATCCTATGATGTTTAAAGATAATCTTAATTTTATTGTGTTTGTTCTTAGCATAGTATCTTTTATTATGTGTTCTTAATATATGGATCATGCATTGTTATATGGCAAGTTTGCACTACAAATTTTATCTCGACAATAATTACAAATACATTTATTCTAAATTTCATTTTTGGAGAAGTTAAAAGGCACCAACAATAAGGATATTTAAATAATTCTAAGTCAAAAAAATTCCTAATAATAATTTATATGATTGTAGAAAAGGGCAAGAGATTAATGGGCGAGAAAATATTGATGATATTAATAAATTGTTTACCTAAAAACATATCTATCAAGTAATGATTGCCAATTAGGTAGAGAAAGCACAATGAGATTATTAATCACTATAAGAGGCTATTGTGAGCTCAAGTGCTAACTGTTAATGACTCATAAAATCTTTAGAATACTATGAGGTATTTATTGATTCAATGTTGGATTCCTCTAAATCAATTAAGAAAGGGTTATATTTCAAGCTAGTAAATATACAAAGCCTAGCTAGTTGCAAAGTTAGGTATCACTACATGAGAGTATTGCCTACTATAAAATAATTATCAAGTTAGAGGAATTTGTATAGAATAAGGTTGAGTGTTCCTCCTCAACATTTTGTTTAGAGGAGATTGATATCATCAAGAAATAGTTTCACTCTAAAATTATGCAAAGGAAATCTCTTAGAAATAATAGGAAGGAATTACATTGTGCTTATAGTCCAAATTTTGGCTAAAAGTATAAAGGACCTTGCATTATTATTATGATAGTGAATCATAGGTTTTAAATGTAGATGATATGAGAACAACAAATACCAATGAGGTGCTTGAAATTAAAAAAAATTCGCTTACTATAAAAATTAATTTAAAGTATTGTAATCTTTCTTTTATTTTTTTAGAAAGTCTACTTATGAGGCAACTCAGAATCAATCTAAGATAAAATAAAATTGATCTTTCAAAATTTCCTTTTGGGATTTTGAATTACAATAAGTAAGTTAGAAGAACATTATATTTTATAATTATAAGCTCATTTTAATAATAACCTCCAAAATAATAAAGTGTTAATTAGCATCATACTTGACCTTCCTTTACTCATAAATTTGAATATTTTCCTTCAATAAAGTTAACTTTGATGAATATAGTCACATTGAATTTTAAAATAAGGAAAAAGGTCAAATTGCTATTAAGTATATTCATTTTTATTTATTATACTTTATCTATTTAAGATAAATCATCACGTTGTATGTATGTTCTAATCTTTCATTAAAATTTTTTCATTGGAAGGTTAATTATATTTAAAGCATTATTACTAAGAAAACATTCAACCGATTACACATTTTCATGTAATCGATGGATATAAAAGAAAACTAGCATTATTTTCTAAAATTTAGTTGAATAATAATAAAACATTTGAGCATTCCCGAGCATCATACAAGTATAAAGAAAGAATGATAAAGTAATGAGCTAATGTTATAACTTTAAAAAGTTATGGAAGAATAACTCAAGTAAGGAGATCACTAACTAAAGTAATTACATCAAAACGTCAAATTAACAAAGTTTTCAACAAGCTATATTGAAAGAAAAAGAACAATCATAATTATATTTTTAAATAAAGTGCACTAAAACAACAAATTATGTAATTATTTGTAAGTTTATGTCATGAAGAATTTCAAAAGTCATAGAAATAATAAAAGACATTAAGATACATGAAATGCCAAAATTTAAAACAAATACATCTTTATATGATTTTTCATCATTTGTCTCTTTATTTTTTTAATAAATTAAGCTATGTTAATAAGTAGATTTCTTGCATTTTCTATTGCTTCTTTCTTTCATAGATTTTGAATTTTCTCTTCTTTCTTATCATTAAGGATGACTTTCTCTCTCCTCATGTTTGAGCTTTAAGGGGTTTATAAGGCAAAGGCTATAAATCTCTTATACACTTTCAATCTTTATGTAAGGTAAAAAATCTTAATAAGGGCTACATATAGCTCCCATTTCATTAAACATAAACTAAACATAAGTTATATATAAATTAAAGGCAATGGAAGTGATAATGTGGATGTAAATTTTTTTAATTCCCACTTATTTTTCAATTAAAAAGCCTAGTGCTATGATTCTTATTTTACATTATGATAATAAGCTTTTTTGTTTAATTCATGAAAATTGTCCACCATGTTAGAAATTAAGTCGTATAACTCCTTAGCAGCTAACTATATGTCCTTTAAAGTATGTTGATTTTTCTATTTGGCAAAAAATCTATGATAATTAATGCAATAGATGGTTGTTTCATTCAGTATAGAATATCCTTCCTAAAGAAATGATAGGTTTGTGATGCACCCAATTATAGGGATAATGTTGAACTACAACATATATGATAAATTTGTTAAGATATGCATATAAGTCTTATATATATAAATTGAATGGATATACATAGATGATGGCAAAGTGATTATAATAAAAATTTAAACAAAGTTTCTTAGTAATATTAAAAGAATCTTATGCTCTTGCATGACTAATTTTTTGTGTGTGAAAAGGAAATTTTTAGAGTGAATCCAAGCCAAAACAAAACTCCACTTATTAAATTTGTCAGGATTTTTTGTTCATTTGTTTACTATATTTGATATTACTTTATAATTTATTTATTACCTGATCTCTTCATGAAGGTGAGTATGACATTTATCAAAAAAAAAAAAAGATGATGAAGAAGAAGAAGATTGTACTATCTTAGAATGCATGAGAGGGCATGCTTACAAAGTCCTATAATTGAAGCTATTTACAACATCAAATAGAGTTTGTAAGCTACTTTTGAACTATGCTATTATATGCAATTTCAAATGTGATAAAATGTAAATCTTAAGTTCCCAAATATTTTTTTTACCAAACATACCAAAAAAAACCCAAAATTGTTTTAATTTTTTTGATTGACTCATTATATTATTGAAAAAATGCATGTAAAATCTAAATTTTCTACCCATAAGCAACTAATATTTTTTAAAAAAATTAAGAAATAAAACAAACATTTTTATTAGAGATAATGTTTGGTAATAGACCATGAGGCCTAACAATTTCTTTCAAAAAGAGTTTTACAATAAGTGAGGCATCATTAGTTTTGTGATAAAGAAAAATATATGCCATATTATAGAACTTGTCAACCAGTAAAAATAATTTCTCAAACCTTATAGGTGACATAAGCAGCATCGAAAAAAAATGTCTAAAGATATATCTTCCCAAATTATTAAGGAACATGTAATGCTAAATATATGTGCTATCTTTATTTTATAATTTTAGCTCAATGGTAAATGATAAAATAAGAGATAACTATATCTTTGTCTTTCTTAAGAGAGGCATAAAATTAATGTTAAGCTAAAGCTATTATTATTCTCTTGAAATGATCAATAATTCTCTCTATGTGGTTCAAAAATCTCTTAAAATTTTTTAAAGATATACGATTGAGTTCTTCTAAAGAAAAATAAAGCTACTACTAGAAAAAAAATACATAAAAAGTGTTTGTATTTGAACTTAAATAAAATAAGTTAAAATTAGAACAAATGTCATAGTTTTCTTTCAATCTTTCAATATTTCCAAAGAGGAAATTATATTGAAGCTCTAAGGCATTAGTTGGTTCGTTTGAGGTTTATAATTAAACATAAAAGAATAGTCTTGTAAGTGTTTTAACCAATTAACAATTCTATACTTAAGTTTCTTAAAGGGTACAATAAAAAAAAAAGTCAAATGAGTTTATGAATTATAAGTATTGATGGTCGAAGTTTAATGTGATTTTGCTATAGATCGGACATTGTCTCCAGTATCTATGGAGTAAATTGGTCGTAGAAAAGTCTATCATGTGTATAGTATTTTGGCTTACTTCAATCAATTTTTATAAACAAAACACTACAAAATATTTTTCTTAGGTTAGTGCTTCATCTACTCCTAGTCAAAATGCATCATAAGTGACTCCAAAGATATTAGAAAAAAAAGTAGTTTTAATATTTATGATTTATTCATAATCTTGTTTGGGAAAGTTTACCTAAAGTATATATATTAGGTTTTATAATATTAAATTTAATCACATATATAATATCATCAATAATGTTTGTCACTCATGTCATAAAATCATTTATTCAAAGAATATACATGTTGATATCACTTTTGATCAAACTCATACCCCTCTTAAATTTGTCTAAATTTATTCACCTGGGTATTAAGCAAATCTAATTCACCTAGGCCTGCTTGGTCTTAATATGATTACACAATAAACACACTTGCTTTTGTGAGAGGAACCTAAAGTTAAATTAAATTGTGCATATACTGCTTGATCAACCCTATTACAATACAATCCCACTATGTTTTTGATTATGGAAACATCAAATTACTCTGTCTAAGTTAGTATAAAATTCATCAGTTAGGACTTAGCCAATTCAATCAAAGCCTAACTTCAGCTAAACTTATTAGGCTTGAAACTTTTTATTTTCTTCAATGCCACCTCATCCAATCTATCATCTATGTGAGGATTAATTTATGTTTTCTCTAGGGATGATTGTTGGTTAACAACACACATCGATGTCAATCAATGTTGGGCTTATAAGTCAATTTATATAGACATCAAATGATGTATGACAGTAGACATTGACATTTGCCAATAATTGATAATAAATTGTGGTAGGCCAATAATTGTTCTCTCCTAAATATGTAGAAATATAACCTATGTATAAATTTTACAATTATTTATTTTATCAGTTTCACTTAGAAATTAAGTTGTTATCAAACATTGAATTCATCTCCTTTGATCCATCATTTATTAGATTATTCTTGTTATGATGACTATTTTGAGTATATGCTCATGAAATATGGAGGACATTTAAGCCCTCAAATGTTCTAAACAATTATTATTATGCTTTTAATTACTTGATTTAAGTATATAGATAAGGATCTAGATATTATTGAAAATGTTAGGTTTATCTCCATATATCGAGTTGTCTTTAGGAATTCATTACTGAAGATTATTCTTCAAATATCCAGGTTCTATGAGATTTAAAAATAGCATAAAAAATCAGGCTTAATGAGATGAATTATCTAACAATGCGTGAATATAATTCAATATAACAATAGTGATGCTAAGTATCTGTATTCTATTATAGTATAGAATAAACACAAGTTGTCTAGGGATAAGATGGTACAATACATGTTCACTTGTATAAAATAAATGAAAATATTATATCAGATGGACATCTACTTAATGAATGGCTACTTTTGTATCAATAAAAAAAACCTAACAAAGTGAAGTGAATCAAATTAGAACACAAGATTATATAGTAAAAAAGTAAGTCTCTAGAAGTATTCATTAATTAGTTCTTGTTATGATAATATTCTCTTCCAGTCACTAGTCTGTGTCCCACATAAACCTCCAACATATTATTCCACATTTATCCTCTAATTATTTAGTCAAATTTGCATTTATCCTCTAATTAACATCCTGGTTAAAAATTAAAATTTATGATTATTAACTAACTAAGAACTTATTTATGTCCAATTCGATATCAACCAAGTAATATATAACTCCAAACTAAACTCACCCTTACATTAAGTCTTGATAGGAGATATGACTTGACTCCAAGTCTTGCCGATATAATTTTGGGTCTCATATACCTTTTATTATGAATCAATAGAATTTTCAAAAAGACTGATATAATCAAATCATTCAAATTGAGCTGAATTTATGATTACATTAATGAAAATTAAGGTTTTTATATTATTTCAAACAGAGCTGAATGTATTAAATATATATATATATATATATATATATATATATAAGATATATATATATATATATATATATATATATATATATATATATATATATATATAAGTTTATCTCTGAGAGTGTATTTTTTATTAAAAAACAAATTGTTTCAAGAAGATGCTGAAAAATAGTGCATATATCTTTACAGTAAAAAATGTTCTCTTCAAAATTTTAAGAATGTTTTTTTTTTAACTTTTGATTTTTTTTTTTTTAAATTATATACAAACACAAGATGTTGATAGTCACAAAAATCAGCATCTATAAGTATTCCATGTTGTTTCAACGATGAAGTCTCTTTACAGTCTAATATGTTACAGTCATCGGACTTAGTCATACATAAACGACAGGCGACTTAAATTTTGAACGCCATATTCCACATCTTCACCACCATTTCTTTCAATAATCTACGTAATATTTTCAAACAGGACTGAAGGTATTAAACAATAATTGGCTCACATTTTACTAAAATATTAAATATTGTTAATACATTAAAGATATTAATTATAAATGCTTACTAACTGAATCTCTTCATCTAACTATTTCAGAAGCAAATTAATAAATAAAAATATGTAGTAACTACTAAGAAACTAGCAACTTTAATGATTTTCCAATAATTCTGATTTTATCTAAAGTTACTAAAATATTATAAATAACATATTTTAGTACCTAAAATATTATAAATATTAGTGGGATTTAGTAAAAAGTGAAAAAAAATGATCAATTATTAGATGATCATAATTTAAATATTAGTGAGATTTAGTACCTAAAAGATTATAAAAATATATATTTTTTTGCCTGATGCAAACTAGCTCTTAAGAGCTAAGACTTCAAGTAAACACTAATTGATCGACGATGCGATGATGACGAGATTCCAACATTAGCTATTTATTTATTTGGTATATATATATATATATATATATATATATATATATATATATGTGTGTGTGTGTGTGTAAATAGTAAATTTTTAGTATGAAATATATAATTTAAATGCTTTAAATGCAATTTATAAAACTCCCTCTAAATATTTATAAATATTTTTTTATTAGGTAACTTTTGAATTGTTTAATTTTGTTCTCGAGGTGAGCTCAATCATATCTCATATTTGGTGCATACCTATGATGCACAGATACAGAAATGGAGACACGAACACGATATACATGGACACGGGATACTTCTATTTTTAAAAATACGGGACACGGATACGCATTGGACACAACATTATAATAATAATTAAAAATAATATATATAAATTAAATAGATAAATATTAAAAATAATAAAAAATAAATCATTTAATTAAAAAAATTAAATTAATTACTTGCTTTATATATATATATATATATAACTTAAGTAATTTATTATATTATACTTTAATCATTTTAATGAATAAAATTTATTATTAATTCTAAATTTATAAATTTAATTATAATTTTTAATAATTTTAATTATTTGTAATATTATTCTCTCTCTTTAGCTCAAATATCATTCTTAGGACAAGTATGTCGGGCACGCCTGTCTCATTAATTTTTTAATATTATTTTAATCGGACACTTTTTTATTTATCTAATATGTATCGGAGGTATATCAAAGCCATATTAGATACTACACACTTAATTTTTTAAGAAAATTGATGTATTATAGATGCATAAATTTACTTTAATTGACTCAAATTTTTTCTCAAAATCTTTGCTCAGCATGCCCTGGTAGGCTGCCGCTGTAATCATATCTCACATTTGATTTGAGTACAAAGACTTGCCCATATAATTTTGGCGTCTTCAATACGGTTTTATGGTTGCATAGTAAAATTTTTAAAAACAGATAAATATCCCACTCTATTTAATCTAAATGATTATTATTATTATTTTAAAATTATAAAAAATCGTAAAAAAAATGTGGTTTAAATTTACAATGTGAAAATCAATATTTTTTTATGTAAGTGTTGTATATATATATATATATATATATATATATATATATATATATATATATATATATATATATATATATATATTTCTTTCTAAACTATTTTAAGATAAATTAGTATTCTTTAAAATATTATTTTTAACAAAATAAAATAATAATTGAAATGATGCTAAAAACATGTTTACAAAGTGAAGAATAATATATTTGTTATTGTTAAAATAATATCTAAGATATATATATATATATATATATATATATATATATAGATATATATATATATATATATATATATATATATATATATATATATATATATATATATATATATATTCATCGTTAATAATTATTCCTTAGCAAAGATTCTTTCTCAAATCATTTCCTCGATTCATAACTCATATAAGAGTTATCAGAATACTTTCCCAACCACAAAAAAAAAAAAAACAGATCAAGAACTATTTTTACATCAATTCACAAAATTATAACAATTCATGAGGCGCTGAATTTTAAAGACAACCTAAAAAAAATATCCAAAGATGATGAGTTTAATACTTTCAAATTAGGAGTGTGAGTCAAACCGATTCATGAGTTAGCTTTTTGCTCCATAAATGACTCATGAGTCGAGCTCGATGTGCTAGCAAGCCAAGCTCAAGTCAGCCCCGACTCGACTCGTTATCTTGAGAGTTGACTTGATTAATAAATATTAATATAAAATAAACTTAAAATATATTAGGGTTTAATGGTTTAAGTATAAAATTATTAAAAATATTTAAAAATTATATCTCATTCTCTTATATTAAATTATTTTTTGTTATTTTTATTCAAATTTCTTAAATTATTTTTATTTTTATCATAATAATTGATTGAATTAGAATAATTTTATTTTTTTTTATAATAAATGAGCTAGCTCTTGAAGTGACTCAAACTCGTAAAATAAACCTCAAGCTCGAGCTCAAACTTGATAAATTAATCAAGCTCAAGCTCATGCCAAGGGTGGCTCTAGACAGACCGACTCGTTTACACCCTAAATTTCTAATTAATTCATAACACATTAATCTTATACTCTTGAGGAAAAAGTTGATAATATCTATAGATCTTCTCTCTTAGTTTCTTATTTTGAATTTGTGCATATTGCAAAATGCTTTTTAGGGGTAGTGCAGTAGTAAGTTGAATTTAAGTTAAGTATGACCAAGTAAATTCTATAAATCTTGATTTAACTAATTTCTATGTGCCGGGTCCCAAGTCCCAGATGTTAAAAGTGGTTTGTTGCGATAGACAGTCGACAACCAAGAAAAACTTGTCGAAATAATCATGACACAAATCTTTTAAAATATTGTGTTAATACTATAGCGTCCCTTGGAAGCGACATGTTGTATAACCTGAATATAATGAAAAGTGTGCACATCAGCGGTGCAATGTTAAATAAGCAAGGGATCCCACATTATGGACGGATGGGGACAAAGAAGTTAGTTTATGAAACTAAAATTAGATTAGGAACTTGGAATATAGGTACTCTTACATTGTAAATTAATGAAATTAATAGATATTCTGGTTCATAGTAAGATAAATATTTTATGTATTCAAGAAACTAAATGAATTGAGGAGAAGGCCAAGGGAATTGATAGTTTAGATTTTAAACTTTGGTATTCAGGTAGAAATCAAATTAGATATATGTGATTATAGATAAAAGTTTGAAAAATAATATTATAAATATTAGCAGTACTGGAGATAGAATCATAGTTTTTAAGATTTGTTGATACTAAGGTATCAATATTATAAATGTTTATGCTCCTCAAATACGTTTAGATGTAGGTTAAAAAAAAAAATTTCTGTAATGAATTAGAGGGATTAATACAAAAGATATATTTTGAAAAAAAACTTATTTATTAGAGAAGATTTAAATGGACATGTTGATAAAGTGATAGAAGATTTTAAAAGTATTCATGGTGGCTATAGATTTTGAAGCGACTAATGAAGAAGGTAGGACTATATTTGATTTTATTTTAGCATATGTTTGTAGTTGCTAATACTTTATTTAAGAAAAGTGATGAGTATATTATTACTTATAAAATGAATATAGTAAAACACAGATTGATTATTTTCCAAAAAGAAAAATAGATGGTTTAGATTGGAAAGATTGTAAGGTCATTTCAAGTGAAAGTTTAAGTACACAACATTGATTGTTAGTTTTAGATTTTAAGATGAAGAATTATTATCCTAAGATTAGATGGAGCACTTAAAGAACACTAATAAAAATATTTTTAAGAGTAAGCTACAAGCTTAGAATTTGGGATGTTCATAAGAAAGCTAATATTATGTGAGAAAAAGTAGCAAATAAAATTAAGTAAGTTGCAAAAAATATATTTAGAGAATCAAAATAGAGCTTCTTTTAATAAAAATTGTTAGTGGTGGAGACAAAATGTGCAAAAAAAAAAAGATAAAATATAAGAAGCATTATTATAAAACTTGATTTAGATATAAAAACCTCAAAAAATTTGAGAAAAATATAAAGTGGCCCATAGAGATTTTGAGAAAGCAATAGATGATGTAAAAAATTTATTTTTTAGTAATATATGACTATCAAAAGAATATATTTAAAGTTGCAACATACCTAACACTAGGCTCTCAACAATAACCAATAACTTCTAATCAACTTGAGTCTTACCCTCGATATAACACAAGAATATAATAACTAACCAACCACGACTTAATAGACTTCTTGAAATTTACTAGAATTGTCAATACACAAAAGAAAAAAGAATGGATTTTTGTCAAAAATATTATTTTATAAATAACAAAATGAGCTTTTTATGAACTAAAATAGTATTTCAAAGGGTGGTCACATGCTATGTCTATCAAGTACAATATTAGTATAAGAATCAATGTCAATCATAAACTTACATCAAGCAATTGTGTAAACAACATGATGTCAAAAATAAAGTAAGATAATAAGAAATAATTATTCATTTTATTATTCAGAATATTTTATAGTTTTTCTTTTGCCTCTTATACCTCAACTTATTCATATTTCACTTTTGCCCTTTATATTTCTATTTTCACTTATGCCTTTACTTGTTCACATATGTTCAAGTGTATCAAATGCACAAATAAATAATTTTATTGGTGCACATGCCCTAATAATTCCATTTGGATGCACATAAAATACAATTATCCAACCACTTGTACTCTCCATCTTTTTCCCCTTTTACATATATATTTTGATACATAAGCTTGCTTATTATCAATTTTAGCATATATAAATATCAACAAATATATTATATAAATCTATAAATGTTAGTAGGTACAACTAACAATAAAAATTATAAATAAATTTGTGTGTGCATATTAATAATCATAATTTATAAAATCACTTATATGCATTATCTAAAATACTATTTTGAAGCATTTCTTGTTCTATAGCAAATTTTATTATGTTAAATATACTGACTAAAATATATAAAATACTATATAATATAAAATGCCCAGAGAAAACTTTATTTTTCTATGTCAAACATAGTTTATTTTATAACATATCAAAAATTATATGGTGAACAGTTTGCAAATCTTTGTAGATCTGAGTTGAACGAAATTAAATCAAATAAAATATCAAAATATATACAAAGTGACAAAATTAAAATTGAAGTAGGTAAATTATAGTCTACTTAGAATCAAATAATTTTTCAACTAGCTCGAGACAAAATGGCTATACAACCTTGAATCTAAGTTTCTCTCTCTAAAAATCTCTTCTTTTCTCTCTCTAACTACTCTCGACAATGTATAGAAAAGCTTGGGAAAATGAAATTTTGTAATGGGTTTGATATTTTTAAAAATTACTTTTATTAATTAATCAAATAAGGGATAAGATGGTAATTATTATAATTGTTATATTTTAATTAAAATTTTATATAAATTCTTTTTTATATTAAAATGCAAGGATCTAAAAATTATTAAAAAAGTAATCAATAAATAAAATATCATGTCTAAAATATATTGAAAAAGATAGTTTGTAAAACAGACACCATACCATTCCAAAAGACTCTCTTTTACAAAGATGTATAATTTTTTTAAGAAAGACAAATACAATGAAAGATCTTTTATTTTCTTATTTATGATACTCATAAAAATTAATAAAAAATATGCTTAAAATAAAGTCCAAGTGATCTACAATGTGGTGAAGATAGTTTGTGAAAACACATCTAAATAAATTAAAGGAATACAACAAGGTAAATTTTGACATATCAAAATTCTCTCCAATCCACTATAAAAATTTTAAGAATAAATAAAGCATAAAATTAACTTCAAAACTAATATTAAATCTGTGAACATAAAATGAACATGATAAGGTCTAAAAATGAAGTCATTACAAGTGGATCTAATTATTATAAAAATAGTTATCACACAATTTATATAAACTTGTGTTGATTGGAACTCACAATTACAGTGTTAGCTATTACAACCTATGCTCAAGATCTTACAACTGGCACACCTTAAGATGGGGTGTGATTTTAAAGATATAGATAAAAGCTAATACTTTTTTTTTATTTTCAAAATAAACAAGAAATATAAAAAATTATTATTTTTAATAATAATCAATGAATGATTTGAAAACATAACAATAATCTTTGATAAATATATAAACAATTAATTTTTTTGCCTTTCTCAACTACTTATTACAAGATATACTTCAAGAATTAAAACAAATTTTATAGATTATTCAAACAATCTTGTAACACATGTAAGGTTAATATCAAAAAGTTCTTTTTCATATCACAAAGTAACAAAAGAAAGTACATAATCCAAGTAGATATAATGTTGCAAAAAATAAATAAATAAATAAATAAAATAAAAAAGGCATTAACTGATGTATAAAAATTTGTTATTAATGGCCTGCATTCTCTTCTTGAATCATCATTTATACTGTTTTCACTATTCTCTTCTTTAGCCACCGTAAGGCAGAAAGGTTTCTCTCTTTTATACTAACAAAAAAATCATACACCTTCAATTTTAAAAATGATAATAATAATAATAGTAACTCTAACTCACTAACTTGTTACACTAAGATCTACCAAACCTTTTTGAGATGAAACAACGTTTCTCTAACACAAAGCTAAAACTCTTACAATGTAATAAAAACAAAATTATATTAAGGGCATAGACTAAAATTTTAATTTCATATTGATCTTCATTGCCAATATAATCAATTCAATATAAGTCACATCCATTAGCCTTAAATCTCACCACTTAACTGGATTAATTTAGAAAATCGAATGTATGATATGATGTCAATCATATAGTATGATCAATTTAAAATTTAAAATTAATTTTATAAAAAAATTAAATTAATATTTAATTATGTATAGAAAATTGATTGTATAATATGATATTTATCATACAATATGATTAGTTAATATTTAAATTATCTTAGTAATGCAAATTAATCTATTTGTAATTTGTTTGTTTAAAATATATTGTATAATTTGATTTATATCATATAGTATGATCAATTATGTTCAATTTGAATTAATCATTTATTTGATTTTAAGGATATTTATATACATGATACTTTATTATGCATAGAAATGTGCATTTCCCTTTAAAAAACTAATGATAGTGCTATTTTTTATGTAATATGAGGGATTTAAGTGTTATTTATTTAAATATGTAAATATATAATTATGTGATATGTATGTAAACATTTGATTTTATTACTATTTAATCCTCTTATATGTGTGTGTTAGTTGTTTTAATAACTTTTATACTTGAAACACATAAATATGACTCAAAAAAATAAAATTCATGCTTAATGCTTTTAACCCCAATTTTGAATTACTTAGTTAGCTTGATTTTATAGACTTGCTACATCTCTTGGATTAATTTGATTATAAGGTAGCCTTCTATGAGCTTTCTCAAAGTGTAATGTTCTCGCTTTCTCAAAGTGTAATGTTCTTTTTATAGCATGCATAATAATTGAATTTTGCTCTAGTACATGAACCTAAATAAAGTTAAATCAATAATGTTAGCTTAAACAAAATTTATTTTGTTGTGCTAAACCATATAGAGTAAAGTTTACGCCTTATCCTTGTTGTGAAATACACAATAATTATTTAAAGAGAACAAGAAAACTCTAGAAATTTTCCATGGAAAATTTGAAAAGTAAAAAGACCATGTTTAGAAAGAAAAGCTTTTACTATGTATCTATTTAGTCAAATCTTCCCAATAACGGATTACGAATATAGAAAGGAACAACGACTATGTAATCACATTCAGTGGTAACAATTGTTAATGGTAGCAAATGATGGTGAACAAACATCCAACGATGAAGGTAATGATGGAACCAAGAATAATTTAATACGATGGTTGGTAACCAACGGAGTGGTCTCAATAGTGGTGACAAGATTATGCCGGAGGATTTTCAAGCTTTAGAGCTCTCCTCTCTCTTTCTTGGCTCATCCGAGGAATGAAGGGCTATTTATAGATTGGGAGCTCAGAATACATAAAATGAACCACCTCTCCATCGGATGGCTCATGATGATTTCATTGATCATATGATGTATTTTGTGTATTTAATTGCTCAAATGAAGTTGGAATTGTAAGATCTTTGGCTTTTTGGAACCAGCTAGCTTGTCGAGACTCTTGATTTGATTATAAACACTCCATATTTAAGAGCTCTTTAGAAATTTAACTGATGTCCCAAAGTTTCCAATGATATTTTAAGTGCTTGATCTCTACGCTTCAAAACTTGCTTTCGTGAAAGATTCGTAAGAGGAATTTTGTCATATCGCTTTATTTTGGATGACATTATCTCAATCATCCAAAAATATATACCTCATATACTTGAAAATAATAAATTCTTCAATGAAATTTGAGAGTCCTTTAACCATACAATTTGAGAGAATAGATCTTCATGGGAGAACAAAATTATGACTATAGAAATAGATGTATGTGGATCCGTAGTATGCATAGCACGAGATTTCGAGGAGAATCATCGCCCTTACGGAGCTCGGCCAGGAAAGAAGCGATGGTATGAAGGCCATGGTGGTAGGGCGCTCGGCCGACGCCGCCCTGCTCGGGTTCGGGTCAGCGCTGGTCACGCAGATGGGCCCCCTCGCGTAGGATGCGCGGGTGGGTGGGGATGAGCTGGTCACAGCTACCATGGGCGAAGCTAAGTGATCCATACGGGCGGAGAAGCGTGGCACCGTATGCCACGTGAGCTTAGCATGTGCATAGCGAGGACATGTGATCCGCTACCCCAAACGGGTTTTGATGTTTTACAGCTTTTGCGCTTTTGAGCGATTTTAGATGATTTTACCCTTTTGCTAGAATTATAAAACCCCCAGCCAAGGGAGAAGGCACACTTCTTCAATGCTCTAGTGCTTCTCTTCTTCTTGAGTGAGGGTCGTCCGGAGGCGATCAAGGCATATAGTTCATCGGCCAGGTCTGATAAAGAAGCGCTAATTGTCGTGACCGACCGGATTTAGAGGCAATCTAGATCCGTAGTTCATACGATGAGGGTCCCCCCTCGAAGAGGCGTGATGCTTGTCGACCGAAATTTGAGGCGATCAAGGCCCATAGTTCATATGAGGCTCAGTTTTTCCTCGAAGAGGCGTGACTACCCTTATCGACTAACCGGTTTGGAGGTGATCTGAGGTTCATACGGAGGCTCCTCTAAAGAGGCTGACTACCCTTATCGGACCAGTTTGGAGGCTATCAAGACCAGTTCATATGGCGAGCTCATTTTCCCTCGAAGAGGCGCTGATTGCCTTGTCAAACCGACCGGGTTTGGAGGCATCAAGACTGTAGTTCATGACGAGGCTCCAATTTTCCCTCGAGGCGCTGCCCTTATCTGACGATGGCTCGAGGCGATCAAGACTGATTTCATACGGGCGAGGTCGATTTTCCTCGAAAGAGGCGCGACCGCCTTCGGACCGCCCGGTTTGAGGCGATCAAGACCCGTAGTTCATACGGTGAGGCTCGTTTTCCTCAAAAGAGGCGCGGATTGCCCTTGTCGATCGATCGGTGAGGCATCAAGACTAGTTCATATGATGGCGATTTTCCCTCAGAGGCGTTAGCCTTGTCGGACCGAGGTTTGAGGCAATCAAGACCCACGCTCATAGGCAAGGCTGCTTTCCCTTGAAAGAGGCATTAACCGACATCATGGATCGACCGGTTGAGGTGATCAAGACTCTGTAGTTCATGGGCAAGGCTCCGCCGAAATAGGTGTCAACTAACCTCGTGACCGAGGTTTGAGGAGATCAAGACCCGTAGTTCATACGGAAAGGCTCCGCCGAAAGAGGCGCCAACCGTACTCATTGGACCGGGTTGGAGCGATCAAGCCCGCACATATAGGTCTATAGTTTTCACTGAAGAGGTCCGTACTGCCGGACCGCCGGGTTTGGAGGCGATCAAGGAGACAATAACCGAGATGAGGGTTCGATGCTTTCGATGGTGGCCGCATAGTGGTCGTGACGACCGCGACGGTCGGTGAGATAACCGATGATGGTGGTGACCCGAGATTGCCGCGATAGTCAGGCATCGACCGGGCGATGGTAGTCCGAGGTGTCTTGGCACGATGGGGGGTGGTCGGCAGCGAATCGGCATAGTCGACGGTTCACTAGCCTACACGAATGGGATGTCCCGATGATGGTGGACCGATCAAGATTGTCGCCGTCGCGACAATCAGAGTTGGTGCGGATCGGCTACAATGGTTGGCTCCGACGGGGTGGTCGGCAAGAATCAAGCAGTAGTCGACTGCTGGGCGTTTGAGTGGGCTGGATGATCAAGATTGCCCGATGGTCGGCGGTAGGACCGGCCAGTCGGTGGTGATCGGCTCGCTGGTTACGGCCAACGGGTGTTCGGCAAAGAACCGTGATAGTCGATGGTGGCGACCGGTCATCGTGAGGGATGACCAGAAGATGGTGGTGATGTCAAAATTCCGATCGGAGCGATGACAATGGTGTCATGGCATTAGGCGGGCGAATCAAGGTCATGGCGACCGTCAGTCGGGGATGACCGGCGACGATGGTGGTGACCGAAGATTACCGGCGATGGTCGGCGGTAGTGACCGGTGATGGTAGTTGGTCATGTGACCGACATGATGGTTGGCGCCGACGGGGTGGCCGGCATGAGAATCGGCAACGCGAATGATCCGCAGTATTCGGCGGGGATGACCGGCGATGATGGTGGTGACCGGCGATGGTCGGCAACGGTGGTTGGCGGCCGACGGGGGTGGTCGGCAGCACCAACTGGCGACTGGCATTGGTAGTCGACGGAGATGACCAGCGACGATGGTGGTGATCGGCGAAGATTGTCGGCGGTAGTGATCGGCGACGGTAGTTGGCGGGGATGACCAGCGACGATGGTGGTGGCCGGCCAAGATTGCCGGTGATGGTCGGCGGCAGTGACCAATGATGGTAGTCAGCGGCGGTGACCAGCAACGATGAGGATTTTTGACCTATCCGAGGTTGTTTGTTAGAGTGTGACTTGATGATGTTAACTTGTGTGGAAGAGGTTGAATTGAATCCACTGAGGATTTTGACCCATCTGAGATTATTTATTAGAGTGTTACCTGATTACGTTAACCTGTGTGGAGGAGGTTGAATTTAATCCGCTGAGGATTTGGACCCATCCGAGGTTGTTTGTCAGAGTGTTACCCGATGATGTTAACTCGTGTGGAAGAGGTTGAATTGAATAATCGAGAATTTTGACCCATCCAGGTTGTTTGTCGAGTGTTACCCGATGACCTTAACTGTAGAAGAGGTTGAATTGAATCGATTTTGACCCATCAGAGGTTGTTTGTCAGAGTGTTACCCGATGATGTTAACTTGTATGGAAGAGGTCAATTGAATCCATTGAGGATTTTGACCCATCTGAGGTTGTTTGTCAGAGTGTTACCCGATTACGTTAACCTGTGTGGAGGAGGTTGAATTGAATCCGCTGAGGATTTTGACCCATCCAAGGTTATTTGTCAGAGTGTTACCCGATGACGTTAACCTGTGTGAAAGAGGTTGAATTGAATCCGCTGAGAATTTTTGACCCATCCGAGGTTGTTTGTCAGAGTGTTACCCGATGATGTTAACCTGTGTAGAAGAGGTTGAATTGAATTCGGTGAGAATTTTGACCCATCCGAGGTAGTTTATTAGAGTGTACCCGATGAAGTTAACCTATATGAAAGAGGTCAAATTGAATCCGCTGAGGATTTTGACCTATCCAAGATTGTTTGTCAAAGTGTTACCCGATGACGTTAACCTGTATGGAAGATGTCAAATTGAATCTGTTGAGGATTTTTGACCTATCCTAGGTTGTTTGTCAAGGTGTTATCCGATGACGTTAACCTGTATGGAAGACATCGTGGGAAGTCCACCAAGGACCTTTGACCTATCTAGGTTGTTTGTCGTCTTTGCTCGATGGCGTTAACGGCGACCTTAACTGTGGTGGAGGCCGGAAGTCCACCAAGGACCTTTTGACCTATCTAGGTTGTTTGTCGAAGTCTTTGCTCGATGACGTTAACCTATGAAGAGGTTGAATTGAATCGGTGATTTTGACGTTGTTTATTAGGTGTTACCCATGACGTTAACCTATATGGAAGAGGTCGAATTGAATCGCTAAGGATTTTGACCTATCCAGGTTTTTGCCAGAGTGTTACCCAATGACGTTAACCTGTATGGATGAGGTTGAATTAAATCCGTTGAGGATTTTTGACCTATCCGAGGTTGTTTGTCAGGGTGTTACCTGATGACATTAACCTGCATGGATGAGGTCGAATTGAATCTGTTGAGGATTTTTAACCTATCCGAGGTTGTTTGTCAGGGTGTTACCCGATGACATTAACCTGTATGAAAGAGGTCATGGGAAGTCCACCAAGGACCTTTTGACCTATCCTAGGTTATTTGTCAGAGTCTTTGCTTGATGACGTTAACCTGTATGGAAGAGGTCGAATCAAAACATCCGTTTGTGGTTGTAGCCAAAGTTGCTTCTTAACCTTGGTCTGTTTTTCCATGAGTATGATTGGAAAATCATAATTTGCAAAGCTATATCTCTTCTCAATGTTGAAATATCCTCCAACTTTGACTTGTTTCTTGGGATGGTAATCGATTAGATGCTTAACATGGGCGATCTTCTAAGATTAAGAGTTTCCCGCTTTCAACAAAATCAAGGAACAAAGTTTGATGAATCTTCATTCGCATGCCTCAAAACTTGAAATGCTCCACCTCGATGGTGGTTTTGATCTTGTTGGAAAACTTGGTCGTAATACAAGATGAAATAATGAGAATCGCTTCCATAGACGCCAAACCGCTATGCGTTAGAAAACCAGCGAGAGTAAAAGTTTACGTAGCCTTGTGGTGAAATCAAAGAACACACACGTATTTAAAGAGTGAACAAGAAAACTTTAAAAATTTTACATGAAAACCTCAAAAGAGGAAAACATGGGGCCTAGCAGTAAAAAAAAGCTTCCACTATGTATCTATTTCAGAGTACAAAATCTTCCGATAATGGGATTACAGAATTGTATATGAGAAAGGAACAACGACTATGTAGTCACGTTCAGGTGGTAACAATTGCTAGTGGTAGTAAATGATGGTGAACAGAGGGGAACATCCATTGACGATGAAGGTCATCATGAGAGACCATGAGATTGATGACGGTGAGGATCGATGGCGGCCGACGGCTGGCGGCGCGGCGTGGTTGGTAACCAATGGGGTGGTCGGCCGAGTGGTGACATTATGCTGAGAATTTTCAAGCTTTAGAGCTCTCTTCTCTCATGGCCCATCATATAGATTGATAAATACATGCAAAATCTGAACCACTCCTCTCCATCGGATGGCTCATGATGATTCCATTGATCATATGATGTATTTTGTGTATTTGAATGCTCAAATGAAGTCGGAATTGTAAGATCTTTGGCTTGTTGGAGCCGGCTCATCGAGATGCTCGATTTGACTATAAACACTCCATATTTGAGAGCTTTTAGAAATTTAACTGATGTCCCAAAGTTTCCAATGATATTTTAAGTGTTTGATCTCACCGCCAATTCGACTTGCTTTGCATCAAGATTCATGCTTCGACTAGAGGAATTTTCAGTGTCATATCATATTTATAATCATTAAAATATTGTAGTTCTATCATTAGTTCATGAGGCTAAAAATATCTAAATTTGTTTATAATGGAAAATATATGTTAGTTATATTTAGAAATATTATGATTTACATAAATCCCCTTGAATTTATTTCTTTTTATATGTTATTTGTAATCCGTAATACATATAATCATAAGATAAACATACAAATTTTAGAAGCACTTCACAAAGTTTTTCAATTACAAGCAAAATGCAAACTAGCAAAACTACAAATAAATAAATTTATAAAAAACCTACAAAAATAAACTATAATAAAGCAACCAAACAACCTACTCCACCTTTCAACACATTATAACAGATATAAATTAATAAAAAAAATGAACACACAAACATAAACAAATAAAAACATAAAAATACAAACTCAATCATATGAGAGGCCTTGGTTGGGATGCATGGAATGGCATTTGTTGGCTTAGATATAAAGAAACTAGCTATTAAACCAAAAATTTATCTTTATCATGTTTATATTATAGCATCTCAAATACTTTTATTGTTATTACCCCCCTATTTTCTTATGTGATGTGATCATTAATTTTATGCTTTAGGCTATGTTTAGGCCAAACATACTGCAGATATTTATCGATGGATATGTTAAGGAGTTTAGGGTGGACATGATGTCGATGAGAAACTTTTTCTTCTTTTTCATTCTCACTACTATTAATGTAGACAACATGCTTCTTTTTATTATTAGGATGTTGAATAAATGATCGATGAAGGGAGAAAGAATCCAATTTAATTGATCATGATAGATTAGATTAAACTTCACTTTAAGGATATAAATTATCATATGAACAAGAGCAAGGCTTTATCAATGTTTGACTTAGGGTTGTGAATAGCGGTGAGTTTAATGTATTAAATAAGCATATTCACAATATTAAATGTAGTACATGTAGTACATCGTAATGATAGAAAGTAGTGGAATAATGTTGACACATTATTAGCTTTAAGAATCACTTAATGCTAAAGCACTTGCCATATGACACAAGCATTTTGTGTGAGAACATTAATAAATGGTGATGATAGTGTAGAGGTGAACTTCTTTAGATTTGATTTATGAAGGACCTATTAATAAGTGAGATTCGTGACAAAAATATGTGTGCATGCACTTATATTTGATATGATAGGTAGTGCAAGTGTTCATTAGTGATCATAACTTCTTGATGAAACATCATGTGTCACATTTTAGTGTACTCAAGGTTTGTAAATAATAGGAATAAATAAGTAAAATTAATAATTAGAGTGTGGTGCACATGAATGTGGGCTCAAACTTGCCACATCTGACAAATTGAAGGAAGAGAGTATGGTTTAAATACATGTAATTTTGAAGGCGATGGAATAATAGATAAGACACTACCGAGATTTCATCCTCATTTGGTGAGGACTTTAGAGATTCTAGTTTCCTATGCAATGAAAGTTAGAATTTATGAAATTCAACATTTTAGCTTAAAGCAGATGGTTGGGGGAATGAAGATGTGCCCGATCTAGATCCCATGGTTCCATCATCCTCATTTGGTTAGTCTACTTAGTGGTAGTTGATCTCGAAGGATCCTTATAAGCAACGAATGGGTTACATCGTCCAAGAAATCCTTGTAGACCTGGGGTGGTGGTTATTTAAGAAGATAGACTTAAGTATACCTTAGCTAACAGAGGGTTTTTTGCCCTACCAAGTATACCCTATGATTCACAACTCAATGGGCAGAGTCATTGGGCAGCATACATGCTACAATCGTGATCATAATATAATTGAGTCTTACTGGCCAAACCACCCGATCAGAGGACTCTGGTCATAACTGCATCATCTGTGGAGCCTACTGGCCAAGCCATGTAGTCAGAGAACACGGGCCACATCCTTACTATGATGAGATTGATTGAGAGTGAACATAGTAGAACACTTGATTTGACATTAGCTCCCTTGTGAGCTAGAGTTTTCTTAATTTGTCACCTTCGATAAATAGTTACGAAAGGTGGATAGATTGAGTTTTACTTTAAGCTTTTAATGATTGAATTTTATTTAAGCATTTTAGATTTATATTTGATTTAAGTTAATTTGATTTGAAATTAGAATCACATTTTGATGGAAGTATCCCCTCTAGTTGAAATCACCATTCAACAAAACCATGATTGGGGTAGTTAATTGATTAAATCGAATATATTTGAGAACTTTAGATCCTGTCAACTCTATTTAGCTCCTAACAGAGGATCAGATCTACTATCACATGACATAATTAGCTTCTCAGATATTTTACTAAGTTGAAATTTTTATAATAGATTTTTAAGTTTTGTTAACATGGACCTAGTCCTAAGACTAAACCGGGAAGCAACCCACGCAGCATCCTCAGACATTTGAATCTAAACATTCAGCATAGTATTGAGGCCCATGCATGTATATTTAAGAATGCCTTAATTAATGCATTCTGTTCACTTGTACGATGTGTTGTGAATTCGATAGCGAGTAGGGCATTGTAAATTGATTTAATATCTTATTAGATTTTTTGGATTAATATCTAATTGATTCCAAGTTGATTAGTCTTTGAATATTCAATAGACTCTCGCTTATGACAATTCTCAAATTCATCACCAACTATACTCAATTTCTCCTTGATCTAATTGGAGTATTTAATAAGGCGACAAATATACTTCAAACATTTTCCAAGGATTTATTGCTTATGCATGTTAGCAATCATTTGATCTCATGAAAAATCTCTGATGAATTATTTAATTTTTCTCAATTTATTTGAGTATATTTGAAGAGTATATCTTAATTCCAAGAGGCTCTCTTATGCTTTGATTTGATTTTCAATCAAGATTCCTACTTCATTTGATATCATCTAATTTTCAATTATTCAAATAGTTCTCTTATGAGTTTGATATCAGCCTCTCCAAGTTTCAACTAAAGCTTGTTTAGTTTTATGAAGCTTGAAGAAAAGAGAACCCATTTTACCTCTTTAATTTAAGCCACCAAGGATTACAATTAAAATTTGTGAGTTTAGTATCCATCAAACCCATCATCGCACCTGATTATTAATTTTAGATAAGGATGGGTTTCACATTGTTTCCTTCAATTCCTATAAATAATGCTAAGATGGGGGACTTCTATTTCATTCCACTAGTTTGAGGAGTTAAAGTGCTTGAAAGAGAATGGATAATTTTTTAGTGGGTTTTCAACTTTACTAGGGTAAATCTTGTAAGTGCTTTTTACCTCTTTTCTCTTTGATTTAATATTTTACCTTTGTATTCATTACATGTTCTTTTTTTTTTCCCCTTTTTTTATTTGATTCTTTTAGTTTGAATTTAACTTTAGATTTCTTAGTTTAGTTCTCTTAAACTAGTTTTTTTTTTCTAAGTCCAAAGATTTGACAAAGTTGCGACAACATTTCGGCTTGGGAAGCGACATCTAACAATTTTTTTTGGCTTGCTTGCTACACTCTATTGAGCGTAGTGAGTGGTGTCTTGCGACACCACATCCATCTTCGCACCCGTTACGGCCTATGGGGCATTAGCAGGGTCTTGAAACTTGCAAAGAGAGACACAAGCACATATATATACTTTCTCATTCACATCACACATATTCAGACTTATTTTCATACTCGCTTGCAATGATCGGCAAGGAGAGATCGGCTAGAGAGGTTCGGTTAGGGGAGATTGCAAATTTCAGCAAAGTAAAAGCAAATTTCCCTTTACCGATCTTCAGATTCTATATTTCAGATTTCAGATTTTGGCTAGAGAGGTTTGTTTCGGCTATGGAAATGATTTCAGCTGGAGAAAATGGGGAAAGGAAATGGGAAAGAAGAAGGAGAGAGTGGTTTGGGCTAGGGAAGAATGGGAAGGAAAAGGGAAAGAAGAAGCATTTTTTGCTAGGGCATAGAAGGGGGGATTTTCAGTTGGAGAAAATGGGGAAGGAAATGGACAAGAAGAAGCATTTTCGGTTAAGGAAGAATGAGAAGGAAAAGGGAAAGATAAAGGAGAACTCTGTAAGGAAGAAGTGTGTTGGACCAGGAGAAAATAGGAGGAGAAAATGAGATCCATGCCCTTTGTCTTGCGCTTTTAAGGAGGAGGAAGGAGGGAACGCATTGAGAAGGAGAAGGAGGAACCAGAAACCAAGAGGAGGAGGCTTCAGTTTTGCATGGAGTGTGCGGTTAATGGGGGAGCTCAAATAGAAGAGGGATTCATGCATGAGGAAGGATGAGAAAACAAAGGTCGGGTCGTGCGAATGGGATAGAAGGAGCTCAGGTCATGCGTGAAGAGGGAGAAATTTGGGTTTGACTGGGTCGGTTGAGTGGGATTTAGGGCATTAGGAATTTTGATAATACTTTCATATTATTTAATCGACTTTAATATGAACCTTGTGCCGACCTCAATATAAGGTTGATATATATGTTGATTCAAAGTTATTTCGATGTTACAAATGCAACGACATGGTCTGTTTCACGATCGGAGGTTGTTTGGTTCAATTCGGTGTCAAATTGGGTTAATTTTAGCTCAAAATACATGTTATCACTTCCGACCACTCAATTTTTGCATAGAATTATCCGAATTGAGTGCGAATAGTTTCACTTGATAGATTTCAATATTTCAAAACTAACGGTGCAATCAATTTCATGAACGGATGTCATTTGGTTTAAGTTATCACTTCTTGACCTTGATATGCTTGTAGACACGTTGATGACTCGATCGTTTGCTCGGTTGATCATCAGGTTGTGCAATATTTATATTCTAACCAATTTCAATGTTCTGAACACAATGGAAAAGTTTGTTCATCAATTGGAGGTCATTTTGGTTAATTTTGGCTAAGTCGGTATTTCATCGATTTATATTTTTTCACTTGATCCTTCGACATTTACTGGACTCATCCAATTGAGTGTGAATAGTCTTACTTGATAGATTTTGATGTTTTGAAGCTAACAGTGTAATTAATTTTATAAATGAATATCGTTTGGACATCATTGCGGCTTCCCAACTCTGATATACACGTTAGCACATTGATAGCTCGATCGCTTGATCTTTAGATTATGCAATATTTATATTTTGACCAATTTCGATATTTTGAATGCGATGGTGAATTCTGTTCATCAATCAAAGGTCATTTAGACTAATGCAATGTTTGGAAGATCTCTCGATTTGTGCTTTAGAGCATCCAAAGTCATCAAATTCACCTTATAAGCTTGATTTGGTTTGCATAACATATGTGAAGGTCAACAAATCCAACAAATATTATTCATGCATGAAGTGAGTCGCATTTGTTGAAAACTAGTTGACCTTATTGATTTTCTTCTCTCTTTTTTTTTTCTTTTTACCGCTTTTAATATAACTCTTTTTTGTTTTACACTTTATTATGTTGTCACTTGGATTTTTATGTACTGTTTCTCTAATCACTTGACAGGAGAATGTTCAACTTGAGAAGACTTGATGATCTGTCATTTATTGAGCATAGTGAGGAGGCTATTTGGTCGGAGATTGGCAAACATGATCCTTATGGAAATGCTGATATCAGGAATAGGATTGAATAGCACACCGATATGTTGAGAGGACATGATTTTTACCAGAGTTTCTTTGCACACTCTTCCATGCTTCCTGACTGTACTTCAGAACCTGTTGCTTCTGAGGATCTCACAGATTGGGTGGTTACCAATAAGCTGAAATACAGGGACTACAATCCTCTAGATAGTACAATAGCTCAAGTCAATTCTGGATATTATGATATTTTACACCGCGACAACATTGAGTGGACAAGGCAGTCTAGACTTCTAAGCCACCATCAGTTATAGTCGAGCTCATCAGACTTGCTTTGAGATTCATCTGTTGGCAAGATTCCTAATCTTCCACATGGATATGTCACATGGGCTAGATACATCTTGCAGGCTCACAGAGACACTTTATGGACAGTTGGCATTTATGAGGCAGTATATGTGTCTTTATTTGATTTTGGAGGTATGTCTTCTTCTTGGGCTCATGGAGTAGCGCAGTTCTAGGATGCTAGTAGTAACACTTGTTGGACTACCCCGGATGAGTTGATAGTTACACTTTGAGACTTACAGGCTGTGTGAGGCCTTCCATTGTTTGGTTATTTCTACGAGGAGTGCGTTACGTCTGATGAGGAGTTATTTCACAGGCATCCTTCTGTTGATAGTGATCGACGGGGTAGATTATCTATGCCATCTATTTATATTGCTCTTCTAAACCATTATCACCTGACTTTTTGGGCATTAGGATGCTCTAAATGAGCACGGGCTATATTTCCTGTGAGTGCTTGGATTTAGAGCTTCCTACAGGATTATGCTCTATCTGAGGAGACTGTAGCACTACATGATCCTTTTTGATTGAGTGTGTCTAATGGCAGTTACTTATCTGAGGAGACTGCAAAGCCTACTTTATTACCAGAAGAGACTTCTCCAGCCATACAGGGATTAACCGAGGACTTGTTCTTAGCCAAATTTATAGTTACATAGCTATGCATTTTTGTGCTTCCCATTACAGAGGGATCAGTTCATCCAGGTGCTTTGTTAGTAGCCAGCAGGATTTCTCGAGGTGAGTGGATTTCTCTAGCCCCAACAGTGTTAGCTAGGATTTACAAGATATTGGGGGTGATTTCTAAGGCTGGTTCTCTAGAGTTATGAGATGTGACTCTACCATGGCAATACTTGTACGCTTAGGTTCACCTCCACATACATGGTGTCTTTACTTGTTTCGAGTATCTAACATTCTTTTCAAGGCAAGGATATCCTATAGTCTTGCATTTATATCGAGCATCGTCTACTTTGGAGATGGAGCGGATTTAATTGTTCTTCTTTGCTTCTCATTTGGTGAGAGATCGATTTTTATTAGTTTACCAATCAGACATATTTGATTTACCATCTGACTTGATAGAGGCTGATCTTATTGACAGTCTTGATGAGAATGGTAGATATTCATTGCTTCATGGACAATGGACATTGAGAGTATTTGAGTACTTTTTCAGTATACGTCCAAGATGGTTATGTTATCGATTTGGACTGTTAGTTGTTATAGAGGGCTACCAACCCAACCAAGTTGCAAGGTCATTTGGCTTCTTCCAGTCAATTTCTCATGATGGTAGGCCATTCATCCTTAATGTAGTGGACATTAGGAAGATCAGGATGATTCCCTTTGAGACATGTTACTTGATTCAGCTTGTTTGGCTACATTTACTGAGGCTTGGTACTAGTGCTCACTTTGGATAGCTCCTCCGTAGAGTCACACAGGAGTTAGTTATACCTACCTCACCTAGGTAAGTCTATCCTTTGGTCCTTTCTTGGAGTGAGGTGCTAGGATATATGAGCATAGGGTGAGGTTTTTGGGAGTTCCTCGGGGTCAGAGGCCTCGACGTCAGTCACCACCAATAGGACACAGCTGGGTCAGATGTATAATTACTATTTTTCTCCTTTTCAATACTTCTACCATCTTCTTTGTTATATCATTAAAATATATTTGATGCATCTAATATTTTAATTTTGATTTATGACAGATACATCAGTTGATGAGCGAGGAGGACACCTCATAGTAGAGTTAGAGCTAGGGATTACGTTCTAGCTACACTAAGATTTCTTCTCTAGCTAATGTAGGTGTAGTCGACTCTGAGCTGTCGGGCTTCGATTGATTGTTCCATGAGTTCGCCTCCACAATAATTTGACACTTCTGATGAGGTGCCAGATGTCGTAACAGGAGATATTGACTGAGGTGGACCATCGAGTGTGCGCCTTTGATCTGCGCCTCAGATTTTGCTACTCCTTTTGTGGAGCCACTTTTCCCCTAAGTCCCACTTTGCCCATTGTACTGAGGAGACTTCTGAGGTGAGTGATCTTGTACATAGCAGAGTTTTTGTTAAACCAGCACATAGCCCTGGAGCTTATCAGATAGTGAAGGTCAGCGAGGATTATGCCACTTATGACATATTCAGGTACTTTCTTCATCTCTTTGTTCTTTAGTTGCACTTCTTTACATTTATTTCTATGCTTTATGCTAATTATTTTCATTTATTTCTTGTAGTGCCTGATGTAGGTTATGAGTCCGAGATCTACCATCGATATCCTTGTACATCAGATCCATGGGATAGGGGCATGCAGGATTGCGACTTGGTGTTTTTGAGGGATGTGGTTTCTCGGCTTACTTTGGACTCACCAGAGTCACTATACAGCTTCCAATCATACATGAACACCATTCTAGATCTTCTAAATTACACTGGCTTGCAGGGACAAGTTCTCAGGTATTTGGAGACTCTCTGTAGAGGCATATAGGTTTTCATCCACCAAATGAGATCGCTCGGTATTGTGTGATCTGACACTTCTTGGCGAGCTTGAGCAAGTCGAGCTTCATGGAGGCCTAGCATATGATGAGTTTGAGGAGAGTCGAGGTTCTCAGACCATCGAGCTTCGATAGATCTTCAATTATACATATTATTACTAGGATTAGAAAGTTCAAGCATTAGAAAGTTCGGCGATAGAGAGCTGCCATAGAGTAGGAGCAACACCATTACTAGATATGTCATCGGCTATGGTAGGTCTTGAATTTTTGACCCAGCTCGATGCTTTAGGTGAGAGTGAGCATAATTCTTTAGCAGTTTATTCGGCACAGCTTCAAGAGCTACAGTTTAGGCTCCAATGATGTACTTTTTTCTTTTTTATTTCTCTTTCCATCAATCATGTATTATCTTATTGTATTAGTGGACATCGATTCCTCTACTTTTTGCTTTTTTTCTTTGGAGGGCTTGATGAGAAGATCAACTTTGATTTGTGTTTTGAGCTTGATTAGATCTTTTAAAAATATATTGAAATGTTACCCTGCAATATATATATATATATATATATATATATATATATATAATTGATCAATTGAGAGTTTCCATAGATTATCTTGGTTTATCGATCAAGTAGAAATATCTCTTAAGAAGGTTTTAACATGTAACATTGATTTCATTTATGTGTATAAATCTAAAAATGCCCCCTGTGTAATAGGGGAATTTTCGTGAAAATATTTTTTTATTTTGAGTGAGTATATTTATTTAGGGATCTCGGCATGAAACATGATGTCACCCTAAATAGATATACTACTAAAAAATGCCCCCAATCTTGTAGGGAGATTTCTATTGTATCTTGAGAATATATTTATCATGTATAATACTTTTTCAGGTAACGACCATTAATTGGTGGCATTGGTCTTTCACCCTTTAAGTTAATGAGTTGGTATGCCCCCTCTTTGGTACACTTTTTCAATGACAAAAGGGACTTCCCAATTAGGCTCAAATTTGTCACCAAATTTTTAATTATGAATAATTGGTCTTCTGAGCACCAAGACCAATTCCCCTTCTTGGAATGTTCGAGGCCGCACCGTATGGTCAAAAGCCATGGACATCTTTGCCCGATAAACTTCCAGATTTTGATGAGCTTGCAATCTAACTTCATTAAGCGCATCGATTCCTCCACTCTCAAATGAGTATTTTGATCTTCAGTTAGGTTGTATTGGATCACTATTCGAAGTGATGATAACTTAAGTTTAAGTGGAACAACTACTTCAGTTTCGAATACTAATGAATAGGGAGTGGCTTTAGTTAATGTCTTGTAAGTAGTTCGATGCCTATAGTGCCTCTATTATTTTTTATGTCATTCTCTTTTATTTTTAGTGAGAATCTTCTTGACTTGACCAATGTTTGTTGAAAGCTTACATGAGCTTTTAAGCATCATCATCTGGTTTAATAGCTAGTTTATGAATTGCTACATCAGGGGATAAGCCTGACATTTTAGAATATGTCAGAAAAGTAATCCCTTAATTCACAAAGTAGCATTTTAGCTCTTCAACTTTCTTATCGGTGAAGGACGAAGAAAGTTGGACGAGATCATCCTCGACTCTAGGTTGATTTCTTTGAGTTCATCCATAGTAGCTATTTGTCCACCATCTTCGAGTTCTTTAGGTGCAGGCTTGCCTTATACTTCTTCATCATTCGTAAGAAGAATTTCATGGAGATCCTCCTCTTCGACACTATTAGTTTCAATCTCAACTTTTATCATATTATAATAAATTTTATTTTGACGAGATTTGTGGATGAACCTGAGACATTTTGTGATAAATTTATCACTTCTTCATGATGCCTAAGGACTTCTTTGGCTCTACATCTTGTTAAAGATTTGAGTTCTATGTTTATTAGTTCTAATATGAATTTCAAGCTTATGCATTATTCTTAGTAATTTACGTGGATAGTATATTGGTATTCTTGTTGGCACTATCTCATCAAAATTTTATATTGAGCGGTGATCAAAATTGTGTAAGACTCTTCAGATTTGTAAAATAGAGTTCCTGTTCTACCACTCTTACTCAACGATATCACATAGATTATTATCAATTCTTCAATATTATGAACCTCTAGTGGAGTGATTTCTTTGAAGTACTGTTGAGGGATGGGTATAATTTTGAAGGAGTCCTCTGATATTTCCAAGTGAGCTATCCTTCTTAATGCGACCTTCTAAACTCTATTTCCATAAGTATATTCAAAATCATAGTCTAAATCGAATCACTTATTTCATACTTTGCATTTCTTGAAAGCTTATAAGTTCTCTTGGGTTTGATAAAATATCTTCTTCTTATATATATATACTTTCTAAGTGAGGATCTTCTTGATTTAGGTGTGAAGTCAAGTGCTTTAGGAAAGTCGGCATGGTCTTCTTTTTTCCTCTTTGCTTCTACTCTTTCACCTTGTGAAATTTCTTTTTAGTTCCAGAAGTGGATGCTACTACTTTAAGAGGCTCTGTTGGCTTAGGCTCTTTAGGGATGAAATATTTTGCATCTTCATAGATCTTTGCTTCATGGACGGAGAATGGTTATAGGTTACCAGGAATTCTAAACTCTTCCCTCTCTTTTAGGTACTTCATACACTGATGCACAGTTGATGGGACCATGTCATACTCATGCAGCCATGGCCAGCCCAAGAGAGCTCTAAATGATGTATTGGCATCGATTACATGAAACTTAGCTTCTGTATATAAATCACAAAACTTGAGCAGGAGAATAAAAAAAACCCAGGGTTTTGTGCCCTTTCTCATTGAAATCATGAACCATCAACTTATCCCTCCCATGATATTGGATATCAAGTGATAATCCTCTTAATACCTTTAGACTCATAAGATTGATAGCAGAACCTGGATCAATCAATATTCAATTGATTAAGATGACATCACTCTCTACGGTAACATATAGAGGACGGTTGTGATTCGTTGTTCCTGACATAAGATCTTCTTCAAAAAATATGATTACTAGAAGATCTTGAATTTGTAATGATTTAGTCATGTATTTTTTGACAAAGTAAGCTTCATAACTCTCTGGACCTTTGAGAGCTTGTATCAAAGTTTCTCAGAATTCTTTTGACATTAAGAAAGCCTCGTACACACTCAGTTATGCAGGGATCTTTCTCAAATGTGATATAATATTATAATCTATCTTTTTGCTTGATTTAGGCTTTATTCTAGGATTTTTGGGAATGATATCTTCATTGACTTCAATTTGTTTGCCTTTGTC